>OY856412.1:578304293-579504293 GCA_963693085.1 Alisma plantago-aquatica | reverse complement strand
ATCAAAATTTGTCAATTTTTAATTTGTTACTGCTCCTAATACGGCCGTCCTGCCCAGCACAGCCGTGCTACCTGGTCAGTTGCTTGAAAGTAAACGTAAATGGAGGAGTGATGAGGCAGCAGAGAGAAATACCTTGAGAAGAACCGGTCAGTGAGGGAGCTTGTGCGGGAAAAGAACCGGAGAGAGATGTGCACGACCTTTGCAACGCCTAAGGCATCGTCGCCTTTCAAGGAAGAAAGCACTGGAGAGAGATGCAATGTCATTGTCCAAGGAAACGGCATCAGAGATGGTGGTAATGAGCGTCTTCATCTCCGGAGATGGTGGTAAGAAGCTTGGGTGTCGTCGTCCAAGGAAAATGACACTAGTTTGCCTCTTTTCGGACAAGGAGATTGTTGCGAGAGGTCACCTTTGTAGAGGCAGTGTTGCTTTTCTTCGGGCGCGGGAGCGGAAACGGGGTAGAAGCAGTGGCAAATGGCAACCTAAACTGGACTATCGGGTTGCTATGTGCAATAATAGAAGACCTATAGCGTCGGTTTTGGGTAAAAACCGACCCTAAAAGTCTACTAAAATAAAACACTGCCCGAGCTTAACCTATAGCGTCGGTTTTTAAAGATAACCGACTCTATAGACCTGACTTATAGTGTGGGTTATCTTAAAAAACCGACACTATAGGTTAAGCCCGGGCAGCGTTTTTTTAATATACTTTTAGGGTCGGTTTTGCACTAGAACCGACGCTATAGGTCAGCATCTGTAAGGTCGGTTATATATAAAAACTAACTCTAGAGTTCCAAAGCGGTGCCCGTGTTTTTTGTTGAACCTATAGCATCAGTTATTTTAAAAAACCGACCCAATAGATCGAGGCGCGAAGCCAAAATCGCGTGAATTTTCACGGTGGGAAACCTATAAGGTCGGTTTTTATGATAAAACTGATGCAGTAGTCTATTAGGTTGGTTATTATAGTAAAAATGATGCTATGGCCAGTGATGTTACTGGCCAAAAATGTAGTAGTGCTTGAGGGTAATGGGTGAGTCATGAGGGAAATTAGACTCCCACTTCCTATCATATCTCCACTGCTTCTCACAGACGATGAGTGAGAGTTCGAAGGAGGTTTCAGAGAAGATGAGAATAGAAATTGAGATAGAAGAAGAGAGACCGGTGGGAGAGATGGAGCAGGAAGGAGGTTGTAGGTAAGGACTACATGCATCTGTATTGGATGCAATGGAGTTCACTATGGCTGATGAGGAGGCTTGTGAACACATATCTAGTTTTCTAGACCTTGTCTTAGATGCAGGCAAGGTGCTTTGTTGTCAGTGGAAGGTCTATCCTAGTTTCTTTAGTTCCTAAACCATCCTTAGAGGTGAGGGTGGCATCTAAAGCTGTATGCAAGGATGAGTGGTGATAGAAAAAATAACTAGAATGGAGACACTCTCCTTCATTGGCTCACTGATGGAGCCAGTCTGCAGCGTGTCTTCTTCCAATAAAAGAAATAGATGAGGAGGAGGAGAGTCTAGAGGATCAGGCCAGAGGTTGGATCCCCTCGTGGCGGTGTCATGTTTTGTGGACCCGCTCTATGTACGGAGGTGTCTGGCGTTGATCGGAGGTGCGATGGAAATGGACATAGGTGCAATACTGTGGATGTGAGAAGACTTGAGGCAAGAGACATGGAGCCACTCTAGGCTTGTTAGGAGGAAAGGAAGTCCACAACAGAGGCCCCTCTTTATGTGAGATCAAAGTCATGATCGCGTGTAATGCGAGAAGGAGTAGGGCAAGTAGGGAGAACCATGAATCAGAAAAATCACAACCGAACCAGCAAAATCACACCTGAACCAGATCAAGCTAGTGAAATGGAAGATCCTATCCTGAACCATTGAGTTGGCATAATCAAAGAAGGAGCCTCATCCTTTGGTGCCCACATGGTGCACTATGATTCGTCTAAAAAGGTAAATAACAAGAAAACACAAAGGTCTTATATAAATCACAATAATTAGCTCGATGATCTGAAAAATACAAATAATATACCAAAATTCTTAGAAAAATGAGTAGAACCACATGAAACCATAATATCAATTTTTTCATGCTTAAATCATAGTGATTTCATGCAAACTCTATTACAGTTTTATAATGTGTAATGAATATTAGATGATGCAAGCTCTATTACAATTGTATAATGTATAATGATAATTCACCAGTTACTCTGAAATGTTATTTATAATCCATATGATGTCGGATCTGATGATATTTCTATTGGTATGTATGCCCTGAGAGCCAATCATATGATGATTGGTGGGATACATTAAGATTGATTTGATAAACATCAAAGGCAAGCTTCCAATTCTTTCTGGTTCAGTCATATGAGATAGTGATAGAACAGATTGAATGTCTAGAGAATGACAGTACTCAATGACGTATGCCTTCAGGTTCAGGACCTGAACGATGAGATCATACGGATGCTAAGAGTTTGTACATTCTTGTTATGTCCCTAGTCGGATGTCATTGTGGAAGGTAGATAGACAACAATGACACACAAGACTAGATTGTGGTGTTGGTTGATGACAAAATCTCATTAGTCATGATATAGAGATATCAAACCAAACACATAGGTACTTGTTAGAGAACAAGGTACCAGACAGACCCACTGTGAGTTTGACACATGGAACCATGAGATGGTAGTCACAGTCAGTACTCACAGTGATGGTGGTGAGTGTGATTCTTAGACCTGAAATCACTGCACTCAACACATGTCGTTGGGCACACTTTGACATCATCAAACGCAGTCCTGAAACATGGGTTGTTATAAAGGTGATGATTGGGTGGCTTTGACACATGGGGCTTTTGAGGGGTGAGTGATAGATATGGGATTTATCCCTCCTGAGGGAGTTTGATATCCATGGTCACTTGATGAGTAGGATTGAGAAAGGCGTGCACGCATGTGTGAATCAGTATATGATACTGATGTCATACATATCTCTTCCAGTCTACTCTGAGATCAAAGAAGTGAATGAACGTTGACAGGATGACTGTTCCATGCCTCGAGTTCATTCGGGATATCAGTGACAAAGGAATTATACATTCGGTGTAACACCATTAACGGATTGTAGGATGAAAGTTGTTCTCCGACTTTCTACTTTCACTTGGGTAGCACTGATGTGTGACTAGGCACCGCTCTTTGCTTGTGAAGTCATAAGTGTTATGGACTTTCACTGCCAACGTGATATGGACCTACAGGGTCACACACATAGGATTTAACCTGGAAGAGGAGTTTTGTCCATAAAGCAATGTTTAGATTGATTACTAAAGGAGTTTAGTAGTTCAATTAAACACTCAATCAGTCGATGACTCAATATCATATGGTTCAAGGTGTTGGACGCATTGATTGGAGTATCAGATTGATTGAAATCGCAATTGACTGATTTTTGCCCAACCTGTGCTCCCAACCGATCGGTTCATATGATGAATCGGTCGGCTGAGGTTGCTGAACCGGTCGGCTGGAGTGTCCAGGCCGATCGGCTCATGCCCAGGTTGAAACGACCGGTTCAAGAGTTGAACCGATCGGCTCAACTGGTGCAACCGACCAGTTGGGAAAGTCATGTCGGCAAGGATTTTCCTTTCGTTTCAAATTGCCTAATTCGATTGGGAATAATATTGGTATTCGATACCAATTGGGAAAGAAACAAGGAAAGTCTTTTTGAGCCGGATTAGGACCATGAACCGATCGGTTCAGGGCACCAACCGATCGATTGGAGTGCCCCAAACGATCGGCTCAGGTCCAACCGATCGGCTCAATGGCCGAACCGATCAGTTCAGTTGTGAACCGATCGTTTCAAGTTGCGAATCGGTTGCTTTTTGTGGAAAAAATCTCGAACCCTTCTACTCCTGCATTAGTCCCACATTGCCCGGGATGGAGAACCCTGTCCCATGACTCTCCTATATATATAGGGGTATTGGGGGCTTCTCACAGTATAGCTCAGTGCAACCAGTTGCTCTGCAAGTTGTCGTTCTCTCTGGTTTTGGTAACCGTGAGAGAGCCCGAGCAAGTGCTTCCCGCAAAAGGGAGGTGCAGCAAGGGAAGGACAACTGCAGTTGCAGCAGGAGGCAGGAGAGCGTGTTGGCGACTAGTACGTCAACAGGAGGGTGTGACTCCTTCCACTTCCTTGTGGGACAAGGAGAGTGGAGTTCCAGGTGGTCCGTGTGGACTACTACAGAGGCGGGAGGACACTGCCGCTTAGGAGGACAACTGTCATCCGACAGTCCGGTTCGAGTAGGAGTTGTCAGTCCTGGTGCGACCAGGAGCTGCACAGACACCCTCGAAGTCCGGAGTTGAAGACCGCGCATTGCGCGAGGTATTGT
This sequence comes from Alisma plantago-aquatica, assembly GCA_963693085.1. Classification (NCBI taxonomy): domain Eukaryota; kingdom Viridiplantae; phylum Streptophyta; class Magnoliopsida; order Alismatales; family Alismataceae; genus Alisma; species Alisma plantago-aquatica. The sequence continues at coordinate 579,499,946 of OY856412.1, read as the reverse complement.
CGCCGAGCAAGCCTCGGGACAAGGTATGATTCCACAAACCATCCTTTCCTATTATATAGACGTTGACGCATTTCCTCGGTATGGGTTGGGGGAGAAATTTTTTTTTTGTTTCCGCTGCCTTCTCTGTCTCCCCTAAAACCCAACAGTGGTATCAGAGCCACGTCAACTGCTCTATATTTTAGGAATATCGATATGATCGATTTTGGTTTGTCGCCTTTATTTATTGCATACGATGCGAATAATATCGACTTTATGCATGTCCAATCCTAAATCCACAAATCCCTAATTACATATATGATATGTATTATTAATGCACTCGATACGCGTCGCCCTTAAACGAGTTTTGTGGTGGATGTGTGTAGCGTGATTATGGCCTATAAACCCCTATCTGTGATTGGTTGTGTGTGGTTGCTTGCATCTCGGTCTGCGCACCGATCTTCCCTCTCTTATTCCTGATGTAACTCGAAATAATTCGAGATTCTTTCCTACCTTTGCTCCCCCCGAATGTAACTCGGGGTTTTTCCTTTTTAAAGCAATGTAATAAATAGGATAGATTTTATTTCCTGTTATGTCAAAGACCGACGGACATCAAGACGACTGCTCAGACGATCGGTTCAAGGAGTGAACCGATCGGTTGACCTTCCAGACGGTCGGTTCAAGGAGTGAACCGATCGGTTGATGACCGGTTCGAGGAGCGAGATGAGTGGGTGGCGGACATGATGAGATGCACGATGACCAGGCAAACCGATCGGTTGAAGGAGCCAACTGATCGGCTGGTGGCACCCAGACGACCGACTGGAGAGTACAGATCATTCATGTGATGAGTTGATCAACTCGGATAGCAAGGCACAGATGTTCATCTTGTACAGGTTGCATGTGATGTAGACCTAGATGACCGTGATTCCTCTTGGCTCGAGGAATCACATTAGGATGGCCATAATCATCGTTTTTTTTATCGTTTGTGCATGTTTTCTGTGGGATATAGCATGTATATGATACGTACTATGTATTGTGGTGATTGGATATCTATATGTATATAAAACCAAATCCCTCATTAAAATATTAAGTTTTAGATGCCTTCCAAATGCGACACACGTGAAAAACTTGTTCGACCAAGTGTGGGCACGCCCTGGCGTGGTGCACCGTCTACCTCGTGGAAGCGTGAAGGATGAATGTGTGGGTCTGCCCTAGCAGGGTGCATGTTCATCGTGTTTGCTTTGGGTCAGACTTAACAAGGTGATCTAGATGGGATCTAGTACCTTGAGGCATGGAGATGATCATTGCAAAGAGTTGTATATGACATCTTATCAAGAGTTGCATATGATGCAATTGGCAAAAGTTTCCTACCTGAGAGATCTATGTTGTGGGTGACATCCCTAGCTGGTCCATGGCTTAGAGGATTTCAGGATCTTGCCCACTAGAAGGTTGTACGCTGCAATCTTCCGAATTGATGGTGAGGGCTATCAATTTGAAGTAAAATAGTGGGAGCGATAATTAATTAAAGGCCTAATTATATCGTCAAATTTTCAAATCAATCAAATAAGTCAAAAATGAGTTTTGGACTAAAATTGTATATTTTCCTTTTTGTAGTTCAAATGGCAACAAACAACAACAACTTTTCTTTGCGATCGGTCCTTGACAAGGACAAGCTAAATGGGACAAACTTCCACGACTGGTATCGGACATTGAGAATTGTTCTCACTCAAGAGTGTAAGCTCTATGTCCTGGATACTCCAATTCCAGAGGAACCCGCTCCTAATGCACCAAGGACAGAAAGGGATGCTTACAAGAAGCATTCTGATGATGCCATTGATGCAAAGTGCTTGATGCTATGTTCAATGAACCATGAGTTGTAGAGGCAACATGAGAACATGGGTGTCATAGAGATGATTCTGCATCTCAGGAACATGTATGAAGATCAGGCACGGCAAGAGAGGTATAATGTTTCTAGGGTGCTGTTCAAGTGCGTCATGACAGAAGGAGATCCAGTTGGTCCTCACACACTCAAGATGATTGGGTATGTGGAGAACCTACAGAGACTGGGATTTCCACTGAGCCAAGAGTTGGCTACTGACGTGATACTGCAATCGTTGCCAGAATCTTACAGTCAATTTGTGATGAACTACAACATGAACAACTTTGATAGGCCACTGTCAGAGTTGTTGGGCATGTTGAGGACAGCCGAGTTACAGATGAAGAAGAACAAGCCTAAGTCTGTGATGGTGATCACGAGCAAGAAAGGAAAGTCCAAGCACAAGGGCAAGGGCAAAGCTAAGAAAGGTTCTGAAGCTAGCCAGGAGTCCAAGCCATCTTCAACTCTCAAGGCCAAGGGAGGCGTGACCAAGAAAGGAAATTCCCACCATTGTCAAAAACCAGGACATTGGAAAAGGAATTGTCCTCTCCACCTGGAAGAACAAAAGAAGAAGGAGGCGACTGAAGCCTCTACTTGAAGGTGTCATGTAAATAAACTTGTAACACTTTTTGAGATATGTGATATCAAGATGTAAAGTGTAAAGCATTCTTACTTGGGGCAAGTGTTGCCTTTATAGATAGGAATACTTTAGTTTATTTTCAGCCAATAAGGCATGTAATACAGTTATGAACTGTTATTTCATACTTGCCAATAGATAGAAACACTTTATTTTTGCATATTGTATGACAATGATGGAAATTAATAAAGAGATGTTTCAATTTATAAAGATGTGATCTTTTTGGCAATGCCTTATTTATCTTGTGATATTTGATATGCATAAGATAAGACGATACCTAAAAGTTATAGATAACTCAAACAATTTAATTAGCATTAATCATGAGAAATTCATTTCTAGTTTCCATGTGATGGATAAATCTAGACTCTTTTGGTTATAGAACCAGTAAGAGACATGAATATCTTGGACATGATTAATCAATCTTCACTAATGTAGTGGGAGAGTGATTATCCTATTAGGTATAATACATGTGATGTATTTACATACCTATTGGAATAAATGCTAATACTTCAAATGGTGTTTAGAGAAATACCAATATGAATCTCTTGAAGTGTTCAAGATTATCATAGATGAAGTACAAATTTGGTAAAGTATTAAATCTTGATGAGATCAATACTTGGACCAAATGTTTGAGATCCTTATGAGTGATTATGATAGTGTATCATAGTAAACTCATGATTAAGGCATGGTGATGTCTGAATCAAGAAGGAATCATACTCTAAGGAGTTAGAGAATGATTATCAAATAACTGAATTCTTCTTAATAAAAGAATACCCCACACTAATAAAAGAAATTAAGAATCACAAGGGTTGTGAGTTCTTATATCTTTAACAGATACACCTCAATTATCTATGTGATGAGTTGTTCATGTGATGAGTCAACTATCAAGATGAATATGAGGAACTGAATCTTGAGTTATGGTTTATGACCTTTACATCCTAAATGACATCCATGTGAACCATAAGGTATGACCTTGATGGTAGCACTCATTGGATTATATCCATAAGTGCAAAATGAGTCTTAAGTGTTAAGACACATGGATAACATTTTGAGAAGGATGATGCTTGTTGATTGCAACTTAATGACTAAGACATTTGGCATATGGATAGTAAAACCGCATTCCTATGAGGAATAAAACCAGGATGTGTACGTGACACAACCTATAAGGTTTATGAATCCACTAATGCAAATGAAGTCTATAAGTTACAATGGACTCATCAATGTGATTGATTGAGTACAAGCAACTCAAAATTGGATCTTTACTTTGATGATATAGTCAAAGGGTTTGACGGATATGTCAAAGATAAAGAAGGGATCTGTGATTTAGTGGGAGCGTATTCACATTCCACATATTGATGTGAAATGGAAATGTTCTAGAAAGGAAATCCGAATGTGGAAATTATCTTTAAGGAAGATAGAGATGTTTCCTATGTGATAGGAATAGATATCTATAGAGATAGTTCTCGAAAATCTCTTGACCTGAAAAGAGAGAGCATACATTGGCAATCTGTACTGAAGTGTTCAGTATGCACAGATTCAGTGGGAGAAAACTTGTCCATGTTACAAGGAGTTAGTATCCCAAGGCCAAGTGTCCAATTCTTATGAAGAATGGGAACACTAAGAATAGATATGGATCTATCATGTATGTAATCATCCCATTATCTTGCATGTATGACATGGCAAGAATAAAACGCATTCATCATCTTGTATGTAGGACATGGCAATATGATGTGCTCATCCTGATAACTCGTATGTGGGACATGATGAGTGGATGTCTGTCTGCTTCCAGTAAGGGTTACTGGAATACCATGAGAACTTGATGAGTGCTTGTGAAGTACTAGTTCTATGGAGATAAGGAAGAGTTCGATGTAAAGAGTTACATTGATGCGAACTTCCGAAAGGATAGAAAATTAATCGCAAAATATACATAAGATGTATAAAAGAGAATGTTTGTTGATAATTGGAAGTGTTCCAATAAAGCCATTTAAAAGGGGGAAAAGCCGAGTATCTATGTGTTAGTGAATAGCAGTGGATACTATATGGATCTGAAAGTTCATGAGATGAACTTATATTCCACTCATTGATGACAAGTCTGGAATCCTTGATCATGCAATGTGGCTAAAGGTTAGCAAATGGAATACAAGATCGCATATTACGGCAACTCCATCTCATACGTGTGACATACAGCGAAGAGATGAGAGACATGAAATTTATACAGACTTTGGCAAGGTGTTACCATTACTCACTATGTAGGCACTACAGCACATTAACATGTGGGACATGTTTGAAAACCACTATGAATATGATTCATGGGTGATTGGCTCGCAGTGCAAGTGGGAGTCTGTTGGTATGTATGCCCTGAGAGCCAATCATATAATGATTGGTGGGATACATTAAGATTGATTTGATAAACATCAAAGGCAAGCTTCCAATTCTTTCTGGTTCAGTCATATGAGATAGTGATAGAACAGATTGAATGTCTAGAGAATGACAGTACTCAATGACGTATGCCTTCAGGTTCAGGATCTGAACGATGAGATCATACGGATGCTAAGATTTTGTACATTCTTGTTATGTCCCTTGTCGGATGTCATTGTGGAAGGTAGATAGACAGCAATGACACACAAGACTAGATTGTGGTGTTGGTTGATGACAGAATCTCATTAGTCATGATGTAGAGATATCAAACCAAACACATAGGTACTTGTTAGAGAACAAGGTACCGGACAGACCCACCGTGAGTTTGACACATGGAACCATGAGATGGTAGTCACGGTCAGTACTCACAGTGATGGTGGTGAGTGTGATTCTTAGACCTGAAATCACTGCACTCAACACATGTCGTTGGGCACACTTTGACATCATCCAACACAGTCCTGAAACATGGGTTGTTATAAAGGTGATGATTGGGTGGCTTTGACACATGGGGCTTTTGAGGGGTGAGTGATAGATATGGGATTTGTCCCTCCTGAGGGAGTTTGATATCCATGGCCACTTGATGAGTAGGATTGAGAAAGGCGTGCATGCATGTGTGAATCAGTATATGATACTGATGTCATACATATCTCTTCCAGTCTACTCTGAGATCAAGGAAGTGAATGAACATTGACAGGATGACTGTTCCATGCCTCGAGTTCATTCGGGATATCAGTGACAAAGGAATTATACATTCGCTGTAACACCATTCACGGATTGTAGGATGAAAGTTGTTCTCCGACTTTCTACTTTCACTTGGGTAGCACTGATGTGTGACTAGGCACCGCTCTTTGCTTGTGAAGTCATAAGTGTTATGGACTTTCACTACCAACGTGATATGGACCTACAGGGTCACACACATAGGATTTAACCTGGAAGAGGAGTTTTGTCCATAAAGCAATGTTTAGATTGATTACTAAAGGAGTTTAGTAGTTCAATTAAACAGTCAATCAGTCGATGAATCAATATCATATGGTTCAAGGTGTTGGACGCATTGATTGGAGTATCGGATTGATTGAAATTGCAATTGACTGATTTTTGCCCAACCTGTGCTCCCAACCGATCGGTTCATATGATGAACCGGTCGGCTGAGGTTGCTGAACCGGTCGGCTGGAGTGTCCAGGTCGATCGGCTCATGCCCAGAATGAAACGACCAGTTCAAGAGTTGAACCGATCGGCTCAACTGGTGCAACCGACCAGTTGGGAAAGTCATGTCGGCAAGGATTTTCCTTTCGTTTCAAATTGCCCAATTTGATTGGGAATAATATTGGTATTCGATACCAATTGGGAAAGAAATGAGGAAAGTCTTTTTGAGCCGGATTAGGACCATGAACCGATCGGTTCAGGGCACCAACCGATCAGTTGGAGTGCCCCAAACGATTGGCTCAGGTCCAACCGATCGGCTCAATGGCCGAACCGATCAGTTCAGTTGTGAACTGATCGTTTCAAGTTGCGAACCGGTTGCTTTTTGTGGAAAAATTCTCGAACCCTTCTACTCCTGCATTAGTCCCGCATTGCCCGGGATGGAGAACCCTGTCCCATGACTCTCCTATATATATAGGGGTATTGGGGGCTTCTCACAGTACAGCTCAGTGCAACCAGTTGCTCTGCAAGTTGTCGTTCTCTCTGGTTTTGGTAATCGTGAGAGAGCCCGAGCAAGTGCTTCCCGCAAAAGGGAGGTGCAGCAAGGGAAGGACAACTGCAGTTGCAACAGGAGGCAGGAGAGCGTGTTGGCGACTAGTACGTCAACAGGAGGGTGCGACTCCTTCCACTTCCTTGTGGGACAAGGAGAGTGGAGTTCCAGGTGGTCCGTGTGGACTACTACAAAGGAGGGAGGACACTGCCGCTTAGGAGGACAACTGTCATCCGACAGTCCGGTTCGAGTAGGAGTTGTCAGTCCCGGTGCGACCAGGAGCTGCACAGACACCGTCGAAGTCCGGAGTTGAAGACCGCGCATTGCACGAGGTATTGTCGCCGAGCAAGCCTCGGGACAAGGTATGATTCCACAAACCATCCTTTCCTATTATATAGACGTTGACGCGTTTCCTCGGTATGGGTTGGGGGAGAAATTTTTTTTTTGTTTCCGCTGCCTTCTCTGTCTCCCCTAAAACCCAACAATTTCAACATGAAATCATGTTATTTTCTTAATGTGTCTAATTAGGGCTAATAACCCAAATTAATGTGCATTAATTACAAATATGCTCAAGAAACCTTAGAAATTACAGAGTAAGATCATATCAGTAATTGGAAGATAATATGTAATTAGAAGATCATAATTATGTATATAAATCATGTTGCATATTCAAGGATACTAAAATGATGAGAAAACCCAAATATGACTCATGAATGTAACCTAAGGTTAATACATGCATACAATGATATGAAAATTGATGTTCATACAAAGAAACTTAATCTTAAAAATGACATTAGTAAGATAACTATGACAAGATCCAAGTAATAATGAGATATCCTAATGAACTAAGTAAAACCCTAATGTATGATAACTAAGGTTAAGATGATCTGATGATGGTACATGTGGTCTTGTCTTAATCAGGGTTTGGCTAAGGATATAGTTTACCTAAGGAACATGGGATGATTAGATTATCTTGATCAAGGTACGCCCTTACCTCTTACTTGTCCTACTATGTAGTATGGTTGTATTATGTGTGTAAAAACACTTGGCATATGAAATTGGATGAAATTATTGTTCTTGTATATTATCTTGCTTGATTTTCCATACATACAATTATGAACACATGAAACATAATATAAATGTTCCACTATATGAAAGCACTATATCTCTTTGGTAAGCATAGTGCTAGTGAGTGATCTATTTTTTTGGTAAGAAGATAACATGTACAACAATCTATCTCTTTGGTAAGAAGATCATAAGGCCTAAATACATCTATCCCATTGGTAGGCAGATGCACAAGCATAGAATGGACAACGTGCCTAAAATATGTGTTCACTCATGTTAATGAACATCTTTGTGTAAGTATGTGCCTTTTGTTATATTTCTTTATAACGGCCAAGTTCTAGTTTTATCTGATTGCCTATTCATAGTAATGAGAGGTACATAAAAAGACATGTAGGCGTACTCAATGCAATATTTTAGAATATTTTGCTGACATGTGCCACATGTAATCTTTTGTTTAGGTTGTAGACATGTGATCTTGAAGAGTTAGATAGTTGAGAGTTGTCTGGCATGTAGAAGTACAGGTAGACCTATTGTCTAAAGATCCTATTATAGATGTAGTATGTGCTTATGTAAAGTTTGTTTTCAATCTGTAATATCAATTTGTAATTTTATGTTGAATGGTGTACATGTGTTGTATTGCTTTATTCTTATTCATGTGCATGTTCTACTATTGTTTGCTTCTAACTTCCTCTGATTTCCTTTTCTTAACCTAGTGTGTGGTGTTAAAATTGGGATTCTCAATGAGGTGAGGTTTCAATTTAGACATCACACATCTGATTAAGTTGTAGAAAATCTGGGGATATCATAGGTGGTATCATAGCATGAACAATAGACCTGGCATTTGTTGAACTTGAAAATCTTCAAAGGTTAGATTAGTCATCTTATAGAGACTAGATCTGACCTAGCTTCTAGGTTAAAACCTAGATGTCTAAGAACTAGGTCTAGACTAGTGCTTGTGTATAGCAAGTCCTAAGATGTCATTGTTTCCTTATAATGTGGCGGTATGGGATGTCATGCATCAAGGGAAGAGAAATCCTTGACATATAATGCAACTATGTTTTTTGTAGCTACACTAGTCTACCCTTGTTATCATCCATTTCATTTGGTGACATGATACTAGACTCTCTACCATGTGTGGGACACTAGTTTTGTGGATTTGGTTTTTGTATTAATTGGATCAAACCTTGATAGTTTTCTCTGACACATGTTTTATTAGAGAAAAATTATATAATATTTTATTATATATTTAAGTATTATAAAAAAATGTGTACCCATACATGTACGAGTAGGAGGTGGTCATGCAACCTAAGTGAAAGTGGGTGTCATTTGTCTAGAAGAGAGAATAGTCGTAGATTAGATGTCTAGAGCCTTGTTAGAATATGTGATAGATGGAATAGATGCAATATATTTAGATGATATAATTTAAGCCTTATATAGATGATATAAGGTGATTTGTGATGATAAACATTTGTCTTTGATGACCTAAGTTATGATTTGAGGATTTGACATAAGTCTTGGTGATGCAGGTATGTAAGTGTTTTACGATATGTTAAGCTAAGACAAGATGTGAATCAACGAGAGCCTTAATATATTTTATGAAGGAGGACCTCTAGTGTTAGGACCATCTGTAGGGTTAACTCCAGAGAGAGTGAGACCCACAGGGTGAAGATTAGAGAAACTAAACTCTAAGATATGAGAATTTTGAGAAATATGTGATACAATATGTCCTAAACTAGAATACTCTTGAGTGATTGAGATGAGATGCTTATCTATGATTCCTATAGTCTTATTGAACCCTATATGTCCTTGGGAGGACCAAATCTTAGAGATAGAGAGAGGCTATTTATATAGGTACATGTTAATTTAATATGAGAACCTACCATCTAGGTGAGGGAGAGAGTTCCAAGACCCTGGAGGAGACAACTATGTTAGTTTCTATTAAGACTCATGCTCAGGTAGGTTGTCCCTTGTAGGAATCTAGCAGTTGCATATATAAGATAGTTTTGGGTAAGCATAATTCGTGGGTAGAGACATATGAAGGTAATATCTTATCATGTTTTTGTTTGTGCTTATGTGGCTAGAGCTCGTAAGGAAATAACTAGTGTCAATGAGGTAATATGAGAACCCTAGACCAAAGAGGAAGATAGAGCTAGTGCATATTATACTCATAGAGTTCAGTGAGGTCAAATAAGTTGAGCATGACACTACCCACAAGATAAGGGTTTGAAGAACCACTATTGGACTAGATAAACTTTTGATGTATGTTTGACAAGCCACTTGTATAAGTTTGTTTAGCACTACCATGATATAATATATATATAGTATGTGATCTAATCTTGAGATGAGATATATGGATATGAAACAACGGAAAACCTAGATATGATTTGATAGATATGTTTGAATATATTGTTAACCATATACATGAATAATGATAATGTAATATAGTTGGTTAACATAGTGATGAAATCAAAAATGAAGTTTACAACCTAAAATGAGAAAGTGGAATGAGATAATATAAACGATAAACATTGAATGTGGTGGTAATGTTAGTACTCAATAATGATTTTAAATATAGTTTGAAAAAAATAGCATAACATAATGATGATGGGATATTAATTTTGTGTAGATGGATAATATGGGTTAATTAAAATTAATTCCTTCTACATATGATAAAATTATATGTTGAAACCCATAATACTTGGGTAAAAGAGGATGTAAATCCTAAATATGAAATATTTAATGGCATAACCTAATCTTGTTAACCCATGTTTCAATCATGTATGGAGTGATGTTGCACTTTAGATGCTTTTAAAACCTCCAAAGGATGGTTCATATATGATTATGGAGCTTTGTTTGTGGATATGTTGTACCTAGAATGGTGTCCTACATATGGATGAATATCTTTTGGGTAGTAAAGATATGGCTGAATTTCAAGGATGAAAATTCTTTTAAGATGTATAATATATGATGGACTGGACTTTGACTTGATTTCGAGGAAAAAATTTCATTTAAGGTGTTTAGCATGTGACAGACTGATCTTTTAGAAGCCTTAAATATCTAAGGACATAAGTGAATTCATGTGGTTGAGTTATTTTGAGAGTTCCAATTATGTTGATTGAGTATGGATGTTAATGGATGTTGATATCAATAGTTAAGATCTCTAAATTTATGCATTTTGAGGTATTTAATTGAGTGGTCAATCAATTGATTTTTGACACCAAACTTGACTAGAGGGTAGATAATGTGACACAAAACCTATAATTTGGTGATCATGATGATCAGTCAAACCTACAAGGAGTTATTAGCTTTTGAATATTATCAAACCATCTGCATTTTGATATCAATGAAGCAAAGTCTAATACATATATACAACTAAGTTTCTAATACATGTTGGTCACGTGGCTCGAGTCATGGAAACATCATGGATATGTGATGTGGTTGTCTTTAGACCATTGGATACCCACATTGGACGCTCACTTAACTCATGTCAAAAGGAGATTGTGGGGAATGAAGTCGTGTTCCTCCTTTTTCCCCATGATGCAAACATGAGGATAAAACTAGCTTGGATAAGTAGTTGAACACCGGGTACTAGCATAGATTATTCTAAGCCCTTACTTGAGGGTGATGGATGAGAGAGTGGGAAATCAGACTCCTACTTCCTATAATATCTCAACCGCTTCTCACAAACAACAAGTGGCAGTTCGAAGCAGGTTTCAAAGAAGATGAGTCTAGAAACTGAGATAGAAGAATAGAGACTAGTGGGAGAGATGGAGAAGGGAGGAGGCTACAGGTAAAGACTGCATGCATCTATGTTGGATGCAATGGAGTTCATCTTGGCTGACAAGGAGGCCTGTCGATACATATCTAGTTTTTTGGACCATGTCTTAGATGCATGCAAGGTGCTTTGCTTCCAGTGGAAGGTCTATCCTAGTTTCTTTAGTTCCAAGACCAACCTCAGAGATGAGGGAAACATATGAAGTTGTCAATGAGGACAAGAGGTGATGGAACAAGGAACCAGACTAGAGACACTCTCCTTCATTGTCTCATTAGTGGAGCCCGTTTGCGGTGGGTCTTCTTCTAGTAAAAGAAATAGATGACAAGGAGGAGATTCTAGCTGAGAATTCCTGAGACTGAATCCCCTCACGGTGGCATAATGTAATGAGGACCCGCTCAAAGAATGGAGGTGACAAGCATTGAGCAGAGGCATGATAGAAACACACATTGGCATAGCACTACATATTTGAGAAGACTCAAGGTGAGAGAGGGGGAGCCACTCCATGATTGTTAGGAGATGAGGTAGTCCACAATGACGGCTCCTGTTTATAGAAGATCAGAGTTGAGATTGTGTGTAATGTGAGAAGGAGTAGGGCAAGTAGGAATAACCCTGAACCAAAAAAATCACACCCGAACCGGATCAAGCCAGTGAACTAAATAATCCTAGCATGAACTGTCGAGTCAGCCTGACAAAGAAGGAGACATGGCCATTGGTGTCCACATGGTGCACTGCGATTCGTCCAAAAAGGTCAATAGCAAGAAAACACTCAGATCTTATTTAAATCACAATAATTTGCTTGATCAACTGAAAAATACAAATAATATACAAAAATTTTCAAAAAAATGGGTAGAACCAGATGAAACCATAATATCAGTCTTCTGATGCTAAAATCACAATGATATCATGAAAGCTCTATTACACTTGTATAATGTGTAATATATATTAGATGGTGACCCAAACTCATGATAATTCACCAATAACTCCCAAATTTTATTTATAATCCATATGAAGTCGGATATGATGATATTTCAATATGAAATCATGTAATTTTCTTAATGTGGCTAATTAGGGCTAATAACCCTTATTAATGTGCAATAATTACAAATATGCTCAAGAAACCTTCAAAATTATAAGGTAAGATAATATCAGTAATTGGAAGTTAATGTGTAATTATAAGATCATAATTATGTATATAAATCATGTTGCATATTAAATGATACTAAAATGATGAGAAAACCCTAATATGACTAATGAATATAACCTAAGGTTAATACATGCATACAGTGATATGAAAACTGATGTTCATACAAATGAACCATAATCTAGAAAATGACATTAGTAAGATAAATCTAGGACAAGATCAAAGTAACAATGAAATATCCTAATGAACTAAGTAAAACCCTAATGGATCATAACTAAGGTTAAGATGATCTGATAATGGTACATGTGGTCTTTTCTTAATTAGGGTTTGACTAAGGATATAGTTAGTCTAAGGAACATGTTATGATTTGATTATCTTGATCAAGGTACGCCCTTACCTCTTACATGTCCTACTACGTAGTATGGTTGTATTATGTGTGTAAAAACACTTGGCGTATGATTTGGATGAAATGATTGTTCTTGTATTTTATCTTGCTTGATTTTCCATACATACAGTTATGAACACATGAAACATAATATATATGTTCCACTATATGAAAGCAATATATCTCTTTGGTAAGCATAGTGCTAGTGAGTGATCTATCTTTTTGGTAATAATATCACATGTACAACAATCTATCTCTAAGGTAAGCATATCATAAGACCTTAATATATCTATCTCATTAATAGGTAGATGCATGAGCATTGAATGGAAAATGTGCCTAAAATATGTGTTCACTCTTGTTAATGAACATCTTTGTGTAAGTATATGCCTTTCATTATATTTCAATCTAGTTTTATCTCATTGCCTATTGCTAGCAATGAGAGGTATATAAAAAGATAGGGATGCATTCTCAGTATAATATTTTAGAATATTGTGCTGACGTGTACCACATGTAATCTTTTATTTAGGTTGTGGACACATGATCTTTAAGAGAAGGATATATGAGAGTTGTGTGGCAAGAATTTGTACAGGTAGACCTATAGTCTAAGGATCTTGTTATACATGTAGTATGTGCATATGTAAGAGTTTGTTATTCAATATGTAATATCAATTTGTAATAATTCATTTTGTAATTTTATGTTGAATGATGAACATGTTTTGTATGGATTTATTCTTGTTCATGTGCATGTGCTACTATAGTTTCCTTCTGACTTCCTCTAATTTTCTTCTTCTTAACCTAGTGTGTGGTGTTTAAATTGGGATTCTCACTGAGGTAAGGTTTCAATTTAGATGTCACACATCAGATTAAGTTTTAGAAAATCTAGGGACATCACAGGTGGTAGCAGAGCATGAACAATAAAAAAACATGGCATTTTCTCATCATGCAACTCCAAACTAAACAAAATCTTCAACTTGAAAATCTTAAGGGTTAGATTTTTCGTCTTTTAGAGACTAGATCTGACCTAACCTCTAGTTTAGAACCTAGATGTCTGAGAACTAGGTCTAGACTAGTGCTTGTGTATAGCAAGTCCTAAGATGTCATTGTTTCCATATAATGTGGCGGTATGGGATGTCACATTAATTGGAGGTGATGTGCATCGAGGGAAGAGAAACTCGTAACATATGATGCATCTATGTTTTTGGTAGCTACAATATTCTACCCTTGTTCTCACCCTTTTTATTTCGTGACATGACACTAGACTCGATACTATGCATTGGACACTCATTTCGTGGATTTGGTTTTTGATTCCAATCAGATCGAACTGTAATATTTTTCTCTAACACATGTTTTATCGGAGAAAAATTATATAATATTTTATTATATATGTAGGTATTACAAAAAAAATGTGTCCCCACACATGTAAAAGTATGAGGTGTTCATGCAACCTAAGTGAAAGTGGGTGGCATCAGTCTAGAAGAGATAATTGTTCTACATTTGATGTCTGGAGCCTTGATAGAATATGTGATAGATGGAATAGATGAAGTATGTTTAGATGATAAGATTTAATCCTTATTTAGATGATATAAGGTGGTTGATGATGATAAATGTTTGTCTTTGATGACCTAAGTTATGCTTTTTGGATTTGAGATTAGTCTTGGTGATGTAGGTATGTAAGTGTTTTAAGATATGTTAAGCTAAGACAAGATGTGAATTATTGAGATCCTTAATCTCTTTTACAAAGGAGGACTTCTAGTATTAGGACCATTTGTACGGTTAACTCCGGAGAGAGTGAGACCCATAGGGATAAGGTTAGAGAACCTAAACTCCAAGATATGAGAATTTTGAGAAATATGTGATATGATATGTCCTAAACTCGAATACTCATGAGTTATTGAGATGAGTTTCTTATGAATGATTCATATAGTCTTGTTGAACCTTATATGTCCTTGAGAGGACCAAACTCTAGAGATATAGAAAGGCTATTTATATATGTGCATGTGAATATAATATGAGAACCTACCATCTAGGTGAGGGAGAGAGTCCCAAGAACCTGGAGGAGGCAATTATATTATTTTATATTAAGCCTCATGCTCATGTTGGTGGTTCCTTGTAGGAATCTAGTGGTTGCATATATAAGAGAGTTTTGGGTAAGCATGATTCATGGGTAGAGACCTACGAAGGTAATATCATATCATGTTTTGGTTTGTTCTTATGTGGCTAGAGCTCATAAGGCAATAACTAGTGCCAATGAGGTAATATGAGAACCCTAGACCAAAGAGGGAAGATAGAGCTAGTGCATATAATACTAATAGAGTTGAGTGAGGTCAGAGAGGTTGAGCATGACACTAACCTTAGGATAAGGGTTTGAAGAACCTCAATTGGACTGGATAAACTTTTGATGTATGTTTGACAAGCCCCTTCTATATGTTATATATATATATATATATATATATATATATATATATATATATATATATATATATATATATATATATATATATATATATATAGTATGTGATCTAATCATGAGATGTGATACATGGATATGACATGATGGAAAACCTAGATATGGTTTGATAGATATGTTTGAATATAAATTTAACCATTTACAAGAATAATTATAATGTAAGACAGTTGATTAACCTAGTGATGAAATCACAATAAAGCTTACAACCAAACATGAGAAAGTGAAATGAGATAATATAAATGATAAACACTGAATATGGTGTTAATATTAGTGCTCAATAATGATTTAAAGCTCAATAATGATTTAAATACAGTTTGAAATAAAATAGCCCAACATAATGATGATGGTATCTTGATTTTGTGTAGATGGATAATGTGGGTTAATTATGATTAACTTCTTTTGAATATGATAAAGGTATATGTTGCAACCCTTAATGGTTGGGTAAAATGCGGATGTAAATCCTAAATATGAAATATTTTATGGCATAACCTAAGTTGGTTAACCTGTGTTTCAACCATATATGGAGTTATGTTGCACCTTACATGTTTTTAAAACCTCCAAAGGATGGTTCATATATGATTATGGAGCTTTGTTTGTGGATATGTTGCACCTAGAGTGGTGTCCTACATATCAATGAATATCTTTTGAGTAGTAAAGATATAGCTGAATTTTGAGGATGGAATTTCTTTTAAGATGTATATGATGTGATGGATTGTACTTAGGTTAATTTAGAGGATGAAATTTCATTTAAGGTGTGTAGGATGTGATAGACTGATCTTTTGGAATCCTTAAATATCTTAGGACATAAGTGAATTCATGTGTTTGAGTTATTTTGAGAGTTCCAAGGATGTTCATCGAGTATGGATGTTGATTGATATTGATATCAATAGTTATGATCTCTAAGTTTATGCATTTTGAGGTATTTAATTGACTGATCAATCAATTGATTTTTGACACCAAACTTGACTACAGGGTAGCTCAAGTGATACAAAACCTATGGTTTGATGAACATTATGATCAGAAAAACCTACAAGGAGTTATTATCTTTTAAATATTATCAATCATGTGCATTTTGATATCAATGAAGCAAAGATTAATACATATATACAACTAGTTTCTAATATGTGTTGGTCACGCGGCCCGAGTCGTGGAGACGGCATAGATATGTGATGTGGTTTACTTGAGACCATTGGATTCCTAGATTGGATGGTCTCTTAACTCCTATCTAATGGAGATCATGGAAAATGAAGTTATGTTCCTCCTTTTCCCCATGATGTGAATGTGGGGAAACAGTCGGCTCGGATGAGTAATTGATCCCTATGTACTAGCATAGAGAAGTCTGCACCCTTACTTGTGGGTATTGGGTGAGAGACAAGGGAGATCAGACTTCCACTTCCTATCATATCTCCACTGCTTCTCACAGATGACAAGTGAGAGTTCAAAAGAGGTTTCAAAGCATACGAGAATAGAAACCAAGATAGAAGAAGAGAGATTGGGGGAGAGATGGAGTAGGAAGGAGGCTACATGTAAAGAATGATGGTGTCTGTGTTGGTTGTAATGGAGTTCACCGTGGCTAACAAGGAGGTTTATGGATGCATATCTAGTATTCTGGACCATGTCTTGGATGTAGGCAAGGTGCTTTGCTATTGGTGGAAGGTCTATACTAGTTTCTTCAGTTCCCAGACCAACCTCAGAGGTTAAGGCAACATCTGAAATAGTCTGCAAGGAGAAGCGGTGATGGAACAAGGAACCGGACCAGTGACACTCTCCTTCATTGGCTCACCAGTGGAGATCGTCTGTGGCGAGTCTAATCCAGTAAAAAAAATAGATGACAAAGAAGTGAGTCTAGCGAAGCACGCCGGAGATTGGATCCCCTCATGGCAGTGTAATGTTATGAGGACTCGCTTAACGTACAAAGTCTTCGGGCATTGAGCGGAAGTGCGATGAAAATGCACACATGCGTAGCATTGCAGATGCTAGAAGACTCAAGGCGAGAGAGGGAGAGCCACTCTAGACTTGTCAGGTGGCGAGGATGTCCACAATGGCAGCTCATGTTTATGTGAGAATAGATTCGTGATCACATGTAACTCGAGAAGGAGTAGGGCGAGTAGGGAGAACCTTGAACCAGCAAAATCACACCTAAACCGGATCAAGCCAGTGAACCAGACGATCCTAGCCTGAACCATCGAGTCAACCTAACCAAAGAAGGATTCACGCCCCTCGGTATTCATGTGGCGCACTGTGATTCGTCCAAAAAGGTAAATAACCAGAAAACACTCAACTCTTATATAAATCAATATAATTAGTTTGATGATACAAAAAATACAAATAATATAATAAAATTATTAGAAAAATAAGTAGAACCACATGAAATAGAAATATCAGTCTTGACGCTTGAATCATAGTGAATCATGCAAGCTCTATTACACTTGTAATATTTGTAATAAATATTAGATGATGACCCAAAATCATGATAATTCACCGATAACTCCCAAATGTTATTTATAATTCATATGATGTCAGATATGATGATATTTCTACATTAAATCATGCCAGGTTCTTAATGTGGTTAATTAGGGCTAATAACCTTAATTAATGTGCAATAATTACAATTATGCTCAAGAAACCTTGGAAATTATATAGTAAGATTGTATCATTAATTGGAAGATAATATGTAATTCTAAGATTATAATTATGTATACAAATTATGTTGCATGTTAAATGATCCTAAAACGATGAGAAAACCCTGACATGACTTATGAATGTAACCAAAGGTTAATACATGCACACAATGATATGAAAATGGATGTTCATAAAAATGAACCATAATTGGGAAAATGACATCACTAAAATAAATCTAGGACAAGATCCAAGTGATAATGAGATATCCTAATGAACTAAGTAAAACCCTAATTGGTTATAACTAAGGTTAAGATGATCTGATGATGGTATATGTGGTTTTGTCTTAATCAGAGTTTGAGCAAGGATATAGTTGACTTGATGAACATGTGGTGATAAGATTACCTTGATCAAGGTATGCCCTTACCTTTTACTTGGCCTACAATGTAATATAGTTGTATTATGTGTGCACAAACACATGGCATGCGAAATTGGATGAAATGATTGTTCTTGTATATTATCTTACTTGATTTTCCATACATATATTTATGGACACATTAAACATAATATATTTATTCCATAATATAAATGCACTATATCTCTTTGGTAAGCATAGTGGTAGTGAGTGGTCTATCTCTTTGGTAAGCATATCACATGTACAATGATCTATCTCTTTGGTAAGCAGATCATAAGGCTGTAATGCATCTATCATATTGGTAGGCAGATGCATGAGCATATAATGGAAAATGTGCCTAAAATATGTGTTCTCACTTGTTAATAGACATCTTTGAGTAAGTATATGCCTTTTGCTATATTTCTTTATAACTTCCAAGTTCTAGTTTTATCTTATTGCCAAGTCATAGTAATGAGAGGTACATAAAAAGACATGTAGGCATACTTAGGACAATATATTAGAATATTGTGTTGACGTGTACCACATATAATCTTTTGTTTAGGTTGTGGATACATGATCTTGAAGAATTGGATAGTTGAGAGTTGTATGGTGAGCAGATGTACATGTTGACCTATTGACTAAAGACCATGTTATAGATTTAGTATGTCCATATGTAAAAGTTTGTTGGTCAATCCATAATACCAATTTTTAATAATTCATTTTGTAATTATATGTTGAATGGTGAACATGTGTTGTATGGATTTATTCTTGTTCATGTGCATGTGCTACTGTTGTTTCCTTCTGACTTCCTCTGATAATCTTCTTCTTAACCTAGTGTGTGGTGTTTAAATTGAGATTCTCACTGAGGTGAGGTTTCAATTTAAACATTACACATTAGATTAAGTTTTAGAAAATATAGGGACGTCACAGTACATCTTTGTCCCAAGTCACACATTGAAATGTAAGGGGCACTTCTGATTTTTAATACTTTTTCAGTCTCAGACACATTAGCGTGGAGTGCCAACATGGCTTGAGTCCATTGTCTGACTTGGATGCACTAATTATAATGGGTAATACCATAATCAATGAGATGACATACTCTTATTGGCCTATATATATATCTATATATATATATATATATATATATACATAATGTTTTGTTAATTTTAAAAATTACTACTACTGGGATGATAGGCATATTATATGTGAATTTGATCAAGAAAATGAGTAGAATAAGAAAATATTATTCAGACCTAATAATGGTCATAGTGCAAAAATTATATTTGGGTCTAAGTTTGAGTAGTTTAAGTACATGGAAGCCCTAGATCTAATAATTAATATGTTGAATATACTAAATATGATTATTGTATCATATAAATTGATATTATTGAATGTATTGAGATCCTAATAAAATGATGATGAGGATATATATATATATAATGGGTAATACCATAATCAATGAGATGGCATGCTCTTATTGGCCTATATATATATATATATATATATATATATATATATATATATATATATATTAATTTTAAAAATTATTGCTACATGGATGATAGTCATATTATATGTGAATTTGATCAAGAAAATGAGTAGAATCTTAAAATATTATTCAGACCAAATTATGGTCATAGTGCAAAAGGTATATTTGGGTCTAAGTTTGAGTAGTTTAACTACATGGAAGCCCTAGATCTAATAATTAATATGTTGAATATATTAAATATGATTATTGTGTCATATAAATTGATATTATTGAATGTATTAAGATCCTAATAAAATGATGATGAGGATAATGAAGTAGAAGTAGGCTTTCTAAAGTGAGTCATCATACAAATTTGGAATTTGAGTGATGAAACCAATGGTATAACTTGTGATAATGTTCATGCACATAATCTGATTTCATAATACAAAGATGTGTTAGATCTGATAAATAAAATTTCACCTATTGTCTAATTAGGGTTTACATCCCTAATGAATAATGATGTTGTGGAATTAGGGATTGATACACATTTTCCTTATCCAAACTCAAGACAAACCTAAACCCTAGTTTAGGACATATGTTGGATTAGTATATCTTGAATATGACTGTGACACTTTAGGGTTGTGCATACTTTCAGATCATGGTGATTTCTTAGTTGTAGTTTGATGATTGGACTATAATAAAGTATTGGAAGTATGATTGCATAAATTTTGCATGAACAAGATGTGTTGTTATCTTATGAATGCACACATATCGACTGTTGATGTTTGCTAAGAATTTCCGAAGTTCGTTGAAAATAAATTGTTGGGTGTTTATTTATATCTTTTAAAAGTATATTGTCAATATGAGTATCACATAATAAACTAGAATATGTTGAACCCTAGGTTACACCTATCAAGGAGGTAATGTACATAAGTCTAATGATGAATAATGATTACAACTGAAATGGTAAACCCATGAAAATGCCAATTTATATCATGTAAGTATTTAACTGATCCAATAAATGTTGTTATTCTACTAGCACACATTTGGGTTGCACCACGCACACAATATAGCATTATATTTGATCGACATTTTAGGTAATTGCCATATATCAAGATATCAAGACATGGAGTTTCTGATGAAATCGATTGAAGACATTAAAATAAATACTAAGGAGGATTAGTTATATTGTCTTGTTCCTATTTTTTTTGTAAAAAATCTAATAATTTTTATTTCGATAAAAAAAATTCATTAGAAATGAGACAAATTATCTTCTCTTACTTTTGTTTTTTTCCTCTTTATCTCCTTTATAATTTCAGTGGGTTTTCGTGTCGCATTAGCAATGTTCATGTCTCCCAAGGAGCCGGTGGGCGATCCGGGGTGTAAAAGGTGTGGGTAGCAGTACTGTTATAGTGTTGTCCTCCGCGTTGTTTATTGTGGTTCGGTAGGATACTCCTACATCCAAATGTGAAGAGATAAGTATGAATTCTCGATTACTGTTTCTTTCTCTACAACAGGCAATAATAGCCCCCAGCAACTAGCTTTTTCAGCGGCCCTTATTGGTTAGTTGGTTACTGACGGATTGCCAATCCAACCGCCAGTCAGTTCGTTCTTCCACTACACGCAAAACCAATAACCGTCTGCAGTCTCATAATGCAAACCATAATGGAACGGCTTGCTGCTCTCTACATCATGTACTGTGATCGACTGATTGTGCATCCATTGAAGAGTGGATATATATCGGGATATCAATAGGGATGAGCATCAGGCCGGATTATACTGGGTTTCCTGTTCCAAATCCAAACTTACATTTTAAAGCGGGCCACGGGTCGGGTTCGGGCCTGAATAAAATTGAAAAATGTCAGCCCATACCCGACCCATATAAGAATGCTGGGTTTCGGGCCAGATTCGAGTTTGCCCATATAACATCGAATGAGCATACTAAATTTTGCTAGATCTAACTTGCTAATATGAAAACTGAATTACTGAGATATGTATTTTGTGATAAACCTTCAAAAGAATGTATATACACTATATTGAAAGAGTAACAAATCATTTTCTCGTACATGTGAATGTATGAGAAGTAAAAAATCAATGGAGTCCACAATGTTGTGCCTTTTTGCCTCCTCATCCTATATGTATATACAATGAAATGGGTTTTGGAAGGGTAAAAGATCATTTGTCTCCTACATGTGGGCATATGAGTAAAAAGATGAGCATAATCTACTATGCACTGAGCAAAAGACCATTTGTCTCCTATATGTGGACACAATGAGATCAAAATAAAGAAATCAAGTATCTCTATTCATGTCAATGATGGTTATCTTATTAGTATGAATTCATTAATCATGTTGATTGATTACATAGTATCCATGTTGCCATTGGTAAGGTACATACTACATATTGCATCAAGAAATTTGTATGTTTTTCTTTTAGGACAAAGATAGATTTATAGGTATATAATGTACATAAAATATAATCTGGGCATTCGGGTTTTCAGGTCTGAGTTTACCTCCGCCCATACCCGGCCCAAATAAAATATGGGTTTAAATTTTAGGCCCAGCCCACCCATATTGTAAATCGGGTTCGGGTCTGGATCGGGTTATGCGGGCTGGGTCGCGGGTCGGATCGGGCCGGCCCAACCCGATGCTCATCCCTAGATATCAAACAGGAGACACAAAACAGCCATTTCATGATTGCAGTGCACACTTGGCTCGTGCTTCATGGTAGCCATGTACTAATTACTAATGAATAAGTGGTTGCTGGATGGATTTAGGGTAGCAGGAAGTAATAGATGATGAAGATGCATGCATAGCTAGAACAAGTCGGGACTGGGAGGGATTGACCTCGCCTGGGTAGTCGGAAGAAGGGATCAAGCACTACAACAAAATGCACAATTTGATAAGAATATAACCCTCGTAGAAACATCATGTATAAGTTGGGGCACTACCAGTGGTCGGTGCAGATCAATGTCGAGTTGGCCACCGCCGCGGCTGAAGCGCCGCGCGGATTCAAGGAGATAAGGTTGTCCAGCTGATTGGATTGGACCATTACGGTGTGTCTGGCTACACAGCCCAAGCCCTACCTCACCTGGCCTCAGCGACTGGAGCTAGCGCATATGATCAAGGGGATCTACGCGAGTTTACCAACCGTTGTCCCACTCCACTAGTTCCCCCGCCCCCCTTGTCGGCCGCAGCATGTACCGTCGCCAAGAGACATGTGGCTCCCATGGTGCCGGCGGACCTTGAGCGCGCCGTCGATTGGATAAGAACCCTCTCGTCTGTCTTCCGGCTGGACGTGCTTTTGTGTGGTTTTGTTGGTTGATTGCTCTGGTTGTTAAAAGTGACACGGACCCAACCGACAGCGAGCCGGTATGTGTCGTGGATCAACCCGTTCATCCACGTACCCACCTTGCCCAGCCACCCACAGGTACAGAGATCATTCTCCTTCAATACCATGTTGCCCACAGCCCGTGGATTTGATTTTGGAATGTGGGGTAGCTACAAAGGTCTCCATGACGCCCTAGTTGCGATTGGTGGTGAACAAAAATCAAGAACAACTTCACGTATTGGATCAAACAAAACCTTGAATCACGTCTGTATATATGAGTTTTAAGACAAAAAAGATGTCATACTGCCACAAATTTAACATGTAGCAATGACTGGGCAACAAATTTGCAACCGTTTCACAAGGAAAACAAGAACACTACCCATGCATGCTTATATTTCCTCTTCAGACCTTATGACCTTTTCAGTAACACTTTTCAAGATTGTTAGCGGGGTCACGCGTGAAACAAGCAAGTTGTAGCCTATGATTCGATGGCCTGCAATATATACTTGAAAATAAACATCAAATTCAATTTTCCTATGAACTATGTCACATGCAATATTTGTCGTTAATTTTATGTTTACGTCCTTACATGCAACATTAGCATGTACAATTGAATTAACAGATTCATACAAGATGCAGATAAGAAGCAGAACAATAAATAGTGCTGGAAAAAAATAAAAAACTAAGTCAGGAACACATACCAGATCATTCATTGAAAAACGGATGTGTTACTTAAAGAAATCAACGGCCCGTAATTCAGAAGGATATGCGTCGTTCTTCTAGTCGATCCGGTCACGAACCTGAAGAAGGGTGTCATCTCGCTCGTATTTGACGACGTTTGGTTGGACTATCAGTGCAGTCCAACGATCGCAGGAACCACCGCCTGACAGATCGCGTCTCTATGGATGAGAAGGAATAACTTGGTACTCGTAGGAGAGGAACTTCACGTAGCAACTCGGAAGCGACCGTTGAAAGCTCTTCTTTAGAGTTTGCAAAACACAAACGAAATGACTCACAACTATTTATTTTTTAGATGTGTTTAATCCTAATGATTGGAGACCTATTTATAGCCATACACGCACTGAAAGTTTATTCTCACTGAGATGCGATCACTCGATCGTTTGTGTACACGTTGTGAAAAAATTTACAAGAAAAACACTTTCCAATTAGGATTAATAAATTCATTTTGGAAAGAAATAATTAATTAAATTAATAATTAAATAATTATATAGTTATATCCAAGCGTAAAAAGAAGACCGAGGACATTCTCCACAATCCACAATTCACAAGTCCGAGTTCGTGTTTGGCCAGACCAGGCGAGGCGTGACACGCGTATGTGCTTGTTTGTTGTGGTCACCATATCCACCAAAGAGGTGAGCGTATCCTCTCCTAAGACCTTTGGACACTAGTGTCACAAGTGATCTTACATATAAGGACCAAAAAAGTTCTAGGAGTGAGCAATGTGGGATAAAACTTCTTCTCCATTTGCACTAGACACAAGACTAAATTTCTCCCATGTATTTGTCACACTACATTGAGCTTAACCCATACTATATATATGGCTTATACAGTCATATATGTAACAATATTGATACCATCTTCTATAACGCATGGCCCGTCTTTGGCATGATCCTCTACTCATATCTATACTACAAATCTCTTCGCCACATTCATCTCACAATCTGTGATAGTAACCTCTGTAGTGAAACTAAAAGTAGACCTCTTGTGAGCCATATCTATGATATGTCACACCCCCTCTAAGTAACCTCCGCTGACATTGAACTTCTCTTACAATAGTGGTACCACTCACTTTCATGAAGCATATCAAAATTTCTTTCATTGATGTATATCTACTTTTCTACCATTCTAAATACCACGACTCGTATCCATCCTATTAGTCATTACGTTAACTGCTGGACTCTTTTTCCCTCCATGTTCCGTGGACTCTTTTTCTCACCTTTAAGTTTCATGAAATATGGTTGCTATAAAGGCAACATCATACGATATTATTATAATCATCAGTCATACACAATTATATCCATGAATTACATCAAAATAGAAGATAAGCAGGCAAAAAGCTGCGCCGCTAGTCCTTTTTGGATGGCAAACTCATTCCTTTGAAACACTACATCAATACACTTAGGGGCCATAACGTTACTATTCATAACTTTTTGGACCCTCTTCATAAACTCCATAGCTTTTGGTGCTACGAATCCAAAAGGGATGAAGGCGTGTTGATTCTCAATACACACTTTCTCATGCTTAACCACTTTGGCTGAAGCAGCTTTAAGGGCAGCATATCCCGCTATAAAGGCCCCACTCTTCAATACCACCAGCAGAAAAACTCATGTCAAATCTACACACGTATGTTTTCCTCTAACCCATCCGAAAATCAAAATATCAGCATGTCTCGATGTGGATCTCCCCTCTTATGGAACACTTAAAAAGTTCACAGGTGCCTCTTTCTTAGCAGCAACACGTCCACGACTGAGTACATCAAATAGAACGTCTCTAACAAGATCGTGTCTGTACTTCAAACCTAAAAACTCCCTGTAATGAACCACATGCTCTTCAAAATTGTCCAAGCACGCCTTACAACAAACTGGACATATCTCATCGGCTGAAAATAAAGGAATCATGAGACGATATCTGAAGATACTACGATATTCCACTAGTGACATCTGCATATCAAGTCCATCAATAGGAATAGCAAGGAGGAAATCTTGACATGATCAGCTTGAAGACACCTAAAAATTGCCTTCTATCTAACAATCATGTCAAACTTACCCTCCATGTCCTCAATTATTTTACTTGAAAGAGCACTCGCCAAAGCATTTTGGGCCTTTAAGGGGGACGGTGTCCTTTCTAGAAAAAAAAATTAGGTCGAAGGAGGGAATTGTGGCACGAAGACGATCTGTAGCAAAATCAAAGTCAGGGTCCATACTATGAATCTCTCTATCTTGCAAGATGTGATCCTGAAGCACCCAAGACTGGGCCCTATATGCCATGAAAGTGTACGAGGAAGCCTCAACTGCTGAATATGGTCCCAATGCTCTCATACGAATGGGAAATGAAGCTAGCCACCATTATAGGTCTCCAAAAAAGGGACCTCCACAAACTACAATGTCTTCAATAGACCCTCGTAAGCCTCTGTCAAACAATATAGCCACTTCCTCCATGTACGTAGGTTGACAAGTCCTCAAGCCAAATAAAAGTTTTGCAATACCCATACACGATCAGAGTAAAAGAATCTCACTCTGAGTGTCACCCAACTAAGGTATAAGATGTGTCAACTTCACAGCCTTAGAAGCTCTCTTCGTAGCCAAACCCTCAATAAAACTTCTATCTCTACTAACAACTCCTCCAAGAAACTTCACCCCTAACAAAGGTCTTTCAATATCTTTCAGGAACAACTTTTTGTGAAGCTCCGTACCATCACTTGTAAACCAGAAAAGCTTAGTTTTATGAATATTTAAAACCAAACCCAAATCTAATCCACACCACTGAATGATATCCAGAACCTTAGCCACCTCCTCTGTGTCCCCAATAACTGTTCCATCATCAAGATACCACACATGAACAAGAAGCTTGCAGTTATCCCTAATATGATGGATAAGTTGATGTAATACAAGGGAAAAAAGAAGTGGGCCTAAAGGATCACTTTGTTGTACCCCAATAGTTGACCAGATATGTCTGTCCCCAAGGTATAGCCTTGTTGTCTGGCCATACAAGAACTCCACGCACAAGGAAATGGATGGACATCTCACCCCCACCTCACAAAGTAAGGCAAACCTATCAGCCAGATTGAAGGCATTAGAAAAATCCACTATGAGTATGGATAGAGAACCATCGCTATGTCACACGTTCAACACTCTGTTGACATTGTGCAAAATAGCTTCTGCCCCACCAGATATACCCACTCCAAACTGGAAGTCGTTAAGATACTTGGCCATATCTTTACTCACTCCTGCCATAGCAACTTTGGACACTAGGCGTCTCCAGATAGTGCCACCTGTGATTGGGTGTACGCCGTTGTCTAGCTTAATTAGCAGCATAAGCGGTGCAGAAGCTATAAACTCTGCCAAGCACAAGGGACGTCTCCCTCCCAACCATAAATTAACCACTAGGGTGATGGCATGTAGGAGGTCAGTGGCCACAACAGAACCCTCTCCACACATAGCATCAAAAATGTGTTGGGCCCTCAAACCATCTCAACCACAGGAAGCCCCTTTAGGAAAGGACTTGATACTCCCAAGAATAGTGTCAACTTATTCTATAAGAGGAGCTTCAGAAAAAAGAGAATCCGACAAGGAAGGAGGTGTCATGTACTGGTGTTTCACATCCAACATCCTTATGGTATCTTTATTGTACGGTGCCATGCCTGAAGAAGACAACACTTTTACAACTATTGTAAAATGACCGTCTGCAACCTTGCAAAGGCACTGCCTGATTTTGGGATTTACTTTTTTATCTACCTCCTCAGAGTAGACACCATCATGGTCCATAGCCTCAGGTTCAAGAGCATTCAACACCTTGTCCACTAGCTTAGCAATACCGTCAACTTCTCCCCATGTAGAAAGAGAGTTAAGAATAAGATGCTGTTGTAGAGATTTCCTATTGCCCGACCTATTATCTCATCTATTTTGAGGATGAAACACCTGCAAAGTACAACATGGAAGAAGCATAGTCTCACCCAAGCATATAAGGATCTTGGCTCAGCAATCACATTATAAAGAGATGCCTTCAATGCTTGAGAGAAAGCAAGTTGAGAACTATGAGGAATGCTCTTCACTGTTGTGATAGGTGCTCTAAAGACCCGATCAAGAAGCCCAACATCTAGGACCAGCCCCTCCATAACAGAAGAGATCTCGAGACTCTTTTGAAGAGGTTTGAATATGCCTACAATGCAACTTTTAATCTCTCATGTGGCAACACATCCCACTATCACACAGATAGCAAGGTGTTACGCGAAAACGTGTAAAAATCACCATAACCACAGATTATCAAAACACAGATTAATTAAAACCGATTACGGAAAAGGGATAAGCTGTGAAACTATTACATCTGAGTCCTCATCCTGCGAAGAAACAAGTTATATAAACATATACCAGACCTGATACGTGCCCACAGCTTAGAGGAACAACTGTCTAATCATCACATGAGTTCATTACCTATTATATATACACAAAGGCCCACATCCGGCCAGCAACAGGACATACAAAGGATCAACAGCCATACATCGTGAAACAATGTCAAAACACTTCCAAGGACCTAAGAGTACAGGGATGACTCTAGACTCTACTACAGAACACCAAAACAGCAGCATATCCATCTCATGCCTTTTACTACTCGTCTCGCTGCTCGGCCGCAACTCCGCGACCACCACCATGCCTAGAACGAACACCTGGAAACTAGCAGGGTGAGACAATCGAACATTGTCCCAGCGAGAAACATAACTCCCTGCTGAAACTATAAAACCAGGAAGATAAGGCAACAACAGTAGATAACAAGTAAAACGTAGAATAGTAATAGTCCATATAGCAAGGTTATTCGTACCATCATGTTTACCAGGTTGTACACAAGGCATATCACCACTTATCTCTTTATGGAGCAGGATTAACAAGATAAGATATAATGCCACATAACGTGAGGAATATATAAGCAACTACAAGATATAACAGGATTAATTACTCAAGAAAGGCCTCAACCAATGTTCCGTGTTTTTCCTTAAGCAAGAAATAATATTCGGCTGGATTACATTTTCTTATTCCCTGAGGAAGTGAACCGTACCGTTCAAATCCAACCTTCGGCTGCGAAGCCCATAACCGGTGCCATACAAGGTCAATGGAAGAGTCGGACTCCACAACCTTTCTCCTCGTGGTCAGTGCACGCGAACCAAAGCAGGACCGCAGTCTCATGCTCAAGTGGCCTCAGCCACAGGGTCATCTCCACAAGCTACCCTTCCTCTAGCCCGCCTCAGTACATGTCTCGGCGCTAGTATAACTGAGCCACGGGCATGTTCACCGTGCTCTGAGCCATGAACACATTCATGCTCCCATATCACATATCCTGAGCCATGGGCCTGTTCACCATGCTCTGCACATATCCCTAGTCCGCAACCGTAGCTGCACTCGAATCCTCACTATTTTAGGCTAGGAGAAACCTTGTGAAAAACACTAGAGGGGGGGGTGAATAGAGTTTTAAAATAATTTTAAAACTTATTGAACTCAAACAACCACTATTGAAATTGGAAGAAGGAGACAGGTGTTTAGAGTGGTTCCAACTTTAGAAAATACTAAAGTTGTCAGTCCACTACCCGGTTGCTTACCTAACTGGGATTTTAAAAGTATATATTTTATTACCTTCACAAGGATTTAAACAAAATACAATACTTTCCTTTACACCCCTTGAACAGCCTTCACTCGAAGTAGATGCACCAACTTGAGGTAGCCTTCTTGAAGTAACTCCAAGCTCCCCCTTGAAGTAGCCTTCCTCTCTAGAAGTAACCTTCCGTTGCACCAGCCTTCTTGAAGTAGCTCAAGGTCTCCTTCTTCACCAAGAAAATCTCCACCCTCTCCAATCCGCAGCCTCCAACCTAGGAGTAGCAAGGAGAGTACAAACAATAATAGAGAACAAGAAAGGAAAAGGAAATTACAACTTATCCTTTTGTAGCACAAGGCTTGATTTGCCTAGATCAAGCATATAGATCTCCTAACCAAAGTGTATGGAATTGTAATTGCAGTGGATAGGAGATGCTAGCCTATAGGACATGAATTATGAGCTAAGGAAGGAAGTAGCCAATTGTCACAATGCTCAATTTGCTCACAAACAGATTGCTCAAAGTATGCTCAAGGATTTCTCAAGTGTAACAAGTGAGTTTGAGTGTCATATGGCTTGTCCTATTTATAGGAATGGCCTAAGGATGCTTAAGGACGTTCTAGACAACTTCTAGGGGTTTCTAAGTACTTAACTAGCCGTTAGGTACAAGTTTTTTGCTTTAGCAACGGCTAATTAATTTACTCTACAGTTGCTGTCAGAGTTTATCTCGGTCGAGGAATGGTCGACCGAGACACCTACTTGGTCGAACTCTTGTCGACCGACAGGCTCTCTGGAACAAGTGTATGCAACGTTTATCTCCAACTGCCAACTACCTTGTCAGTTGTGTCTAACGGCTACTTTGGATCTTTCTCGGTCGAGAAGATTGTCGACCGAGAGTGTCTCGGTCGAGGAGTTGGTCGACCGAGATTGATCCTGTTTCAATGTTTCAATTTAGGCACTAATTATATGTATGAGTGTGCATATGTGATCCTATTTGAAGGGGATGACTTATCTAAATGTGGTGTTTAGCTAGGGAAGATCTAATGCTTGATTTACATGAAATCTAAGTACTTGTACATTATATATTTGTACAAGTTTTTACAAGGCGATTACATTTCATGAAAATATAAATATGTAAGCATATGGATTTCCCTAGCACTTTGTCATCCACCTTGTTCCTGCACACTTCAAGTAGCTCGTTAGATCAATAAGAATGAAATGTTTGTCATAATCAAAACAAAGGGATTTATAGATATCCATTTAGCCAACAATCTCCCCCTTTTTGAAGATGACAAAAATTTCCAAAATATAAATGAAGGAATTATAAAACAAATGAGTTTCATACCTGAAGATTGCTTTTTGTAGCCATTCTTGTTTTGCAAGTGAGTGCTTGGCCTTTTTCATTATGAAACTTAGTTATTGATCTTTATTTTATTTTTATATTCTTTTCTCCCCCTTTGTCATTTCAAAAGGATATCCATGTTGAATATTTGATATTACTTCTCTCCCTTAATTTTATACTATGCTCCCCTTAAGATAGATATCCCAAGGTATAAACGCTTTGCAATAGATGCCAATTTAGCCATAACTTTAAATTTTAGGTATTTGCAAAGATTACATCCTTTTTGATTTATTTTTATTTATTACTCCCCTTATTTTGTATGCTCTACAATAGTCTTATAATCCATATTCAAATGATGCCAAAAAGATATCCATTATAGGAAATAAAGATAACCAATTTCATTACAAGCATGAAAAGATAGCCAAATCATGTAGAGATAACCCTTTTATCACAATTATGCAAAGATTCCATTACAACTAATACAACTCCAAATCTCACTAGAAAGACTTAAGAATTACATCAACATCAGGGTATTTCCCAAGAAAAGGCTCAGCTCCATAATACTGGACCAAAGTTTGCCACTCCAGAGCACCTGTCTTGGTTAAGGCATACGCTTCCAAGAAGGTAGGAACCCGATCAAATCGGAAATGAGCAGCAATATCTTGTAGTTGCATTGATGAAAGCTGAGTATGCGTGAGATCTTTAGATGGTGGAGGTGGAGGTTGATAGTAGTTGTAAGATGGGTTATATGGATTGAGCATGCCAGGATTTAAAGAATAAGGATATTCATCTGGTTGGTTTGGAGAAAGGGTTTGCATTCTTTGGTTTAGATAAGTCATGGCATGATGGTTATAATCTAGTTGTTTACTAAGATGATATTGTGACCCAGCAACATAGGTTAGAGTGTTTTGGATGGGATCATAGGGTAGGTTGGTAGGAGGAGGTGGTGGTGGTATATCTTGGGTAGATGTCTCTCCTTCCACCCTAGCCCTCTTATGACCGAAATCAATTCCCATTTTTTCTACAGTATTCTTACTTATTTTTTGTGGTCTACGCTCCCATGTATATCCCATATCCTCAATTTGTGTCTTAAGAAAATGTTGAGTAATTTGGCATACAAGATCAGCATATGGAGGATTGCCAGAAAACTCAAGCATGTTTTTAAGAATGATGCGGATAAAATTTGTGGGAATACGTTGGATAATGGCATAGATTAGATACATATGAAAAATTGGAACTTCAGACTTATTGGCTCTAGGATGTATATTTGTAGAAACAATAAGGTTGACAATCCTACTTGCAGGTTTAAGATTTATGGCATAGTAGGTTCCCCTATCTTCGTGACAAGTAGTATTTGATTGAAAAATGGCTCTTTTGATGTCACTAAGATTAACGGTATGGTCACCTTGGGAAAATTGATTAAGTGGGTTTCCAGTGGTAAGGTCAAGGGTGTCTTGATATTCATCTAGGTCAATATTTAGCATGTCAAGAATATCCTCTTCAGTAAATCGAAAGCTATGTCCATTGACCATAGAATAGAAGAACTTGATTTCATTTTCAGAATGGGAGATGAGGTTAGCATAGAATTCATTCACTACCTTGGTGGAGTAGGAAGGGAAGGAAGGGTTGATGAATTCTTTCAACTTTTGCACCTCAAAAAGATCCTCCAAGTCAACAATGTTGAGGAAGTCCATAACTTCAACTGGTCTTCGTGGGAGAGGAGCTTTGGAGGAGATCCGTAGATAGCGATCACCAGCATCTCCATCGACGAAGGCAATGTCGTTGATGATCGTCAATGGTGGAGTAGCCTCCCTTCCTTTCCTACCAGCGACCTTCTTCTTTCCACGAGCAGAGGATGATGTCATTGTGTTGCTTGAAGGTGGAGAAGAAGCAAGGAAGTCTTGGGGATGAAGATACTAAAGGTTTGCACAAGAATGCACTAGAGAGAACCTATGGAAGCAAGAATATGAGAGTGTGAAGAAATGACCCGTTTTTGGTCCCTTTTATAGCAATCCAGTGACCGGGTCGGTCGACAATTTGTCGACCGAGCATCCGCAACGGTCATATTCCAGACGCGCCACTCGGTCGTCCAACGGTCGACTTGTAACGGTCGGCCGCCCAACGGTAACGGTCGGATTTCAACGGTCATATCCCAGCGGTTGATTCTCGGTCGAACAATTGTCGACCGACACTGTCTCGGTCAAACAATTGTCGACCGGAAGTGTGTCCGATATTAATTCTGTCTGGGCTCTGTCGGTCGAAAGAGGTAGACTGACCGAGATATTTTTGGTCGAAGAATTTGTCGACCGACAGACTTACTAGGTACGAATTTTTAAAGCTGATTTTTAATGCAAATGATAGATTAAATTTGTAGAAAATATATATATTTTCTAAGGGAGTAATATTGAGATTTATTATTGACAATATTGAGACAATTTTGTGATCATAAAATAACTGTTCTTTTTTATCACAATTTTTATATATAAAATGATATTCAAATAAGTATTGTGTCAAACTTATTTTAGGTCGACTTTGACTACGACCTTAGCGCCCCTTGATCGAATTTGATTTCAACCAAGAGGCAAAAATTGCAGATTTTCAATTTAAGCACTCATATGTAAAGTATCAATTTTGAAGCATGTTAAATGATACTCAATATGAAAACATCTTCTTAAAAATGAAAGCGCGGTTAAAAATGCCAATTGAGAATTTTTTTTTTTACCTTATATGTTGCAAGAATTCTTAAGAGATATATCATTGTTGAATCATTTTGCTTGCTTATGTAGCAACAAGGATTCATGCATACAATTATCATTATCTATTCGTGCTAACACATCATTATCTTTATGAGCTGAACGATGTAATGATAAAGCAACAAAGCATATAATGATAATTCCATGATTATAATCACATGATTTCTATATGGATAGATCAGAAAATACTTTTAAAAAAAATCATGTGAATAATGATAAAACATAAATTTCCTTTTATTAAACTAAGCATAATTTCAGTTTTAACTTAAATCATTTAGAGAATAAACCAAATTAATCTCATATA
Source organism: Alisma plantago-aquatica (assembly GCA_963693085.1). Classification (NCBI taxonomy): domain Eukaryota; kingdom Viridiplantae; phylum Streptophyta; class Magnoliopsida; order Alismatales; family Alismataceae; genus Alisma; species Alisma plantago-aquatica. The sequence goes on along the minus strand of OY856412.1, from coordinate 579,465,988 downwards.
AGTTTGCACGGATGATTTCCGAATTATATACAATCATTAATCATTAAGTAGATAGCAATTTTGATCAATTTAAAAGGAATTTAGCAATTTTACATCAGACTGGAAATCAGTGACCTGCTCGGTCGATAACTTCTCGACCGAAGGTCCTCTCGGTCGACAATTTCTCGACAGACAAGATTTCTGAAATGTTTACTGTTTCCAAGTAAAAACACGATTAAGAAAGCTAGATGTTTAGGAATTTGAATTGAATTTTGTTATCCCATTCTGTTGAGTTGAGATAGACATAGAAATATGCAATTAAGGTCCTTGGTCATATCTCAACTTAATTCCTGGTCATTTAGTTTGGAGGTTTTGGAACCCAAACTAACTCGACATCCTTTCTCTTGTAAGGACATGAAAAGGAATAGTGACCAAGACGCAAACAATAATGACAACATATCGAGTCAACCTCATATCTTTTTCTATGGTTGTGTTCTGAGTTGTTCTTGGGTGAAGATGTTCCTTTAGGTACATATATGGATTGATGAGCTTGTGTCTTTCTCCAACTAGGTTGTTGATAGGATTTCCCCTTAGGCTTGTAACCTAGTCCTCTTCTCCCAATTTGATGGTAGGGATTATCTAAGATTTGATCAAGAATGCCATTATTATTTAAACTACTAACTTTTTGTTGTAACTTGGCAATCTCATCCATTCTGTTCTTGATATCTAGTTTTGCTTGATCTAGGTTAGATGACAACAAATTTCTTTCTTTGACAATAGAATCATAATCTAGATGGTTGCATAAGATGGGTTGTTTTTTAAGATCATTCACTTGAGTTTGCAAATTAATCTTTTCAAAAGAAAGTAGATTGCAATTTGCCTCTATAGATTTTATCTCAATATCATGATCTTCAATGATCTTTTTAAGATCTTCATTTTCAGATGTAATAGCAAGAAGCTTAGCATGTAATTCATCATTTGCTTTATTAGATTTCTTTAGTTTCTTCTTGTACTCAACATATTTATTATGTGTCTCTTCAAGACTAGCAACTAGTTCTTCTTTAGATAAATCAAAAAGACTTACCTCTTCTTCTTCTTCACTAGTTGTAGCAATAAGACAATCCTTGTGTTCATCTTCTCTTTTTGATCTCCATGGGCAGCTAGTTGTTGTGTGGCTTGTTCCTAAGCACCAATTGCAACATGTTGTAGATTTGTCCAAGCTGCACCTTTTGTTGCAATTGTAATCACTATTACCCTCCATTCTTCAAGACCTGGTTAGGGTTCCTTGAAGCCTGCTCTGATACCAATTGAAAAACACTAGAGGGGGGGTGAATAGAGTTTTAAAATAATTTTAAAACTTATTGAACTCAAACAACCACAAATGAAATTGGAAGAAGGAGACAGGTGTTTAGAGTGGTTCCAACTTTAGCAAATACTAAAGTTGTCAGTCCACTACCCGGTTGCTTACCCAACTGGGATTTTGAAAGTATATATTTTATTACCTTCACAAGGATTTATACAAAATACAATACTTTCCTTTACACCCCTTGAACAGCCTTCACTCGAAGTAGATGCACCAACTTGAGGTAGCCTTCTTGAAGTAACTCCAAGCTCCCCCTTGAAGTAGCCTTCCTCTCTAGAAGTAACCTTCCGTTGCACCAGCCTTCTTGAAGTAGCTCAAGGTCTCCTTCTTCACCAAGAAAATCTCCACCCTCTCCAATCCGCAGCCTCCAACCTAGGAGTAGCAAGGAGAGTACAAACAATAATAGAGAACAAGAAAGGAAAAGGAAATTACAACTTATCCTTTTGTAGCACAAGGCTTGATTTGCCTAGATCAAGGTATAGATCTCCTAACCAAAGTGTATGGAATTGTAATTGTAGTGGATAGGAGATGCTAGCCTATAAGACACGAATTATGAGCTAAGGAAGGAAGTAGCCAATTGTGACAATGCTCAATTTGCTCACAAACAGATTGCTCAAAGTATGCTCAAGGATTTCTCAAGTGTAAGAAGTGAGTTTGAGTGTCCTATGGCTTGTCCTATTTATAGGAATGGCCTAAGGATGCTTAAGGACGTTCTAGACAACTTCTAGGGGTTTCTAAGTACTTAACTAGCCGTTAGGTACAAGTTTGTTGCTTTAGCAACGACTAATTAATTTACTCTACAGTTGCTGTCAGAGTTTATCTCGGTCGAGGAATGGTCGACTGAGACACCTACTCGATCGAACTCTTGTCGACCGACAGGGTCTCTGGAACAAGTGTATGCAATGTTTATCTCCAACTGCCAACTACCTTGTCAGTTGTGTCTAACGGCTACTTTGGATCTTTCTCGGTCGAGAAGATTGTCGACCGAGAGTGTCTCGGTCGAGGAGTTGGTCGACCGAGATTGATCATGTTTCAATGTTTCAATTTAGGCACTAATTATATGTATGAGTGTGCATATGTGATCCTATTTGAAGGGGATGACTTATCTAAATGTGGTGTTTAGCTAGGGAAGATCTAACGCTTGATTTACATGAAATCTAAGTACTTGTACATTATATATTTGTACAAGTTTTTACAAGGCGATTACATTTCATGAAAATATAAATATGTAAGCATATGGATTTCCCTAGTACTTTGTCATCCACCTTGTTCCTGCACACTTCAAGTAGCTCGTTAGATCAATAAGAATGAAATGTTTGTCATAATCAAAACAAAGGGATTTATAGATATCCATCTAGCCAACACCTCGCATATTCAACAATATGCGCTCCGGGTTTACCCGTAGGAGAACCCGTTTCACCATCACCAACTCCTGACGATGATGGATCTATGGCCAGGGCAAACTACATGATATATTACACTGTGATTAATTAGTATCTTTTATTGCAAGATTCAACCAAGTTTTATAACATGCAAACTATACCAGGAAATAAACAACATACAACTCAACATTATACTTTTATTGTAATCACATCAACCTAATCCATCTCAAGGATCCAATCATCACATGTTATCACTTGGCCTCTTGCCAATCATCCAGATCCATCTCAAGGATCACCACATAGCATGCGATCTCAATCCCTCATCATGTATTGCCACTGCCTCTCAGGGCTTACATCATCATTATGGAACAAACACATTACTCATCATATATGCCTCATACCCTTTTACTTGGCTATGCATCACCTGCATGGTTAGTGTACACAATAATCATAGGCTTAATAGAAAGACCATGCTTATCACTATAGGGTGACATCAAAGATTCTATACTTTATCAATCGTACATCAACTGATGATCATGTGCATAGGACACATCATTATGCCTAGCCACTTATATGCTTACCGTTATCTCAACTTGTAATCATATGTAGCAGGCACATTACTAAGCAACCCATACTACATACTTATCATTTCCTTAGCATCATACAGATAGTCATGATGATCAAATTCATGCATATAGTCATGTTAGATAAAACAGACTAGTGTTACCATAACCATTATCATTAAGTAAAATGACATATATATATATATATATAGGCAGAACCCTTATTGAAGTATCACAAACCCTCACTTAAGGCTGTATCGAGCAACCTACCCTCACCTATTGCTCATCACATAACGGTCGACACAAAAGCAACCAGCAATGCTGCGCTACCACCCAGGACAGCCAAGCGTGCAGCTAAGCAACGCCGCGTCGATGTCGCGCACTAGGGGTGTCGGGCACCCAGCCTATCGGGCAACGCCCGCCACAAAAATAGGGCTATCGGCCGATACCAAGCCAGGGTGATGCCCATCACAGGCTACTCAGCAACGCCTATCCCAGGTGCATATCGGGCAGGGGGGGTTATCCCATAAGAGGTATCGTCCAAGGGTTCATCTCAAACTAACATTATAGACCTATTGTCCATCCACACAAGCCATGGCCTAACAGCCATCACAGGGCAAGGTGAGATAGTGTGGCATCCATCACAAGAGCAAGGGATATCGCCTGATACTATCTCACTTGTATCGTGCAAGGTTTTAGGTCAAGAGTGCTGTCGGGCAGCACCTCCCCACACTCATAAAGGACCAAGGTACCACTTCCAAGGTTATCATCTTCCTCAAGCACAAGGACACCCGAAACCCTAGAAAGAGTCACCACTATCACCAAGCTCACCCTTCTAGTCCATGGTGGGAGGAGGGTGTTGCTCAAGCAACTAGAACACAAGCTCACCTCTCAACTAAAATGAGAGAGGGTTGTTGCCCATGCTACTATAATGTCAAACTCACTCCTCTAGACCAAGGAGAGAAAGGAGTATTGCTCACCAAGAAACCCTAAACCACAAGGATCAGCCAACATGGATACTAAGCAAGAAACAAAGCTAGCAACATATAAGAACAAGAAAGGAGGTAGTATAGTTAGGGATAGGAGTTATGCAACCCGCCTTAAGAAAGCTCCAAGCTCCTAGCACCAAGGAAGAAGGAGACTCCAAGGTAGAGTGGCCACCAAGCTAGCTCCTCCAATGGTGTCATCCACCAAGCTTGTAAAGGAAAAGGGTATCGTGCACCAAGGTAGAGGAGAAACTAAAGAGCAAAAAGGGATCCTTTGCAAAGAAAGGGAAATGCATATATAGAAAGAAAGGGAGGAGAAAACAAGGCAAAGCCAAGCAAGGTGTCTTCCACCTAAGGGCACTTGTCTTAGTGCATGAGCCACCACTCTAGCAAGCCCTAAACACATGTCCAAGGCTATTGCCACATGCAAGCATCAAGCACCAAGTGTCCACTAGTGGTGACAAAAATGAGGTGCAAGCTTGGTCAAAGGTCATGGGCGACACACTCACCCAACATGGCCGACACACATGGGCGACACACCCCCAGGGTGACACAAACCCTGGGCGTCACAAGCTAAGGCCGACACAACCACCTCCTTGCGCGACACAACGCTCAAAGAAGGAAAGGCAACACTCAACAAGGCCCAACAAGCTCAACTAGGCCTAAAGGAACTCAAGCAACGGACCCAAGCCTTCCTCTCTACACTAGAGGAAGCAAGGAGAGGGAGGAACACCATACAAGGTGACAAACTTGCCCACAAACCCTAATCTTGGGTTAATTGCAAGTAGCCCCTCCAACTCTCAACAAAGCACAACCAAACCCTAATCACCACTAAAGGTGATTAGCTAGCACCAAAGCATCAAGGTTAAGCAAAGCAAACAGGGTAAACCCTAAACGAAGGTCAGGGTCCTTACAAGCTAACCCCCTTCAAGGGATTTCGTCCCTGAAATCCGAAGAGAAAAGCGAGGGATACTTCCTCCTCATCTCTTCCTCAAGCTCCCACGTGGCTTCCTCAACGCCACAATGATGCCAAAGAACCTTCACAAGGACCAGGTCCTTCATCTTCAGCTTCTTTACCCTTCTGTCAAGGATCGCCATAGGACCTTCCTCGTAGGTCACATCTTCATCAAGCTCGACCTCAACTGGCTGTATTACTGTTTCCGAATCTGGATGGCTTTTCTTCAGCATACTGACATGGAACACTGGATGTAATCTGTGCAATTCTGGAGGCAACTCTAACTCGTAAGATACTTTGCCAACTCGTGCTTTGACCAGGTATGGCCCCATATATCTGTGTGCGAGCTTACCCTTCCGGCCAAACCTTAGCACACCTTTCCACGACGAGACTTTAAGATACACTTTGTCTCCTACCTGGAATTCCAAAGGTCGTCGGTGATTGTCTGCGTAAGACTTCTGCCTGTCCTGTGCCACTTTCAACTGTTGTTGTATCACTTTGATCTTTTCTGTCGTCCGTTGTACTAACTCAGGACCCAAAAGCTGATACTCACCACACTCATACCAACATAAAGGAGATCTGCACTTCCTTCCTTACAAAGCCTCATAAGGAGCCATGTCAATGGTCCACTGATAACTGTTGTTGTAGGCAAACTCTATCAAACTAATATGTACATCCCAACTGCCTAGGAACTGCAAAACACAAGCTCGAAGGAGATCCTCCAAAGTCCGAATAGTCCTCTCAGACTGTCCATCTATCTGCGGGTGGAAGGCGGTCCTGAATCTTAGCTGTGTTCCCAACGCTTTGTGCAATTGCTCCCAGAAACGACTCGTAAATTGTGGACCTCTGTCGGAAACTATCATAACTGGCACACCATGCAAACACACTATCTCATCTACATATACTCGAGCGAGCTTCTCAGCTGTATATGTCGTCTTTACTGGCATGAAATGGGCAGACTTTGTCAATCTGTCCACTATTACCCAAATGGAATCATGATTCCTTGTTGTCCTGGGTAGACCAACTACGAAATCCATAGTTATGTGATCCCATTTCCACAGTGGTATCGACAAGGGTTGCAACGTACTTTCCGGCTTCTGATGTTGAACCTTCACTTATTGACATACTGCGCATCTTGCCACGATCTTAGCTACATCCTTCTTCAAGTCGAGCCACCAATACAAGTCCTTCAGATTATGATACATCTTGGTGACACCTGGATGCATAGCATACATCGATGTGTGTGCTTCCTCGAGCACTAACTTCCTCAGATCATCAGCATCTGGAACCACCATCCTATCACGATAGCAAACTAGCCCATCCTCAGACTCATGGAACCCATCACGCTTTTCACTACCGAACTCAGATCTGATCAACTGTACTGCATCATCCGTTTGTTGTGCATCTTTAATCTATTGTCTCAGTGTAGGCTTGACTTGCATCTGTGCCAAAAGTCCAGCTAACAAGGAAACTTTCATTTGTACATTCATCTGCCGCAGGGAAACAAACATATCCCATCTATGGCAAACTAGGGAACTCAACTGTGCCTTCTTTGAAGAAAGAGTAGAAGACTTTCAGCTAAGTGCATCAGCTACCACGTTCGCCTTACCAGGATGATACTCGATAGTGCAGTCGTAATCATTGATCAACTCCATCCATCGACGCTATCGCATGTTCAACTCATGCTGTGAAAAGATGTACTTCAGATTCTTATGATCTATAAAGATCTGACACACTTCCCCATAAAGATAGTGTCTCCAAATCTTTAATGCATGAACCACTGCTGTCAACTCCAAATCATGAGTAGGATAGTTCTCCTTGTGTTTCTTAAGCTGTCGTGAAGCAAAAGAAACCACATGATCTTCCTGCATCAGCACACAACCTAAACCCTTCTTGGAAGCATCACAGAAAACAACGTAGCCCTTTCCAAACTCTGGTAGGATTAACACTGGAGCACTGTTCATCTTCTCCTTCAAACTCCGGAAAGCTTGCTGACATCGATCATCCCAAAAAAAAGCTACATCCTTCCTGGTCAACTTCGTCATTGGTAACACAATCGTACTGAAGTCCTTGATAAACCTCCGGTAGTATCCTGCTAAACCCAAGAAACTATGAACTTCGGTCGGCGTCTTTGGTTGCTCCCAATCCACAACGGATTCCACCATCTTTGGGTCCACTTTGACTCCTTCAACAGATATATATCACATGACCTAAGAAAGTCACTTCCTCCAACCAGAACTCACACTTACTGAACTTGGCATACAACTGATGTTGGAGAAGAAGAGTCAACGCTCGTCGAAGATGTTGCTCATGCTCTTTCCTATCCCGACTATAGATCAAGATGTCATCTATGAAGACTACAACAAACTGATCTAAAAACGGACGGAACACTCTATTCATCAAATCCATGAAAGTAGCAGGTGCATTGGTTAACCCAAACGGCATAACCACAAACTCGAAGTGACCATACCTCGTCCTAAAAGCTGACTTTGGTATATCATCTGCCTTAATCCTCAACTGATGATAATTGGACCGTAGATCGATCTTTGAGAACACTGTCACACCACGCAACTGATCGAACATATCATCTATCCTCGGTAACAGGTACTTATTCTTGATCGTGACTTTGTTCAACTGTTGGTAGTCTATACATAACCGCATTGACCCATCCTTCTTCCTGACAAACAATACTGGAGCACCCCAAGGTGACGTACTTGGTCAAATGAAACCTTTCTCCAACAACTCTTGCAACTGCTTCTTAAGCTCTACCATCTCCACTGGAGCCATCCTATATGGTGTATGTGCAACTGGTTGCGTTCCTGGCACCAGATTGATCTCAAAATCAATCTCTCGGGGTGGAGGAACACCAGGAAACTCCTCAGGAAACACGTCAGCAAACTCTCGGACAACTGACACCTCCTCGAGACGAAGGCCTTTTTCCTTGGTAGCCACAATGGTATTCACTACGTGAGCTAAGAACGCCTCACATCCTTGCCGTAGCAACTTCTCTGCCACCTTATCCGATACTAAACAGGTCAGAAGAATCTTCCTATCTCCCTGGAAGATCCACCTCTCTCCGGCATCATCAAACACAGCCTGCTTGGAACCACAATCCAAGACAACCTTATACTTCTCTAAGGTATCCATCCCAAGGATGACATCGAAACCATGCATATCAAGTGGTATACGATCCACTTGTATACAGTGTCCCGAAAAAGACAAGACACAAGATGAACACTCTTTTCGAAGCATCGAGGAACCATCTAGAGGGGTTTCTAACAACAAGCTATCCTTCTTACGACTAACAGGTAAACGACAGTTTTCAAGCATACTATAGGTGATAAAAGAGTGCGTAGCACCCGGGTCAACCAGAACAGATATAAAGCAAGAAGAAGACATATCAAAATGATATAACTCCATCTGACATGTCACCACTCGCGGGTTGACTACCGCCTCTGGCTGACTCATAGCATAGAATCGAGTTGTTGCTTGCTGTCCACCTCATTTGCTTCCTTGAGCAGACGATCCTACTTGCGATGCTTGACCGCGTCCTCGACCTCTGCTACCACTGGCTTGTTGCCTATCTGATCCTTTTTTATTTTGCCTCGGCTGCTGTGTCACTTCATCATCTCTGTTCGGGCAATGTGACTTGAGATGCCTAGTCTGACCACAAAGATAGCATGCCCTATCTTCAAACCGTGGCCTAGATGGTCCTGTCACTGTCACTGAAGTTGTACTATGTGCTTTTGATGGCGAAGAAACATAACCTCTTCCCTTACTCAGAGACCACTGCGACGGTACACTGGAACCTCTCATCACAAAGGGTGTTGAAAACTTGGGCTTCTTGAAGCCATCAAACCTTTGGCCCAGGGATTGAGCAGGCCTCTTCTTAGACATGGATTCTCTTTTCTCCCTTACTGACCTCTCAATCCTCCAGACAGATTCCACAAACGTAGCAAACTGCTCACGGTTCTCCAACGTAGAAACAGGTGTTGTCAGCTCAGAACTCAAACCTTTCTCAAAACGTCTGATTCACTCTTCATTTGTTGCTTCCATATGCGGACAAAACCTCAGCAGGTCCATGAACTTGGCTTCATACTCAGTGATGTTCATCGTTCCTGGTCGCAAGCACTCAAACTGGCTGATCTTCTCATCCAGATACATCTTGGGGAAGTATCTGCTGACGAACTCATGCCAGAAAACCTCCCAACCGATCACCTTACTAGGCCGCTTCTCCTCCTCGATGGTCCACCAGTGACCAACACTATCTTTCAAAAGGTAAATAGCGTGCTTTACTTTGTCTGCTTCGGGGATGTTGAGGATCTAGAAAGCCTTCTCAAGACTTTTCAGCCACAGATCTACATCTACTGGATCAGTTGTTCCATCATAATCTGAAGCTCTAACTCGGTGAAGCCGCTCAAAGGTCTCCCCAATACCTGATGTTTCACCATGGGGAGCCTGTGCTCTCGACAGAGGCACTCGCAATCTTTCTACCATGAGATTCATCGTAGCCATCATCTGCCCCATAGGTTGTTGGTAGGCAGGATGTTCAAGAATGGCTGGGTCAGGTTGGGGGACCTCAGGCACCCGATCTTCATGTGCCTACCCTTCAGCTGAAGCAGCATCGCTGTTCTCAGCAGAGTGTTCTTCATGGTTTCCAGACATCTTGACTTTTCTTCCGCTGAGGGCATAAGACGATCGTAAGAAATCTGGACAACTCACAAGAATAGACACAACCTAGTCCTAAATCCTTGTAGACTCAGCGAACCTAGGGCTTTGATACCAAAACTTGTGGCAACACATCCCACTATCACACAGATAGTGAGGTGTTACGTGAAAACGTGCGGAAATCACCATAACCACAGATTATCAAAACACGGGTTAATTAAAACTGATTGCAGAAAACGGATAAGATGTGAAACTATTACATCTGAGTCCTCATCCTACAAAGAAATAGGTTATATAAACATATACCAGACCTGATATGTGCCCACAGCTTAGAGGAACAACTGTCTAATCATCACATGAGTTCATTACCTGTTATATATACAAAAAGGCCCACATTCGGCCAGCAGCAGGATATACAAAGGATCAACAACCATACATTATGAAACAATGTAAAAATACCTCCAAGGACTTGAGAGTACAGGGATGACTCTAGACTCTACTGCAAAACACCAAAATAGCATCATATCCATCTCTTGCCTTCTACTACTCGTCTTGCTACTCGGCCGCAACTCCGCGACCACCACCACACCTAGCACGAACACCTGAAAACCAGTGGGGTGAGACAATCGAACATTGTCCCAGCGAGAAACATAACTCCCCGCCGAAACTATAAAACCAGGAAGATAAGGCAAGAACCATAGATAACAAGTAAAACATAGAATAGTAACAGTCCATATAGCAAGGTTATTCGTACCATCATGTTTACCAGGCTATACATAAGGCATATCACCACTTATCTCTTTATGGAGAAGGATTAACAAGATAAGATATAATGCCACATAACATGAGGAATATATAAGCAACTGCAAGATATAAAAGGATTAATTACACAAGCAAGGCTTCAACCAATGTTCCATGTTTTTCCTTAAGCAAGAAATACTATTCGGCTGGATTACATTTTCTTATGCCCTAAGGAAGTGAACCGTACCATTCAAATCCAACCTTCGGCTGCGAAGCCCATAACCGGTGCCATACAAGGTCGATGGAAGATCCGGACTCCACAACCTTTCCCCTCGTTGTTAGTGCACGAGAACCAAAGCAAGACCGCAGTCTCATGCTCAAGTGGCCTCAGCCACAGGGTCAGCTCCACAGGCTACCCTTCCTCTAGCCCACCTCGGTACAGGTCTCGGCGCTAGTATAACTGAGCCACGAGACTGTTCACCGTGCTCTGAGCCATGAACGCATTCATGCTCCCATATCACATATCCTGGGCCATGGGCTTGTTCACCATGCTCTGCACATATCTCGAGTCTGCAACCGTAGCTGCACTCGAATCCTCCCTATTTCAGGCTAGGAGAAACCTCACATATTCAACAATATGCGCTCCGGGTTAACCCGTAGGAGAACCCGTTTCACCATCACCAGCTCCTGACAATGATGGATCTATGGCCAGGGCAAACTACATGATATATTCCACTCTGATTAATTGGTATCTTTTATTGCAATATTCAACCAAGTTGTATAACATGCAAACTATATTAGGAAATAAACAACATACAACTCAACATTATACTTTTATTGTAATCACATCAACCTGATCCATCTCAAGGATCCAATCATCACATGTTATCACTTGGCCTCTTGCCAATCATCCAGATCCATCTCAAGGATCACCACATACCATGGGATCTTAATCCCTCATCATGTATTACCACTGCCTCTCAGGGCTTACATCATCATTATGGAACAAACACATTACTCATCATATATGCCTCATAGCCTTTTACTTGGCTATGCATCACTTGCATGGTTAGTGTACACAATAATCATAGGATTAACATAAAGACCATGGTTATCTCTATAGGGTGACATCAAAGATTCTATACTTTATCAATCGTACATCAACTGATGATCATGTGCATAGGACACATCATTAGGCAAACCACTTATATGCTTACTGTTATCTCAACTTGTAATCATATGTAGTAGGCACATTACTAAGAAACCCAAACTACATACTTATCATTTCCTTAGCATCATACAAATAGTCATGATGATCAAATTCATGAATATAGTCATGTTAGATAAAACAGACTAGTGTTACCATAACCATTATCATTAAGTAAAATGACATATATATATATATATATATATATATATATATATATATATATATATATATATATATATATATATATATATATAGGCAGAATCCTTACTGAAGCATCACAAACCCTCACTTAAGGCTGTATCGAGCAACCTACCCTCACCTATTGCTCATCACATAACGGCCGACACAAAAGCAACCAGCAACACTGCGTTATCACCTAGGACAGCCAAGCGTGCAGCTAAGCAATGCCGCGTCGGTGCCGCACACTAGGGGTGTCGGGCACCCAGCCTATCGGGCAACGCCCGCCACGAAAATAGGGCTATCGGCTGATACCAAGCTAGGGTGACGTCCGTCACATGGTGCTCAGCAACGCCTATCCCAGGTGCATATCAGGAAAGGGGGGGTGGTTATCCCATAAGAGGTATCATCCAAGGGTTCATCTCAAACTAACATTATAGACCTAATGTCGAGCCACACAAGCCATGGCCTAACGGCCGTCACAGGGTAAGGTGAGATAGTGTGGCGTCCGTCATAAGAGCAAGGGATATCACCCGACACTCTCTCACTTGTATCATGCAAGGTTTTAGGTCAAGAGTGTTGTCGGGCAGCACCTCCCCACACTCATAACGACCAAGGTACTACTTCCAAGGTTATCATCTTCCTGAAGCACAAGGACACCTGAAACCCTAGAAAGAGTCACCACTATCACCAAGCTCACCCTTCTAGTCCATGGTGGGAGGAGGGTGTTGCTCAAGCAACTAGAACACAAGCTCACCTCTCAACTAAAATGAGAGAGGGGTGTTGCCCATCCTACTAGAAGCTCAAACTCACTCCTGTAGACCAAGGAGAGAAAGGAGTATTTCTCACCAAGAAACCCTAAACCACAAGGATCGGCCAACATGGATACTAAGCAAGAAACAAAGCTAGACACATATAAGAACAGGAAAGGAGGTAGTTTAGTTAGCGATAGGAGTTATGCAACCCGCCTTAAGCAAGCTCCAAGCTCCTAGCACCAAGGAAGAAGGAGACTCCAAGGTAGACCGGCCACCAAGCTAGCTCCTCCAAGGGTGTCGTCCACCAAGCTTGTAAAGGAAAAGGGTATCGTGCACCAAGGTAGAGGAGAAACTAAAGATCAAAAAGGGATCCTTTGCAAAGAAAGGGAAACACATATATAGAAAGAAAGGGAGGAGAAAACAAGGAAAAGCCAAGCAAGGTGTCTTCCACCTAAGGACACTTGTCCTAGTGCACGAGCCACCACTCTAGCAAGCCCTAAACACATGTCCAAGGCTATTGCCACATGCAAGCATCAAACACCAAGTGTCCACTAGTGGTGACACAAACGAGGTCCAAGCTTGGTCAAAGGTCATGGGCGACACACTCACCAAACATGGCCGACACACATGGGTGACACACCCCCAGGGCGACACAAACCCTGGGCGTCATAAGCTCAGGCCGACACAACCACCTCCTTGCCCGACACAAGGCTCAAAGAAGGAAAGGCAACACTCAACAAGGCTCGACAAGCTCAACTAGGCCTAAAGGAACTCAAGCAATAGGCCCAAGCCTTCCTCTCTACACTAGAGGAAGCAAGGAGAGGGAGGAACACCACACAAGGTGACAAACTTGCCCACAAACCCTAATCTTGGGTTAATTGCAAGTAGACCCTCCAACTCTCAACAAAGCACAACCAAACCCTAATCACCACTAAAGGTGATTAACAAGCACCAAAGCATCAAGGTTAAGGAAAGCAAACAGGGTCAACCCTAAACAAAGGTTAGGATCCTTACATCTCCTGTCTCATGAGTGACCCGGGCAATACCATCATCATAATGGCATGCATGACTTGTGGCTTGTATATTCATACACTTCCCACATAACCATTGATCAAGGACCCTTAAAGTCTCATCTACGGAAAGAAATAAGCCATAGTCCTTTTGAAGAGTGGCCCGTAATGTGGTACATAACTCCTCACTGGAGAGGTGTGCTCTCTTAAGATTAGAGATCATACGTGCACAGCCTTTTCTACCCTCTCTACCATCCGGGCAACAATGCAAATTCCGAAAGGGTTGACCATCAAGTAGAATGTTTCAGGGCTCAATGTCAACGTGGATGATCTTATTCCTACATTCATGGTGGAGATAAAATAATCCTTTCACAACTTGAAGAATGATCTTTGACTTTGTATTCCAATCAAACAGAGGCCTTTCTGTATCATTCTTTGATTTACCATGAAAGATCCACTTCTCCAACGAGCCATTGCTAAGGTATTCGTATACGAGGACGTGATGATGCCGCTCCACACAGTACCCCATTAATCTGACGAGGTTGAGATTGTGAACGCTCCCAATGGTCTCCACCTCTGCTAGGAACTCTTTCATTCCCTGGCCCTTGAATCCCAATAATTTAACTACCACTTTTGTGTCATCTCTTAATCTCGCTTTGAACACTACCCCAAAGTATCCCTTTGCAAGCTTCATTGATAATTCATCTGTTGTGTCCTTGAGCACATCGTATGTGAATTTGGTTGGCATGTCGAGAAAATGTTCACACGGGAAGAATTGGTTATCTTCCATGTTGTCTCTTTCCTTTGCATTCCCAACTAGCTTCTTCCTCCTATAATGGACGTAACCGAAGCACATACCTATAAGGGCTACAACACCGATGGTGTCTCCAATCAATGCAACTACAACACGTCTGTGGTGTCTCAGGGCGTCTGGAAGTTGGACCTTGTTGTAGCACCACAAGCTATACCATTCACATGTGCAACAATGTTCATTGATGTTGTCATTCAAACACCCTCTTATGCACCAGCTTCCAGTTACTCATTTGCAACACTTGCCACCAGAATTTCTTCTGCAGCACCTAGCTTCCAAATTTTCTATTGAACTCTTATCTGAAATGTAATGAATGAGTTATCAGTCAGTTAATTAGTAGATGTACAAAAACATGGATACATTAGTATATTCAGATGAATCTTAGTCATGAACACCAGATAGAACAAAATATGTAATCAACTATTAGTTACAAAGCAATTGATTACTACAGATTTAGTTGCACCTTAGTTAATTTATGGCGGTTTTTCTATACATATAAATTTAGATACTAACGGCTATTGATTAGTGTAAAAGAACAAAGTCAAAATATTCTTGGTCACTAGGTCACAGAGATATGTTTTGTTCTCAAGAAATCACCCAAAAGACCACCAACAATTAGTTACCGTGACATAATTGGATACATGTGATCACAATCTTAATTACATCGGTTTCCCAGGATGCCCTTCCTCTTCACTTGGCTGACTGGGTTCATCATCAACTACTATGGCCGAGGCAGCTGGCTAGGAGAACTGGTTGCCCCCAAGGATTGTTGAAGCGTCAGCATAGCCTGTAAGAGGAGTTGATGTTGTTGTTGCTACAATATGCCAAAATTGAGGGGTGTCCCACCTGTATTCGGCTCAAAGAATTAGGAAGGGATCAGATTTGACATGGCTTGATCTTATTTCAGCTTGCATTTTTTTGTGGATTGTTAAGATTCCTTGCTAGCATTCATTTGAACTAATCAATCTTCTAGTATGCTTGGAGGTTATTTATATAAAAAAAGCAAGCAATAAAATCTAGTTAATCAAACAATTTCCAAAATAACAGATCTAACTATAGTTAGTTTTTCTTCGTTAGAAATGGCTACCTCATCAGAGTTCCTCCTCTTGATTCACAGACCAAATAGTGAATTGCAGGTAGCTCTATTTAGATTTTCTTATGAATAACATGTACCCAAAGGATAAGGATCAAATATGCCCCATAGGAATTAAGCATACCCAGTTGCAGGCCATAGAGGCCTCCTTACCTTATCTCTATAAGTTGAGCAGGCTATGAGATTTCCACTAGGTTTATCATTCCAGACCATAAGATCGCGATTGTATCACATGGATCATGTTGTGATTGTTGTTCGGCTTGAAGAAGAAGCTCAATCTGCAGACCTCACTGGGTACACCACTACAACAGAGTTTGGTAAGTTCAGAAAATTGAGTAATGTAAATTTTGCAATAAATGAGATGTGAGATTTTATATATATTTAGCCATTTGATTCCATGTCTTGGTCTGCATATCACATTTTGAATGTAGACATTGGAGCTTCCCGTTTGGACTAAGATGCAATCATATCATGTGCAAAGGTAGGGATCATTATTGATTTCTTACTACATTGGTCTAATGTAGACATTGGGGGTGTCACCAGGTGTCTCGATAGTGACGTTTGCATTAACAAGAAAAATCCTCTCAGTATTCATCATTTGCAAAAAATAGAGATGTTGACTATGTGAGATTTTTGACCAACAACGTCTTAATGTAGCATTTATTTAAAAAAATGTAGGCATTAGAGGTTAACTCCAGTAAGATATATACTAATTTATATCATAAATCAACCACACTAAATGAAATATAAAAGATGAATCCATTGATGTTCCTTCTCAACTTGTATAGCTATGGTCAGAGGACATCCATGACCATGTGGCCACAATATATATGGAAAGATTCATACCAACAAGGATTGTGTAACATCACAGGATTTGAGGCCTCAGATAAAAAGATCTTATAAGGAATGATTGGACTACCCATATCACCAAGGTGCACCTCCTTTTTCGGGAGACCATCATTAAGAACTCCATAGTTAATCGTGCTCAGCTTGGAGTAGTACTGGGATGGGTGACCTATCGAGAAGTTGATCCTGGCATGCGCATGAGTGAGGACAAAGTGCACATTCGTCATTCCTAAAACTCTACTAGAGCCTTGGGCAGTGGGCCCGGGCATTACAAATGGTATTAGAGCCAATTCCCCTCTAGTAGGTGGGGCCCACAATGGGCATGGCATGCCAGTCTTGAGCCGTGCGGTCTAGGCATGTAGGAAAGGGTTGTCCATGGCTGACGTAGCCACCCTTGCGCTGGTATTCCGTGATCTGGAGCTGGGTGTCCATGAGCCATTGTGGGTCTACACCAAAATGCAGAAGAAATTATGAGGCCTTATAGTTGAGCCTTGACGAGGACGTCAAGAGTCTAAGTGGGGGAGATTGTAACATCCCAGGATTTGAGGCCTCGGATAAAAAGATCTTATAAGGAATGATTGGACTACCCATATCACCAAGGTGCACCTCCTTTTCTGGGAGCCCATCATTAAGAACTCCATAGTTAAGCGTGCTCAGCTTGGAGTAGTACTGGGATGGGTGACCTGTCGGGAAGTTGATCTTGGCATGCGCGTGAGTGTGGACAAAGAGTGCAATTAAGGCTAGTGGTGGTCTGTGGGGACAACCCTCATTCCTAAAACTCTACTAGAGCCTTGGGCAGTGGGCCCGGGCATTACAGATTGAAGGGTTCATTCAGTAGCCTAGTCTCTTCTGACTCTTGCCTTATCGAGATCAAATGTTGTTGTAGCATAGCATTTTTTGGATCCTTCCCTATATCCAACAAAATCCCCAATGTTTCAACAAACAAGATGAAAAGAAAAATTAGATAGGACAAATTACAACAAAGGCAATCATCTAGAACTAGCACCGATAAATGGAACCACTATGTGATAGTGACATCATATCAACTTGTTTCAATCACATGGGTGAAAGTGAACACTAAAAAAGATCAATTTTTAATTAAAAAAACAAACATATTCAAAAAGTAATGGATTATCCAAGAACCATGATGTGTTGAAGCTTTTATTAAAAAATAAAGGCAATGGAATGAGATGTGAATATTAAAAGGTTAGCTACAGTAAAATGTTTACTATTTCATCACGAAAATCAACCAAGTAAAGAGAAATTGTAGAAGGTAAAACAATTGTGGTTCTTTCCTATCTATTATTGCTATTGTAAAATGTGCTCACCTCCACTCGCCTTGATATATCTCTTCCACCACCCCTTTCTCTACCATGTTTTCACTCACATTAACCAAAACCTCAGCACCCATGTCCCCTACAAATATCCCTAGTTCCCACCCTTTGCAACACCACTCTTTACTGCTCACACTTTATATCCTCTACCCCCATCTCATCACTACCATCCCTAGTAGTTGGTCACTATGACCAGCAACAATGCACAATAGGGGCATGTATTAAGAATAGGACATCCTACATAAAATTTCTTTTGGTTGTGTGCCACTTTTATGAATCTCGTCCATCTTCTTTGGACTGTTGAGAGTAAGAGCTAGTCAGAGAGGTCATAGAATGATATAGGCATAGCCATTCTAGTTTAGTTTTTGTGTCTACTAGGATGCCTAGGTCAGTGTTTAAGGTGTATACTATGGAAAGATGTGTAATAATATGAATTTCATAGTAGCTTTATGATGATCCCTCAATTTTAAATAAATAGGGTGAATATTTGCTGAAAACAAAAAAGAAATTATGAACAGAAACTATTTTGGAGTCATGCCAATGAAAAAACATGAGTATGTATGAAGTTGGCCAAATATATAGTGTTGCAGTGCTCTTCATTGTGGAAAAAGATACAAGGAAGGCTATATCGATTGATTCCTGTACAAATAATAACTACATAAGGGAGGGGGTTCAGTCAATTGACATTTATTACTTTACCTTGTGTGCAAGGTCTGAGCTTGGCTTGACGAGCACCCTCCTACTGTCTTGCTTTCACATCCACCATCGGCCAACCTCCATCTCCCCCATATTGAATAGTCATCGTAGCGGATGCTCGAAGCTTGATTGTTCTTTTGGCGATCTGATCAGTTGGCCATCACCACCTACGATATGCATCTAGGATGCATGAAACTAATTTGAATCCAAAAATGCTTATCGCTTGGGCCACTCATCCATATCTATGACTCAAGGGCCAAAAGGCATTTTGTGGAGCATGTGGTCTTTGTTGGCGCCACCACAAGGTAACAACAAAACAAATATATTAAAGTATATATAGTCAGAGGGAGAAGGAAGAATCATAGGTACCTAAAGGAAAGGGACAAAGAGAACCATTCACACTAGGATGTGCTAGCAATGACGGTTTCCTGTGCCAAGGATGATGGTGGTTTGCAGTATCAGAGACGAGAGATGAATGGTGTGCCAACCCTCCCATGGGCATCCTTGACGATCTACGCTTGTAGTTGTCAAATTGAGTAACTGAGTTCAGGGGGATTTTGTAGATCGCACCAACCCACGCTTGAGAAGGAAGGGAACGAGCGGAGGTGCAAAGTGGGGGTATAGCTGGGAGGTACAGAATTAAGGAAGAGAGAGAAATTAGTGATGGGTGCATGACTTGTAGGAGCGGGGTATACAGGGAAGCTTGCAATTGACCACTTGCAACCTTGCGTGGAGAGGGGCTGATGTGAAAATTTGTGTGCCCTGGACTTATTTTCACAATATTATGAATAAATCCATGTGACCTAGGACTGAGAAGGAAAGCCATTTTACCTACAAGCCAAACAACCTCTCGAAGTAGGGTTGTCAAAGTTTGATCCAATTATCAAACTAGTTTGACATCAACACAAATTATAGCATGCTTAGATTTTTTAATCTGAATGCATTCCATATTTTAACAATATATGAAAACTTACATACAATGTGGTGTAGATAAGTCAACAATATTAAGATATTCACACTAGAAAATGAAATATGTCAAAAAAGTGCAACAAGGTGATCTTCAACCCTCAATGTTTTAGTGTCCTCTCACGACGAGTGAGAGAAATCACATCACATGGGACCAGTACGACATGGTGATCAGGGTGGCTTCCATGTATGATGATGAAGTACCCTCTCACAGAAGGTCACTAGAACTTGATACTTCTCATCATGATATTTCCAATATATATAAGAATATCATAGCTTCATCTTTTTCAAGATGTCTTCTATGTTATACTATAGTAAAATAAGTAATGAGGGATTAAAAGAAGCATCATGATAAAAAAACAATTGATTAAACCCTTGTTAGACAAAATGGTACCTATGTGATCTCCATCTTGTGAACCAACATTTTGAGGACGAGTTCAGGCCCTCATCATAAGAGTGCCTCTCACAAAGCGTGACTAAAACAACATTGAGAACAATCAACTGACCCTTTGTTAGACAAAGTGAGATCTATGTGATATCCATCCCTGCACTGCCCATTGGGCACACACAACATATGATTTAATTAAATAAAATCACTTGTGGATCTTACAACTCTTGCTAGCGGGACTTGCATCACTCACCACGACCCATATCATGACAATGCCATCTAATCAAAACTCCCTAAACTGCATTTGTGAGGATTCATGACCCATATCACGAGAGTGTCCTCTCATAGAAACTCCCTATGAATGCATTTGTGAGGAGCCATGGCCCATTATGTGAAATTTTCCTCTCACAACAAGTCTCTAGAAATGTATTTGTGAGGTACCCTGGCCTATATAATGGCATTGTCCTCTTAAAATATCTGTGAAAATGCATTTGGAGGAATATCAGGATAGTTTCCACTCACAACAAGAATTTTAAAAAAGAGGATAGTATGCCAAGGTCACCCTGGGAGGAGCAGCCATCATGAAATTTCCCTCTGACAACAAGTCCCTAAACGTACATTTTTGAGGAATTGGGTCCCATGTAATGAGAATGTACTCTCATAACAAGTCCTTTAAAATGCATTTTTGAGGAGTCATGGCCCATGCCATGATAGATTACTCTCACAGTAAATCCACAAAAATGCTTATGGGATGACTTAGGAGTCATATCATGGTAGTGTCCTCTCATAGTTAATCCCTAGAAATACTTTTATATGGCACATGTCTAAATTTGTTGTCCTTTTGACTGTTCATAAAGGAGACATGTATAAAAGTCTTGAGTGTTGATGAAGTGGTGAGTGTGATGATGCAGGGAAGACTATCAATGAAGAAAAAAGACCCAGGATATTTCTATATTCCTTGTTCTATAGGCAGCAAGCAGTTTTAGCAAGCATAGTGAAACTATGAGGCAAGCATAAATCTCATAAGTCTTGCTACCTTTAAGAAGTTGGGGTTAAAGAAACCAATAAAAATATCCATGACAATCGAGCTGGCAGATGTATCAATTGTGAGGCCATATGACAAGGAATCCAGAAAATACTACTAATATGCTAGTATAGATATGACATATTACGTCGGTTGTTTTTTCAAGAAACACTGACAGTAGTATTTTTGGCATTGGTTATATGTATACAACCGCCATGGTTTGATCATCCAAGAAAACACAAAGTGTGCTTTATATTTTTTTGGTCATTTCTGAAATCAACTGACACTATATATCACCTGCAAAAATAGAATTTTGTGCAAAATTTTTATGAGCATTCTATTTGCCTCTAGAAAACCTACATTGTTGGTTCTTTTCTATGTTACCAACGAGATAAAGAGATACATGTGCCATCTGTCATGCAAGAATCAATCAACATTTATTATTGATTATTTCTACATCATCTAACGAGAAAGATGTTTGTGCCATCCGTCCTGCATAAATTTCCCACCCCCACTTGATGTGCATCATCATTTTTTTTACCACAACCAACAAGTTCCTAGAAATGCATTTGTGAGGTTCCATTTCCCATATCATGATAATGTCCTCTTACAATAAGTCCCTAAAAATGTGATTGTGAGGTGACATGGCCCATATCATTATAATGTCCTCTCATAGTGTGTCCCTAAAAATGCATTTTGGAGGAATATCATGATAGTGTCCTCTCATAACAAGTTCATGAAAATACATATGGGAGGAGCCATGGCCTATATTATGAGAGTGTCCTCTCACATCAAGTCCTTAAAAGTAGATTTGGGAGGAGCCATGACCCATATCATGATAGTATCATCTCATAATAAATCATTTGAAATATACTTGTGAGGAGTAAATACCCATTTATGACAAGGTGATCTCACAACAAATTTCTAAGAATGAACTTTTGAGGGGTCAATGCCCATATCAGGATGGTGTCCTTTCATTATAAGTCCCTAAGAGTGTGTTTAGGAGGATCTACGTCCCATATCATGACAATGTCCTCACACAACAAGTCACTATAAATACATTTGGGAGGAGCCACAACCCATATCATGAGAGTGTCCTCATACAACTAGTCCATGAAAATGAATTTATAAGGATCTGTGGCCCATATCAGGAGAGTGTCCTATCATAGCAAGTCCCTAAAAATGATTTTAGGAGCCAGGGTCCAGTTCATGACAGTGTCCTCTCACGCAACTCCCTATATATGCATTTGTAAGGAGCCATGACCCATATTGTGGCATTGCCCTCTTATAGAGAGTCCCTAGAAATATATTTGTGAGGTGCCATGGTTTGTATCATGAAAATATTTCCTAACGTAGTAAGTCCCTAAAAATATGTTTGAAAGGAATGGCATAGCACTACAAGTTCAGTGATTATGATTTATATCCTTCAGAGCAAGGTAACACAAAAAGTCTCCTCTCACTGTAAGTCCCTAAAAATACATTTGGGAGATGCCATGCCCCACATCATGACAAATGTTCTCTCATAGCAAGTCCCTAAAAATGCATTGGAGTGGAGTTTGGGCCCATATCATGACATTATCTTCTCACACAAAGTCCTTGAATTTACATTTAGGAGGTTCAAGAGTACATATTATGACAATGCCATCTCACAAAGAGTCCTTAAAAATGCTTTTGGGAGGATCCATGGCCCATATCATGATTGTGTTCTCTCACCGCAAGTCCTTGGAAATGCATTAGGGAGGATCTAGGGCCCGTCTCTTGACACTATATCCACAACAAGTACCTAAAAATGCATTTGGGAGGAGTTGGGGACCTTCTTAAGCACTTGAAACACTTACTAGCTAGGATTGCATCTCTTGCTTGCTAGGCTTTCATCTCTCACATGGGGTGCTTACTGCACTCTCTAGTGGGTCTTGGAACACTCATTTATGGGTCTTGTTGCCTCACTTGTGGGGCTTGCAGCTCTTACTATCTAGGCTTGTAGCACTCACTTATGGGGCTTGTAACTCTCACTTTCTTAAGTTGATGCACTCGCCATAGTTGATATCATTCATGACAATGTCCTCTCACAACAAATCCTTCAAAATGTATTTGTGGGGAGCCAGGGACCATATCATGACAATGTCCTCTCTCATCAAGTCCCTAAAAATAGTTTTGGGAGGAGCCAAGTCTCATACTCATAACAGTTTCCTCTCACAACTACTCATTGGAAATGCATTTGCGAGGAGCCATGGCCCATATCATGACATTGTCCTCCTACAAGAAGTCCTTACAAATATATTTGAAAGGTGCCATGGATCATATCATGGTAGTGTATTCTCACATTATGTCCCTATAAATGCATTTGGAAGGAATATTGTGATATTGTCCTCTCATAGCAAGTACTTGAAGATGCATTTGGGAGGAGTCAAGGCCCATACCATGAGAGTTTCGTCTCACAACAAGTCTTGAAAAATGCATTTGGTAGGATCCATGGCCCATATTATGACAATGACTTCTCACACCAAGTCCTTTGTAATGCATTCGTAGGAGTTGGAGCTCATATCATGGTAGTGCCTATCACTACAAGTCCTTGAAAATGCATTTGTGAGGATTCAGGGCCCATATCGAGAGAATGTCCTCTCACAAAATGTCTCTTAAAATGCATCCTAGGTGGGTTGTTTGAGGTTAAAATGTGACTTTGATACCATGTTGAGGGAAAATAACTTGTAAACCTTATAATTTCATTTTATATTAATTGTCTTCTAACTATATCTATTTTCTCATAATTTATCTTGTAATTTTTTCTTGAAAACATAGATTGTCTTGTGACTTGTGCTTGAAACCACTTAGACTCTAGGATATAATGGCTTGTATGTGGCTATTTTTGGATTACTGCTAGAACCAACTACTGGATCCCTAGCTAGCACCCTATCTTCCTACATATATATCCCCAATCCTACTTCTAAGTGGTAGATATAAGTAGCTAGTCTATAGGAACTTAGAGCAATTGGCTTGGAGCTACCTAAAGACTAGATGGTAGGTGATGTAAGGTCAAATAACCTCATTTACACCATTTATTAATATCCTTGGCCCTCTATTTTGATAAGAGACTCTACCCAAAAAATATTGTCTTGATTAGATCCTAATTGAATTTCACCTAAATCCTAACATAATTAGCCTCACAAGGTTGGAGAGGGTCTTCTAGAGTGTAGTTCCCCTTCACACATGCTATTCCATCCATGGACAATTAGTAGTTTAGGGTAATTCTGTAGCACCTATCTTGTGGTTTGGTTTAACAATCTAAATGAATGAGTATGGTTTTCATGTCCTAAACCACCAACCTAGGTCCTAGTCTCACTACCAAAAATTTCCCACACTTCTCATTAATTGCTAAAACCCTAATTGTTTCCTTGTTGGTTAATGCTAGATTAGTTCTCGAATGGTGGAGTTTTATTTTATAATATTTTTAGGGCCTAGAATTCTAATCTTCATCAATAGTTAGGAATGATAAATAATAATATACACTACAATTAGAACTTTGATTGTTTTATACTGAATTCTATCAGCACACCTTGCCTCGTTTGTAACACTTGCTTGTAGGATTGAAGCTCTTATTAGTTGGGCTTGTAGCTCTCACTTGTTAGGCTCGTATCTCTCACATGTGATGTATGCATCACTCGCTTGTGGGGCATCCTTCACTTGAAGGACATGCATCATTTCCTTGTGTGGCTTGCAACTCTCTCTAGTTGGGCTTGTAACACTTGCTAGAGGGGCTTGTAGCTCTTACTTTCATGGCTTGCAGCACTCACCACAACCTATATCATGACAATGTCCTCTCACAACAACTCTTTCAACATGAATTTGTGATGAGCTAGATCTAATATAATGAGAATGTACGTGCACAATAACTCCCTAAGAATGAATTCTCGTGGAGCCATGGCCCATGTTGTGACACTTTACTCTCGCAACAAGTCCCTAGAATTGTATTTGATGGGGGAGGATGGTCTACACAACCTACTTCCAAAAAGAAATTTTCCTCCCAAGAGAAAGACACAGTAGCCTTTTATTGATCACAAAATAGATGGGCATGACTTTCGAGACAATCTTCAATCCATTATCTATTTATGTAAGGCTCTTAGAATGAGTTCCAATGAATCTCAACAACAATTCACTCACATGTATCCATTGTGAATTGTCAAATAAATGTATTGTTATATTCCCACAAAAGTACATTTGGGAGGATCCATGACCAATATCATGATAGTGTCCTCTCACATCAAGTCCATTGAAATGCATTTGTGAAGAGTTAAGGCTCATATCGTGATAGTGTCCTCTCACAAAAAGTCCCCAAAAATGCATTTGTGAGGAGATGGGGCACATATCATGAGAATTCTTGTGGTGCGTACCACCCATTTTTACCAATTGCTTCTTGGAATGTGTGGTCTACACAAGTTGCTACCAAGCCAAAATATATTTGTAAGGATCCATGGCCAAAATCATGATAGTGTCCTCTCCCAACAAGTCTGTAAAAATACTTCTGGGAGGAGCTTGAGCCCATATCATGACAATGTTCTCTCATAGAAAGTACCTATAAATAGTTTGATGGAAACATGTATGAGTTTGGGGACAATCGGAGCATGGTTGGTTGAGTGTTTGCAGTAGCAGCCAGCCATTTGCAACAATTTCTGATGGGGTGGATGGTCGGCGCAAGTCCTTATAAAGGAGAAATTTGCCAATATCCCTTTCTGAATTACTCTTAGAATGACTTAGAACGACTCACAATAGCAATTTCTCTCACACATCACCTTTATGAATTGTCAAATAAATGTATTAATACATCTCCATAAAAATGTATTTGGGAGAAGTCATGGCCCATATCATGATAGTGTCATCTCACAACAAGTCCATTTAAATGCATATATGAGGCATTTTAGCCCATATCAAACAGTGTCCTTTTTCATCGAGTCCCTAAAAATTTCATTTGTGAGGGGCCATAGCCCATTTCATTCGAATGTCCTCTCATGTTAAGTCTCGCAAAATGCATTTTTGGGAGCCAGGGCCCATATCATAGAAGTGTCCTCTAACAAAAAGTCCGTGAAAATGCTTTTGGGAGGTAGGAACCATTTCATGACAATGTCCTCTCACATCAGGTTCTTAAAAGTGTTTTCACAGTGTCCTGGAAAGACAAAGAAACCAGAACGTCAGTTGTGGTACTTGCTTGTGGGGCTTGCAACACTCTCTAGTTGGGCTTGTATCTCTTGCTTGTTGGAATGGTAGATCTTGTATGTAGTGCTTGCAACACTTGCTTACGGGGTTTGCAACACTCCCTTGTGGGTCTTGCAATACTCGCTTGCGATGCATGCAACTTTCGGTAGCTGGGATTGCAACACTTTCTTGTAGGACATGCAAGTCTTTCTTGAGGGGCATTCATGTCTTGAATTTGGGGCTTACATGTCTCGCTTGTGGGGCTTAAAGGTATCTCTTCCTCAGCTTGAAATACTCTCTATGACCCATATTATGACAGTGTCCTCTTACAAAAAGTTTATGAAAATGCATTTGTGAGGAGTTGGTCCCACATCATAAGAGTTTTTCATACAAAAACTCCTTGGAAATGAATTTTTGAGGAGATCCATATAGTGACATTGTGCTCTCACTACATGTCTCTAGAAATGCATTTTTCATGTGTCATGCTCCAAATTTAAATGGTATCTCTCACAGTAACTCCATGAAAATGCATATGGGAGGAGCCGTGGCACATATAATGAGAGTGTTCTCTCACAATAAGTACCTAAAAATCCATATTGGGAGGAGCCATGTCCTATAACATGATAGTGTCCACTCACAGTAATTCTTGTATAATGCATTCATGAGGAGCCATATCCCATATCTTGTCAGTTCCCTCTCACAAAAAGTTCTAAAAATGCATTTATGAAGAGTCTGAGCTCATATCATGAAAATGTCCTCTCACAAAAGTTTTCCTAAAATGTATTTGTGAGGAGCCATGACCCATGTGATGATGGTGTCCTCTAACAACAAGTATGTGAAAATGCTTCTAGAAGGAGTTAGGACCCATATTATGATAGTGTCCTCTCACAAAAAGTTTTTAGAAATAATTTGATTGAAGACATGTATATATGTATTGTCCTCTTAAATATTCATAAAAGAGTCATGTATGAGTTTGGGGACAATCGAAGCATAGTCGGCCACTGCTTGTGATAGCCACCACTCATTTACATCAATCGCTATTGGTGATGGGTGGTCTATGTGAGTCACCATCAAAGAGAAATTTGCATTGCCAGAGAAAGCATATTAGCCTTAGAATGATCACAAAAGAGACATGTATGAGTTTAGGAAATATCTTTATGTCAATATTATTTTGTAAATAACTCTCAAAATGACTTATAATGACTCTCAACAACAATTTCTTTCACATATCTCCTTTATAAATTGTCAAATAAATGTGTTAATATATCCCCAAACAACTGCATTAAGATAATTGTTGATTCTTATTATTAGTTGTGAGATGTTAGATGACTTGCATGTTTGTCACCTAAATATTAGGTGACAAGTATGTATGTCGCCTAAAAGTTCGGTGATAGGTATATATGTCACATAAACAATATACCCCCTCAAAGATCACATGTGACTCATATACACACCTCCATCAGAACATAGGTGATTCAAGTGAATGTCACCTATTGAGTGTAACCCTTTTAAGTATGATAAAATATATGTCATCTATGTTATGTAGGATTATACAGACTATATGTGATTTACGTGCATGTCACCTAAAGTATGTAACCTTTTTGAAAATGTTAAAATGTATGTCATCTATTTTACACAGGTCTATACATGTTATAAGTGATGTACAAACATGTCACCTAAAGTGTGTAACCTTTTACATGATTGTCACCTATACCATGTTTACTAGTAGTGGCAAGCGGCTACAGACACATTTTCCATAAGACCATTTTTGTCAGAAACTGTAGTTGAATCATTTATAGGGAAGTCATCAACATGTCCATCATGTTGCTTCACTTGAGGCTGCAAGTATAAAACCGATCTGGATGCCACTGGTTAAAAAACCCTTGTCGAGAGATACTACAATATTGTCAATTGTACAAGTCATGCACATTTCTAATTAAGGTAGTTTAACTTTCAAATAGCAACTCGTGGTTCTCAAGCAGTGATGTGGTTGTAAATCATTGATGTTAATTGGTTCGTCATCACTCACAAGCATTGAACTGAGAATATAGGCACTGACATGAATGTACAATAAGAAGCATCTTCTATTCTCCAATCAAAGAAGAAGAACCTTTGATTGACGACACAATTAATGAACAAGGCATTTTCTATGTCAGATTTCCATGCTTAAAAAAGTGTGGTTGGATCTATGCTGGTTCGCGTAAAGGAGGTTTCCTCTCACTCTGTTTCAAGGTAAAAGTATTACCCTTTTTAGGCTATCACTTATCTACTACAACAAATAATACATACTATTGAATTTATTTATCGACATTGTCTGAACTAAAATTTCTAGATATACAAGATTTTTAAGAAGTTACCATCTGTATTATTCTTTTTCACATTTCTGATGTCTATAGATTTAATAATTTTTCATGTTTCTTTTCTTTCATCAATATCTTTTGATATACTTGCTCATATTTCATCTTGTCATAGAATTTTGAAAATAGTGTATGACGAAGGTGTGCAGTTCACTAGGTATACTTTGGATCTATACTTAATTAAAGTCATTTATTTTCAATTCTACATGAGTAAATTTGATCTACGAAAAGTCAAATTGGAAAACTTTGACTAAATTAATACCATGTATCACCTCTAAACTTTTTTTCAGTCCACCACATTTTGTATTAGGCCCTCTTATCAAGTCTGCATTATATATGTGCTTCATCAATTTTAAATAAAAAAATCCAGACTAAGTGGTATATTATTTTTTCTATATTTCTTCATATGAAGAAATCACTAATAATAGTGGATGTTTTAGATATGGCATCTGAAAAGTCACAACATTATCTGGTGGTTTGGAAATAAATTGTGTTATATAGGAAAATATTTTTCTAGACTTGCTATGCGGACATTGTTTTGGAAAGTGCACGAGTTGTCTTTATACATTAGCCTATTGATGTACACAACTTCAATCCTACAAATTATTATAGACTTTACCTTATCAATTGTAGATGAAGATGAGCCGAATTGTATATATCCTCCATTATCAGAAATTATAATATGTTGTAGGAAAAGACAAGATTTTCAATTTAGGAGATGTATGAAATATTTTCTCGCCATTATGAACTTTGTAGAATAACAAGTTCTTAAAATACTAAACGTGATAGAAGAAATTTTTGATGTCAACCGTCGGCTAATTGAATATCAATCTCATTATCTTTCTACCTTCTTAACATGCATGGATTAGGTTATATGTATCAAACTACACTTTGACAAAAAATTACCACATATGACACCCTAGGGAATCAAACTTTTGTAATAGAATCCTTATCTGGCCCGCACCACCACTTCCTCCTAAGTTTTTCAATTTCCTAATGGAAACAACTACATACATTTCTAATTTTAGAGAAAACAATTTTTCTAAAAGCTAATGGAAATTAAATAGTCCATGTGGTGGTTGTCTTTTGTTTTCTCATTTTAAGCCTTACAAATATTGTAATTGTTTCAAAAGTCCACATGAAAACCCATTATTTATTTTTGTTTGAGAATATTTAATTGTGAAATGGTTTTTCTTAGAAATTGTCAAATTAGGTGATAATCTTAGTATACAAATAGACAAGACCACAAAGACTAGAGGCTTATCAAAAATTTATTAATGCATAAGTTATTTTCTTAGGGAAATCATGTTTAATATTTTTATTTGTGAAATTTGCATTATGACTTTCTTCTTAGATTGTATTATGTGCGTATATTTATATGTATATGTGTCCATATATGCTACCATCCAAACAAAAAAATTTAGTCTTTTCTTTATTGGCCATGTGACCCCCTTCTAACTTCACATATCTAATTTTGTGTAGGTACTAAACTTTCCTACCATAGCCTTAATCTATTCTCTAGAGAGCCACTATGATGGTTTCAATCAAGTGATACTATAGTTGGAAGGTCCACTCAACCTTATCTAGGCCCCTACATCATGCATACAAACATAAATGTGATTGTTTGCATGCAATATTATATGCATGTTGGGTGGGATCTACCTTTAAACAAAATTCAAATCGGGAAGAGCAGCTAGTGTAGGTAATGAAATGGTCAGAGACATTTGTTTCTACATCATCGGGACCAAACAATTTGAACAAAAGTTTATTAGGTCCACTTGAATTATAATCAAAGAGGACGTGTGAAGTTATGAGATTTTTTTTGTGAGTGGAAAAATGCTTAGATCCTTGGATAACTACCACATTATACTATATACCAAAAGTATGTTGACCAATAAATTGTGTGACTTCTGTACCATTACTTATTAATTTATTCAATTCAAAATTATAGCTAATTTTTTTTCTGAATATTAAAAGAATCCCAACTTCACATTTTCTAGGACAATCAGTACCCCTTCATCAAATGGATAACAATATTTGATAATGCATTCCTTTGTTCTGAGATCCTCCTTGATTTCAAAGTCAGTATTCCGTCAAAAATATATGTCTAAGAGTTGGGTATCAATAAATCTTATGACTATATGTAATGAAAGTCCATATGGGATATCATGAGAGCTATCAATTTTCTAGATTAGATGGATAAAGGTCACGATGTTGAGTGTGTGACCCACTTGATTGTCTAGTTTAATTAATGAAAACATCGCATGTGTCTCCATGCTATGAAATGGACCATGTTAAGGAAATTCATTATTTGTCTTGCTTTGAGCCTTAGTGGTTGAGTGCTTCAACCATCTTATAAGTAAGTTGAGAATGTTGATAAACTCACATCATTAAAAGATGGACACACCCAATGTTATAACATATAATTTTAGCAGATGATATCCTTTGGTTCTTCATAGGAAGCTAGAGAAGACTCAGGGAATTGATTAATATTATAGTCATTTTCCTATCTTATTATACAGTACATGTGTGATATTAAACCTAGAGTGCTCATGTGTAAGTTATGAGATGGCAGAATAGGAAAACTAAAGGAAGCCATGGGGCTTCAAGAGAGATTTTTTCTAACATGCTATGTAGGTGTTCCTTTAATTCAAGTGATATATATGTGATTGATTTCACATTATGCATATAATACCAAAGAATGCACCAAATAATGGGTGAGGTAAACATATCAATGTAGGCATGTGCTACTCTTCCAATATTTCCTCTAGCGTAAGTTTCTTTTTTAGTGCTCTAGTGAAACTTCCATACCCAGTGGTTATTAGACCTTAATGTATCATGAATAGATTTGTAGGAGGGAAAGATTTGCAAAGTGGCTTGGGAAAATAATTCTAAGAGTTACTCTAATGGGGCCTCAAAAATTAATTGTGCCTCCAATGTCTAGAAAAACGATACAAGGTGAAGGGTGTACCACCTCACATTCATAGACATTAATCAAAAAACCAACTAGAATAGGAAAACCATTAGGAGATAAAATATTTTCCTACACATTTGTGTGGTGACAATATTGTCGCGTCATTGTGTGACGCCCCGTGCCGCAGTGAAATGAGATAACACAAAACAAACCGTGGAAAGATGTTAACAACTTATTAGCCAAAAACACTAAAAATTAAAACCTTTTTCATAACGTATCCATATAGCAAGATCTTGTACATGTGAGTACATTCATGCCTCAAAGCATCCACAAAACATATTGTCAACCTATTATCAAAGCATGGTTCCAGAACATATATACATGATTCCATCATATCTGATATATAAAGTCTCATGAAGATAACATGTTTGCAAAACACCTAAAAAACATTTCCAAAGACCTGAGTGTACAAGGATGACTCTAGGACTCTATCAGCAAAGACAACCAACATCATTTGTAACCTTATCAGCTACTGTTCCTCTGGCTGCTACTCAACCTCCGCTGCATGATCTCGACTTCCTCGTGTTCATCCACCTAAAAAGGTTGTTAACCAATGGAATGAGACACACAGTCCCAGTGAGAGATATAAATCTCTGCCAACTTTGTTATTATTACCACAAAATAAGATGAATTGAGCAATAGTGTAAATGGCAGGAAGAACAATTACTGTTGAATTATTAAATATCTTAATAAAAAAATATGAAGAACATGTATATTTTCTACCAATAACATTGTATAAAGATCAAGCAAGGCCTCAACCAATGTTTTCATATTTGATCCTATACAATTATACTACACGGCTGATTATGTTCATTATGCCATGAGGATTTGAATCATACCATCCCAATTCAGCCAACCACTATGTGAATATATAGTTGAGTCAGTACCATACAAGGTCTAATGGAAGAGATGGAATCTATGACCTCACCTTCCTCGGTTAGTATGAGCAAACATGCAATGACATCATGCGTCATCTTCTTCCAATTACATTATAGTCTAACTGTGCATATTTAGCCCACCTTGGTACAGGTCACGACGGTAGAGAAACTGAGCTACATCTTATAACAATACTCTTCTAGGTATGACTTACTGTCAATCCTGTGATACAATTCCATGTATGACTCACAGTCAATCTTGTGATAGAATTCCAGGTATGACTTACAGTCAATCTTGTGATACATTTATTTTTAGGATACAAGGTGGTGTTCCAACTTGCACCCCGCATATTCAACAATATGTGTTCCGAGTTAGACTCGTTTCACTATTCATCAAATGCTGGCACTAAATGGATCTATGTCACAGGGCAACTGCACTATTAGATTTCTCTTGATTAATTAGATCAATTTCAACATCTTTAAGAATCAATCAAGTTACAACATATAACCTACAAACAAGATCTACATAAACATGGTATGACTCATCACCAGAATATATTGAGTCACATGATCACTTTATGCTTGTTATCACTTATGTGTCCATCTGAAGGACCAATGTCCATCACAAGGACCACATGTCCATCACAAGGACCACCTTTCCATCACAATGACCAATGTCCATCACAAGGACCAATGTCCATTATAAGGACCAATGTCCATCACAAGGACCAAGGTCCATCACATCATAACCACCATAGCTCATATCTAGCTATGTACATCAATCAGTAACACTTGCATGGTGAGAAATTGATAACAAGAAGGCAAAGTATCATCATGTAATATCACTCATGCCATGCATTCACATCATACACTTTGAATTATGACAATTAGGATTTCACTTTACCCGATTAAGGTTTACAAGGTTAGATTACTAACCACCCTTAGGTTATCACTTTCCTCATCATAGAAGCATATCTCTCATTATCATAATTAACATGTTATGTGGTTTAGAAACATAACCTTCACATCATATGTACAACTACTCCATAGGATGTCACATCATCACCATGAAACCAACATCAACATGGTATGTCTCAACCATCACCATAGAGTATCACATCACACCATGTAACCTTAGCATCAACAAGATACATCATGACACCACATGGGGGTATTAATTAGGGTAAGGGTATCGACCACTACACTAAGGTAGGGTATCTGGCACCATACTAAAGGTAGGATATCGACCACCATACTAAAGGTAGGATATCAACCACCACATTTAGGTAGTATATTGGCCACCACACTTAGGTAGGATATCGACCACCACACTGAGATAGTGTATTCGTTTATCATTACTTGTATTGAGATCTACACCTCTATGAGAGGGTGTCAGCCAAGACCCAACAAAACATATTAGTTTCACTATCCCTTAGGGTATCAACCTAACCCATCATATAGGGTATTGACCTTCCCATGCAACAAGGGTATCAACCTCACCATCCTTTAGGGTATCAGCCTCACCCACTCACTAGGGTACCATCATACCCACTCAACTAGGGTATTGCCCTAAGTGCCCCATTGTATATCAGACACATAGATCTCTATATGATATTGGCCCTTAGGGTTGGTGGTATCGGTTGAGCCTCAAGGGAAGATGTTTCTCACTTCCAACTCTAGGTGTGTCGGGCTTGGGTGTATTAGTTTACAACGTATGTTAGGTTACACAAGTATCAGATTAGGGTTACCTATATCAATTTACACACTCAACTAAAAGCATCAAGGTTCAACATTCTTCTTCACTAGCCATCACGAGATCATGACAAACCTCATCATAAGAGGGACATTGGTCTACCCAAGAACATATCGGTTTGCATGCATGTCGATTTAGCTCATCATTTGGTTTAGTTATCTTCTACCTCAAGATGATGACACGACCAAGGCAAAGAAAGGAACGTTTCATGGTAGCAACCTAACATAGTTCTATTCACAAAATAGAACATAGATCCACCAAGAAAAGATACTAGTATGTAAGCAAAGACAAGCTAAGAGAAACTAACAAGATAACATGTAGAAAGGTGATAATAACAAAGTAGGGTTGGAGTTATATAACCCGCCTCAAGAACAACCACCAAGCTCTAAGCTCCAAGGTCAAGCTCCAAGCTTCCCAAGCTCAAGGTAGAAGAATATCCTCCTAGCTCAATCTTCACAATACCTCCAAGAAGGTAGATAGGACCATGGTCAAGAAAGCAAAAGACAGAAAAGATGGTACCAATGTCCATGGTCGAGAAGAAGAAAGAATAAGAGAAGGAAAGAAAGAATACCATGGCGTACCAAGGAATAAGACAAAAGAAAGAACCACAAGCTTCTAGATCACCCACCAAGATCCAAGGGAGAGAGCTCTTCAAGATCAAGGTCCGCCACCAAGGCGAGCAAGCAAGGGTTGCTAAAAGGGTTGACTTGCATGAGAAGGAAGAGGTATCTATACATGGCCAATGAGAGAGAGAGCAAGGGAAAGCTGTCACCACCTTAGAACCCTAGAAGACACCTTTCCAAGAAGAAGAGACACATGCCACACATGCAACAAGGTGATAGGACCTATGTTTCACCCACTTGGAGACTAAGGAAGCTCAAGGTCGACACACCCTTCCACCTCCTCCACAAACCGATAGGGATGAAAACCTAGGTCACAAACTAAAATGGCACTACTACTAGAGTCACCTCAACCTAATGTGGTTATCGTCAAGATGCCACAAATCGATAAGATGTCCCTCAAGACACCCTCAACTAATACCAAGCCTTCTCAAGGAAACCTCAACTGATACAGGGCCTCACCAAGGATCTCAAGCCCGAGACAACACACCAAAGATCAAAACACACTTCAAACATGTACCCAAAATATCAACACAGATGTTACCACTAAACCAAGGCAACAACAAGGCACCCAACACTTTCTCTCTCTTCTGGATGATGCCAAGTGAGAGAAGAAAACCTCTAGAGGTGGAAAAATTTCATATCAACCCCTACTCTGGGTAAATTGCAAGTTTCACCAAAACCTTACCACAAAGCACAAACACCAAGCAACAAGGATCAACAAGGAGCACAAACCTCCAACATGCCCTAATTACATCTTAGATGATTAGAGAAAGGAGTAAGAAACATAAGCAAAACAAATAGCGTTAGCCCAAAACGTGGGTCAGGGTCCTTACAAGCCATAAACCCCTAACAACGATTTTGCCCCTGAAATCCTATGAGAAAAAAGAAGGGTACTTCCTCCTCATCTCCTCTTCAAGCCCCCACAAGGCTTCCTCAACACCAAGATAATGACAAAGAACCTTCACAAGCACAAGGTCTTCCTATTTAACTTCTTCACCCTCCTATCAAGGATCAACACTGGACCCTTCACATAGGTCATAGTCTCATCAAGCTCCACCTCCACATGATGTAACACTGACTTTGAATCTGGATGATAGTTCCTCAACATACTGACATGGAACATTAGATGCAACCTATGCAACTCAGGTGGAAACTCCAACTTATAGGTCACCTTCCCAACACATACCACAACTCGGCAAGGTCCCATAAATCTGGGAGCCAACTTACCCTTCTTCCCAAACCTCAAAACACCCTTCCTGGGAAATACTTTTAGATAAAATTAATCTCCCACATGAAACTCCAAAGGTCTATGACAATTGTCTGCATATGAATTATGTATGTCCTTTACTACTTTCAATTGTTGTTGTATCACTTTAATCTTCTCTGTCGTCAACTATACAAGCTCAGAATTCAAAAGCTCATACTCCCTTATCTTATACCAACACAATGGAGACCTACAATGTCTCCCGTACAAAGCCTCATATGGTTCCATGTCAATACATCTCTAATAGCTATTATTGTAGGCGAACTCTATCAGACTAAGGTTTACATCCCAACTTCCTAAGAACTAAAGAACAGAAGCCCTCAACAGATCCTCCATGATATGGATGCTCCTTTCAGACTGACCATCTATCTGCTGGTGGAAATTAGTATTGAATTTCAACTACATACCCAAAGTTGTATCCGATCACTCCCAAAAGTGACTTGTAAACTGAGGACCTCTATCATATACGATAGTAGCTGGAACACCATGCAAACACACTATCTCATCAACAAAGACTTGAGCAAGCTTCTTTGTTGTGAACGTTGTCTTTAAGGGGAGGAAATACACTGACTTGGTCAATCTTGTCAACGATCAGCCAAAAGGAATCATAACCTTTGGCTGTCCTAAGCAGACCAACCACAAATTCCATGGTCACATGGTCCCATTTCCACTAAGGTTTAGGCAACAATTTCAACATTTCTACAGGCTTCTGATGCTCATGTTTGACCTACTGACACACATCACATCTTGTAAGGAACTCAACTACATCTTTCTTCAATCATGGACACCAATACAAATCCTTCAGGTTGTGGTACATCTTGGTACTACCTGGGTGCATAACATATATAGATGTATGAGATTCTTCCTATACCATGTTCCTCAGATTATCT
Source organism: Alisma plantago-aquatica (assembly GCA_963693085.1). Taxonomy (NCBI): domain Eukaryota; kingdom Viridiplantae; phylum Streptophyta; class Magnoliopsida; order Alismatales; family Alismataceae; genus Alisma; species Alisma plantago-aquatica. The sequence continues at coordinate 579,429,118 of OY856412.1, read as the reverse complement.
GCATCAAGAACTACTATCCTGTGATGATAACATACTGTCCCATCTTCCATCTTGTAAAAACCATCACTCTTCTCACTGCCGGACTCTGATTTAATCTATTGTATCACAATTTCTATTTGTTGAGCTTCTTAATCTATTATCTCAGCATAGACTTTACTTATAATTACGCCAACAAACTGACTAACAAAGATACTTCCAACTTGACATTCATCTGACGCAAAGAGACCAACATGTCTCTCTTATGACACATCAAAGAACTCAATTATCCTCTATCCACACATGATGATTTCCTACTCAAGACATCTACCATGACATTCGCCTTTCCCAGATAATAATCAATTGTGAAGTCGTAATATTTAATCAACTCCATCCAACATCACTGCCTCATATTCAACTCCTACTGTGAAAAGATATACTTTAGGTTCTTGTGATATGTGAAAATGTGACACTTCTCCCCATACAGGTAGTGCCTCCAAATCTTCAGAGCATGTGCTACTATGGATAACTCCAAATCGTGGGTTGGATAATCCTCCTCATGTTTCTTAAGTTGTCGAGAAGCAAAAGAAACTACTTGCTTGTCTTACATCAACACACACCCCAAACTATGCATGGATGCATCACTAAAGACGATGTATCCTTTTCCTTGCTTAGGTAAAACCAAAACTGGTGCACTTGTCAGCTTCTCCTTCAATGTCTAAAAAGCTCATTGACATCTGTCATCCCAAATGAACAACACATCCTTCCTTGTCAACTTAGTTAGGGGTAGGGTGATAGTGATGAAGTTATTAATGAACCTCTAGTAGTAGCCTGCCAAACCTAGGAAACTACATACTTCTATCAATGTCTTCGGTTGCTCCCATTCTGTCAAATACTCTACCTTCTTAGGGTCCACTTTTACTCCTTCTGTAGATATATAATGTGCCCCAAGAAAGTTACCTCCCTCAACCAGAACTCACACTTGCTGAACTTAGCATAGAGCTGGTGCTGTCTCAACACTTTCAATACTTGACGCAGGTATTGTTCATGTTGTCGACTATCCTGGTTATATATCAAAATGTCATCTATGAAGACAACCACAAATTGATCAAGTAACGGTCAGAATGCCCTGTTAGTCAAATCCATGAACATTGTTCGTGCATTGGTCAGCCCAAATGACATAACCACAAACTCATAGTGACCAAATCTCATCCTAAAAGTTGACTTTGGTATGTCATCCTCCTTGACCTTCAACTGATGATATCCTGACTGTAGATCTATCTTTGAGAACATGCATGCACCACACAACTGATCAAACAAGTCATCTATCCTCAGCAAAGGATATTTATTCTTTATTGTGACCTTGTTCGGCTGTCAGTAATCTATGCACAGCCACATATACCCATCCTTCTTCTTCACAAACAACACTAGAGAACCCCACAATGACATACTCGGCCTGATGAAACCTTTGTCAAGCAGTTCTTGCAACCATCTTTTCAACTCTACCATCTCTGTCGGTGCCATTCTATACAATGTTTGAGCTATGGGTTGCGTACTGGGAACCAGATTGATCTCAAAATCAATCTCACTAGGTGGAGGAACACCTAGAAACTCTTCAGGGAATACGTCCTCAAACTCCCTACCCACTGGAACTTCCTGGATACTAAGACTCCTCACCTCGGTATCCACCACATGTGCCAAAAAAGCCTCACAACCTTGTCTCAGAAGCTTCCTCACCACCATAGCTGATACGAGAGATGTTGGGTGAATCTTCCTATATCATTGGAAGATCCACATCTCACTACTATTTACAAATGCCACCTTCTTGGAACTACAATCCAAGACCACTCTATACTTCTCCAGAGTATCCATCCCAAGGATCACATCAAATCCATGCATGTCAAGTGTTATGAGATCCACTTGAATGTTGTATCCCAAAAAAGAGAGAACACAGGAAGGACAAACATCCTGCAACATTGCAGAAATGACCAACGTGGTTTCTAGCAACAAGTTATTCTTTTTACGGCTAACAGGAAAAGAACAACTACTAAGCACCTTCCATGCGATAAAAGAGTGTGTAGCACTTGGGTAAACCAAAGAAGATATAAAGGAAGAATAAGACAAATTAGAATGAAATCACTCCATATGACCTGTCACCACTCGTGGGTTGACCATTACCTCTGGTTGACTCATTGCGTATAATCTCGTTGTTGCCTGTTTTCACCCCCTTCCTCTGCTTCCCTAAGTAGACAATCCAGCTTGGGATGCTTCGCCACACTCTCATCCACCCGTGTTGCCATTGCTCTATTGTCTTTGTGAGCCATGTTGGCTCTGCCTCAGTTGTTGGGTCACTTCATCACCTCTCATAGGACATTCTTGCCTAAGATGTCCAATCTTCCCACACTTGTGACATGCCCCATTCCCATATTGTAGCCTAGATGGTCCTATCACCGATGCTGATGAAACACTCTGGGCACCTAAGGGTGGAAAACTATGGCCTCTGCCATTACTGGGTGACCACTGAGCTGAAACACCAAACCTCTACGACACTAGCGGTGCAAAAAACCTCAACTTCTTGAAGCCACCTGACCATTGCCTTTGAAACTGTACAGACCACTTCTTGGTACTTTCCTCTCTTTTCTGCTTCACAAATCATTCTATCCTTCAAATGGACTCCACAAATGCAAGAAACCACTCTCGATTCTCCAAGGCAGCAGTTGGGGTAGACAACTCAGCATTCAACCCCTTCTCAAAATGATGAATCCTCTCATCTTCCGTCACAACCATGTGAGTACAGAACCCAAACTACTCCATAAACCATTCCTCATACTCGTTGAACTTCATGGACCCCTGTCAAATCCTTTCAAACTGACTGATTGGAATGACCCCACCTCCCCATAACCCCCAATTAAGGGAGACCAAGAGGTCGGAGTCGTTATCCCAATTTCCGGATCAAAGGTTCGACAAATAATCAATAATAATTATGAAATTCTACCAAAACTATAATCAAAGGCTGTAATAAAATATAACTTTGCATACCTTTTTAAAACTTGGGATTACTAAACTTTTATCCACCACTAAAACTATTTTAGCTAGTCCTCCTTGAACTTTAATTTTTGGATTCACAATATGCCAATTTATTGTTTGTCCTTTTGGGGTTTTTTTACCTAAAACTCTGACAAACAAAACGTCGGTCAATATATCGGATTATACTAGTATGTGGGGAATACAAAAATTGTGCAACTAGGGTAACAACATAATCAAGCAATTATCATTTAAAAACAAAGATTACATCTTAAGCAATACTACTCAATCCTTACCTATCCCCTATCTCTATGTTGTCCCTGTAGCAGACTTGGATAATACCTCTCTCATATGGTAGATCCTTACCCCCATGGCCCTACCTCACATGTAGCCAATACTTAGGGTTACAGAGTCGCATGGCCCCAACCAAAGGTAGTCCAATCCCTGACTCATAGTGACTTGATGGACCTACCCCATTGGTAGCCATGTACTAAGTCACCCAATGACATGATGGATCTACCCCATAGGTAGCCATGTACTAGGTCAATCTATCAAGCTATAGAGGGGACTAGGATCTGAGCTAGTAGGCATGTATCTTAGGTGATAGTCATATCCAAATTATAGTTTGCATGAATTAAATTCATTCAACAGTTGAATTCAAGTAACCGATGAAAACTTCAGAAATCCTCAGAAAACTAGTTCGAGATATTCATAAGCGTAACCACTTACCTGTCAGGATGACTTGAGTGTAGAAATAATCCAACTAAATAAGAAATCCAGTAAACAAGCAAGCACACAAGATGATCCTGAAACATGCATCCAATTTTCCTATCACTGATCAGGCCATCAAGGTCTATTAAACCTAGATCGCTTCCTAGGGTTTCTAGTCCACTTTTAGGGTTTCCATTGCAATTAGGGTTTCACTTCATTTTTACTATTTTGAACCCCGATTTTATATAATTACTCAAAATCCCTAATTATCTCATCTACTCTTCATGAGAGATATTAAGGCCACCTTTTAATAACATATAACCTTAATTTCGGATTAAAGTCACAATAAAAAGTCCATTAAGTCTATTATGCCTCATTTAAATTGAAACTACCATTTTTATCCTTTTAAGTAATGACACGATCATTAGGCCCAATTATCATCTTCGGTTCCTTTCAAATTAACAACTTATCTATCATGAACTCTATTTATCATTAATTCCACATTTATCCACTAGAAAATCCTAATTACCATATTAAGGGTATTTATCCACCATTAGGAACTTTTATACTCAAAATATCTAGAATCATCATATCTCAGCTTTATTCATGAATTTGAACAATTAAAGCCATTAAGAGTCACAATTACTAACATTAGGGTTTCAAGGCCCATTAAAGGTCATTTATGCACATGGAACCCTAAATTAATCCAACTATGTGTAAAATTCATCCTTTTGGATCTTGATGTGTCTTTTTATAATAAATAGGTTAACATCAACTTTAATCATCCATATAGCCCTTCTCAATACATTAATCATCTCCAATTATGGTTTCTTAATCATTAATGCATTAAAGTTGATAACTTCCACTATTTTCCAATTACAAGAGGAATTATCTTCTAAATATATTTTTAATGATTCCTCACATTGTTTTGAGCAAAATTGATATATTACATGTATCGATCCGAGCTACCAATAATGAGATACGAAATTTGCAAGATTTACTTACTTGGGCCAATAGTAGGCTGCCACGTCATCTCTTTCCCATGCAACACATCCGCTTGAAAACATAACACAATTACGCTATTGCCCTCATTTAAGTGATTGTATCTTTATCTCAAAGAGGGGCAAAATGGTCCAACGACTTCTAGGTTGTCTTCAACCTTCAGCGCCCGACCTGGCCGCCGACAGTAGCCCAACGTGGGGCTGCTCACTCCCTCCTAAGGTTCGTGGACCGCTACCAATGGCCGCTCTAGCTCCGCTGCACCCTGGCACACGCGAGGCACCTCTATGTTGTGGCCAAGATGGCTGTTCCCAAGCGAGACAAGCCCGCGACCGCTGCTGTGATCACTGCAGGTTTGTAGACCTCTGACAAGAGCTGCACGAAGATGCGAGCGTGGGTATGGTACTCAATCTGTCTTGGATTGTCGTGGGAGCTTCCTGCCTCCATCAAGACCACATACAACCTGTCGTTTGCTCCAGGGTGTCTCTACGCTCTCACGGCTAGGGTTTGCATGGAAAGAACAACAAGAAGAGAGATGGTTGTATGGGATCTCTCTTGAACTTGAACCAGAGGTTCTACCCCTTATATAGGGGAGGGTATCAACGCCCTAAGGTGTTCATCCACGAGGAAACAAGTCCATCTTCCAAAAGGAATCTTATTCCTTCATGGAGAAGCAATCTTCTCTCTCTTAATTATCTTCTTAATAAACCATATTCATTGGATATTTAGGAATTCGAAAATCCTCTCTCTTATTCTCTTTATGCATGTCTTTTAATCCATTGGCGTGAAATTATACTTTCTTATAGTAGAAAATACCTCTTGTAAACAATACCACAAAATTCATTAATGATGTATCACATTATCCTCTTATTTTGTATTATTTGTATTTTATCTTTGTTTTTCGCCATTGGGGCTCCATGGACCCCAAGAAACTCTAATATTTCGAAATCCTTTTTAGTGGACACTCATTATCCTTCTAGATGTATCTATATCTATAATTTCTCATTATCTTATTATTTCTTTATTAAAATATCTCATTTTGAGGATTTATCTTTATCTCTCTTTTTATTTTCCTAATTGGAATTCCTTCTAACATTAGAAACCTTATGGATAAAAAAATCCACCAAAGATGACTCAATCATACATCTTTCCACTTATTTCCCACATTTTATCATTGTCTCTAATTTCTTTCTTATTAAAGAAATATTTAATTGATTTTTTCTTTTCTTATTGCATTATCTTTACAACTTTGGACTCCTTGGGACCCAAGGAACCGAAAAGGCACGAAATCCTCCTTTGGATAAAATTCCCATTCCTTCTAGAGGTTTCTAGATCTTTCTTTTCTCCACTTCTTATTTACTCATTTAATAATGGAGTTTCCTTTGTCTTTTCCTTGTTATTGGGCCCAATAGCCAATAAACCCCACAAAATAACCAACAAGGCTATTGTAAACGAAATCCTTTTATTCAAAACAAATCATATCATTATTTGTTCAAATATCTTTAATAGGAGAAATTACATTTGTCACCAAAAGAACACAAAAATTGGGGTTGTAACATCCTTCCCCTCTTATGGGAATTTTCCCCCCAAAATTCCAATAGGCACACAAACAAATAGGATAAGCCTTTCTTATGTCCATCATGGCTCCCATGTGGCCTCACCCTTTCCATGGTGCTTCCCAAGAACCTTCATCATCTTATTTTCTTCCATCTGAGTTCTCTCTCACCTTTGCATATCGTACCCTCATAGGTGACTCAGGACATTTTAGCCTCTCATAAAGCTGAATAGGTTCATGGCTCAACACATGGCTTGGGTACCTCACATAGTGCTCTAGATCGGACTCATGTAACACATCATGTTATCCTGAGGGGTATACTAAACATAACCATCTCCACCAATCCATCTCAAATGGACCCATATATCGGGGACTCAACTTTCTCAGTTGTAGCTTAGAGGGGTCGGATTTTCACATCACATACTCTCCCACAGTGAACTACATGTGAGTCTGCTTTGCATCATCTCACGACTCATGTCACCCCTAGGCTCTCTTTCAGCCATTGCACGATCAAAGCGACTTCATCTGCATACGTTATGGTCCTTTTTTGACCTTCACGAGGTCCCTTCACCAACATCATCTTAATGAAGTGGTGACTGACACAACCTCCCTTACAGAGCTTCTTTACATCCTGATACTGGATATGGTGGTTATCATCACATCTTATAGAGGACAAGAACTATCTCCATGTATCACCCTGAACAAGCACACATGCTCTCATCAGACCCTCTAGTCTGGATTATACTAATCATTAGTTAGGGGTGATAAACTGTACTAATATCGAGTTCTTCATGTATCTACTTCCACTACATGGAAGTGAATCTTTAGGTTATACTATAGAAATTTTGAACTCGCATCATGGTGTAGTTGAACCATATTTTTCTCATATGTAGTTCAACCGGATCTGTCCCTTGACAATATTCTTTCTTTCTCATGTCATCTAGGTAAGGCGATCTACCATGACCCATTTTGCATCTTGACCTTCTATAGTCCATGGGAAACTTACTACACATCCATAGTGATGAACTCCCATTCCCTCTCGGGGACTCTTTATGCTCTATATCCATCTTATGGGTTATTGGTGTTCGTCCTTCACCTCCTGGCTTGCCTGGCGACAAGTCACATGCATCTTCATCTTAAGCATCCAAAGTACTACTATCACTTACTATCTTCGTAGTACCACTGTGTATGGTGATCTTAAAATCATGATCTCCTGTATATCATGATTCCTCAAGATTGATTCCTCGGAAACCCTAAACCATTCTAATCGGGGTTTCATTACCATTTTTTCCAGAGAAGTGCATTTGAGGCTCTACAACCATCCTTTTATTGCATCTAGACCTAGGCTGGCTAACCAAACAACCACTAACTTGATCAATAGATATCGTTACATCTGAGTGTTAGCCAAACTTATCTCTTTTTCAAACTTAGGGCTAACCTAACAACCTCTTCTAGACTATAGCTAAACTAGGTAGCTGCATCTCAACCAGAGCATCCATTACCACCTCACATCCTTATGTGTTCGGTAATGTTGAAGACATACACCTCCATGTATTCCACTTATCATCTCATTTTAGACTTTAAGTCTATCTTGAACAAGAAAACTTAGAGCTCATCTTCTTGGTTATCGAACTCAACCTGGTATATCTCATTTATTCCACATAGCTCATGATAAAAAAAACATCCTCACAAGATGACTACCTTAGTTCTCTTGATGTTTGTAAACCATCCCTGCATCGTTTTCTCCACAAGGGTATGTTATCATCTCTGTCCTCATACCTCATAGCAACGTTCCAACTCACATCATCTTTATCCCTGGTGTATGGTATGCATATTGTCCTATCTCTCACTCCCATAACAAGAGGAAATAAACATTTGGCAGCTGTACAAATACAGAGTTCTTCCTGTTCCAAGAGTAGAGATGGTACATCCCACCTTGCATTTACACCTTCAAATCTAAATTGAAAAGTGCAACATATGTCTCTACAACACGATCATCTTAATATCAAGGTTACTTCCATGGAAAACTGGTCTCAAACCTACTCAGCTCCACTCACAATCCTTGGCCATCTCCTCTAGGTATGTAGGGTGCCGACACTTTTGGGGTCATCCCTCCTCCCTTATGCATCCAAAGAGTTCCCTCATCATATGCCCTTTGGGTCCCATGAGTTTATGAAGGTGATCAATCTCCTAACCCATGGCCCTCAGACAATGATAGATGTTACCTCCCGACCCTATGGTCATGTGCAACTAGGGAATTAGGCAACTCCTACTTCCATCGGTCTTATCCCTACCTGACCCTAGGATAGACTTAGGATTCTAACATAGTACATGTCCAACTTAGAACCTTACCCAAGTCTCCATCATCTCTCTCTACATTCAAGGGCTGACTTTCATCCTTTCATAAGGGTCACGGAGACCTACCTACCTTGGTCAGGCCCCATACCGGTTACCTACATGGTAACACATCCACATGCACTTAGAGATGGTTATCTATGGGTCTACAGGCTCATTCTCTTACCATGTACCCTTCACTTAGCTTCTCAAGATTCTATTAGACCTCTGTAGGTTACCTCAAAACCAACAAAACTAGTACACACCCTACAAAAGGGTCCCTCTCCCATGATGGGAGGAAACTACATCTTGATAACAAAGGTCACAAACATCCTTATGTCTAGGGTTTACATCCACATGAGCATGCTTAGCCCTAGCAAGCTACTAAGGCACAAGCAGGCCACCTACTAAACCATGCTAGGTCATACTTGTTCTCATCCTCAACATTGGACCAAGATCACACCTACCCATGTCACCAACTGAGATGTGAGGGGTTCATCAAACATACCTTAAACATAAGGGGTTTCCCTCCCCTCTAAACATGAGGAGTGTCATGCTCAAATCTATAGAAACTCAAATCTCATCATGACCATCAGGTACACCACTTCCCCTCTTAGGCTTAGGAACCCTAGGTTCACTTTTTAGATGCCCCACTACATGTTCAACCTTATAACCATGAGCCAAGAATGTACAAGGTATGACATGCACTTCCTATTCTCCTTTTACTCGAGCAACACCTCAGAGTTGATTCCTTGTCAAGGACAACTAATTGGGTATAAGGCCTCACAACTTGTTACTAAACCTCTTCATAGTCTACGGAACTCTTCTTCCCATCTCAGAAGGTAAACACCTATACCATAGGCACATGGGTGCCAACAGTCTCATCTTCTCTCTAGGGTTTGGTTCCTCTAAAGGAAACCAAGATATCATCAGCCTCTAGGGATCATGAATGAGGCAACCACAACCATCCACATAGGTCACATCATCCTCAACTCCCTATCATTCCTCATATCTCAGAGTCTAAGCTTCCAACCTTCTTACTTGGGTCCCACTCTCTCTCTCTCTCTAGAACTAACCCTATAAACAACCTTACTACTAGAGGTCCTCTCTCCAGGTGGACTAAGCTCACATGCATACACTTTCATGGGTTAAACCTATGTTCACTCAAGATTATCCAGAGATCCTTGTGCATATCTCATGAGCAATCCAACATGCCCTTCAGGCCTAGGTTTTAACCTACTGCCTGCACTACTAACGTACTCTGGGTGCATACTATGCCATGCTCATAAGAGCCCATAGGGTTTCTATAGGTTCTTCACTAACCTCATCATTGAAGGAGCTATCCTTCACTCTAACATGCACGAACCTTCCTAGGGTTGGGTCATCAAAGGTACTAGGTCATCCAACCTCACATGGCTCATATTGTCATGGGCATCCAAAAGCATGTCCACCCACACACCTGGTCTATCATGACATCTAACTCATCGTGTCATCTCTCTCTCTAACCACCCTTAGGGTTAGGGTTAGCATCATCCTCAGAGGATGCGCAAGGTCTCTACTTATAATGGAGGTCTCTACCTCCAAGACTAACTTTCTCTACTCATCCTCCTGACCAGAAGGTCTAGCCTCCGATCTCTCCTCAGGGCATGACAACACATGTCATACAACCTAAGCATGCAGCTATTCTTTAGTTTACGCTAAAACTATTAAGCTTATGTCCATGACGTCTTATTTACAGGATTTTCATTAATTTGGTGGAGGATTCCTTAAACCTTATCAACTTTACCCATATCTCAAGAGGGTGAGGAAAAGAGACAAAACCCTAATCCTTAAAATCCTTAACAACATTTGTGTTTAGAAGGGATGAACAAGATGATAGAGTCCTAAATGTATCTTATTTCGAGTCAGATCCTAAGACATTGGCCAGGCAATCACACAAATCTGGGAGTCCTCATATTCCGATTAGCGGTGCAGAGGAAAATATTGCCAGCCCTCAGACGTGATCCTTTTCAAGACACCTCAGTCTTTTTGAAAATCCTCTAATAACTCCCTCGATTCTATGGAATTTGTAAAATTTATTAATTATTAAAGATTAAATGAGGAACCAGCGCTCTGATACCAAATGTAATGACCCCGCCTCCCGATAACCCCTAATTAAGGGAGACCAAGAGGCCAGAGCCATTATCCCAATTTCCAGATCAAAGGTTCGACAAATAATCAATAATAATTATGAAATTCTACCAAAACTATAGTGAAAGGTTGTAATTGTTGGTATGTATGCCAGTAGAGCAAGTCATGTGATGATTGTAATGGGATACTTTGTAAATGATTTGAATAATAATAAAGGAAATTTCCGATCTATATGTTTTAACTATTTCTGATATGATAGTATAACATGATAGATGTCTAAAGAATTGTTTACTCGATGACGTATGCTTTTAGGTTTAGGACCTAAACGATGAGATCATACGGATGTTAAGAGTATACATTCTTGTTTAGTCCCTAGTCGGTTATTATTGTGGAAATAACCATAGACATCAATAACACTAAAGACTAGATTGTGTGTTGGTTGATGACAAAATCTCATTAGTCATGATATAGCAATATCAAACCAAGCACATAGGTACTTGTTAGAAAACAAGTGTACCAGCCCGACCCACCATGAGAGTGACACATGGAACCATGATTTGGTAGTCACAATCAGTTGTCACAATTTTGGTAGTGAATATGATTCTTCCACCTGAAATCACTACACTCAACACATGTCATTGGGTACACTTTGACATCATCAAACGCAGTCTTGAAACATGGGTTGTTATAAAGGTGATGATTGGGTGACTTTGACACATAGGGCTTTTGAGGGGTGAGTGATAGATATGGGATTTGTCCCTCCTAAGGGAGTTTAATGTCCATGGCCACTTGATGAGTAGGATTGAGAAAGGCATGCACATGCATGTGTGAATCAATATGAGATATTAATGTCACACACATCTCACCCAGTCTGCTCCGAGATCAAGGAAATGGATGAACGTTGAAAGGATGACTGTACCATGCCTTGAGTTCATTCAAGAAATTAGTGATAAAGGAATTATACATTCGTTGTAACACCATTCATGGATTGTAGTATTGAAAGTTGTTCTCCAACTTTCTATTTCACTTGGGTAGCACTGATGTGCGACAAGGCACCGCTCTTTGCTTGTGAAGTCATAAGTGTTATGGACTTTCACTACCAACGTGAAATGGACCTGTAGGGTCAGACACACATGATTTAACCTAGAAGAGGAGTTTATCCGCAAATGATGTTTAGATTGATTACTAAAGGAGTTTAGTAGTTCAATTAAACACTCAGTTGATTGATAGCTCGAAATCATAGTGTTCAAGGTGTTGGACCAATTCATTGAAACTACAATTGACTGATTTTACACAGTCTACACTTCCAACCGATCGGCTCATGTGATGAACTGATCGACTCAGGTTGGTGAACCGATCAACTCAAGTGGTGAGTCGATCGGCTCAAGTGTCAATGAAATGATCGGCTCAAATTTTGAACCGGTCGATTCGTGTGACCAACCGAGATCGTTTGGAAAGTCAGAAGACTCTTTTTGCATAATCATATTTGTTTCACTTGTACAAATTTGATTTGGACAAGGACTAATATTTGATTAGTTGGAAACAAACATGAAAGTCAATTCGAGTTAGACCAGGACCACGAACCGATCGGCTCAGGTGTCCCAACCGATCGGTTCAAGTGTGAACCGATCGGCTCAGGTCCCCAACTGGTAGTTTCATGCTTGAAATGATCGGTTCAGCTGGAACAGTTGGTCGTTTTGTGGAAAATCCCGAACCCTTCTACTCCTGCTTTAATCCCGCATTGCCCGGGGTAGAGAACCCTATCCCATGACCCTCCTATATATAGGGGTATTGAGGGCTTCTCAAAGTACAACTCAGATTACCAGTTGCTCTGCAAAGTTGTCATTCTCTCTGGTTGTGGTAACCAGGAGAGCCCGAGAAAGTGCTACCCGATAAGGGAGGCACAACGAGGGAAAGACAACTACAGAAAGGAATCTGCTTGCAGCAGAGTGTGTCGGTGACTAGTATGTTGACAGGAGGGTGCAAATCCTTCCGATTCCTTGTGGGACAAGGAGATCGGAGTTCCAAGAAGTTCGTGTGGACGACTGTAGAGGCGGGACACTTCTGCCACTCAGAGGACAGTTGTCAATCCCATCAGTCCCAGTGAGACCAGGGGCTGCACAGACACCGTCTAAGACTGGAGGTGAAGACCGCACAAGCCGCAAGGTAATGTCACCGAGCAAGCCTCGGGACAAGGTACAGCTCTACAAACCATCCTTCCTAATGTATATACGTTGACGCGATTCCTTTATTCTGGGTTTGGGAGAAGAAAATTTTTTGTTTCCGCTTCCTTCTCTGTCTCCCCTATGACCCAATAGTAATAAAATATAACTTTGCATACATTTTTAAAACTTGGGATAACTAAACTTTTATCCACCACCGAAACTATTCTAGCTTGTCCTCCTTGAAGTTTATTTCATGGATTCACAATATGCCAATTTACTATTTGTCCTTTTGGGATTTTGTACCTAAAATGCCAACAAATAAAATGTCGGTCAGTATAATAGATTATACTGGCATGTGGGGGAATACAAAAATTGTGCAACTAAGGTAACATCATAATCAAGCAATTATCATTTAACAGCCAAGATTATGTCTTAAGCAATACTACCCAATCTTTACCTATCCCCTATCTATGTGTTGTCCCTACAGTGGACTTGGATACTATCTCTCTCATATGGTAGATCCTTACCCCCATGGCCCTACCTCATAGGTAGCCTATACTTAGGGTTGTGGAGTCGCATGGCCCTACCCAAAGGTAGTCCCATCCCCGACTCATAGTTACTTGATGGACCTACCCCATTGGTAGCCATGTAGTAAGTCACCCAATGACCTGATGGACCTACCCCATAGGTAGCCATGTACTAGGTCAATCTATCAAGCTACAGAGGGGACTAGGATCTGAGCTAGTAGGCATGTATCTTAGGTGATAGTCATATCCACATTATAGTTTTCATCAATTATATTCATCCAACAGTTTAATTCAAGTCACCGATGAAAACTTTGGAAATCCTCGAAAAACTAGTTTGGGATATTCATAAGCATAGCCACATACCTATCAGGATGACTTGATTGTAGAAATAATCCAACTAAGCAAGAAATCAAGTAAACAAGCAAGCACACAAGATGATCCTGAAACGTGCATCCAATTTTTCTATCATTGATTAGGCCATCAAGGTCTATTAAACCTAGCTCACTTCCTCGGGTTTCTAGTCCACTTTTAGGGTTTCCATTTCAATTAGGGTTTCACTTCATTTTTACTATTTTAAACCACAATTTTATAAAATTACTCACAAACCCTAATTATCTCATCGACTCTTCACGAGAGATATTAAGGTCACCTTTTAACAACATATAACCTTAATTTTAGATTAATAGCACAATAAAAAGTCCATTAAATCTATTATGCCCCTTTTACATTAAAACTACCATTTTTATCCTTTTATGTCATGTCACAATCATTAGGCTCAATTATCATCTTCGGTTCCTTTCAAATTAGCAACTTATCTTTCATGAACTCTATTTATCAATAATTCCACATTTATCCACTAGAAAATCCTAATTACCATATTAAGGGTATTTATCCACCATTAGGAACTTTTATTTATGAATTTGAACAATTAAAGCCATTAAGAGTCACAATTACTAACATTAGGGTTTCAAGGCCCATTAAAGCTCATTTATGCACATGGAACCCTTAATTAATCCAACTACATGTAAAATTCATCTTTTTAGATCTTGACGTGTCTTTTTATAATAAACAGATTAACATCAACTTTAATCATCGATATAAACCTTCTCAATACATTAATCATCTCAAATTAGGGTTTTTTAATCATTAATGCATTAAAGTTGATAACTTCCACTACGTTTCAAATTACAAGAGGAATTAGCTTCTAAATATATTTTTAGTGGATTTCACACATTTTTCTGAGCAAAATTGATATATTAAATGTATCGATCCGAGCTACCATTATGAGATACGAATTTTGCAAGATTTACTTACTTGGGACAATAGCAACCTGCCACGTCATCTCTTTCCCATGCAACGCAGCCGCTTGAAAACATAACACAATGCCACTATTGCCCTCATTTAAGTGATTGGCTCTTTAACTCGTAGTGGGGCAGAATGGTCCAACGGCTTCTAGGTTGTATTCAACCTTCGGTGCCCGACCTGGCCACCGACTGTAGTCCAACGCGGGGCTTCCCACTCCCTCCTAAAGTTCGTGGACCGCCACCAATGGCCGCCCCAGCTCTGCTCCACCCTGGCACAGATGAGGCACCTCCAAGTCGTGGCTAAGATGGTCGTTCCCAAGCGAGACAAGCCTGGGACCGCTACTGCGATCACTGTAGGTTTGCAACCCTCTTGCAAGAGCTGTGTGAAGATGAGAGTGTGGGTATGGTAGTCGATCTGTCTCGGATTATCATGGGAGCTTCCTGCCTCCATCAAGACCACATACAACCCCTCATCTGCTCTAGGGTGTCTCTACCCTCTCATGGCTAGGGTTTGCACGGAAAGAATAAGAAGAAGAGAGAGGGTTGTGTGGAATCTCTCTTGAACTTGAACCAGAGGCTATACTCCATATATAGGGGAGGGTATCAACGCCCTAAGGTGTTCATCCACGAGGAAACAAGTCCATCACCCAAAAGGAATCCTATTCCTTCATGGAGAAGCAATCTTCTCTCTCTTAATTATCTTCTTAATAAACCATATTCAATGGATATTTAGGAATTCAAAATTCCTCTCTCTTATTCTCTTTATTCTTGTCTTTTAATCCATTGGCACAAAATTATACTTTCTTATAATAGAAAATACCTATTTTTAACAATACCACAAAATTCATTAATGATGTATCACATTATCCTCTTATTTTGTATTATTTGTTTTTTTCTCTTTCTTTTTCTCCATTGGGGCTCCTTGGACCCCAAGAAACTCTAATATTTCGAAATCCTTTTTAGTGGATACTCATTATCCTTCTAGATGTATCTATATCCATAATTTCTCATTATCTTACTATTTCTTTATTAAAATATCTCTTTTTGATGATTTCTCTGTATCTCTCTTTTTATTTTCCTTATTGGAATTCCTTCTAACATTAGAAACCTTATGGATACGAAAATCCAACAAAGATGACTCAATCATACCTCTTTCCACTTATTTCCCACATTTTATCATTGTCTCCAATTTCTTTCTTATTAAAGAAATATTTAATTGATCTTTTCTTTTCTTATTGTATTATCTTTGCAACTTTGGACTCCTTGGGACCCAAGAAATCCAAGAGGCACGAAATCCTCCTTTGGATAAAATTCCCTTGCCTTCTAGAGGTTTCTACATCTTTCTTTTCTCCACTTCTTATTTACTCATTTATTAATGGAGTTTCCTTTATCTTTTCCTTGTTATTGGGCCCAATAGCCAATAAATCCCACAAAACAACCAACAAGGTTATTGTAAACAAAATCCTTTTATAGAAAACAAATCATATCATTATTTGTTCAAATATCTTTAATAGGAGAAATTACATTTTTCACCAAAAGAACCAAAAAATTGGGGTTGTAACACTGATCTTCTCATCCAGATGTGTTCTTGCGAAGTACTAACTAACAAACTCCTGTCAGAACTCCTCCCAACCAACCACCACACATGTCTCTTATCCTCCCCTAGGGCCCACCAATGGCCAACACTCCCTCTCAGGAGATACGCTGCATGTTTCACCTTATCCTCTTTAGGGATAGATAGGATCTTAATGGCCTTATCATGCTCAGTCAGCCACAAATCCACATCTAATGGGTCGGCTGTCCATGCATACTCAACTACCCCAACACAGCAAAGTTGCTCAACAGTCTTCCTAATACCCAAAGATTCAGCATGGGGAACATGTGCCCTAGGCTGAGGTGTAGGCATCATGTCCGCCATATGAGTCATTGTTGCCATAAACTTCCCAAAAAGTGATTAAAAGGTAGGATTTTCTATTATGGAACGGTCAACTGGGGGACTTCAGGCACCTAATCTTCATGTGCCTAGTTCTTTGCACCACCACCTGATGCAGCAATACTACTCTCGACAATATGTACTTCATGTTCTCTAGACATCTTTTCAATTTTCTTCTTCTTCTGCATAAGCATAAGTGACTATAAGATAGACCGGAGGACACTAGAACAAACACAAACCCTAGTCCTAGGTCCCTGTAGACTCAATGAACCTAAACTCTGATACCAACCCTATCACACCGCTATGTAATGCCCCACACCACAGTGAAATGAGATAACACAAAACAAACTGTGGAAAAAGATTACCAACTTATTAGCAGAAAACACTAAAAATGAAAACATTTTTCATAAAGCAACCATATAGAAAGATCATGTACACATGAGTACTTTCATTCCTCAAAGCATCCACAAAACATGTTGTCAACCTATAACGAAAGCATGGTTCCAGAGTGTATATACATGATTCCATCATATATGATATACAAAGGCTAATGAAGATAACATGTGTGACAAACACCTACAAAATGTTCCCAAAGACTCGACTGTATAGGGATGACTCTAGGACTCTATCAACAAAGACAACTAGCAACACCTGTAACTTTATCAGCTACTATTCCTCTGGTTGCTGCTCAACCTCCTCTACATGATCTCCACTTCCTCGTACTCATCCAACTAAAAAGGTTGTTAACTAACGGAGTCAGACACACAATCCCAATGAGAGATATACCTCTCCACCAACTCTATTATAATTATCACTGATAAGATAAACTGAGCAATAATATAAATGATAGAAACAACAATTACTGTTGATTTATGAAACATATTAATAAATAAAAAGGAATATGAAGAACATGTATATTGTCTACCAACCACATTGTATAAAGATCAAGCAAGGGCTCAACCAATGTTTTCATATTTCATCCTATTCAATTATACTACATGGCTGATTATGTATTCATTATGCCATGAGAATTTGAATCATACCATCCAAATCCAGCTGACCACTATGTGAATTTATAGTCGAGTCAGTGCCATACTAGGTCTAATGGAAGAGCCAAAATCCATGACCTCACCTTCCTTGGTCAAGTATGAGTAAACATGTAGTGACATCATGAGTCATATGCTTCTAGTGGCATTCTAGTTTAACTATGCATATTTATCCCACCATGGTACATGTCACGATGCTAGAGCAATTGAGCTACAACTTATAGCAGTGCTCTTCCAGGTATGACTTACTGTTAATATTGTGATACAATTCCAGATACAACTCACACTCAATCATGTGATACATTTATTTTTAGGATACAAGGTGGTGTTCCAACTTGCACCCCACATATTGAACAATATGCATTCCAAGTTAAAATCATTTCACCATTCAAAAAATGCTGACATTGAATGGATCTATAGCATAGGGAAACTACAATATTAGATTTCTCTTGATTAATTAGATCAATTTCAACATCTTTAAGAAATAATCAATTTACAATGTATAACCTCTAAAAAAGATCTACATAAATAGGGTATGACTCATAACCAGAATATATTCAGTTACATCATCACTTTATTCCTATTATCACTTATGTGTCCTTCTCAAGGACCAATGTCCATCACAAGGACAACATGTCCATCACAAGGACCACATGTCCATCACAAGGACCAATGTCCATTACAAGGACCAATGTACATCACAAGGAGCAATGTCCATCACATCATAACCACCATAGCTCATACCTAGCTATGTACATCAATTAGTAACACATGCATGGTTAGAAAATGATAACAAGAAGGAAAAGTATCATCATATCATAGAACTCATGTCATTCAATCACATCATACACTTTACATTATAACAATTAGGGTTTCACTTTACCGGATTAGGGTTTACAAGGTTAGATTACTAACCACCCTTAGGTTATCACTTTCCTCAACATAGAAGCATATCTCTCATTATTATAATTAACATTTTATGTTGTTTAGAAACATAAACTTCATGTCATATATACCACTACTTCATAGGATGTCACATTATCACCATGAAACACCAACATCAACATGGTATGTCTCAACCATCACCATAGAGTATCACATCACACCATGTAACCTTAGCATCAACAAGATACATAACTACACCACATAGGGGTATCGGTTAGGGTTAGGGTATCGAACACTACACAATGGTAGGGTATTGTCCACCATACTAAAGGTAGGATATTGTCCACCATAATAAAGGTAGAATATCGGCCACCACACTTGGGTAGGATATCGGCCACCACACTTAGGAAGACACTGAGATAGTGTATCAGTTTATCATTACATGTAATGAGCTCTACACCTCTATGAGAGGGTGTCGGCCAAGACACAACAAAATATATCAATTTCACTATCCCTTAGGGTATCAGCCTCACCCATCATCTAGAGTATGAGCCTACCCACTCAATAACGGTATCAACCTCACCATCCTTTAGGGTATGAACCTCACCCACTCACTAGGATATCAGCATACCCACTCAACTAGGGTATCGACCTCACCCTCTCACTAGGGTATTGGCCTACCCACTCAAATATCAGCCTAAGTGCCCCATATTATATGGGCCACATAGATATCTATATGATATCAGCCCTTAGGGTTGGCGGTATCGGTTGAGCCTCAATGGAAGATGTTTCTCACTTCAAATCTAGGTGTGTCAGGCTAGGGTGTATATGTTTACAAGGTGTGCCAAGATAAGGTGTATCAATTTACAAGGTGTGTCGGGCTAGGGTGTATTGGTTTACAAGGTGTGTCGGGTTACACATGTATCAGATAAGGGTTACCCATCTGAACTTCCACACTCAACTAAAAGCATCAAGGTTCAACATTCTTCTTCACTAGCCATCATGAGATCATGACAAACCCCATCATAAGAGGCATATCAGTCTACCTATTTGTGTGCATGTCAGTTTAGCTCATCATATCAGTTTAGTCATCTTCTATCTCAAGATGAAGACACTACCAAGGCAATGAAATGAATGTTTCATGGAAGTAACCTGATGTGGTGATCCTCAAGGTGCCACAAACTGATAGGATGTCCCTCAAGACACCCTCAAGTGATACCAAGCCTTCTCAAGGCAACCTCAACTAATACAGGGCATCACCAAGTCTCTCAAGCCTGAGACAACACTACAAAGAGCAAGACACACTTCAAACATGTGCCTAAAACATCAACACGGATGTTACCACTCTACCAAAGTCACAACAAGGCTCCCGACACTTTCTCTCTCTTCTGGATGATGCCAATAGAGAGAAGAAACACTCTAGAGGTGGAAAACTTGCATATCAATCCCTACTCTGGGTAAATTGCAAGTTCCACCAAAACCTTACCACAAAGCACAAACACAAAGCAACTAGGCTCAAACAAGGAGCACAAATCGCCAACATGCCATAATTCCATCTTAGATGATTAGAGAAAGGAGCTAAGCAACACAATTAAAAAAAACAAATCGGGTTAGCCTAAATGTGGGTCAGGGTCCTTACAAGATATATAAATGCATAATTATGTAATTGTAGAGTGCGAAAGTTTTAAATCATTAGGCCAACTTGTGTCTTATTCATGGTAGAGGCCCATATCCTTTCTTCATCTTGATAGCGCACATAAAGTGAATCAGTAATACCCATGATCATACCCTACTTTTGCTTGAGGGACTTACTCTCACTTCCTTATTCTATAGAGAAATGGTTCCTGCATGAAAAGATACTAGAGATCAAGTATAACTTCTTTTATTAAATCCATACAAATCCTATAAAATTGTTAGAACAAACCAAATAAGGATATGCCTCATACATTTGTAAGTTACATGGATTGTAGGTAACTCAGACAATATACACAGGGATTTGTATAGCTTATGAGTTTTGGTTTGTGTGTGGCCTAAGGTCCCATAGAGTTTTTTTTATGTTCTATATGTATTAGAGATACATGATTTTTTATTGAAAGTATATACTCCTAAATGCAAAAAATAATGGTGAGAGGCATTACGTACCTTGAAAATAGTACCATTCTAAAAAAGGTTACAACATTTAAATTTAAATGCATTCCAGACATTATCCAATATATTCATGTTGAAGGTTGTCCATACAAAAACAATTTCATTTCATATCATAATTATCTATGAGTAACATATTAAATATGAACATGTGTTCCTATGTAAACAATGAGCGACATAAATTGATGTGGTTAATATTCAATAGTACCTTAGAAAATCACCCCCTATGTGAGTAAGGAAATTATTTCTATACTGAAGCACAATATATGTTCATATTTTAATGAATACCGACTAGATTAGGTGACTATAATTAAACTTCAAAAATGAATGTACTTGCTTGGTAACACAATATACATAAATAAAATTGCACATAATGCACAATATAATCATAAATTCAAAGTATGATTCGTGGAGTTACTATAACTTAATATATTTTTGGTCTCATCTTATTCTATACATAAAGGATGACAAACACAATAAATATTCCTATAAATAATTCACAAATGATGTATTAAATGTCGTACAAAATGAAAATATGAAATACAATAA
The DNA here is from genome assembly GCA_963693085.1 of Alisma plantago-aquatica. Classification (NCBI taxonomy): domain Eukaryota; kingdom Viridiplantae; phylum Streptophyta; class Magnoliopsida; order Alismatales; family Alismataceae; genus Alisma; species Alisma plantago-aquatica. Next base: position 579,407,835 of record OY856412.1, on the reverse strand, counting down.
TTACATAGTTTTTGTTTTTTTAATGTGCAAAGTGTTTATTTGAAACAATTATTTGCTGATGTTGTGATAACTTTTGTTAATATATATGATTTTTCAATGATCAACTAAAATCATTACTTAAGTTTATATGAGAAGTGCATAAATGGGTATATCTCTAAATATTTCATGGTGGTTTTATTATCAATTGATAAATAATTGTATGACTTGTGTTCCAAGAACCTTAGTCTGTAATAGCCAAACTTAGTTGTCCATTTCATACTAGAAGTACCATTACTTCTCGTCATCTCCTCGAACAATAGAGAGAAGATGTCCACTATTTACCTTCTATTTCCCATTTCATTCAATAAATTTCCATGTTGCTTAAAAATTCCATCCACATGCATTCTCATTTTGATAGGATGCACCATGCTTTCTAATAAGTTTCCTTCTTTCTTCTCTACATTCATATGTAGAAGCTTATGATATCGAAACCATATGATACTTATGGCCTATATAGATTGTCTGTAGTTAATCTCAATATGTTAACTGGTGTTAATACTAGGGAATGGTAATCATACTAAGATGTCCAATTATGACGAATGCTACCATCTCGCACTCTATGATCCTTCAAATGAGATTTTAATTGGAAATATCCTAAATATATACAGACTGAAAATGTTCACTATCTTACTTTGGATGTGATTTCAATGTCAAAAAAATCTTTATTATCACAATTCATTACTATTTATCTTATAACTGTCACCCATGGTAACTTGGCACAAGGTCATCATGTTTTTCATTCACTTCATTAGATGATTAGTCTAGAACTATGTTTCCATCCATCTATTAGCAACATTATGGATTTTGTTGCCTCTTGTTTCTTTAAAACAAATTCTTTCCATACCATGATGCTTCTTCAAGATTTTGCTTTATTGTAGAATAGGATTGTTGGTGGATACGTTTGTATTATCTCTTACATTAGTGTTTAAAACCCACCTTGTTTAGTTTTGACAAATATGCTCAACTTCAAGGGAAGCATAACCCCAAGAATATCATGCTAAATGTTGTAGACCATTTTTTTCACAGACATAAAGATAAATAATTCTCATTCCATGTAAACCTCCCCATTTATGATATCTAGGTAAAGCATTAATTGGTTTGCGCTCACTGCTATGAAAAATAGTATCTTGCATTAATAGTGAGGCTCAAAATTTATGAACCTCTTGATCTGAGATATTTTCATCATTGGAGATTTTTGATTGGCTTTCCATTTTCTCAACTCTATGTGAACTTTATCAACAAACTTTAAAGTGATCCCATTATTATTGTCCACAATTTATTGGTTTATGTATTTTCATTAAGTAGTCAAATATATTTAACTCTTGGTACACTGGAAATTCTTTGTATCTCCACTCGATTGGATTTTTTTTAAAAGAAGCCAATGATTTAGAATTACTTGAGTATTAACTAAACTCGGCAAGGATCTTCATCTCCACATTTTCTTGATTTGGAAATGTTGCACAAAAAGAAATCAATTGCAAGTAATATATGGTTAGCTAACATATCACCACTTCACACCCTTAAATACTTTTTCTCTCTTCCACACCTCCTAAATAGATTTTGTCAATATATTCATCAAGACTAGAAAATTATACTGTGGACATGAGATGTCCCTATGCATTACTAGTGAAAAACCGTTTAGTGACATGGATTATGTCCTATGTATTCTAGATTAGTATTTATCACATGACCCACAGAAATTTGTTGGGACTAGGGAATTCTAGGGTGTAATGGTAGAACTAACCAGTCCATCTAGTATAATAAAAAAATGGCACATTTTTATTTTATTATATATTAAATTTAAATAGCGATAAGTATGTTTGGAATTGAAGAACTTAAACTAACATATTAAATTGTTCATTAACATGAGAGGAATCAACAATATTGTAACTTTAAAACTTAAATAGAATTCAATGTGTGGTGGTACTTATTATCTCTTCCCACTCATTCAAAGTTAGCCCTAGTACCATAGTGAATTCAAAGAACTCAGCGTATACAAATGCTAATATACTACAATGCAATTGCCTGAAGATGTAGTAAATGTCAATGGTGTTTTGGGTACCAAAGTGGGATATTGGAAGCCATCGATGGATGCCAACTGAGATTTAAATTAGAATTACAAAATGTTGCCACCAAGTTTGTGCTAAAAGATGAGGAGAATTATTGAATACACACTTTCAAAAATCGAGTGGATTGGGAAACAAATATAACCAAAGAAATGGGTAAGACATTAATTCATGTTGGGGATGTTATTAGGCATGCCCAAAATTCCCTTGTAGAATCATGAATAAATCCAAGGTTATGACATTTTTTTCTCATTAAACAAGCCTTGTGTATAGATGATATAAGGAAAAAAACACTACCTACAAATCATGTACAAGCAACAATACGGTAATATTGGTGATCATCAACCTAAGATCATCATATCCTCAAACCATTGGGGGGTTGATAAGAGATGTAGAGAGAGAGGACATTACTTTGTGACCAATCCACATTCTTGCCTTGCTTGATCATTATTGGGGAAAAGGAGGTTGTTCTCTTTGGTAAGGTGGATCTTCTCCATCAAATAAGGGACTTGGTTTTAGATCTCTAATTTTTATCCTCTTGCAAAATGGTAGCATGGAAGCCTCAACTTTAACCGATGAAGATCTAGCCATAATATAAACTCTGGCCTTGTCAATGGTTGTTGGTGGGATATATCTATAGTGTCTAGGAGGTTTTCTAGGTTTTAGTCAAATTTGAAATGTTTCCTAAGAATAGAAGGTGGACGAACACTAGATAGGTAGATTGTGTCATTGTAGAGTCATCAAGACTGGATCTTACTCAAACCAATGAAGATCATGAGTGTGAGGCACATATTTGACGCCCATCACTTGCCATGTAGTCTTTAGGGATGTTTAATGGACACAACAGAATTGTTTGGTCAGCATAGGAGGGAGACAAAAGGGTCATGTGTTTGATGTTCACCTTGTCTGAAGAGGTGTCTTGGGACATATCATTGATGATGCAAAGTTGAATAGTTAGCATGGGGGTGAGAGAAGGGGCACATGCATTTGATGTGTGCCCCACCCCCTAGGATTCTTGTTGTCTATCTTCTCAACACTCTCGTTGTCCCAAGGTAGGTGGTAACATGTTGTGTAGGTCAGATTGGTGTCCCTCCTTCCCAGCATTGATGTTATCTCAGTTTGACTAAACAAATGACCAATTTGAGAAGGGATTCTATCCGAGGAGCATGGATGGTGGTGTACAAGTACATCCTACGATCAAAATATATGACTATCTCATATATGGATATTTGTGACAAAATCAAGAGATATAATCTGAAATGAATTATTCATGAACTGGACATTCATCCTAGTTGAAGGAATTCTAAAAGGGGGAATTTTATATTTTATTCTTTTGAAAATGACCAGTAATCATGAGAGATAAAGTGTAATCTTTCATTGATTCAATAAGTGACTTTGATACTCGAGTTGATTGTCAAATTGCATCATGAGATTTGATTGTGAACCTAGTCAAAATTCACATAGTCATATTGTATATGTGCCACTTTTATGCTTGAATCATCTTTTGTGTACTAACAACTCTCAGCTTATTACTAGAGGATTTCAGATGTTTGTATTTCTTTCCTCTCCTTCCATGGCCCTTTTTGTGACTTTTAGTTAGAATTTGGTGCTTATTGTTATGCCCGTAATTTACTACAAATTCATTTTTGACTTTGGAGGCTTTAGTCCTTAGGTAACCACATTGGGTGGAACAAAAAATGGGGGGTCAATAGTTTACCTCTTTCAAGACAAGGACAAAATAATGGCCGGTGAATCCATTCGTGCTAAGGGTAGAAGTTTTGACGTTGGAAGACAATCACTTTTCATTTGTGTTGGCTTCATCACATTGTTAATGAGCTTATACTGGGGTACAATTAATATTAAGGAAGTATTCAGATCGACACAAATATTTTTGTGTAAGGCTTGTGAATCTATATGATGGCTTGTTTCAAAATTTTAAATGAGGGAAACTTTTCTTGTATGCTCAAGGGTTCCAATATGGTGCCTATGATACAAGGCATTGTGAATCAAGGGGTTCCTTCTTGCTATGATTATTTACTTCAGAAATGAAAGTCAAGTGTCCAAATTTATAACTTATGGACAAGTCATGGCTTATATGAGCATGCAAGGCTTGAAATTCCTTTGAAAAGAGGAAAACGGATGAAAAAACATTGCTTTGGGCTTGAGAATATGGTCTCAAAAGTTGGGACATTCATAGTTTATGTGGCCATATCATTGACCCACTCAGTACCCAGGACAAAATGGGGTACACATCAAACACGTTCCCCCTATAGGGAAAAATTATTAGTGTTTCCAAAGTGTTTATTGGATAAGATGGTAAAGGAGCCTTTACTGGAAATAGTGAGAAACCAATTGAACTTTACAATCCATACATACCAATGTATGTGGTCCTTTTAGTTCAGCCCATGGAGGAGGGTATCAATACTTCATCATATGTACTCATGATTTTGGTAAATCTGAATATGTCTATCAAATGTAGCACAAATTAGAATCCTTGAAAATTTTAAGGTATTAAAATGAAGTAGAAAACCATCCTGGAAAAAAATATGATGCTTCTGTTAGATTGAGGTGGTGTATATTTGAGACAAGATATTAAGAACCTTCTCAAGTAGTGTGGTATCATATCACATTCCACTTCACCTAGAACACCACAACATATTAGCATTTCATAGAGGAGTCATACATTGTTGGACACTGTGTGGTCTGTGATGAGTCTAAACAAACTTCTTATTTTTTGGGGGGACAATACCTGGAAACTACTACATTTACACTTTCCATTCCTTCTGAATAAGTTCCAAAGGCATGCTATGAGATATGGATTGGGACCCAATATGTCTTTTATGAAGGTTTACAGTCATGAAATATTCATTTTTTGAGAAATTAGGACCCAAATGTGGTATTTGTTAGTTTTTGGGATATCCTATGGAAACCAAAGAATACTATTTTGTATATATTGTCCTATAAAAAGTGTTTATTTATAGAAAAAATACTTTTCTAGAAAAAGAGTTCATCTCTGGAAATATTAGTGCTATAAACTAGAACTCAAAGAAGTTTGAGGTACTCAAGATGACAATGAACCTCATAGATCTAGTAGGATTTGTTGTGAGGATTGAGGAGGCACTCATGAACCTTATAGATCCAATAGGACTTTTCATGAGCAAGAGATACTTGTATTTCAAATGTCTAAAGATGGTGAGATGTTGGTCATGGATCAAGACGAGACAACCACCTAAATGAATCTATGGAGTGACCAAATCTAGTAAATGGATTGAGGCCATGCAATTTGAAATGGGCTCCATGTACACCAAAGAAATGTATTGACCTTGGTGGAACCACTTGAACTGCTAAAAAAACTTTGACTACAAAATCATCTTCGAGAAGAAGACTTTCCTGGAAAGAAATATCTGCACCTATAAAGATATACTAGTTTAAAAAGGTTTTAAACAAGTTCTAGATGGTGATTATGAGGAAAGTTTTTTGTGGCCACCATAACCAAGTTCATTAGGATCATGCTATCATTACAACATATCACAAAAATGAAATCAGGCATATGGATGTCAAAATTGCATTCCTTAGTTGGGAATCTATTTGGGGATGTTCTTATGACACAACTCAAGAGGTTTTCTCCAAAGGATGTTGGAAATGCATGCAAACTACAAAAGTTAAATCTATAGATCTAATCAAGAATTCAAAATCTTATATATTTGTTTTGATCAATCAATCAAAAAGTTTGGCATCATCAAGAACTAAATGCACATTATGTTAAAAACAAGGTTAGTGGGTGTATTGTAGCCTCCCTCATAATGTATTTGGATTATATATTACTCATGGGAAATGATATTCCATCTCTATAAATGTGAAGATTTTGTTGGGAAATAGTTTCTCAATGAAATATTTAAGATAAGCCACCTACGTTCTACATAAAAAGATCCATAGATATAGATTTAGTAGTCTTATTAGACCAAGTCAAAGTACATACGTTGATAAACTGTTAAAAAGATTCATCATGCAAGATTCTAAAAAATGAAACATACCAATGTGGGATAGTTATTTTTAAATCTAATTTTCATAAATATTTGGAATGAAGGTACCGCGTGAATATAATTATTGATTTCCTAGTGATCAGATTTTTCTTATAAAAAGTTTATGTAGATGTCCAGACACTTCATGTAGGGAGAATTTCAAACTTACTATTAGGATGATAAAGGTGAATGGCATTATCCTACAGTAAACCACATACTTTAATACTTGACAAGAATTAGTGATACATTCTATATATGTGGAAGTGGGGAAGAGTTGGTTGTTAAGGATTACACTGACGTAAGCTTCAAATAAACAAAAAGATGACTACTGCTCATAATTTGGGTTTTACCTTAATGGTGGTGTTGTGAATGAGATGAGTTCCAAGTAAGATTTGATAGCTAATTCAACAGAAGATAAATATATTTTCACATCATATGTTTCTAAGGATGTTGTATGGATCAAAAAGTTCATTGATGAGCTTGAATTTGTTCTTAGAATTCCTTACTCTATGGAGATATATTGTGACAACAATGGGGATATCATGCAGTATAATGAACCCATCTCACATTCATATTCTAAAATATTAAATGAAACTTCCATCTCATATGAGATATTGTTCAGTAAGGAGATGCAAAGATTAATAAGGTATCTACAGAGAGCAATATTGTTCATCCCTTGACAATGGTTGTTGGTATGTATTCCAAAAGAGCCAATCATATAGTGATTGTAATGGCATAACATGTAATTATAAAGGCAAGCTACCAATTTATTTTGTATATTTAGTTATGAAATAATGAATAACATACTAAATGTCTAGGGAATGGTATCACTCAATGATGTATGCCTTCAGGTTGAGGACCTAAAGAATGAGATCATATGGATGTTAACAGTATATACATTCTCATTATGTCCCTAGTCGGTTTTTGTATTGTGGAATGTTGATAGACAACAATAACACATAAGATCAGAGTGTGAGTTGGTTGATGAAAGAGTCTCATTAGTCATGATATAGCAATAACAAACCAAGCACACACATACATGTTAGAAAATAGTGTATCAGACAGACCCACCATGAGACTGACACATGGAAGCCATCATCATGGAAGTCATAGTCAGCTCTCACAGTGATGGTAGTGTTTGTGGTTCTTAGACCTAAAATCACTGCACTCATCAAATGTCATTGGGTACACTTTGACATAATCAAACGTAGTCTTGAAACATGGGTTGTTATAACGGTGATGATTGGGTGAATTTGACACAAGGAGACTGACTGTGAGTGATATAGATGGGATTTGTCCCTCTGACATGGGTATGATATCCAAGGCATCTTGATTAGAGAGACTGAGAAAAGTATTGACATGCACATGTGAGTCAATATTTGATACCGAGCAGTCATATATCTCATGTTGCTTGCTACGGTTCAAGAAACTAGATTGAATAACAATGATGATGACTTCTTCATGCATCTAGTTTAATCTTAATATTAGTGACAAAGGAAATATACAAACACTATAACACCATACACATATTTTAGGTTGAAGTTGTTCTCTAATTTTCCATTTACTTGGGTAGTACTGATGTGTGATTAGGCTCTTCTCTTTTCTTGTGATGGCATAAATTGTTATGGACATTCACTGCCAACATAATATGGGACCTATAGGGTCACACACATAGGAACTCATCTAGAAGAGAAGTTTTGATCTTGAATAATGAGTGAGTTGATTACTGAAATGTTTTGGTATTCAATTTACACAACTAATTAGCTGACTAGACTTCCAGACAATTAGTTCAAGTTTTGAGATTATTGTTTGGAGTGTCAGTTTGATTGTATTATACATTAGTTAGAATTCTTCCTGACCAAGGTTGTGAGATGCCAATTTCACCTATGCGAGATGGTCATCTGGCAAGGTGTGAGACGTTTGTCTCGTTTACACCAGACGCCCATTTCGGGGGTGCATTTCGATTGCATCGAGGATTGGTGTAGACATTATGTTAATCATTAATTGGAATTGAATTCGGAAACATGTACAGATTTGGGGAACACACCAAAAGACCATCTGGACTAAGCCATACAACCATCTGGGTTAGTGGATGCCCATTTGGGTTTTCGTAGGTTGTGAAATTTCCAGAATTTTTGCCAAAATTTGAAATCTTCTAGTCCCTTCCAGTCCCGCATAGATTGGGGACCCTGACGCTGGCCTCTAGTATAAATAGAGGGGTACTGTGGGATTCTCCATAGTACCACACAGACAATTGAGAATCAGTTGCTCTAACAATTTTCTTCCTCTCGGTTTGTGGTAACCAAGAGAGCCTAAGCAAGTCCTATCGGACTAGGGTGGGATAGCAAGGGAAAGAACAACTAAGGATCATTGTTGTGGGAGAGAAGGTTGGGGACTAGTATACCAATGAGATGGAAAAGTACTTCATGTCCATTCTAGTAGGATGACATGAGTTCTAGTTGGTTTGTGTGGACTACTCTAGAGGCAGGAGCCCTTTGGTTGCTTCTAGGAGGACAGCGTCAACTCAAAGTCTGTGGTGAGATCAGAGGAGCTATTGTAGTAGTTGTCTGAGTTTGTTGTCCATGGAGGGGAAGTTAGATGAGTTCCAATGTAACAAGGAGCTACACAAACATTGTCCAAGATAGAGTGCGCATCTACATCTCCAAATATTGCCACTGGACTTTGTCTAGGACCATATATATCTTCGTGAAATTATCCTTCCCATTTCATAGTTATTGACACGATCTACAGGTTAATGGGAAATATGTCAGTAACATTTTTGTTTCCACTGCCTATCTGATGTCATATTTTCCAAGTGGGGTATTAGAGACACATCAACCAATTATGTTTTGGGATAATCAATTTGATCAGATTTTAGTTTTACCGTATTTATTTATTGCATGTGATGTGAATTTTTAAACTGGTTGATGTGCATGTTCGTCTTATCACCACATAAAGAACCCAAATGAACATATGTATATATATATATATATATATATATATATATATATATATATATATATATATTTGTGTGTGTGTCTGTATGTCACATGATATATATGAAATTTACATGTGTCACCATAAAATCAATTTTGATGGTGGATGTGAAGAATGGTTATGGCCAAAACCTTAGATCTGTGTGTGCATAATTGTGGTCATTTATTATTTTTGTTAATCAATCTTCATATTGAGCCTCTCTCTCCTTTTCAAATGTAAATAAATGCTCTTCTTCCTATTTCCCCTCAAATGTAACTTGAGGTTTTCCCCATACACAATGTAATAAGAAATATGATTGTTTTAATTTATGTTTTGATGTGAGATGATGATATGCACAAAAGTGAAATGACTGGCTCGTGAGACGACCCAATCGATTGGAGGACCAAGAAGGCCAGACAATAGGAGTATGAATTGATTGAATGATGGTCTAACCAAATGACCGGAGGTGTCCAAAAGTTGCTTGGACCTTAGTACTAGATGACCGCTTTAGAAGAGCCCAACCGAGTGACCAGGAGGAGAGTCAACCGATTCACGAGTTGAACTGCTCAACCCGGATTGGTTCAAGCACAAATCTTCACCAAAAACATGTTACATATGATGTGGACCATAGGTGGTAATAATTCTTTGTAGCTCTAAGGAATTAAATTAGTATGTCCATAAACATTTCTTGTGTGTTTTATTTATTGCATGTTCTCATTTGTGGTTATAGCATGTATATGATACATACTATATAAGTGGTGATTGGATAAAGTATATATATTTATGCAAACTCCTTTCAATTATAAAATATTAAGTCTTAGATGCCTTTGATAAGAAGCACACATGAAAATCTTGATCGACTAAGTGTGGGCACACCCTAGCGTGGTGATTCATCTATCTCATGGAAATGTGATGGTAGATTTGTGGGTCTTCCCTAGCAGGGTGCATAGTCCATCATGTTATCTTATGGGTCAGACTTAACTAGGCGACCTTAATTGGATTAAACACCTAGAAGTATGCAGATGATCAGTGGCAAGGAGTTGCATATATCATCTATCTATGAGTTTCATATGATGTAATTGGAAAAAGTTGCCTAGCTGATAGAATCAAGTTGTGGGTGACAACCCTAGTTAGCTCATGATTTGATGAAATTAGGATCTTGGCCCAATAGAATGTTGTACACTGCAATATTCCAAATTGATATTGATGGCTATAAATTAGAATAAAACAGTAGGAGCGATAGTTAATTAAAGACCTAATTAATATCATCAAAATTATCAAATCAAACCAAACTAAAAATGTTTTGAAAAAAATGCAACATTTCTTTGTAGAATCAAATGTCAAACACAAACACGTACAAATTGTGAGTAGTCCTTAAGAATGAACAAATGGGATAAAATTCCACAATTGGTTAAAGACTTTGAGAAATGTTCTCATCAATGAGTGAAAGCTCTATGTCTTGATAGACCAATGCCTATGGAACCCACTCTGAATGTGCCTAACACTAAATGGATGCTTATCGGAAGCTTTCTAATGATCCCATAGACATTTGAATACATTATTGTCTATTGTATGAACTATGAGTTGCATGAGCAACATGAAAACATGAACATTATCAAGATGGTAACACATCTTATGAATAATGTAAGGCATAGAAGGTATAATGTCTCCAAAGTAGTATTTGAGTGTAAATTGACAAAGGGAGGTCCAATAGAACCCCATGGCTTAGGAACCCTAGGTTCACTTTTTAGATGCCCCACTACATGTTCAACCTTTTAACTATGAGCCAAGAATGTACAAGGTATGACATGCACTTCCTATTCTCCTTTTACTCAAGCAACATCTCAGAGTTGATTCCTTGTCAAGGACAACTAATTGGGTATAAGGCCTCACAACCTGTTACTAAACCTCTTCATAGTCTAAGGAACTCTTCTTCCCATCTCAGAAGGTAAACACCTATACCATAGGCACATAGGTACCAGAAGTCTCATCTTCTCTCTAGGGTTTGGTTCCTCTAAAGGAAACCAAGATATCATCAGCCTCTAGGGATCATGCATGAGGCAACCACAACCATCCACATAGGTCGCATCATCCTCAACTCCCTATCATTCCTCATATCTCAGAGTCTAAGCTTCCAACCTTCTTGCTTGGGTCAAACTCTCTCTCTCTCTAGAACTAACCTTATAAACAACCTTACTACTAGAGGTCCTCTCTCTAGGAGGACTAAGCTCACATGCATACACTTTCATGGGTTAAACCTATGTTCACTCAAGATTATCCAGAGCTCCTTGTGCATATCTCATGAGCAATCCAACATGCCCTTCAGGCCTAGGTTTTAACCTACTGCCATCACTACTAACGTACTCTGGGTGCATACTATGCCATGCTCATAAGAGCCCATAGGGTTTCTATAGGTTCTTCACTAACCTCATCATTGAAGGAGCTATCCTTCACTCTAACATGCACGACCCTTCCCAGGGTTGGGTCATCAAAGGTATTAGGTCATGCAACCTCACATGGCTCATATCGTCATGGGCATCCAAAAGTATGTCCAACCACACACCTGGTCTATCATGACATCTAACTCATCGTGTCATCTCTCTCTCTAACCACCCTTAGGGTTAGGGTTAGCATCATCCTCAGAGGATGTGCAAGGTCTCTACTTATAATGGAGGTCTCTACCTCTAAGACTAACTTTCTCTACTCATCCTCCTGACCAGAAGGTCTAGCCTCCGATCTCTCCTCAGGGCATGACAACACATGTCATACAACCTAAGCATGCATCTATTCTTTAGTTTACACTAAAACTATTAAGCTTATGTCCATGACGTCTTATTTACATGCTTTTCATTAATTTGGTGGAGGATTCCTTAAACCTTATCAACTTTACCCATATCTCAAGAGGGTGAGGAAAAGAGACAAAACCCTAATCCTTAAAATCCTTAACAACATTTGTGTTTAGAAGGGATGAACAAGATGATAGAGTCCTAAATGTATCTTATTTCGAGTCAGATCCTAAGACATTGGCCAGGAAATCACACAAATCTGGGAGTCCTCATATTCCGATTAGCGGTGCAGAGGAAAATATTGCCAGCCCTCGGACGTGATCCTTTTCAAGACACTTCTGTCTTTCGGAAAATCCTCTAATAACTCCCTCGATTCTATGGAATTTGTAAAATTTAATAATTATTAAAGATTAAATGAGGAACCAGCGCTCTGATACCAAATATAATGACCCCGCCTCCCGATAACCCCTAATTAAGGGAGACCAAGAGGCCAGAGCCATTATCCCAATTTCCAGATCAAAGGTTCGACAAATAATCAATAATAATTATGAAATTCTACCAAAACTATACTGAAAGGCTGTAATTGTTGGTATGTATGCCAGTAGAGCAAGTCATGTGATGATTGTAATGGGATACTTTGTAAATGATTTGAATAATAATAAAGGAAATTTTTGATCTATATGTTTTAACTATTTCTGATATGATAGTATAACATGATAGATGTCTAAAGAATTGTTTACTCGATGACGTATGCTTTTAGGTTTAGGACCTAAACGATGAGATCATACGGATGTTAAGAGTATACATTCTTGTTTAGTCCCTAGTCGGTTGTTATTGTGGAAATAACCATAGACATCAATAACACTAAAGACTAGATTGTGTATTAGTTGATGACAAAATCTCATTAGTCATGATATAGCAATATCAAACCAAGCACATAGGTACTTGTTAGAGAACAAGTGTACCAGCCAGACCCAACATGAGAGTGACACATGGAACCATGATTTGGTAGTCACAATCAGTTGTCACAATTTTGGTAGTGAATATGATTCTTCCACCTGAAATCACTACACTCAACACATGTCATTGGGTACACTTTGACATCATCAAACGTAGTCCTGAAACATGGGTTGTTATAAAGGTGATGATTGGGTGACTTTGACACATGGGGCTTTTGAGGGGTGAGTGATAGATATGGGATTTGTCCCTCCTAAGGGAGTTTAATGTCCATGGCCACTTGATGAGTAGGAATGAGAAAGGCATGCACATGCATGTGTGAATCAATATGAGATATTAATGTCACACACATCTCACCCAGTCTGCTCCGAGATCAAGGAAATGGATGAACGTTGAAAGGATGACTGTACCATGCCTTGAGTTCATTCAAGAAATTAGTGATAAAGGAATTATACATTCGTTGTAACACCATTCATGGATTGTAGTATTGAAAGTTTTTCTCCAACTTTCTATTTCACTTGGGTAGCACTGATGTGCAACTAGGCACCGCTCTTTGCTTGTGAAGTCATAAGTGTTATGGACTTTCACTACCAACGTGAAATGGACCTGTAGGGTCACACACACATGATTTAACCTAGAAGAGGAGTTTATCCACAAATGATGTTTAGATTGATTACTAAAGGAGTTTAGTAGTTCAATTAAATACTCAGTTGATTGATAGCTCAAAATCATAGTGTTCAAGGTGTTGGACCAATTGATTGAAACTACAATTGATTGATTTTACACAGTGTACACTTCCAACCGATCGGCTCATGTGATGAACTGATCGGCTCAGGTTGGTGAACTGATCAGTTCAAGTGGTGAGTCGATCGGATCAAGTGTCAATGAAATGATCGGCTCAATTTTTTAACTGGTCGATTCGTGTGACCAACCGCAATCGTTTGGAAAGTCAAAAGACTCTTTTTGCATAATCATATTTATTTCACTTGTACAAAATTGATTTGGACAAGGACTAATATTTGATTAGTTGGAAACAAACATGAAAGTCTGTTCGAGTTAGACCAGGACCACGAACCGATCGGCTCAGGTGTCCCAACCGATCGGTTCAAGTGTGAACCGATCGGCTCAGGTCCCCAACTGGCAGTTTCATGCTTGAAATGATCGGTTCAGCTGGAGCAGTTGGTTGTTTTGTGGAAAATCCCGAACCCTTCTACTCTTACTTTAATCCCGCATTGCCCGGGGTAGAGAACCCTATCCCATGACCCTCCTATATATAGGGGCATTGAGGGATTCTCAAAGTACAACTGAGAACACCAATTGCTCTGCAAAGTTGTCATTCTCTCTGGTTGTGGTAACCAGGAGAGCCCGAGCAAGTGCTACCCAATAAGCGAGGCACAACGAGGGAAAGACAACTACAGAAAGGAAACTGGTTGCAGGAGAGTGTGTCGGTGACTAGTACGTCGACAGGAGGGTGCAAATCCTTCTGATTCCTTGTGGGACAAGGAGATCGGAGTTCCAAGCAGTTCGTGTGGACGACTGTAGAGGTGGGACACTTCTGCCACTCAGAGGACAGTTGTCAATCCCGTCAGTCCCAGTGAGACCAGGGGTTGCACAGACACCATCTAAGACTGGAGGAGAAGACCGCGCAAGCCGCGAGGTAATGTCACCGAGCAAGCCTCGGGACAAGGTACGCCTCTACAAACCATCCTTCCTAATGTATAGACGTTGACGCGATTCCTTTATTCTGGGTTTGAGAGAAGAAAATTTTTTGTTTCCACTTCCATCTCTGTCTCCCCTATGACCCAATAGTAATAAAATATAACTTTGCATACATTTTTAAAACTTGGGATTACTAAACTTTTGTCCACCACCGAAACTATTCTAGCTTGTCCTCCTTGAAGTTTATTTCATGGATTCACAATATGCCAATTTACTGTTTGTCCTTTTGGGATTTTGTACCTAAAACGCCAACAAACAAAACGTCGGTCAGTATAATAGATTATACTGGTATGTGGGGGAATACAAAAATTGTGCAAGTAAGGTAACATCATAATCAAGAAATTATCATTTAACAGCCAATATTATGTCTTAAGCAATACTACTCAATCTTTACCTATCCCCTATCTCTATGTTGTCCCTACAGTGGACTTGGATACTATCTCTCTCATATGCTAGATCCTTACCCCCATGGGCCTACCTCACAGGTAGCCAATACTTAGGGTTGTGGAGTCGCATGGCCCTACCCAAAGGTAGTCCCATCCCTGACTCATAGTTACTTGATGGACCTACCCCATTGGTAGCCATGTAGTAAGTCACCCAATGAACTGATGGACCTACCCCATAGGTAGCCATGTACTAGGTCAATCTATCAAGCTACAGAGGGGACTAGGATCTGAGCTAGTAGGCATGTATCTTAGGTGATAGTGATATCCACATTATAGTTTTCATCAATTATATTCATCCAACAGTTTAATTCAAGTCACCGATGAAAACTTTGGAAATCCTCGAAAAACTAGTTTGGGATATTCATAAGCATAACCACATACATGTCAGGCTGACTTGATTGTAGAAATAATCCAACTAAGCAAAAAATCCAGTAAACAAGCAAGCACACAAGATGATCCTGAAACGTGCATCCAATTTTCCTATCATTGATCAGGCCATCAAGGTCTATTAAACCTAGCTCACTTCCTCGAGTTTCTAGTCCACTTTTAGGGTTTCCATTTCAATTAGGGTTTCACTTCATTTTTACTATTTTAAACCACAATTTTATACAATTACTCACAAACCCTAATTATCTCATCTACTCTTCATGAGAGATATTAAGGTCACCTTTTAACAACATATAACCTTAATTTTAGATTAATAGCACAATAAAAAGTCCATTAAGTCTATTATGCCCCTTTTACATTAAAACTACCATTTTTATCCTTTTATGTCATGTCACAATCATTAGGCTCAATTATCAACTTCGGTTCCTTTCAAATTAGCAACTTATCTTTCATGAACTCTTTTTATCAATAATTCCACATTTATCCACTAGAAAATCCTAATTACCATATTAATGGTATTTATCCACCATTAGGAACTTTTATTTATGAATTTGAACAATTAAAGCCATTAAGAGTCACAATTACTAACATTAGGGTTTCAAGGCCCATTAAAGCTCATTTATGCACATGGAACCCTAAATTAATCCAACTACATGTAAAATTCATCTTTTTAGATCTTGACGTGTCTTTTTATAATAAACAGATTAACATCAAATTTAATCATCGATATAACCCTTCTCAATACATTAATCATCTCAAATTAGGGTTTTTTAATCATTAATGCATTAAAGTTGATAACTTCCACTACGTTTCAAATTGCAAGAGGAATTAGCTTCTAAATATATTTTTAGTGGATTTCACGCATTTTTCTGAGCAAAATTGATATATTAAATGTATCGATCTGAGCTACCATTATGAGATACGAATTTTGCAAGATTTACTTACTTGGGACAATAGCAGCCTGCCACGTCATCTCTTTCCCATGCAACGCAGCCGCTTGAAAACATAACGCAATGCTGCTATTGCCCTCATTTAAGTGATTGGCTCTTTAACTCGTAGTGGGGCAAAATGGTCCAACGGCTTCTAGGTTGTCTTCAACCTTCGGTGCCCGACCTGGCCACCGACTGTAGTCCAACGCGGGGCTACCCACTCCCTCCTAAGTTTCATGGACCGCCACCAATGGCCGCCCCAGCTCTGCTCCACCCTGGCACAGACGAGGCACCTCCAAGCCGTGGCTAAGATGGTCGTTCCCAAGCGAGACAAGCTTGGGACCGCTACTGCGATCACTGTAGGTTTGCATCCCTCTTGCAAGAGTTGTGTGAAGATGAGAGTGTGGGTATGGTAGTTGATCTGTCTTGGATTATCGTGGGAACTTCCTGCCTCCATCAAGACCACATACAACCCCTCATTTGCTCTAGGGTGTCTCTACCCTCTCATGGCTAGGGTTTGCGCGGAAAGAATAAGAAAAAGAGAGAGGGTTGTGTGGAATCTCTCTTGTACTTGAACCAGAGGCTATACTCCTTATATAGGGGAGGGTATCAACGCCCTAAGGTGTTCATCCACGAGGAAATAAGTCCATCTCCCAAAATGAATCCTATTCCTTCATGGAGAAGCAATCTTCTCTCTCTTAATTATCTTCTTAATAAACCATATTCAATGGATATTTAGGAATTAAAAATTCCTCTCTCTTATTCTCTTTATGCTTGTCTTTTAATCCATTGGCACAAAATTATACTTTCTTATAATAGAAAATACCTCTTTTTAACAATACCACAAAATTCATTAATGATGTATCACATTATCCTCTTATTTTGTATTATTTGTTTTTTCTCTTTCTTTTTCTCCATTGGGGCTCCTTGGACCCCAAGAAACTCTAATATTTCGAAATCCTTTTTAGTGGATACTCATTATCCTTCTAGATGTATCTAAATCCATAATTTCTCATTATCTTACTATTTCTTTATTAAAATATCTCTTTTTGATGATTTCTCTTTATCTCTCTTTTTATTTTCCTTATTGGAATTCCTTCTAACATTAGAAACCTTATGGATACGAAAATCCAACAAAGATGACTCAATCATACCTCTTTCCACTTATTTCCCACATTTTATCATTGTCTCCAATTTCTTTCTTATTAAAGAAATATTTAATTGATCTTTTCTTTTCTTATTGTATTATCTTTGCAACTTTGGACTCCTTGGGACCCAAGAAATCCAAGAGGCACGAAATCCTCCTTTGGATAAAATTCCCTTGCCTTCTAGAGGTTTCTACATCTTTCTTTTCTCCACTTCTTATTTACTCATTTATTAATGGAGTTTCCTTTATCTTTTCCTTGTTATTGGGCCCAATAGCCAATAAAGCCCAAAAAACAACCAACAAGGTTATTCTGAACAAAATCCTTTTATTGAAAACAAATCATATCATTATTTGTTCAAATATCTTTAATAGGAGAAATTACATTTCTCACCAAAAGAACCAAAAAATTGGGGTTGTAACACTGATCTTCTCATCCAGATGTGTTCTTGCGAAGTACTAACTAACAAACTCCTGTCATAACTCCTCCCAACTAACCACCACACATGTCTCTTCTCCTCCCCTAGGGCCCACCAATGGCCAACACTCCCTCTCAGGAGATACACCGCATGTTTCACCTTATCCTCTTTAGGGATAGATAGGATCTTAATGGCCTTATCATGCTCAGTCAGCCACAGATCCACATCTAATGGGTCAGCTGTCCATGCATACTCAACTACCCCAACACAGCAAAGTTGCTCAAAAGTCTTCCTAATACCCAAAATTCAGCATGGGGAACAGGTGCCCTAGGCTGAGGTGTAGGCATCATGTCCGCCATATGAGTCATTATTGCCATAAACTACCCAAATAGTGATTAAAAGGTAGGATTTTCTATTATGGAACGGTCAAACTGGGGAACTTCAGGCACCTAATCTTCATGTGCCTAGTTCTTTGCACCACCACCTGATGCAGCAATACTACTCTCGACAGTATGTACTTCATGTTCTCTAGACATCTTTTCAGTTTTCTTCTTCTTCTGCATAAGCATAAGTGACTATAAGATAGATCGGAGGATACTAGAACAAACACAAACCCTAGTCCTACGTCCCTGTAGACTCAATGAACCTAAACTCTGATACCAACCCTATCGCACCGCTATGTAATGCCCCACACCACAGTGAAACGAGATAACACAAAACAAACTGTGGAAAGAGATTAACAACTTATTAGCAGAAAACACTAAAAATGAAAACATTTTTCATAAAGCAACCATATAGAAAGATCATGTACACATGAGTACTTTCATGCCTCAAAGCATCCACAAAACATGTTGTCAACCTATAATGAAAGCATGGTTCCAGAGCGTATATACATGATTCCATCATATATGATATACAAAGGCTAATGAAGATAACATGTTTGACAAACACCTACAAAATGTTCCCAAAGACTCGACTGTATAGGGATGACTCTAGGACTCTATCAACAAAGACAACCAACAACACTTGTAACTTTATCAGCTACTATTCCTCTGGTTGTTGCTCAACCTCCTCTACATGATCTCCACTTCCTCGTACTCATCCAACTAAAAAGGTTGTTAACTAACGGAGTGAGACACACAATCCCAATGAGAGATATACCTCTCCACCAAATCTATTATAATTATCACTGATAAGATAAACTGAGAAGTAGTATAAATGATAGAAACAACAATTACTGTTGATTTATGAAACATCTTAATAAATAAAAAGGAATATGAAGAACATGTATATTGTCTACCAACCACATTGTAGAAAGATCAAGCAAGGGCTCAACCAATGTTTTCATATTTGATCCTATTCAATTATACTACATGGCTGATTACGTATTCATTATGCCATGAGCATTTGAATCATACCATCCAAATCCAGCTGACCACTATGTGAATTTATAGTCGAGTCAGTGCCATACTAGGTCTAATGGAAGAGCCAAAATCCATGACCTCACCTTCCTTGGTCAAGTACGAGTAAACATGTAGTGACATCATGAGTCATATGCTTCTAGTGGCATTCTAGTTTAACTATGCATATTTAGCCCACCATGGTACATGTCACGATGCTAGAGCAATTGAGCTACAACTTATAGCAGTGCTCTTCCAGGTATGACTTACTGTTAATACTGTGATACAATTCCAGATACAACTCACACTCAATCATGTGATACATTTATTTTTAGGATACAAGGTGGTGTTCCAACTTGCACCCCACATATTGAACAATATGCATTCCAAGTTAAAATTATTTCACCATTCAACAAATGTTGACATTGAATGGATCTATAGCATAGGGAAACTACAATATTAGATTTCTCTTGATTAATTAGATCAATTTCAAGATCTTTAAGAAACAATCAATTTACAATGTATAACCTCTAAAAAAGATCTACATAAATAGGGTATGACTCATAACCAGAATATATTCAGTTACATCATCACTTTATTCCTATTATCACTTATGTGTCCTTCTCAAGGACCAATGCCCATCACAAGGACAACATGTCCATCACAAGGACCACATGTCCATCACAAGGACCAATGTCCATTACAAGGACCAATGTACATCACAAGGACCAATGTCCATCACATCATAACCACCATAGCTCATACCTGGCTATGTACATCAATTAGTAACACATGCATGGTTAGAAAATGATAACAAGAAGGAAAAGTATTATCATCTCATAGAACTCATGTCTTACAATCACATCATACACTTTACATTATGACAATTAGGGTTTCACTTTACCGGATTAGGGTTTACAAGGTTAGATTACTAACCACCCTTAGGTTATCACTTTCCTCAACATAGAAACATATCTCTCATTATTATAATTAACATTTTATGTGGTTTAGAAACATAAACTTCATGTCATATGTACCACTACTTCATAGGATGTCACATTATCACCATGAAACACCAACATCAACATGGTATGTCTCAACCATCACCATAGAGTATCACATCACACCATGTAACCTTAGCATCAACAAGATACATAACTACACCACATAGGGGTATCGGTTAGGGTTAGGGTATCAAACACTACACAAAGGTAGGGTATTGTCCACCATACTAAAGGTAGGATATTGTCCACCATAATAAAGTTAGAATATCGGCCACCACACTTAGGTAGGATATCCGCCACCACACTTAGGAAGACACTGAGATAGTGTATCAGTTTATCATTACATGTAATGAGCTCTACACCTATATGAGAGGGTGTGGGCCAAGACACAACAAAAGATATCAATTTCACTATCCCTTAGGGTATCAGCCTCACCCATCATCTAGAGTATGAGCCTACCCACTCAATAAGGGTATCGACCTCACCATCCTTTAGGGTATCAACCTCACCCACTCACTAGGATATCAACATACCCACTCAACTAGGGTATCAACCTCACCCTCTCACTAGGGTATTGGCCTACCCACTCAAATATCGGCCTAAGTGCCCCATATTATATGGGCCACATAGATATCTATATGATATCAGACCTTAGGGTTGGTGGTATCGGTTGAGCCTCAATGGAAGATGTTTCTCACTTCAAATCTAGGTGTGTCAGGCTAGGGTGTATAGGTTTACAAGGTGTGCCAAGCTAAGGTGTATCAACTTACAAGGTGTGTCGGGCTAGGGTGTATTGGTTTACAAGGTGTGTCGGGTTACACATGTATCAGATAAGGGTTACCCATCTCAACTTCCACACTCAACTAAAAGCATCAAGGTTCAACATTCTTCTTCACTAGCCATCATGAGATCATGACAAACCCCATCATAAGAGGCATATCATTCTACCTATTTGTGTGCATGTCAGTTTAGCTCATCATATCAGTTTAGTCATCTTCTATTTCAAGATGAAGACACTACCAAGGCAATGAAAGTAATGTTTCATGGAAGTAACCCGATGTGGTGATCCTCAAGGTGCCACAAACTGATAGGATGTCCCTCAAGACACCCTCAACTGATACCAAGCCTTATCAAGGCAACCTCAACTAATACAGGGCATCACCAAGTCTCTCAAGCCTGAGACAACACTACAAAGAGCAAGACACACTTCAAACATGTGCCTAAAACATCAACAAGGATGTTACCACTCTACCAAAGTCACAAAAAGGCTCCCGACACTTTCTCTCTCTTCTGGATGATGCCAATAGAGAGAAGAAACACTCTAGAGGTGGAAAACTTGCATATCAATCCCTACTCTGGGTAAATTGCAAGTTGCACCAAAACCTTACCACAAAGCACAAACACCAAGCAACTAGGCTCAAACAAGGAGCACAAATTGCCAACATGCCATAATTCCATCTTAGATGATTAGAGAAAGGAGCTAAGAAACACAATTAAAAAAAACAAATAGGGTTAGCCTAAATGTGGGTCAGGGTCCTTACAAGATATATAAATGCATAATTATGTAATTGTAGAGTGCGAAATTTTTAAATCATTAGGCCAACTTGTGTCTTATTCATGGTAGAGGCCCATATCCTTTCTTCATCTTGATAGAGCACATAAAGTGAATCAGTAATACCCATGATCATACCCTACTTTTGCTTGAGGGACTTACTCTCACTTCCTTATTCTATAGAGAAATGGTTCCTGCATGAAAGGATACTAGAGATCAAGTATAACTTCTTTTATTAAATCCATACAAATCCTATAAAATTGTTAGAACAAACCAAATAAGGATATGCCTCATACATTTGTTAGTTACATGGATTGTAGGTAACTCAGACAATGTACACAGGGATTTGTATAGCTTATGAGTTTTGGTTTGTGTGTGGCCTACGGTCCCATAGAGTTTTTTTATGTTCTATATGTATTAAAGATACATGATTTTTTATTGAAAGTATATACTCCTAAATGCAAAAAATAATGGCGAGAGGCATTACGTACCTTGAAAATAGTACCATTCTAAAAAAGGTTACAACATTTAAATTTAAATGCATTCCAGACATGATCCAATATATTCATGTTGAAGGTTGTCCATACAAAAACAATTTCATTTCATATCATAATTATCTATGAGTAACATATTAAATATGAACATGTGTTCCTATGTAAACAATGAGCGACATAAATTGATGTGGTTAATATTCAATAGTACCTTAGAAAATCACCCCCTATGTGAGTAAGGAAATTATTTCTATAC
Source organism: Alisma plantago-aquatica (assembly GCA_963693085.1). Taxonomy (NCBI): domain Eukaryota; kingdom Viridiplantae; phylum Streptophyta; class Magnoliopsida; order Alismatales; family Alismataceae; genus Alisma; species Alisma plantago-aquatica. The sequence continues at coordinate 579,385,242 of OY856412.1, read as the reverse complement.
TGAAGCAAAATATATGTTCATATTTTAATGAATACCGACTAGATTAGGTGACTATAATTAAACTTCAAAAATGAATGTACTTGCTTGGTAACACAATATACATAAATAAAATTCCACATAATGCACAATATAATCATAAATTCAAAGTATGATTCGTGGAGTTACTATAACTTAATATATTTTTGGTCTCATCTTATTCTATACATAAAGGATTACAAACACAATAAATATTCCTATAAATAATTCACAAATGGTGTATTAAATGCCGTACAAAATGAAAATATGAAATACAATAATTACATAGTTTTTTCTTTTTTAATGTGCAAAGTGTTTATGTAACATACTGAATCTCAGGGTATTCCCTGCAATTTACCCACTTTTGAGCTTTTCTTGACCTTCGAGTCCATTTGGACCTTTTCCATAAATTTCCCATCCTTTATAATCATTTTTGGACTCCTTGTACAATTTGAGCACAATTTGATGTTGAAATCACTATTTACCCTCATTGATGTAAATTGAGGGGAGTTTGCACAAATAACCCACATTAGGAGATAAGTTAGGGTTAATTATGTAATTTGGTCTTTAATGGGATAATATAGTAGATTATATTTATTTGGAGCTTTTTGGATAAATATATTATTAATAATGTGTATTTGAGTTCATATATGTGTATATTAACCTTTATTATTTTCTCTCTCCTCGAAATATGATTTTAGTTCACATTAATATGTTATTTTGTTGAGTAATGATTATTTGTACCCTAATGTGTTTTATATGTCGAATTTACTCACATGTTTCTCATTAATGAGCTTTTTCATATAATTCCTTGATTTTAATATATTATTATACTCTTTTATGATCCATATATTTATTAATGGCCATATTATGCATTAAATGAGAAAGTGATTGCATAGCATTGTAATATTCGTCATTATGAGCCTATGGTTCAATTTCGGTGTTATTTGGAGTTGAATTGACCCTTCAAATCCTTTTTATTAGCTTTTAATATAGTGTAGTGCATTAATCGATTCATTTATTCGATTGAAACGCTATAGTTCAGTTTAATTGATATGTCACGCGCCCCTTGGAAGCAATCCAACGGTCGCAATCTGACCCACTCTGATCTGGCGGCTCCCCCACCTTCTCCTTCCTCCAACCGCTCGCGGGTCAGGGAACAGTCCCGACCCCTTGCTTCCTCAGTTCCGTTCTCCCGCTCCTCTCCTCCGATTTGTGTGATTTTTGTCCCATTGAATCCGCCTCTCACCGACGTTTCGAATGAGCCCTAGCTCATTGTCCTTTGTGGTCTGTTGGCAAAACACCTAAAACACTCTTCTCCACCCCCGTTCACAGTAGCACCATCGGCCGTTATCCCGACTATATAAGGTGCCTCATAGCACCCTAACATCGCCTAGAACCTTCCTCCTCCTTCAATTTCACCGCATCCTACCCCGACGGCTCCGACCTACTCGGAGTACCCCTCCGACAATGGCGAGCCAGTGCCACCTTCTATGACCACCTCGGGCCAATTAAGCGCTAGGTAAGCAACTGCGGAACCCACGCTTCCCCTCCCTACTCTCCTTTTGTCCTGGGATAGCCCCAAACTCCGGGTCCTATAGACCGCCGGTGAGCTCCGCCGCCGCCGACTGTTTTTGAGTTTCCTTGCTCCTCCGCCCTCACCGAAACCTGCATTCTCTATGGTTTGCTTCCGTGATCCTGTAGGAGTCTTCAGTCGAAGTTTTCTTTTGGGTTTTCGATGGTTCGGCTTCGTGTCCTCTTCCCCTGTTCCAGCCATGTTGGGGCCTACTTTCTCTGCTCTCGAGCACGCGTGACCTCACTTGTTGCCTCCCTGAGATCGTGAGACTTCAGGGAATAGATTCCCGGTCTCAGCTTGGGACATACCCGCAAGGAAGCGGGAAGGAGCGATGGAGCCAAGCTCCAGGTTGATCCCTCGCCATGGCTGAGGAACGAGCAATCGGGGTCAGGCAAGGACCAATGCGCCCCTGCTCCGCCATGGGCCATTGTTTTAGGGCTGGGGGTATTCTGGTCATTTCGCCCATTGTTTATCCTCTCTTGTGCAATGGATCGAGTGTTAAAAGACTGATCTACCCTCGTCGTTTTTAGTTGCTTGATTTGACGAGAAGGGGTAGTTTAGTCATTTCCTCTATTATTTACATCGAGTTACATTTTGATTTAATTACATGTCACGCTATGGTTTTCCTAATTTCTGATTGGTCAGGTTTACTTAATTCATAGTAAATCGATCCTTTGTCAGAAAAATATGAATAAATAGTCGATGGAAAGGATTTTTAATGTAGAATCTGATTTTAGGATTTTTGAGGCATGATTTGGATTCCTTTTCCGAAGTTTGCTTTGTTTGGCATTTTTAGTATGTAAATGTTTTAAAATACATAATTAATTCATTTTAACTCTGTTTTATATAATAAAATATGTTTTCTTAATCAGGAGATTATGAGTAATCGTTTGGACTTGGTTTTAAACCTTAAATCGTGGTTTTGTAAAATTAGGGTTTTTCTTATGATTTATGTCTTTATATATATTAATACATGTATTATGTTTATAACTAGGATTATGGATGGTTTGCTATCTGTTTGGTGGATATGATGGTAATGTATATATCTAAGGTATGTGAGCCCTATTTTGTATGTGATACCTATTTTTGGGTATGTGGATCCTATTTTAAATAGTGGAACTTAAATATGATGATAATGTGCAATACACCTACTCTCAGTTGGGATCTTATCCAACCCTACCTTAAAGTTGTGCTAGCCTTGTTATCCTTCTAATTACATTTATTGACTCTTTACTTAGTTTATTCCATTATGGCTTAATCATTGGAATCATGTGAATCATTCTTCTTCATATGTTGCCTCCTTTACTTGGAAATGATTTAATCTTGTTATTGACTATGTGGCTCATCTTTTGAAATACTTGGAAATGTTATATATTGTGGATGTCTTTGTGACTCATTTAATTGTAACTGTTGAATCTTGTTGTTGCCTATGTTGGCTCATCTCTTGAAGTACTTGTATAATGATGTTGCCTATGATGGCTTGTTGATTGAGATTATTTATTTGGGTTTTATTCCCAATGCTATCTTGTTACTTTTCACTATACTGCCAAGTGACTATTTAAGCATGATGTATTTTAGGCCAAATGACAATGTAGTGTACATGAGTACAAACCACCCCTAGGGCACTGGGGTTTTAGTCCCCCTGCCAGGCACTGGGGTTTTAGTCCCCTGCCAATTAATATATTTTTGAGGTTTGGGATGTTATTTCCCCTCTCCTCCTGGTTGAGGTCCGGTAGGTGCCTCACCCTACATTGAGATGAGTTTGTGTCTTAATATATTCATGCTTGTGATTTATTATTGTGGTGGTTGTATATGGTAGTTCTCTTATTCTTATTTGAATATCTATCTCATTCTCTTAAACTCTTGTAACATGGAGAATCCTTTATTATGCAATGTTGTTGTTTATTCCTTATCCAATACTTTCTTTTTAACACATACCTTGTTTTATCCCTCTCTTGCTGGATGACCCCAACCATCCAGGTTAGGATCAGAGTGCGCAGTGGAAGCTTGGTGGACCTAAAGCTAAGGATAGGATAAGAAGAAAGGAATATATAGCTTGAGTGATCATGTTTGCTTTTATGTTATATAGTTGTTTGCTTGGAGACAATGTTGTATTAGTTAAGTCTTCCTCTACCTAGATCCTTGTGCTTGTATAAAGTTGTACTTCCTTTATGGAAATTTTATAATGTACTCTTTATACATTTTGAATAAAGTCAAGATTTAATTCTTCTACTGCCACACCATTGGTGTTTTGTTTATCATGATTTTTAGTAGAGACTTGGTCTTTACAGTTTATTTGAAACAATTATTTGCTGATGTTGTGATAACTTTTGTTAATATATATGATTTTTCAATGATCAACTAAAATCATTACTTAAGTTTATATGAGAAGTGCATAAATGGGTATATCTCTAAATATTTCATGGTGGTTTTATTATCAATCGATAAATTATTGTATGACTTGTGTTCCAAGAACCTTAGTCTGTAATAGCCAAACTTAGTCGTCCATTTCATACTAGAAGTACCATTACTTCTCTTCATCTCCTCGAACAATAGAGAGAAGATGTCCACTATTTACCTTCTATTTCCCATTTCATTCAATAAATTTCCATGTTGCTTAAAAATTCCATCCACATGCATTCTCATTTTGATAGGATGCACCATGCTTTCTGATTAGTTTCCTTCTTTCTTCTCTACATTCATATGTAGAAGCTTATGATATCGAAACCATATGATACTTATGGCCTATATAGATTGTCTGTAGTTAATCTCAATATGTTAACTGGTGTTAGTACTAGGGAATGGTAATCATACTAAGATGTCCAATTATGACGAATGCTACCATCTCGCACTCTATGATCCTTCAAATGAGATTTTAATTGGAAATATCCTAAATATAGACAGACTGAAAATGTTCACTATCTTACTTTGGATGTGATTTCAATGCCAAAAAAATATGTATTATCACAATTAATTACTATTTATCTTATAACTGTCACCCATGGTAACTTGGCACAAGGTCATCATGTTTTGCATTCACTTCATTAGATGATTAGTCTAGAACTATGTTTCCATCCATCTATTAGCAACATTATGGATTTTGTTGCCTCTTGTTTCTTTAAAACACATTCTTTCCATACCATGATGTTGCTTCAAGATTTTGCTTTATTGTAGAATAGGATTGTTGGTGGATACGTTTGTATTATCTCTTACATTAGTGTTTAAGACCCACCTTGTTTAGTTTTGACAAATATGATCAACTTCAAGGGAAGTATAACCCCAAGAATATCATGCTAAATGTTGTAGACCATTTTTTTCACAGACATAAAGATAAATAATTCTCATTCCATGTAAACCTCCCCATTTATGATATCTAGGTAAAGCATTAATTGGTTTGCGCTCACTGCTATGAAAAATAGTATCTTCCATTAATAGTGAGGCTCAAAATTTATGAACCTCTTGATCTGAGATATTTTCATCATTGGAGATTGTTGATTGGCTTTCCATTTTCTCAACTCTATGTGAACTTTATCAACAAACTTTAAAGTGATCCCATTATTATTGTCCACAATTTATTGGTTTATGTATTTTCATTAAGTAGTCAAATATATTTAACTCTTGGTACACTGGAAATTCTTTGTATCTCCACTCGATTGGATTTTTTTTAAAAGAAGCCAATGATTTAGAATTACTTGAGTATTAACTAAACTCGGCAAGGATCTTCATCTCCACATTTTCATGGTTTGGAAATGTTTCACAAAAAGAAATCAATTGCAAGTAATATATGGTTAGCTAACATATCACCACTTCACACCCTTAAATACTTTTTCTCTCTTCCACACCTCCTAAATAGATTTTGTCAACATATTCATCAAGACTAGAAAATTATATTGTGGACATGAGATGTCCCTATGCATTACTAGTGAAAAACCGTTTAGTGACATGGATTATGTCCTATGTATTCTAGATCAGTATTTATCACATGACCCAAAGAAATTTGTTGGGACTAGGGAATTCTAGGGTGTAATGGTAGAACTAACCAGTCCATCTAGTATAATAAAAAACTGGCACATTTTTATTTTATTATATATTAAATTTAAATAGTTGTAAGTATGTTTGGAATTGAAGAACTTAAACTAACATATTAAATTGTTCATTAACATGAGAGGAATCAATAGTATTGTAACTTTAAAACTTAAATAGAATTCAATGTGTGGTGGTACTTATTATCTCTTCCCACTCATTCAAAGTTAGCCCTAGTACCATAGTGAATTCAAAGAACTCAGCGTATACAAATGCTAATCTACTAGAATGCAATTGCCTGAAGATGTGGTAAATGTCAATGGTGTTTTGGGTACCAAAGTGGGATATTGGAAGCCATCGATGGATGCCAACTGAGATTTAAATTAGAATTACAAAATGTTGCCACCAAGTTTGTGCTAAAAGATGAGGAGAATTATTGAATACACACTTTCAAAAATCGAGTGGATTGGGAAACAAATATAACCAAAGAAATGGGTAAGACATTAATTCATGTTGGGGATGTTATTAGGCATGCCCAAAATTCCCTTGTAGAATCATAAATCAATCCAAGGTTATGACATTTTTTCTCATTAAACAAGCCTTTTGTATAGAAGATATAAGGAAAAAAACACTACCTACAAATCATGTACAAGCAACAATATGGTAATATTGGTGATCATCAACCTAAGATCCTCATATCCTCAAACCATTGGGGGGTTGATAAGAGATGTAGAGAGAGAGGACATTACTTTGTGACCAATCCACATTCTTGCCTTGCTTGATCATTATTGGGGAAAAGGAGGTTGTTCTCTTTGGTAAGGTGGATCTTCTCCATCAAATAAGGGACTTGGTTTTAGATCTCTAATTTTTATCCTCTTGCAAAATGGTATCATGGAAGCCTCAACTTTATTTGATGAAGATCTAGCAATAATATAAACTCTGGCCTTGTCAATGGTTGTTGGTGGGATATATCTATAGTGTCTAGGAGGTTTTCTAGGTTTTAGTCAAATTTGAAATGTTTCCTAAGAATAGAAGGTGGACGAACACTAGATAGGTAGATTGTGTCATTGTATAGTCATCAAGACTGGATCATACTCAAACCAATGACGATCATGAGTGTGAGGCACATATTTGACGCCCACCCTTTGCCTTGTAGTCTTTAGGGATGTTTAATGGACACAACAGAATTGTTTGGTTAGCATAGGAGGGAGACAAAAGGGTCATGTGTTTGATGTGCACCTTGTCTGAAGAGGTGTCTTGGGACATATCATTGATGATGCAAAGTTGAATAGTTAGCATGGGGGTGAGAGAAGGGGCACATGCATTTGATGCGTGCCCCACCCCCTAGGATTCTTGTTGTCTGTCTTCTCAACACTCTAGTTGTCCCAAGGTAGGTGGTAACATGTTGTGTAGGTCAGATTGGTGTCCCTCCTTCCCAGCATTGATGTTATCTCAGTTTGACTAAACAAATGACCAATTTGAGAAGGGATTCTATCCGAGGAGCATGGATGGTGGTGTACAAGTACATCCTACGATCAAAATATATGACTATCTCATATATGGATATTTGTGACAAAATCAAGAGATATAATCTGAAATGAATTATTCATGAACTGGACATTCATCCTAGTTGAAGGAATTCTAAATGGGGGAATTTTATATTTTATTCTTTTGAAAATGACCAGTAATCATGAGAGATAAAGTGTCATCTTTCATTGATTCAATAAGTGACTTTGATACTCGAGCTGATTGTCAAATTGCATCATGAGATTTGATTGTGAACCTAGTCAAAATTCACATAGTCATATTGTATATGTGCCACTTTTATGCTTGAATCGTCTTTTGTGTACTAACAACTCTCAGCTTATTACTAGAGGATTTCAGATGTTTGTATTTCTTTCCTCTCCTTCCATGGCCCTTTTTGTGACTTTTAGTTAGAATTTGGTGCTTATTGTTATGCCCGTAATTTACTACAAATTTATTTTTGACTTTGGAGGCTTTAGTCCTTAGGTAACCACATTGGGTGGAACAAAAAACGGGGGGTCAATAGTTTACCTCTTTCAAGACAAGGACAAAATAATGGCAGGTGAATCCATTCGTGCTAAGGGTAGAAGTTTTGACGTTGGAAGACAATCACTTTTCATTTGTGTTGGCTTCATGACATTGTTAATGAGATTATACTGGGGTACAATTAATATTAAGGAAGTATTCAGATCGACACAAATATTTTTGTGTAAGGCTTGTGAATCTATATGATGGCTTGTTTCAAAATTTTAAATGAGGGAAACTTTTCTTGTATGCTCAAGGGTTCCAATATGGTGCCTATGATACAAGGCATTGTAAATCAAGGGGTTCCTTCTTGCTATGATTATTTACTTCAGAAATGAAAGTCAAGTGTCCAAATTTATAACTTATGGACAAGTCATGGCTTATATGAGCATGCAAGGCTTGAAATTCCTTTGAAAAGAGGAAAAAGGATGAAAAAACAATGCTTTCGGCTTGAGAATATGGTCTCAAAAGTTGGGACATTCATAGTTTATGTGGCCATATCGTTGACCCACTCAGTACCTAGGACAAAATGGGGTACACATCAAACACGTTCCCCCTATAGGGAAAAATTATTAGTGTTTCCAAAGTGTTTATTGGATAAGATGGTAAAGGAGCCTTTATTGGAAATAGGGAGAAACCAATTGAACTTTACAATCCATACATACTAATGTATGTGGTCCTTTCAGTTCAGCCCATGGAGGAGGGTATCAATACTTCATCATATGTACTCATGATTTTGGTAAATCTGAATATGTCTATCAAATGTAGCACAAATTAGAATCCTTGAAAATTTTAAGGTATTAAAATGAAGTAGAAAACCATCCTGGAAAAAAAATATGATCCTTCTGTTAGATTGAGGTGGTGTATATTTGAGACAAGATATTAAGAACCTTCTCAAGTAGTGTGGTATCATATCACATTCCACTTCACCTAGAACACCACAACATATTAGCATTTCATAGAGGAGTCAGACATTGTTGGACACGGTGTGGTCTGTGATGAGTCTAGACAAACTTCTTATTTTTTGGGGGGACAATACCTGGAAACTACTACATTTACACTTGCCATTCCTTCTGAATAAGTTCCAAAGGCATGCTATGAGATATGGATTGGGACCCAGTATGTCTTTTATGAAGGTTTACGGTCATGAAATATTCATTTTTTGAGAAATTAGGACCCAAATGTGGTATTTGTTAGTTTTTGGGATATCCTATGGAAACCAAAGCATACTATTTTGTATATATTGTCCCATAAAAAGTGTTTATTTATAGAAAAAATACTTTTCTAGAAAAAGAGTTCATCTCTAGAAATATTAGTGCTATAAACTAGAACTCAAAGAAGTTTGAGGTACTCAAGATGACAATGAACCTCATAGATCTAGTAGGATTTGTTGTGAGGATTGAGGAGGCACTCATGAACCTTATAGATCCAATAGGACTTTTCATGAGCAAGAGATACTTGTATTTCAAATGTCTAAAGATGGTGAGATGTTGGTCATGGATCAAGAAGAGACAACCACCTAAATGAATCTATGGAGTGACCAAATCTAGTAAATGGATTGAGGCCATGCAATTTGAAATGGGCTCCATGTACACCAAAGAAAGGTATTGACCTTGGTGGAACCACTTGAGCTGCTAAAAAACTTTGACTACAAAATCATCTTTGAGAAGAAGACTATCCTGGAAAGAAATATCCACACCTATAAAGATATACTAGTTTAAAAAGGTTTTAATTAAGTTCTAGATGGTGATTATGAGGAAAGTTTTTTGTGGCCACCATAACCAAGTTCATTAGGATCATGCTATCATTACAACATATCACAAAAATGAAATCAGGCATATGGATGTCAAAATTGCATTCCTTAGTTGGGAATCTATTTGAGGATGTTCTTATGACACAACTCAAGAGGTTTGCTCCAAAGGATGTTGGAAATGCATGCAAACTACACAAGTTAAATCTATAGACCTAATCAAGAATTCAAAATCTTATATATTTGTTTTGATCAGTCAATCAAAAAGTTTGGCATCATCAAGAATTAAATGCACATTATGTTAAAAACAAGGTTAGTGGGTGTATTGTAGCCTCCCTCATAATGTATTTGGATTATATATTACTCATGGGAAATGATATTCCATCTCTATAAATGTGAAGATTTTGTTGGGAAATAGTTTCTCAATGAAATATTTAAGATAAGCCACCTACGTTCTACATAAAAAGATCCATAGATATAGATTTAGTAGTCTTATTAGACCAAGTCAAAGTACATACGTTGATAAACTATTAAAAAGATTCATCATGCAAGATTCTAAAAAATGAAACATACCAATGTGGGATAGTTATTTTTAAAATCTAATTTTCATAAACATTTGGAATGAAGGTACCGCATGAATATAATTATTGATTTCCTAGTGATCAGATTTTTCATATAAAAAGTTTATATAGATGTCCAGACACTTCATGTAGGGAGAATTTCAAACTTACTATTAGGATGATAAAGGTGAATGCCATTATCCTACAGTAAACCACATACTTTAATACTTGACAAGAATTAGTGATACATTCTATATATGTGGAAGTGGGGAAGAGTTGGTTGTTAAGGATTACACTGACGTAAGCTTCAAATAAACAAAAAGATGACTACTGCTCATAATTTGGGTTTTACCTTAATGGCGGTGTTGTGAATTAGATGAGTTCCAAGTAAGATTTGATAGCTAATTCAATAGAAGATAAATATATTTTCACATCATATGTTTCTAAGGATGTTGTATGGATCAAAAAGTTCATTGATGAGCTTGAATTTGTTCTTAGAATTCCTTACTCTATGGAGATATATTGTGACAACAATGGGGATATCATGCAGTATAATGAACCCATCTCACATTCATATTCTAAAATATTCAATGAAACTTCCATCTCATATGAGATATTGTTCTGTAAGGAGATGTGAAGATTAATAAGGTATCTACAGAGAGCAATATTTTTCATCCCTTGATAATGGTTGTTGGTATGTATTCCAAAAGAGCCAATCATATAGTGATTGTAATGGCATAACATGTAATTATAAAGGCAAGCTACCAATTTATTTTGTATATTTAGTTATGAAATAATGAATAACATACTAAATGTCTAGGGAATGATATCACTCAATGATGTATGCCTTCAGGTTGAGGACCTAAAGAATGAGATCATATGGATGTTAGCAGTATATACATTCTCATTATGTCCCTAGTCGGTTGTTGTATTGTGGAATATTGATAGAAAACAATAACACATAAGATCAGAGTGTGAGTTGGTTGATGAAAGAGTCTCATTAGTCATGATATAGAAATAACAAACCAAGCACACACATACATGTTAGAAAATAGTGTATCAGACAGACCCACCATGAGACTGACACATGGAAGCCATCATCATGGAAGTCATAGTCATCTCTCACAGTGATTGTAGTGTTTGTGGTTCTTAGACCTAAAATCACTGCACTCATCACATGTTATTGGGTACACTTTGACATAATCAAACGTAGTCTTGAAACATGGGTTGTTATAACGGTGATGATTGGGTGAATTTGACACAAGGAGACTGACTGTGAGTGATAGAGATGGGATTTGTCCCTCTGACATGGGTATGATATCCAAGGCATCTTGATTAGAGAGACTGAGAAAAGTATTGACATGCGCATGTGAGTCAATATTTGATACTGGGCATTAATATATCTCATGTTGCTTGCTACGGTTCAAGAAACAAGATTGAATAATAATGAGGATGACTTATTCATGCATCTAGTTTAATCTGAATATTAGTGACAAAGGAAATATACAAACACTATAACACCATACACATATTTTAGGTTGAAGTTGTTCTCTAATTTTCTATTTACTTGGGTAGTACTGATGTGTGATTAGGCACTTCTCTTTTCTTGTGATGGCATAAATTGTTATGGACATTCACTGCCAACATAATATGGGACCTATAGGGTCACACACATAGGAACTCATCTAGAAGAGAAGTTTTGATCTTGAATAATGAGTGAGTTGATTACTAAAATGTTTTGGTATTCAATTTACACAACTAATTAGCTGACTAGACATCCAGACAATTAGTTCAAGTTTTGAGATTATTGTTTGGAGTGTCAGTTTGATTGTATTATACATTAGTTAGAATTCTGCCTGACCAAGGTTGTGAGATGCCAATTTCACCTATGTGAGATGGTCATCTGGCAAGGTGTGAGACGTTTGTCTCGTTTACACCAGACGCCCATTTCGGGGGTGCATTTCGATTGCATCGAGGATTGGTGTAGACATTATGTTAATCATTAATTGGAATTGAATTCGGAAACATGTACAGATTTGGGAAACACACCAAATGACCATCTAGACTGAGCCATACAACCATCTGGGTTACTGGATGCCCATTTGGGTTTTCGTAGGTTGCGAAATTTCTAGAATTTTTGCCAAAATTTGAAATCTTCCGGTCCCTTCCAGTCTCGCATAGATTGGGGACCCTGACGCTGGCCTCTAGTATAAATAGAGGGGTACTGTGGGATTCTCCATAGTACCACACAGACAATTGAGAATCAGTTGCTCTAACAATTTTCTTCCTCTCGGTTTGTGGTAACCAAGAGAGCCTAAGCAAGTCCTATCGGACTAGGGTGGGATAGCAAGGGAAAGAACAACTAAGGATCATTGTTGTGGGAGAGAAGGTTGGGGACTAGTATACCAATGAGATGGAAAAGTACTTCCTGTCCATTCTAGTAGGATGACATGAGTTCTAGTTGGTCCGTGTGGACTACTCTAGAGGCAGGAGTCCTTTGGTTGCTTCTAGGAGGACATCGTCAACTCAAAGTCTGTGGTGAGATCAGAGGAGATGTTGTAGTAGTTGTCTGAGTTTGTTGTCCATGGAGGGGAAGTTAGATGAGTTCCAATGTAACAAGGATCTACACAAACATTGTCCAAGATAGAGTGCGCATCTACATCTCCAAAAATTGCCACTGGACTTTGTCTAGGACCATATATATCTTCATGAAATTATCCTTCCCATTTCATAGTTCTTGACACGATCTACAGGTTAATGGGAAATATGTCAGTAACATTTTTGTTTCCACTGCCTATTTGATGTCATATTTTCCAAGTGGGGTATTACAGACACATCAACCAATTATGTTTTGGAATAATCAATTTGATCAGATTTTAGTTTTACCGTATTTATTTATTGCATGCGATGTGAATTTTTAAATTGGTTGATGTGCATGTTCGTCTTATCACCACATAAAGAACCCAAATGAACATATGTATATATATATATATATATATATATATATATATATATATATATATATATATATATATATATATATATATATATATATTTGTGTGTGTGTCTGTATGTCACATGATATATATGAAATTTACATGTGTCACCATAAAATCAATTTTGATGGTGGATATGAAGAATGGTTATGGCCAAAACCTTAGATCTGTGTGTGCATAATTGTGGTCATTTATTATTTTTGTTAATCAGTCTTCATATTGAGCCTCTCTCTCCTTTTCAAATGTAAATAAATGCTCTTCTTCCTATTTCCCCTCAAATGTAACTTGAGGTTTTCCCCATACACAATTTAATAAGAAATATGATTGTTTTAATTATGTTTTGATGTGAGATGATGATATGCACAAAAGTGAAATGACTGGCTCGTGAGACGACCCAATCGATTGGAGGACCGAGAAGGCCAGACAATAGGAGTATGAATTGATTGAATGATGGTCTAACCAAATGACCGGAGGTGTCCAAAAGTTGCTTGGACCTTAGTACTAGATGACCGCTTTAGAAGAGCCCAACCGAGTGACCAGGAGGAGAGTCAACCGATTCACGAGTTGAACTGCTCAACCCGGATTGGTTCAAGCACAAATCTTCACCAACAACATGTTACATATGATGTGGACCATAGGCGGTAATAATTATTTGTGGCTCTAAGGAATTAAATTAGTATGTCCATAAACATTTCTTGTGTGTTTTATTTATTGCATGTTCTCATTTGTGGTTATAGCATGTATATGATACATACTATATATGTGGTGATTGGATAAAGTATATATATTTATACAAACTCCTTTCAATTATAAAATATTAAGTCTTAGATGCCTTTGATAAGAAGCACACATGAAAAGCTTGATCGACTAAGTGTGGGCACACCCTAGCGTGGTGATTCATCATCTCATGGAAGTGTGATGGTAGATTTGTGGGTCTGCCCTAGCAGGGTGCATAGTCCATCATGTTATCTTATGGGTCAGACTTAACTAGGCGACCTTAATTGGATTAAACACCTAGAAGTATGCAGATGGTCAATGGCAAGGAGTTGCATATATCATCTATCTATGAGTTTCATATGATGCAATTGGAAAAAGTTGCCTAGCTGATAGAATCAAGTTGTGGGTGACAACCCTAGTTAGCTCATGATTTGATGAAATTAGGATCTTGGCCCAATAGAATGTTGTACACTGCAATATTCCAAATTGATATTGATGGCTATAAATTGGAATAAAATAGTAGGAGTGATAGTTAATTAAAGACCTAATTAATATCGTCAAAATTATCAAATCAAACCAAACTAAAAATGTTTTGAAAAAATTGCAACATTTCTTTGTAGAATCAAATGTCAAACACAAACACGTACAAATTGTGAGTAGTCCTTAAGAATGAAAAAATGGGATGAAATTCCACAATTGGTTAAAGACTTTGAGAAATGTTCTCATCAATGAGTGAAAGCTCTATGTCTTGATAGACCAATGCCTATGGAACCCACTCTGAATGTGCCTAACACTAAATGGATGCTTATCGGAAGCTTTCTAATGATCCCATAGACATTTGAATACATTATTGTCTATTGTATGAACTATGAGTTGCATGAGCAACATGAAAACATGAACATTATCAAGATGGTAACACATCTTATGAATAATGTAAGGCATAGAAGGTATAATGTCTCCAAAGCAGTATTTGAGTGTAAATTGACAAAGGGAGGTCCAATAGAACCCCATGTGCTCAATATAATTAGACATCTGGAAAGAATGGGATTTCTCTTAGGTCAAGAGTTGACCATGAATATGATTATGCAAGTGTTACTTGAATCATATAGTCAGTTTATCAAATGCTTAGCATGTTGATGCTAAAGTAATGAAGAAGGAAAAATTTCTGATGATGATCAGCGGAAGTGTGTCCTCAGGCAAAGGCAAGGCTAAGAAGTATTTTGAGGCTAAGAATAAGTCCAAGTCTTCTACACTCAAGTTATGGAGAAGGGTAAGTGTAAAAGAAATATGTCCTTTTCACTTCAAGGATAAAGAAAACCAGAGTGCCACCATTTTCACTTGTCTAGACGTTGGAAAGAAATTATTCTCTTCATAGAGGATCTCAAAAAGAAGATAGAAATAATGATCTACACTTCAAGACCTAAGAAGAAGTAAGCTAGAACTGTATGGAGCAAGGGTTGCTTTCACTATAGTTAAAGGCTATCATGCATGGGCACATAATAGAATTAGTGAATTGCTATTATGTACCTGCCATTAATGAAAACATCACATGTCTTATGTAATAAGAACATTATGTGTCCTTTTAAAAGATATGATGTTTTATGGAAATGCCCTATGTCTCACAAATTATACTTGATAATTGTAGAGACAAATGTGTATGACACATATATTGAATGACTAGATAACTCAAACAATGAATACCTATAGCATTGTAATCTAAAATGCCTAAATAAGAAATACATCTCTAGAATCCATATGTTGGTCATCTACACTCCATTGGTTATTGAACTAATAGAGACATGCATTGCTTATTTATTGGGCAATATGATAAGAGTATCTTCACTAGATGTAGTGGGAGATTGACTATTCCATTAGGAATAGTACATACCGATGTGCATAGACCTTTTTGAATGAATGCTTAAGGTACTTAAAAGTACCTAATTATATTTAATGATACGATTAGTAGATATCTAAAATTTGTATTTAATAAAATACAAGTATGAATCTCTTGAAGTGTTCAAGGAAATTATGGATGAAGTAGATAACTCACTTGGTAAAGTATTAAGATACATTGATGTGATCAATCTTGAAATATTTTAACCAAGATTTTGAGGACCTTATGGAGAGACTGTGATAGTGTATCACATAGAACTCCACCTGAAACTTATTGATGTGTCAAAAAAAAGGTATCACGCCCTATTAAGTTATGGTGAGATTATCAATAAAACTAGTTCATCTTACAATTTCTTTTGGACAAACGCTTTACACTAAAAGCAATGTATTGTCTAAAATGGTTCAAAAGACACCCAATGAGATATGGCATGGGAGGAGTCCCAATGAGTCTTTTGTGTTGATTAGGATTGAAGGCTTATATAAGAAAATTGTTTCTTAAAAGCGTTGTCCACAAAATCACTTAAATGTTATTTTGTTAAATACTACTCTTATCCCAATCTAGCAACAAAGTGTTTGTTAGTCTGGATGGTTGTATTCCTAAAAGGGATCTTAGTTTCAAAGGAATCCATGGGAGTAAAAGTAGAACCCAAAGTGTTTGAGACAAATAAGAAAACATTGAACCTAAAGAGGTATTACACGAACAAGAAGAATCAAAACTATTGTGGAATCTCAAGTTCCTTATGTAAACATAGAACTCATAGTTCTAGAAGAACACACCTTAAGTTTGAAAGATGATGATATCTTATAACTTAAAAGTTAATGAGTTAATGAGATAGATAAGTCAACAACCTACCTAGAAATAATTGAGGGACCAGAAATGGCTTGAGACCATGAGATCAATCATGGACTCCATGTAAACCGACAAGGTATGATCTTGGTGGATCCACTTGAAGGGGAAAAACCCATTGGTGCATTTGGGTCTCTATAAGAAGACCTACATGGAAGGGTAGATTGGTTGGAAAGAGTTTCAAACTAGTTCAAGGTTTTGAACATGATGATGTCTTTCACCAGTTACCATGGTTAAATCCATTGAGATCATGCTTGTTGTTGTAGCTTATTATGACTACTGAGATTTGGCATTTAGATGTTAAAACTGCATTCATTAATTGGAATAATTAAGAGAATGTGTATATGACACATCCTAAAGGTTTTATAAATACATTAATGCAAATAAAGACTATACGATACAAAGATAAATCTTTGGAATGAAGCAAGCATCTTAGAGATGGGATCTTCTATTTGACAAAGTCAAAGGGTGTTACTTGAGTCGGAATAAAAATGGAAACTGTGATTACAAAAGATTTAGTGGGAGCATAATTTTATATTCCACATAATGATGGGGAATAATGGTTGCATCCTATAAATGTTAAAACCTAGCAAGGAAAGTGCCTTCTATAAGAAGGGTTTAGACAGTGCTTTCTATGTGATAGGAATCAAGGTCTATAGAGATAGATCTGGAAAGTTTCTTGACCTAAGAAAGAGCACATACATTGGCAATATGTTGAAGGGTCAGCATTCTAGAATCAATGAGAGGAAACATGTCCATGTTCGATGGAGTGAGTCTCTTAGGATCCTAAGTGTCCCAAGTCTTATGAAGAACATGAACACATGGATAGATGTTATATGCATTTGCAATTGGATCTATCTTGAATGCAATGTGACATACATATCTCATTATCTCATATGTATTAGACACGATGAGAAGATATCTAGGTATCTCGTATATATTGGACATGATGAAAGGATATCTAGTTATCTCATATGTATTGGCCGTTATGAGAAGACATATATATACCTACCATGAAATCTCGTATGTGTTAGACATGATGAGAGGGTATATGCTACATACCAATGAGAGTCACTGGACTACCATAAAGAACATTCCTAGGTTCTTGTGAATCACTTAAAGGACTTTTTCCTTAGTTATGGTAATAAGGAAGAGTTGGTTGTAAGGAGTTACACTAATGCAAGCTTCCAAACTGACAAAATAATCACAATCCATGTTTGACATTAAATAAGAACTTTATGCTAGAGAGGGTTCTGAGCTAATGATAGTTGTTCGAATCTACAAAATAAGTCAAGTATCTCTTTGTTATAAGAACAATAGAGGATACTTTATGGATCAAGAACTTCATATGGGTGAAATTGTGTGAAGTTCCAACCATTGATGATATAGTAAAAATACTGATGACAACAATGGAACTACGAGTTAGGATGAAATCTCAGATCGCATACTATGTCACTTCCATCTCATACGAGTAGTCGTACAATGAAGAGATGTGAAAAATTGTAAAATACCAACATAAAGCAAATGTTGCTAAACCCTCTATAAAAGAACTTTTATAGTAGAAGCATGATGGTAATGTTAGGTCACTCGAGATGGGATCCATGGGTGATTGACTTTAAGTGCAAGTGGGAGTCTGTTGGTATGTATGCCTAGAGAGCCAATCATATGACGATTGTAATGACATAACACATACATGATTTCATTTATAATAAAGGCAAACTTCTAATTAACTTTTTATATTTAGTTATGAGATAATGAATAACATAATAAATGTCTAGAGAATTATATCCCTCAATGATGTATGTCTTCAGGTTGAGGACCTGAATAATGAAATCATATAGATGTTAAGAGTATATACATTCTCATTATGTCCCTGGTTAGTTGTTGATTGTGGACGGTTCAAAGACAACAATAACACATAACATCAGAGTGTGAGTTGGTTTATGACTGAGTCTCATTAGTCATGATATGGAAATATCAAACCAAGCACACAGATACATGTTAGAGAACAGTGTATCAGACAGACCCACCATGACACGGACACATGGAAGCCATCATCATGGAAGTCATAGTATGCTCTCACAACGATGGAGTTGGTTGAGGTTCTTAGACCTGAAATCATTGTACTCATCACATGTCGTTGACTACACATTGACAACATCAAACGTTATCCTAAAACATGGGTTGTTATAATGGTGGTGATTGGGTGACTTTGACACATGAGGACTGACTACGAGTGATAGCAATGGGATTTTCCCTCTAACAGGAGTATGATATCCAAGTCATCTTTATTAGCAAGATTAAGAAAACTATGGCCATATGCATGTGAGTCAATATATGATATTGAGCTTACATATATCTCATGTAGTCTACTCTGATTCAAGAAATAAGATTGAATAATAATGAGGATAATTGCTCCATGCCTTTAGTTCAGTCTAGATATTTGTGACAAAGGAGCTATGTGAACACTATAACACCATACACAAATTGTAGGTTAAAGTTGTTCTCCATATTTCTATTTACTTGGGAAGCGCTGATGTGCGACTAGGCACAACTCTTTTCTTGTGAGGTCATAAATTGTTAAAGACATTCACTGCCAACATAATATGGGACCTATAGGGTCACACATATAAGAACTCATCTAGAAGAGGACTTTTGATCTTGAAATTATTAATGAATTGATTACTAAAATGTTTAGGTGTTCAATTCACCCAACAAATCATCTGACTAAATTGCCAGACAATCAGGTTAAGTGTTGAGACTGTTGTTTAGAGTGTCAGGCTAATTATATTATATGTTGGTTGGAATTCTACTTGAACTAGGCTATGTGATGCTCATCTCATCTATGTCAGATGGCCATCTGTAATGGTGTGAGACGCCTGCCTCATTTACACCAGATGGCCGTTTCGAAGGTGCAATTCGATTACATCAAGGATTGGTGCTGACATCCTGTTAAGCATTAAGTGGAATTGAATTTAGAAACATGTACAAATTTAGGAAACACACTAGAAGACCATCTGGAGTGATCCAAATATCCATTTGGTTTTCAAAATGGCAGTTTCATCTGTCTTACATTGCAAAATTTATAGAATTGTTGCGAAATTTTGAGATTTTCTGGTCCCTTCCACTCAAACATAGACTGGAAAACTTGACCCTGACCTCTATTATAAATAGAGGGCTATTGGGGGCTTCCAAGAGTACAACACAGACAATTAAGAATCAGTTTCTTTGACAATTTTTGTCCTCTGTAGTTGTGATAACCAAGAGAGCCCAAGTAAGTCCTACCTAACAAGGGAGGGATAGCAAGGGAGAGAACAACTAAGGATCATTGTTGTGGGAAAGCAGGTTGGTGACTAGTACACTAATGGGAGGGAAATCTCCTTCCTATCCATTCTAGAAGGATGACAAGAGTTATAGTTGGTTCTTGTGGACTAATCTAGAGACAAGAGCCCTTTGTCTATTGCTAGGAGGGCAACATCAACTAGCAGTCCTTGGTGAGATCAGAGGAGGCATTGCAATAGTTGTTTGAGACTACTATCCATGGAGGAGCAGTCAAATGAGTCCCAATGTAACTAGGAGTTGTAGTGACACCATCCAAGATAGAGTGTGCATCTACATCGATAAGGATTTTCACTAGACTTGCTCCAGGACCAGGTATATCTTCGTGAAACAATCTTTCCTATTTCGTAATTATTGACATGATATGTTGTTTAATGGGAAATATGTCATTAAAATTTTTGTTTCCTCTACCTATCTGATGTCGTATTTCCCAACAAAGGCATTGTCACAACAGAAGCACAATGGTGATGTTATATAACTAACTATTAGATATGTGAATGAGATGATTTTCTGTAAGTGGAAGATTTATGTATATGCCTTAGAATCAAATCATCAAATACTAATTTTAGGGATAATTTTACATTATTACTTTGATCAATAAAGGAAATTATAAGTTTTTGATGCACATTTGATCATTGGGATATTAATGTACATAGAAAGTTCCTATGAATGATTCGTTCAAATCCTTGGGCCTTCACCTATGTGACAAGAACAAGACATGTTAATGGTTCTAGAACAATATTTTTAAATGTCCATGGTCAACTATTATCATGTATTGGACAATAATAACATGTGTGAGTGTTACAACCCCACCTTCCGATAACCCCCAATTAAGGGATACCGAGAGGTCGAAGCTGCACACATAACTTCTGGATCAAAGGTTTGTAAATTAACCAAGAACAATTATTGAATTTTAACAGACTAAACTGGAAAGCTGTAAGAAAATAAACTTTTGCATACCTTTTGAAAACTTGGATCTCTAAACTTCTATCCACATATGAATTCTACTCTAACTAATCCTCCTTTTATTTTAATTCATGTATTTCACAATATGACGATTTATTGTTTGTCCTTTTGGCTTTGTACCTAAAACACCGACAAACAAAACGTCGGTCAGCATAAAGCTGGTATGTGGGGGAACCAATAATCGTGCAATTATTCATAACAATGTATTGCAACCAATTACCATTTAACAAAAAAATTTACATCTTAAATATAACTGTGTGATCCATGCCTTCCCTATCCTCTACGCTATCCCTACAGCGGACCTGGATACTACTTTCCTTATAGTAGCTCCTCATTAAACCCCTCATGGTCCCACCTATAGATGAACCAGTTTCTAGGGTTGAGTCACATGACACTACCCGTAAATAGCCCACTCCTTAACTCATGGCATGCTAAAGGGTCTCATTACACTATGCTTGGTAGCCCAATTTCTAACCCATGATAACCTAGACCTTACTCTAGGTTACCCCTTTTTAGCCTTTACAAGCCATAGAGGTGGATTCGGATCTAAGATAGTTATATATATATTCATGGTGATAATCATAGTCACTTTATAGTTGCATGAAATAAAAGGCATCCAACAGTTATTTTCAAGCAACCAATAAACACGTTCAGAAATCACTATGAAACTAAGCGATTATTCATAAGAGTAACCACATACCTGTTCAGTAGATTTCTCAAGCTAATATCAATTCCAACTAAGAAAGCAATCCAAGCAAGTAATTCAACCACATAATCAAGAATCCTAAAAAAAACATGTACTCTATTTACTACACACTTTATCAAGATTCCTTCTATTCAACTTGAAATCGCTTCCTAAGGTTTCCGTATCCATTTTAGGGTTTCGGTTGCAATTAGGGTTTCACTTCATTTACTATTTTAAACCCTAATTCTATACAATTACTTACAAACCCTAACTTCTAATTAAAGGCACACTTAAACATTAATTAAGCCCATTATGCCTCTTTTACATTAAAGCTACTATTTTTATCCTTTTAATCCATGACAAGATCATTATGCTCATTCATCATCAATTCAAAGTTCATTATGGTCTAATTCACATATGAACTCAATTTGCCATTCATACTACCTTTTATTCATGACAAAACCCTAATTACTACATTTAGGGTTTTTATCCATAATTATAGATTTTGTACTCGAAATAGCTTAAAATTATCATATCTCAACTCTAATTATGAAAATGATCAATTAAAGCTATTAATAGTCTCATTCACTAATTTTAGGGTTTTAAGGCCCATTAAAACATATTTATGTGTGTGAAACTCTAAATTAAACCAATTACATGCAAAGATCATTCTTTTCAGTCTTAATGTTCCTTTTTATCATTAATAGGTTAATATCAACTTTAATCATCCATTAAACCCCACTAAACACATTAATCATTTCAAAATAGGGTTTGTTAATTTTTAATTCATTAAAGTTGATAATTTACATTACTTTTCGAATTGCAAGGGGAAAAAAGTTCTAAACATATTTTTATTGAATTCCTCTTATTTTTCTGAGAAATTTGCATATATTATTTTCTACTATCGGAGTTATGAATATTTAGATATGAATTTTGCAAAGTTTACCTCTTTGGACCAATCAAAGGATGCCTCGTCGCCTCTATCCCCATGCAATGCAGTGATTTGGAAATATAACAAATTAACCAATCTACCCTTGGTTAAGTTGTGTGCGTCTTCAGCTCATGGAGGGCATAACGGTCCAATGGTCGTATCATCTTCTTCCTCGGTTCAGCAGCAACAGAAGCCGCCTAGGGCAGCCCTTGGCGCGGCTCTCCCGCCCATGATTGGGCTCAAAATCCACCGGGAGCTTTTGCTCTGCCTCCGTCTTACTCAGGCACACACGGGCATCTCTCAAACCTTGGCCAAGGTGGCCGGTTTCTCACTCGTTGGCCATGCCTTTTGCGGCCTCCCCTGCAGCCTTGCGGGTGTCGTTATGTGCGCTCCAGGGCACATCTTCGATGGACAAGTTGCTCTTCGGCAACGTGGCACATCAAGCCACCATCACGACCTTTCCTTGGCTCCGTCTACCTCCATACTCACACTGCTACCCATGGCTAGGGTTTAAGAATGAAAACGAGAAAGAAGAGTGGAGGATTATGTGTGGGATCTTCTGGATTCAGCCCATGGTCGTACCCCTTATATAGGGGAGAGTAGATAGGCCCTAGGATGCTCATCCACGAGATCCAAGTCCTAATTCCAATAGGAAGTTATATTCCTTAGCTAGGAAGCAAGTTCCTCTCTATTTCCTAATTCTTTTGATAATCCTTTTTTTATTAAATCTTAGGATTTTGAAAATTACTTCTTTTCTTTTCCTTGTACTTGCCTTTTAATCTATTGGCCATGAAAACTATATTTCCTTAAGTAGAAAATACCACTTCTTTAACAAAACCATGAAATTCATTAATCATACATCATATTATCCTCTTATGTTCTATTATTGGTATTTTTCTCTTTCTTTTCTTCATTGGGACTCATTGGATCCCAAGAAACTCAAATAATTTGAATTTCCTTTTTAAGGAGTACTCATTATCCTTCTAAATGCATCAATATGCATTATTTCACATTATCTTGTTTATTTCTCATTAAAATATCTCTTTTTTAGGATTTCTCTTTATTTCTCTTTTATTTTCCTCATTGGTATTACTTTTAATATTAGGATTCCTTGGGATGCGAAATCCCACTAAGGATAACTCAATTCCACCTTTTTCCACTTATTTTCCACATTTTATTATTGTTTTCAATTTCTTCATTAATAAAGAAATACTTAATTGATCTTTTCTTTTCTTATTGCATTCTCTATGCAACTTTGGACTCCTTGGAACCCAAGGAACCCAAGAGGCACGAAATCCATCCTTGGATTACATTCTTTTTCCTTCCATAGGTTTCCACATCATTCTTTTCTCAAAAACTTAATTATTCATTTCTAATTTAATAATTGAATTTCCTTTCTTCATTTCCTTGTTATTGGGCCCAATAGCCAATAAACCCCACAACACAATCATCAAGGCTATTTTAAATGAAATCCATTTATTCAAAACAAATTATATCATTATTTGTTCAATTATCTTTAATATGAGAAATTACATTTCTCACCAATTGAACCCAAAAATTGGGGTTGTAACATCCTTCCCCTCTTATAGGAATTTTGTCCTCAAAATTCTTATCAAGCAAATAAACAATTCAGGATAAGACTTTTCCATGTCCATCATTGGCCCCTATGTGGCTTTACCGTACTCATGGCGCTACCAAAGAACCTTTATCATCACATATTCTTTTCTCTGAGTTCTTTCATCTTGGCATCCATAAACTGCACAGGTGACTCAGGCCATTTCAGCCTCCCTTGGGGCTCACTAGGTTCATTGCTCAGCACATGGTCTGGGTACCTCACATAGTGCTCTAAATTGGACACATGGAACTCATCACACATTACTTTAACCTTAGGGGTAAGATCAAACTTAACCTTCTCCACCAATCCATCTCAAATGAACTCAAACATCAGGGACTTAGCTCTCTCTTAGTTGTAACTTAGAGGGGTCAGATTTTCATGTCACATATTCTCCCACTGTGAACTGTGTGTTAGTCTACTTTGCATCCACTCACAACTCCCATCGTCTCTAGGCTCCTTTCAGCCATTACACGATCAAAGCGACTTCATCTACACACACTGTGGTCCTTTTCTAACCATCACATGGTCCTTTCACCAACATCACCTTACTGAAGTGGTGACCGACACAACCTCCCTTACAAAGCTTCTTTCAATC
Source organism: Alisma plantago-aquatica (assembly GCA_963693085.1). Lineage (NCBI taxonomy): Eukaryota > Viridiplantae > Streptophyta > Magnoliopsida > Alismatales > Alismataceae > Alisma > Alisma plantago-aquatica. The sequence goes on along the minus strand of OY856412.1, from coordinate 579,360,685 downwards.
CCGATACTGGCTATGGTGGTTATCATCACATCTTTCATAGGACAAGAACTGTCTCTAGATATCACCCTGAACGAGCATACATGCTCTCATCAGACCCTTTAGTCTGGATCATACTATCCATTAGTTAGAGATGATAAACTGTACTGACATAGAGTTCTTCATGTTTCTACTTCCGTCTCACAGAAGTGAACCTTTAGGTTATACTCAAGAACTTTTGAACTCACATCATGGTGTAGTTGAACCATCTCTCTCATGTATAGTTCAACTAGATTTGTCCCTTAACATAACTCTTTCTTTCTCATGCCATCTAGGTAAGGCAATCTACCATAACCCACATTGCATCTTGACCTTCCTTGATCTAGGGAAGACTTACAACCTCCATACTGATGAACTCCCCTTCCCCTCTCATGAACTCTTTATAATCTATATCAATACACTGGGTTATTGGTGTTCTTCCTTCACCTCCTGGCTTGCATGGTGACAAGCCACGTGCAACTTCATCTTAAGCATCTCAAGTACTACGGTCACTTACTATCTTCGCAGTACGGTGTATCATGATTTCCTGTATGTCATGATTCCTCAAGATCAATTCCTCAGAAACCCTAAATCACTCTAATCGGGGTTTCATCTCCTTCCTTTCCAAAGAAGTGTATCTGAGGTTCTATCACAATCCTTTCATTATATCCAGGACTAGACTGGCTAACCAAACAATCATTAAGTTTTTCAACATATCTCGTTATATCTGAGTTTTATCCAAACACATCTCCTTTCAAAACTTAGGGTTAGCCTAACATCCTCTTTTAGCGTCTCGCCAAACTAGTTAGATATATCTCAACCAGAGCATCCATTACCACTTCACATCCTTAGGTATTAGGTAACATTGAAGACATGCACTTCCATGTATTTCACTTATCATCTTGAATTCTAAGTCTATTTTTATTGAAAACACTTTGAGCTCATCTTTTTGGTGATCAAACTCAACCTTGTATGACTCATATCTCATGATAAAAACATCCTCATAAGGTGACTACCTCATTCCTCTTAGTGTTGGTAAACCATCCATGTATCGTTAACTCCACCAGGGTATGTTATCATCTCTATCCTCATACCTCATAGCAACGTTCCAACTCACATCATCTTTTATCCTTAGTGTATGGCATGCGTACTGTCCTATCTCTCACTCCCATAACAAGAGGAAATAAGCATTTGGTTACAGTCCAAATACAGAGTTATTCCTGTTCTAAGAGTAGAGATGGTACATCCCACCTTACCAGTACACCTTTAATTCTAAGTTGAAACGTGTTTTTTATGCCTCTATATTACAATCATCTTGATATCAAAGTTACCGCCATGGAAAACTGGTTTTGAACCTACTTGGGTCCACACATATTCCTTGGTCATCACCTCTAGGTCTATAGGGTGTCGATACTTTTGGGGTCATCCCTCTTCCCTTATGCATCGAGAGAGTGCCCTACTCATCTGCCCTTTGGGTCCCATGAGTTCATGAAGGTGATCAATCTCCTAACCCATGGCCCTCAGACAATGATAGTTGTTACCTCCCGACCCTATGGTCATGTGCAACTAGGGAATTAGGTAGCCCCTACTTCCACCAGTCTTATCCCTACCTGACCCTAGGATAGACTTAGGATTCTCTTATAGTACATGATCAACTTAGAACCTTACCCAAGCCTTCATCATCTCTCTCTCTGCATTCAAGGGTTTACTTTCATCCTTTCATAGGGGTCATGGAGACCTACCTACCTTGGCCAGGCCCCTATACTGATTACCGTCATGGTAACACATCCACATGCACTTAGAGATGGTTATGTATGGGTCTATAGGTTCGTTCTCATACCATGTACCTTTCACTTAGCTTCTCAAGATCCTATGAGACCTCTTTAGGTTAACTTGAACCCACAAAAAAAGGTATACACCCTACCAAAGGGTCCCTTTCTTGAGATGGGAGGAAAACTTCACCTCGATAACAAAGGCCACAAACATCCTTGGGTCTAGCATGCTTAACCATAGCAAGCTATGCAAGGCACAAGTAGACCACCTACTAAACCATGCTAGGTCATACTTGTTCTCATCCTCTGTATTGGATCAAGATCATACCTTCCCATGTCATCACTTAGCTATGAGGGGTTCATCAAACATACCTTTAATCTTAAGGGGCTTCCCTTTTCCTCTATACATGAGGAGTACCATGCTCGAAACTATAGCAACTTAATTCTCGTCATGAGCATTAGGTACACCACTTCCCCTCTTAGGCCTAGGAACCCTAGGTTCACTTTTTGATGGCCAACTACATGCTCAATCTATTAACCATGAATCAGGCATGTATAAGGCATGACACACACTTCCTGTCATCCTTTTATTTGAGCAACACTTTAGAGTCGAGTCCTCCTTAAGGACAACAAACAAGGCATAAGACCCCACTAAACCTCTCCAGGGTATACATAACTTCTTCTTCCTTTCTCAAAAGGTAAACACTTATACCATAGGCACATACGTTCCAGAAGCCTCATCATCCCTCTCAAGTTTGTTCCCTCTAAAGACAACCAAGATATCACCATCATCCAGGGATCAAGCATGAGGCCAACACTTTCATCCACTTAGATCGCATCATTCTCAACTCCCCATTTTTCCTCATATCTCGAAGTCTAGGTTTACAACCTTCTTGCTTGGGATCCTGCTCTTTCTCTCTAGAACTAACCCTACAAATAACCTTACTACGTGAGGTTCTCTTTCCATGAAGGATCAAGCTCACAAGCATACCTCTACGTGGGTGAAGCCTTGGCTCAAACTTGTTCTTTCTCAAGATTATCCCTAGCCCTTTATGCTTATCTCATCAGCTATCCAACATACGCCCTTGTCTTGGGTTTTAGCCTACTATTAGTACTACTTACGTATTCTGGGTGCATACCATGCCATGCTCATATAATCTCATGGGGTTTCTGTAACGACCCCGTCTCCCGGTAACCCCCAATTAAGGGAGACCCGAAGGTCAGAGCCATTATTCAACTAACAGGATCAAATGTTCGACAAATAATCAATAACAATTATGAAATTCTACTAACTAACTGAAATTTGGTATAAAATTAAAACTTCACTTCCTTTGAAAACCTTGGGAATCTATCTATCCAAGCTTGAATCCACTCTAATTAATCCTCCTTGCACTTTATGTTTTACTTTCACAATGTGTCACTTTACAGTTTGTTCTTTCAATTGTTATTCCTAAACACCGACAAACAAAACGTCGGTCAGTATATCGAAATATACTGGTATGTGGGAACAACCAAAATCTTGCAAATATGGCTAACAATTTAATAATCACAATCAAACTAATTAACAAGCCAATTTACATTTTTCAGTATAACATTCTCCACCGCTTTTGCCCTAACCCTGGCATACCCACCTTAGGGTGCCCTTTGCCAATGACTTAAGGCCACCTTCTCAATTCCGAGCTTGGTGCCTGGGGGTCACAACTCATGGTGCCCACTAGTCATGCATTATCATAGGCCACCTTCTTGGTGCCTGGGGTCACCACTCAAGGCGTCCATTGGTCAACCCATCTGGGCCTGACCTTTGGCATCATCCATCAGGGTGGCATGTAGGTGCGAGAATACATACTCTTATTTTTGATGTGATAATCATAGTGACTTTATGATTTGCAAGTATGAACATCCATACAGATAATTTGCATTCAATGCGATTAACCATCCGGAAAATCCTCGAGAAACTAAGGCGGTTACTCATAATTAACCACATACCTAATCCAGGGCAACTTGATTGTCCAAGCAATAAGGATAAAGAATAAATCAACAAGCAATCAACAATATCCTAAAATTAATGCATGTGATCCAAGTGTTATAGTTTATCCAAAACATTCTAAATCTAGACTTGGATTCCACCTTAGGCTTTCTAGATCACATTAGGGTTTTATTAGGGTTTTTGCCTCCATAACGCTTTAAATGCACTCTTAGTTCATAAACCCTAATTTCAACATCATAAGCCCAATTAAAGTTGATTATTTCTTTTTTTATACCAAAACTACCTTCTTTATCCTTTTAAGTTATTTCAAGGTCATTATACGCATTTATCATCAATTCATAGTCCATTATGATCCAAAACACATAAGAACTCTATTTACCATTAATTCCATCTTTTATTCATGAGAAAACCCTAATTTCTATATTACGGTTATTTATCCACAAATTAGGGACTTTAATGCTCAAAATAACATTTTCCAACTTTAATCACGAAATTAATCAATTAAAGCCATTAATAGTCAACATTAGGGTTTCAAGGCCCATTAAAGATATTTATGCACAAGAAACTCTAAATTAATTAATTATGTACAAGGTTCATCCTTTTTCTTCCTAATGTTCCTTTTTATCATTAACAGGATAATATCAACTTTAATCATCTATTAAACCCTACTAATCACTTTAATCATATCAAAATAGGGTTCTTTAAACATTAATACATTAAAGTTGATATATTCCATTACTTTTCGAATTTCAATCAGAATCAGGCTTCAATCTTATTTTTATTAGATTCTACTCATTTTTCTAAGAAACTTTCATATTTTATGCGAACCTATCCGAGCTACGGATATTTAGTTATGAATTTAGCAAAATTACCTCACTTGGGCCAATCCAGATCTGCCACGTCACCCTATGCGGCTTGCCTTGAGTTTTATAACCAAGTTACGGGAATACCCCTGGTTAAGTCATCCACTGCTCCTTCCCGCGAAGGGAAAAACTGTCTAATGTCGCCTCCGCCTCCTTCTTCCTCACGCAGACCTGCTGTGTTGCCCTAGCGGCTGGTTGCAGCACGACGTGGGCTCCTTCTGTCCCTCCTCAGGGCTCGGGGTTGGCCGCCCCAGCTCCGCCCCATCTTGGCGCACTCGGGGGACCCCTTAGGTTGCTGATTGAGCGACCATATTGTCTAGCTAGGCTCCGCCACTCATGGCTGACCTGCAGCCAAGCAACAGCTGCCGAGCAAGCTCCAGAGTGTGAGGGAGATGCATGTGTTCTTCGTGACGTCGTGAAAGCAACTTGTTTCCACTAGACTTTTGCCCGTGGCTCCTCGTGTCCCAGGGGATGGACTTCTCTCTCGATTAGGGTTTTCACAAAAGAAAAAGAAGATGAAGAAGAGAGGATTTCATGGGATCTCTCTCTGAACTGATCCAGAGGTTTTCCCCCTTATATAGGGGTGGTTATCCACACCTAAGGACATTCATCCACGAATAGCAAAGCCCCTTTCCTATTAGGAATGTGATTTCCTTCAAGGAGAAGGAAGATTCTCTCTCCTCCATACATATTTATTGCATGGATAATTAGGAATTCGAATTTTCCTCTTCTTTATTCTTTATGCATGCCTTTTAATATATTGGCCACGAGAATATATTTCCTTAAGTAATGAATACTTCCTTTTTAACAATATCTTCTTAATTCATTAATAATGTATTACATTATTCTCTTATTTTGCTTCATTGATATTTTCTCTTTCCTATTTCTTCATTGGGATTCCTTGGATCCCAAGAAACTCTAATATTTAGAAATTCCTTCATGAGGTTACTTATTATCCTTCTAGATGCATCCATATGCATTATTCTCCACTATATCCCATTATCTTGTTTATTTCTTATTAAAATAGTTCTTTTTAAGGATTTTTCTTTATTTCCCTTTTATTTTCCTCATTGATATTCCTTTTATCATAAGTAATCCTTGGGATACGAAATTCCACCAAGGATCACTTAATTATACCTCTTTCTACTTATTTTCCACATTTCATCAATATTTTCAATATCTTTCTTAATAAAGAAAGACTCTATTAATCTTTTCTTTTCTTATTTCTTTTCTTTGCAACTTTGGACTCCTTGGTACCCAAGGAACCCAAGAGGCACGAAATCCCTCCTTGGATTTGCCTTCTAGAGGTTTCTACCTCTTTCTTTTCTCAAATATTAAATTATTCATTAATTAATTGAATTTCCTTGTTATTGGGCTCAATAGCCAATAAAGCCCACAAATCAAACAACAAGGCTATTTTAAACGAAATCCATTTATTCACAACAAATTATATTATTTGTCCAAATATCTTTAATATGAGAAATTACATTTCTCATCAAAGGAACCCAAAAGTTGGGGTTGTAACAGTTTCCATAGGTTCTTCTCTAACCTCATCAATGAAGGAGCTATCCTTCACTCTCCACTGCTCGACCCTTCCCAGGGTTGGGTCGCCAAAGGTACTCGGCCATCCAACCTCTCATGGCTCATACGTCATACAAGGCATGTCCATCCAACCACCTGGTCTACCATGACATCTAACTCATCATGTTGTCTCTCTCTCTACCCTTCACTTAGGGTTACGGTTAACATCATCCTTAGAGGATGTGCCAGGTCTCTACTTATAATGGAGGTCTCTACCTCCAAGACTAACTCTCTTTACTTGTCCTCCTGATCAGAAGGTCTAGCCTCATGTCTCTATTGAGGGCAAAGACAACTCATTCTTACGACCTAAGCATGTATCTATTCTTTAGTTTACACTTACTCTATTAAGCTTAAGTCCATGACATCTTATTTATATGTTTTTCATTAATTTGGTGGATGATTCCTTAGATTCTATCAACCTTACTCGTACCTTAAGAGGGTGAGGAAAAGAGAGGAAACCCTAATCCTTAAGGTCCTTAACAGAATTTTTGATGAGAAGGGATGAATAAGATGAGAAAGTCCTAAAGGTATCTTATTTTGATTCATACCCTAAGACTTTAGCCAGGTAGTCACACGGATCCGGGAGTCCTCGTATTCCAACTAGTGATGTGAAGGAAAATATTTCCAGCCCCCGGTCGAGATCCTTTTCTAGACACCTCCATCTTTCAGATAATTCTCTAATAACTCCCTTGGGTTCTATGGAGATTGTAAAATTTAATAATTATTAATGGTTAAGTGAGTAACCTACGCTCTGATACCAAATGTTATGACCCCACCTTCCAGTAACCCCCAATTAAGGGAGACTGAGAGGTCGAAGTTGCACATATAATTTTCAGATCAAAGGTTCGGAAATTAACCAAGAACAATTATTAAATTTTAACAGACTAAACTGGAAAGTTGTAAGAAAATAAACTTTTGCATACATTTTGAAAACTTGGATCTCTAAACTTATATCCACATATGAATTCTACTCTAACTAATCCTCCTTGTATTTTAATTCATGTATTTCACAATATGACGATTTACTATTTGTCCTTTTGGCTTTGTACCTAAAACACTGACAAACAAAATGTCGGTCAGCATAAAGCTGGTATGTGGGGGAACCAATAATCGTGCAATTATTCATAACAATGTATTGTAGCCAATTACCATTTAACAAACAATTTTACATTTTAAACATAACTACATGATCCATGCCTTCCCTATCCTCTGCGTTGTCCCTGTAGTAGACATGGATACTACTTTCCTTATAGTAGCTCCCCATTAAACCCCTCATGGTCCCAACTATAGATGAACCCATTTGTAGGGTTGAGTCACATGGCACTACCCATAAGTAGCCCACTCCTTAACTCATGGCATGCTAAAGGGTCTCATGGCACTACACTTAGTAGCCCAATTTCTATCCCACGATAACCTAGACCTTACTCTAGGTTACCCCTTTTTAGCCTTTACATGCCACAGAGGTGGATTCAGATCTAAGCCAGTTATATATATATATTCATGGTGATAATCATAGTCACTTTATAGTTGCATGAAATAAAAGGCATCCAAAAGGTATTTTCAAGCAACCGATAAACACATTCGGAAATCACTGTGAAACTAAGCGATTATTCATAAGCGTAACCACATACCTGTTCAGTAGATTTCTCAAGCTAATATCAATTTCGACCAAGAAAGTAATCCAAGAAAGTAATTCAACCACATAATCAAGAATCCTGAAAAACACATGTACTCTATTTACTACACTCTTTATCAAGATTCTTTCTATTCAACTTGAAATCGCTTCCTAAGGTTTCAGTATCCATTTTAGGGTTTCAGTTGCAATTAGGGTTTCACTTCATTTACTATTTTAAACCCTAATTCTATACAATTACTTACAAACCCTAACTTCTGATTAAAGGCACACTTAAACATTAATTATGCCCATTATGCCTCTTTTACATTAAAGCTACTATTTTTATCCTTTTAATCCATGACAAGATCATGATGCTCATTCATCATCAATTCAAAGTTCATTATGGTCTATTTCACATATGAACTCGATTTTCCATTATACTACCTTTTATTCATGAGAAAACCCTAATTACTACATTTAGGGTTTTTATCCATAATTAGGGATTTTGTACTCGAAATAGCTTAAAATTATCATATCTCAACTCTAATCATGAAAATGATGAATTAAAGCTATTAATAGTCTCATTCACTAATTTTAGGGTTTCAAGGCCCATTAAAACATATTAATGCACATGAAACTCTAAATTAAACCAATTACATGCAAAGTTCATCCTTTTCGATCTTAATGTTCCTTTTTATCATTAACAGGTTAATATCAACTTTAATCATCCATTAAACCCCACTAAACACATAAATCATTTCAAAATAGGGTTTCTTAATCTTTAATTCATTAAAGTTGATAATTTACATTACTTTTCGAATTGCAAGAGGAAACAACTTATAAACATATTTTTATTGAATTCCTCTCATTTTTATGATCAATTTGCATATATTATTTGCTACTATCGGAGTTACGAATATTTAGATATGAATTTCACAAAGTTTACCTCTTTGGACCAATCAGAGGATGCCACGTCACCTCTATCCCCATGCAATGCAGCGATCTGGAAATATAACGAATTGACCCATCTGCCCTTGGTTATGTTGCGCACGTCTTCAGCCCGCGGAGGGCATAACGTTCCAATGGCCGTATTATCTTCTTCCTCAGTTCAACAGCAGTAGCAGCCACCTAGGGCAGCCCTTGGTGCGGCTCTCCCGCCCAGGTTTAGGCTTGAAATCCACCGGGAGCTTTTTCTCTGCCTCCGCTTTGCTCAGGCACACACAAGCGTCTCTCAAACCTTGGCCAAGGTGGCCGGTTTCTCACTCGTCGGCCATGCCTTTTGCGGCCGCCCCTGCAGCCTTACTGCTGCCGTTATGTGCGCTCCAGGGCACAACTTCAATGGCCAAGTTGCTCTTCGGCAACATGGCACATCAAGCCACCATCTCGACCTTTCCTTGGCTCCATCTACCTCCATGCTCATGCTGCTACCCATGGCTAGGGTTTAAGAACAAAAATGAGAAAGAAGAGCGGAGGATTACATGTGGGATCTTCTAAATTTGGCCCATGGCCGTACCCCTTATATAGGGGAGAGTAGATAGGCCCTAGGATGCCCATCCACGAGATCCAAGTCCTAATTCCAATAGGAAGTTATATTCCTTAGCTAGGAAGCAAGTTCCTCTCTCTTTCCTAATTCTTTTAATAATCCTTTTTTTATTAAATCTTAGGATTTCGAAAATTACTTCTTTTCTTTTCTTTGTACTTGCCTTTTAATCTATTGGCCATGAAAACTATATTTCCTAAAGTGGAAAATACCACTTCTTTAACAAAACCATGAAATTCATTAATGATGCATTACATTATCCTCTTATGTTCTATTATTGGTATTTTTCTCTTTCTTTTCTTCATTGGGACACATTGGATCCCAAGAAACTCAAATAATTCGAATTTTCTTTTTAAGGAATACTCATTATCCTTTTAAATGCATCAATATGCATTATTTCACATTATCTTGTTTATTTCTCATTAAAATATCTCTTTTTTAGGATTTCTCTTTATTTCTCTTTTATTTTCCTCATTGGTATTACTTTTAACATTAGGAATCCTTGGGATATGAAATCCCACTAAGGATAACTCAATTACACCTTTTTCCACTTATTTTCCACATTTTATCATTGTTTTCAATTTCTTCATTAATAAAGAAATACTTAATTGATCTTTTCTTTTCTTATTGCATTCTCTATGCAACTTTGGACTCCTTGGAACCCAAGTAACTCAAGAGGCACGAAATCCATCCTTGGATTACATTCTTTTTCCTTCCAGAGGTTTCCACATCATTCTTTTCTCAAAAACTCAATTATTCATTTACTAATTTAATAATTGAATTTCCTTTCTTCATTTCCTTATTATTGGGCCCAATAGCCAATAAAGCCCACAACACAATCATCAAGTCTATTGTAAATGAAATCCATTTATTCAAAACAAATTATATCATTATTTGTTCAATTATCTTTAATATGAGAAATTACATTTCTCACCAATTGAACCCAAAAATTGGGGTTGTAATAGCGAGACTAGTATGTATGCTGATTGATGACCATGTCACTTGGTTCATAGGTATTGGATACCAAGTAAAGCACCTAAGTACTTTATAGAGAACAAGTGCACTTGGCATACTCACCTTGAAAGTGATTCATGGACTATTATATGATAGTCATAATATGACAACCCTCCAAAAAATTTGTATTAGTCAAAGCAAAATTCCAATCTATAGTAATCAAAATCACTAAGCAAGATACAAAAATGCACACAAACAAATTCCGACCACATATCAACAAATTGCACCTCAAAAGCTCATTATTTCTAATCACTAAGATGTGATTGTAATTGACATGAATTAGTGACCTATGTCACAATTTGGATACAAAAGGTAAATTTACCAAATTTTATCTCATGTGCACTTACATACATCATGCAAGCTAGAAACCAGTATCAATATATTTTGATATAAGGCATCATGCCCAAACCCGAGTGCATACAAACGACTCCAAGAGCACCACCTAAAGGACATCACCAACCTCTGTCTACTATTTTGCTTTTTTTTGGTCCATCAAACTATCTTGCTTTGTTTGTATTTTTCCAAAGAAGGGAACAAATAGTGAGGTGGATGAATGAGAGACAAATGGAGGTATTTATCTATCTATAAAAATATATGTGTAAAAGGATATCTATACAAGTACCATAAAAAAACAAACAAAAGATTCCACTACCACAGTCCATACTAACTGCATGACTTGATAGTACCCTAAATAAGGTTCCAATGAATAGAGGGACATCTTTAAACATCCTCATAGAACCTAAGATTTCTTTCTTTCTGTAAGAAGTACTAGATGCTCAAGCAAAATAATTTCCAAACTCCATCATCCCTAGCAATCATCTAGAGAAAGACTTCGGTTGAATAAAAGAATGAACCTTGCTGGAAAAGGACCAAACCTCAAAAGAGTAAACATGTGTGAAACATATATGGATGGTCTCCTCATAATCTACTTTACATAGATGACATCTTAAAATAGAACTAATTCCAATCCTTCTAATATAGTCCATATAGTTAGCTTGTTATGTACATCTTTCTACAAATTAAATTGATGCCTCTTAGGAGCCTCACCTTTCCAAATCCATGTGAAAACATGTAGTATGACTTCAAGTTTTCTTAAAGCACTCCAAGACAACATAATCTTTGGATTTTCAACTTCTTTGAACATAATTAGGTCCTTTTTACTATCTTGGTTCATAATACCGTCTATCACATTTAGGAGCTTCATATTGTTATGAGTTGAAGGGACATTCCATTGACCATCTCGAATGATGCTACTTAGCTTGCAATCAGTACAAAGGCCCAACTTTAAAATATAATCAACACCAACAAAATAAATAAGGAAACCCTTTTTCTACCAAGGATCACCCCAGAAAAAGATAAAATCACCATCTTCCACAGTTTAACTGACAAAATTTATAAGTGGTTCTCTGACCTTTAAAATCTTCTTAAAGACCCTTGTCATGTTCAAGGATTCATTGAGAGACTAGAAGCATTTTTAGACCAAATAATTTCATGAACCTATTTGACCCATAAGGAATCTGTCTTCCTTGCTACATCCCACACATTAATCATAAGGAAAGCAAGTGAAGTGTCTTTAATTTTCTTAATGTTCAGACCCCCTTCAGAATTTGGTCTAGTAAGTTTATCCCATTGAACAAGATGAAGGCAATTTTGATTCTCATCACTACCCCAGAGAAAGTATCTACACATTTGTCAATTTCATCATGGATGGAAACTAGAATGGGAAAAGAGCTCATCCATAGAGTTGCATAATAGATAAAGTAGATCTAGTCAGCTCAGCACAAGTAACAAGAGAGTAATTTAGACTTCCAATCAGCAATCTTTTTCTTGATCCTATCCAAAAGAGGTTCACTGGCTAATTTTGACATTTTACCCACAAACAGAAGCAATCCCAAATATTTAGATGGAGGAGACCCTTTTGTAGATCAGTTTTTGGAGACAAATTCCTAAACAAAACCTCACTTTTCTCTGCATCAACAACCAAATCAGACAACTTACCAGTATAAAAAAGAGAGAGACAATGTTAGTAGCATTCTTAACATTTTCCTCAGGAAAGACCATAGGGTCGTCTGCAAAGATGAGATGGGATAGCTTGAAGCTTATGAAGTCCATAAGGGGATGAATCTCATTGTTAGCAATAGAATTCTCCATAATAATACAATAGCCCTACATAATGATCACAAAAATTTAGGGGGCAATAGGGTCCCCTTGCCTAATGGCGTTTGAAGATTTAAAAGGAATAGTGGGTTCACCATTAACCAAAACCTAGTAGGATGTAGAATTGAGAATCTCACTGATCCATTGAATCCAGAAAATTGGGAAACCAAATTTGAACATCACATCAAATAAAAAGACCCATTTAAATGTGTTGTAAGCTTTTCAGATTGACATTTTAATGCAAATTTTGTAATCAGTACTAACACTACTGAAGTCATGAATAATTTCATCTGAAAGAAGAGTGGCTTCATTTATAATCCTCCCACTAAGGCACATTGGTTCATACTAATAATGGAGGATAGGACCATGATTCTCCCACTAAATAAGGCACATTGGTTCATATTAATAATGGAGGGGAGGACCAGTGAAATCTATTTGCATGGATCTTGGATATATCTAAAAAATGTCATTACATAATGAGATAGGGCACCAATTTTTAAGATCATTAGAATTCAATTTTTTAGGAATAAGAGTAAAAAAGGTTCTATTTGCTTCATTAAGAAGATTACCATTCTTAAAGAATTCCTTCGCAACCTCATTGACATCGTGACCAATGATAGGCTAGGTTTTATTGATGAAAAAAGCATTAAGCCCGTCAGGTTCAGGAGCCTTATCAGGCTTCATCTCCTTGAGAGATTGGAGCAAAATGATGTAGTTTCTAATGATCATCTAAGATTGGGCCCCTCCATTTGAAATCAGCAAGACCTATCGAATTACCAAGTTTATTAAAGAGTCTAACGTAATAAGAATGAATGTAATTCTTTAGATCGTCAATCTCATACACAGTATGCCCCTCATCAACTAGTTTATAAACATAGTTTTTGTTCCTTCTTATTTTAAGAGAGGCATAAAAAATTAGTATTACTGTCTCCCTCTAGCAGCCATTGAACACAAGACTTATGTCTCAATAAAAACTCTTCATTAATCTCATCTTGTCTTAAATCCTTCTTTAAAATGTTACCTTTATTTTGCAACACTAGATTCAAAGGATCATTGTTAGCCAGTTCCTGAGCCCTGAGAGCTTTGAGTTTGATAATTTTCAATCTATAAACCACATTTCCAAAGATATTTTGATTCCATTCCTACAACTTCAATTTGACATTTGCCAGTTTCTTATAAACTTTAACCATGGCAAACCCTTGCATGTGATTATGCCAAGATGATTTACAATATCAATGATTTAATCATGACTAGCCCAGGTATTAATAAAATGATAGGGTGATCGACCTTCGTAGCATCACCTAGATTAACAGAAATAGCATTATGGTTAGTGACAATATTGGATATAATTGAACTAGATAACAGAGGAATATAATCAAAAAGTTGTGACTTCAAAAATACTATGTCGATCTTTAAGGTAAAAAAGTTACCACCATCGTGGTGGTTATACCAGGTAAAGAAAGGGCCCTTATGGTCTAATTGAAATAGCCCACGTGCATCAATACACTCATTGAACTCCTCCATTGAATTTTTCATAGGTGGAAGTTTTTCTAATTTTCATAATTAAACTTGATAGCATTAAAGTACCCTACAAGAAGCCAAGGATAGTCAAAATAACCAAAGTAACTATGAATGTAACTCCAAAGTGTATATCTATCACTATTGTAGTTATGTCCATATAAAACAGAGATGCAAAAATTATTATTTTTAGTTGAGACTTAACATGCAATAACTGGTCATATTTCCTCATGACTTGAATTTCACAGTCATAATTGTTCCACAAAATAATAATGTGACCCAAAGGATGAATATTATGATTCAAACCATAGTCAAAACCAGAGAAGTGCCTTGTGATAAAATTACCTAATCTTTATTTCCTAATTTTTGTTTCATGCAGAATGATTATGTCTCCCACAAAATTTGTAACTCCCTTTGGACTCCCTTTATTTTATTATTGACCCCCGTAACATTCCAAGAGGATAGACAGAAGGATAGAACTCATTGAGACACTTGGGCAGTTGAGCTGGCAGCCTCAACATCTTCGATAATAACACTCAACTCACTTTTCTTGTTAACATGAGAAAAGCTAGAATTAACTGCCCTTCCTGAGATGATTTTAGGATTGAAATAAGGAGGAGAGATTCTTTGAGCAACAAAATTCCTATTAGACATTTTAGGAAATAGATACACTGGAGTAGAGGATATAGACCTACCACCAATGAAATTAATGATAAGATTTGCATCCACAACTTTACCCTGCATCAAACAGCAGTGAGGCTCATGGACAAATAGATTACACCTATTACATAACTTCAAAACCCATTCATACTCAATGTCATAGCTTCCTATAATCTCCACCACCACTTTGAATCTCCACAGAAGTAGGAAAATAAGAGTCAGTAACCATGATAACTTGCATCATGGCATGATCCAACTAAGAACATTCATTAGTAGATTTATTAGTGTGAATAGGAGTACCCAGTAATGACCTAATCCTTTCAAACATTCAAGAATATCATAGATCAATAGGAAGGTAAAAAATTTGGACTCAGACGGGAATAGACTTCAATCCAATTTTCTTCATCGGAGTACTAGGACTCCATCTCATAATAATCAACAACATCCTTTTAACAAATCAAGGTCCATTGTTCAGAGTAGAAGACCAATCTATGTTAATTGAAAATCACACTATGAACATATCATTCACTCTTCCTATTAACTCAAAATCTTCAGTCAGGTTCCAGAGGCAAGACAGATGTCTACTATTGTTAACCAAAAGGAGGATCCTCTCTATTGAAATCCAACACACAAAGCTGACTACCAAAAAATATGGATAACCACAAGGATGATAATCGTGTTCTGGTGATATGATATAGCAAAAAACATTCTATGCTTACAAAATCTACTACTATTAAAATATTAGTGGCAAATTAAAATGATAAGTAAAAATCTTATCAAGATATGGAACAACAATAGATAAAGCATTAGAGTAAGATAGTAAATACTTGAGTCATTGAATTGTGATAAAAGAATCACAAGTGAACAACAAAGATACATAAATAGATATAGCTGCACGACTTGGTTACTCATTTTATTGTCAAGACATTGGTATTTTGTGGTGTAACACTCAAACTACTAGCTAGTGATTGTAAATTCCCCTAGATCATGTGTGAGATCCTAGAATTATAGGTTTCCAAATGATCCTACCACATTTTTCTTGGTGTGAGTATAACAAGTAAGGGCTCAATTGTAAGAATTATACTAGTAGGGGCTCAAAAACCAACTTACAACATTAGGTCCATCCGAGGTACTCATGTCAAGGATCCTCATAAAATTGGGTATAAAAACCCCATAAATCAACATCACATATATTTTGCACATTACTCATATTACTAGAGATACTATCTCAAGGTGACTCATAAACATATCCACAACATGGTGCCTTTGCAAAAAAGCTCCATTTGTCACTAAGTACTCAATGTATATGTTTTAGAGTACCTTCTTGCTATCCAATATTTCCAAAAGGCTACTTATTTCACTATCCTACTTACTAAACATGAGGATATTTTCCTATGTTCACATGGAAGTACATAATTAGTGTTTACTTGATTTATTAGGCCAATCTCTCATCTTTTAGGAAGCAAACATGATGCAAACATGCAATAAAGATGTGGTATAACATAAAAGCAAGTGTAAGAAACCCTAGAACTCATACAAGCCTCACACCACACTCCATAGTGCTTGTAGTTAGTTCAATTTATCATTTTCATCCATACCAAGGCCACAATTCCTTAAAGGTACAATCTTTTCCTTCAATGATCTATTTCTTTACACGTATCAGTAATAAAACACCATGTAAAATTTTGTTGAAACACATCAGTTTGAGGGCAATATGACTTCAACAATAATATGCATAAAACGACACGTTGAGGCATAAATTTGCATTCCAAAAAATTCTAGCATTACATTAATTAGGAGAATATGAAAATTCCAACTTAGATGATCATCTGAATGTCAAGTAAGATTATAGATTCGTATTGTACTCAACATTGTATCAAACAATCAATAAAAATGGCATTTTAAGGGCAGAACATGCCACTTATTAATTTCAACCTTATTCATTCTAGAGATATAACATTTCCTCATCTTGTATCAACACTAATTGGAGGTAGAGATAAGGATATTTGTGATGAGTGCATTATGGTACCAACTACTCCATAAAGACTTCATTTCTAGGTGTATCGCCCTTACATATTCTAGAGAGATAAAATTTTCATGTCTTACATCATCACTAATTCGAGGTAGAGATAATAATATTCGTGATTATTTCATTATGATATAAAATATTCCACAAAAACTCCATCTCTAGGCATATTAAAAAAGTTCCAAGCATATTTAGGGTTTTCATGTGAAGTATGTAGGTGAAGCGGGAGAAAAGTAGATATATTACTTGCATCAAGATGAAGAAAATGATATTTAAAAAGAAAATCATGGACAAGACACCAATACATGAAATAACCCTCCAAAAGCTCCACCAAAGCTCTTCTAGACAAATCTATTCTCAACTAGGTCAATGAGAGAGAAAAAAAGATATTTAGGCAAAGAAAGCACACAAGATCTATCATAGTTTACCATGGATCTCAATGAAAGAATGATAAGAGTGGAAAACAACATGAAAATCGAATAAGTAAGAAAGATATTTATTGATGTAGTGTTAAAATGAAGTTATCAAGATTTAGATCCACCAAGGAAAGAGGTGATTCTTCTTCCTGGCCCATGCTAGCTTCAAGCCACCCATGGACCACTTTGGAGCTTCTCTTAGTCTACTTGGTTGTCCTTCACTCTTCCAACATCTCTTGGGTGTGTCAAATGAGTCTCACCAATGGTCATGGAATATTTATAGGCCATGGTAAAAGAAAACCTAAGACAACCTTTAACTAATACACCCATCAAACCCCCTCTCTATTGATGCATCAACCTTAAGCATTGCCCATTGATCAGCCTAAATCGCACGTCCGGAATATAGAGGCATATTCAGAAGGAATCAAACTCTTATATTTATAACCTGAAACCTTCAAAGACCCCCACAACTTTTATTATGGGGTCGAAGTAGATATATGGGGTTAAACACAGGGATGTGGGGACATTTAGGATGCCACAAATTTCATTCCTTAGTCAGATAAGCCAATACAATAGTCGATAAAATATGTGCTAGAACTAGTCTAGCGGGTTGTCATGAATTAAAAGAGAAAACAAAGTAAATAAAATAGAGCCTGTGAGATTCTACCAATAAGAGAGAAGGAGTTCTTGGCTATGTAACCACAAGTTGGGCAGTCTATGCACCCATTCTCGGGCGTAAATAACCCTCGAAGACTTGAACAAGCAATCTATATCCAAACATAGTACGTACTGTCATGTCTGTTCCTGTGGGGTCATCCCACTTGCTCTCATGCAGCGTGACTAAATCCCATCATTTTATGCCATCGAACCTCTCTCGTGGATGACAAATCAACACCCAAAAATATTCTAGGAACCCTCTCGGGTCTTAGAATATTCTGGGGATGTTAGGAACAAACGACCTTGAACCGTCCACTCAGATTCCGATCCAAACTATCTTCTCTTAACCATTCCTACATGGATCTCTCGATACAGATAGAAATAGCAGTTCAAGCAAGAAAGAGATCAACCAAACTAGCTATCATAACCAAAAAAGGAATATAGAACAAGAAACATACTAGATATGAAATAAATCAACTTGCTTAAGGTAAAAGTACATAAACATGCCCAACACGGGCTACATAGCCAAGAAGGAGCTCAACTAGCCATAGACAAGCATAGTTGGCACCGAACAAAGATGAAAGGATTTTTTTCTGTCACTATAAGCCTGTATATATATGCATAGTTTTCCTCTTGCTTTACACATACTTGTCCATATATACTAAATTGTTTTCCTTTTTTTCTTATACCTTTTTCAGCCATGGATGTTGCTTCAAAAAGACAAGTGATCTTGTCCTCCTGTCCTCCTGAGTTTTTCTACATTTCTGACTACTGGCAAATAATTGAAAGTCGTGCCTTACAACTCGTCAAGTTATATTCACCCCCACCGTCGTCATATGAAGATACCCCAACAATGGAGACTGCCAGTCAGCCCTTGACTTCTGTGCCATCATGGGAGCAAGAACTGATCAAGCCAGTAGAGTTGAGTCGAGAAAGTGCCAACGCACTCACCTCCTTAGCCCCTCATCTCCAAGAAGATGTTGATCCAATGCAACAACTACTAGAAGAGCAGGATCGTCATCTCAAACTAGTCACCGAGGCTGTAGACCGTAGTAGAAGTCTACTTCGAACTCTTAAGGAAGGATCCATCCAAGCGCATCAGTTCGATACAGCGGATTCCCCTCATATGTGCATGGCAGAGTCGACGGGTCTCGAAAGCATTGCTGCTCAAGTACAACAACTTCTTGATAAAGATGTTGAACAGGGTAGGAGGCTCCAAGAGCTCATCGATTTGGTTACAATCCAGTTACAACTGCCATCACAAGACAATGAAGAAGTTAGTCATCAAGACCATTCCATTGGGTCTGAAGTGGAGTATTCACCATCATCCTATTTAGACCATCAACTGGATACACTGGGGTTTTTATGTGAAGACCAACCTACGTGGGGAAGTTCTTAATTCTATCCAGATGAGCCAGCTCATGAACCAATGGAGGAACAAGAATAGGTCTATGAATATGATGACACCTATCCTCACCGGGAAAGTCAAACAAACTCACTATCAGAAAGTGAAGCTTGTTCTGACGAATCTGATTCAGATAGTGATCCAGACCAGAGTGATGACCCTCACATTGAGACGTGTCACTTAGCTTCAAGCAGTACACCAATCATGGTTTGGAACAATCTATATGATGAGTATGACGTTGACGATGACAGCTGGTCAACATGGAGCAGCGGGTCAACTGACGATAACAAGTTGGAGCAGTACGAGCCGCCATTTACACCCTTACCTTTACAAGGTAGGGTGGACGTCAAGGGGGCAGGATGGATGGTTCACTACATCATGGATGTTGAACATGAAGATACCCTAGACTCCACGCCAGGTGATAAGCTTGGGGTGGTCAAACTACAAACTGATTCTTCAGGGAGTTCTTCTTGTTTAGAAATTGATTGGATGACTCAGACTACACATGAAGATTTATCTGAGCATCCAACCTCAAATGTAGAGATGGAGAGAGAAGATATGAGTCCTCCAAAAGACCTCCAACCTCTCTCATCTATCTCATCCTATGTCGACATCCCAGGACCTTCATATTCAAATTCATATAATGAAAGGTACCATGAGGATGAAATGCCGAAGAATTCATCCCAGTGCAGCTCAAGTCAATTCTGGCACTGAGATGACTTCACCGAGTCACCAAATTTTATTCCTCTACTTCAGAATCGGCAGGGCCCGCATATCCGCATATTCTACTCCTATTATGTGGCAGAACCCGTCAGTAAGACGCAGGTGACACTGGTCCCAAAACTTAGGATTTGGGACCCCAATGTCGGTATCGTGGGGCAGCCACCCCCTTTTCCCTTACCCAACCTCCCACCCTTTTATTAAAATAATTTTTTCTCTTCATTATTCTTGTTAGTTAGTTTCTTTCCTCTAACTGTTTTTTTATATCCTTGCATCCATGCATCATCTTTCGAACATCAATAACTGTCGTTAAAATCTTGCATTCTTGCCTCACTATGTCAAGTTTAAGTCTTGCTTGAGGACGAACACACTTTTAAGCTTCGGGTGGTAGGCTTTGCCCTTCTTTCTCTTCACCCTTCTTGCATGCACGTGTATTTCTTGCATTTAGCATAAGCTTGTAGCTTTGCAATTATGACCATATGGTGTGAATCTAATAGATAAATGCTTGACTTTATGCCTAAATGCACAGTTTTCATCTTAAAAATTGTTGGACCTTTTGCTTGACTTTCTCTTTGACTCTTTCCTTGAGTTTGGTAATAAATCTAAGGTTATGTGCCTTTTTCATAGCTTAAAGCTAAATTCCCTTTATCTATGTTGTGAATGGCATATCCATGGTAAGGGACCGTTGGAATGAGGTAAAACACGATTAAAGACTCCTAGCGATGAATGCACAAGCTTGCCTCTATTCTAAGGATTCTTGAATCATAATTGCTACTTCTCACACAAGTATCAAGAGGATTATGATGGACTTTGAGCTATGATCAAGATGAAGTGTTTTTCCTTGATGGACTACATGTTGGGTTTTAGGGGAGACAGATAAGGCAGCGGAAACAAAAAAATTTCTCCCCCAACCCATACCGAGGAAACACGTCAACGTCTATATAATAGGAAAGGATGGTTTGTGGAATCATACCTTGTGTCGAGGCTTGCTCGGCGACAATACCTCACGCAATGCGCGGTCTTTAACTCCAGTCTTGGATGGCGTCTGTGCAGCTCCTGGCCGCACCGGGACTGACGACTCCTCCTCCTACCGGACTGTCAAATGACAGTTGTCCTCCCGCCTCTGTAGTAGTCCACACGGACCACCTGGAACTCCACACTCCTTGTCCCACAAGGAAGTGGAAGGAGTCGCACCCTCCTGTTGACGTACTAGTCGCCAACACACTCTCCTGCTACTAGTTGCAACTGCAGTTGTCCTTCCCTTGTTGCACCTCCCTTTTGCGGGAAGCACTTGTTCAGGATCTCTCACGATTACCAAAACCAGAGAGAATGACAACTTCGCAAAGCAACCAGCTTGCATTGAGTTGTCTTTTGAGAAGCCCCCAATACCCCTATATATATAGGCGGGTCATGGGACAGGGTTCTCTGTGTCCGGAAATATGGGACTAAACCAGGAGTAGAAGGGTTCGAGAATTTTCCACGAAAAGCAACTGATTCGCAACTTGAAATGATCGGTTCACAACTGAACCGATCGGTTCGGCCATTGAGCCGATCGGTTGGACCTGAGCCGATCGTTTGGGGCACTCCAACCGATCGGTTGGTTCCCTGAACCGATCGGTTCATGGTCCTAATCCGGCTCAAAAAGACTTTCCTTGTTTCATTCTCAATTGGTATCAAATATCAATGTTATTCCCAATCGAATTGGGCAATTTGAAACCAAAGGAAAATTCTTGCCGACATGACTTTCCTAACTGGTCGGTTGCACCAGTTGAGCCGATCGGTTCAACCCTTGAACCAGTCGTTTCATCCTGGGCATGAGCTGATCAGCCTGGACACTCCAGCCGACCGGTTCAGCAACCTCAGCCGACCGGTTCATCACATGAGCCGATCGGTTGGGAGCATAGGTTGGGCAAAATCAGTCAATTGCGATTTCAATCAATCTGTTACTCCAATCAATGCGTCCAACACCTTGAACCATACGATATTGAGCCATCGACTGATTGAATGTTTAATTGAACTACTAAACTCCTTTAGTAATCAATCTAAACATTGCTTTGTGGATAAAACTCCTCTTCCAGGTTAAATCCTATGTGTGTGACCCTGCAGGTCCATTTCACGTTGGCAGTGAAAGTCCATAACACTTATGACTTCACAAGCACAGAGTGGAGCCTAGTCACACATCAGTGCTACCCAAGTGAAAGTAGAAAGTTGGAGAACAACTTTCATCCTACAATCCATGAATGGTGTTACAGCGAATGTATAATTCCTTTGTCATTGATATCCCGAATGAACTCGAGGCATGGAACAGTCATCCTGTCAACGTTCATTCACTTTCTTGATCTCAGAGTAGATTGAAGGAGATATGTATGACATCAATATCACATATTGATTCACACATGCTTGCGCACGCCTATCTCAATCCTACTCATCAAGTGGCCTCGGATATCAAACTCCCTCAGGAGGGACAAATCCCATATCTATCACTCACCCCTCAAAAGTCCCATGTGTCAAAGCCACCCAATCATCACCTTTATAACAACCCATGTTTCAGGACTGTGTTTGATGATGTCAAAGTGTGCCCAACGACATGTGTTGAGTGTAGTGATTTCAGGTCAAAGAATCACACTCACCACCATCACTGTGAGTACTGACTGTGACTACCATCTCATGGTTCCATGTGTCAAACTCACAGTGGGTCTGTCCAGTACTTTGTTCTCTAACAAGTACCTATGTGTTTGGTTTGATATCTCTATATCATGACTAATGAGATTCTGTCATCAACCAACACCACAATCTAGTCTTGTGTGTCATTTTTGTCTATCTACCTTCCACAATGACATCCGACTAGGGACATAACAAGAATGTACAAACTCTTAGCATCTGTATGATCTCATCGTTCAGGTCCTTAACCTGAAAGCATACGTCATTGAGTATTGTCATTCTCTAAACATTCAATCTGTTCTATCACTATCTCATATGACTGAACCAGAAAGAATTGGAAGCTTGCCTTTGATGTTTATCAAATCAATCTTAATGTATCCCACCAATCATCCCATGATTGGCTCTCAGGGCATACATACCAACAGACTCCCACTTGCACTGCGAGCCAATCACTCTTGAATCATATTCATAGTGATCTTCAAACATGTCCCACATGTTATTGTGCTCTTAGTACGAACATAGTGAGTAATGACAAGACCTTGCCAAAGTCAGTATAAATTGCATGTCTCTCATCTCTTCACTGTACGTCACACGTATGAGATGGAGTTGCCATAATATGCGATCTAGTATTCCTTTGCTAACCTTTAGCCACATTGCATGATCAAGGATTCCAGACTTGTCATCAATGACCGGAATATCTATAAGTTCATCTCATGAACTTCTAGATCCATATAGTATCCATTGATGTTCTCTAACACACGGATACTCGGTATTTCCTTTTAAATAGTTTTATTGGAACATTTCCAATTATCAACCAACTTTCACTTTTATACATCCTATGTATATTTTGCGATTAATTTTCTATCCTTTCGGAAGTTCGCATCAATGTAACTCTTTACATCAAACTCTTCCTTATCTCCATGGAACTAGTACTTCATAAGTACTTATCAAGTTCTCATGGTATTCCAGTAACCCTTACTGGAAGTAGACATACATCCACTCGTCATGTCCCACATACGAGTTATCAGGATGAGCACATCATATTGTCATGTCATACATACAAAATGATGAATGCATTTTATTCTTGCCATGTCATACATGTAAGACAATGGGATGATTACATACATGATAGATCCATATCTATTCTTAGTGTTCCCATTCTTCATAAGAATTGGACACTTGGCCTTGGGATTCTAATATCCATATAATATGAACAAGTTTTCTCCCACTCAATCTGTGCATACTGAACCCTTCAGTACAGATTGCCAATGTATGCTTTCTCTTTCTAGGTCAAGAGATTTTTCAAGAACTATCTCTATAGATCTCTATTCCTATCATATAGGAAACATCTCTATCTTCCTTAAAGATAATTTCCACTTTTGGATTTCCATTCTAGAACATTTCCATTTCACATCAACATGTGGAATGTGAACACGCTCCCACTAAATCACAGATCCCTTCTTTATCTTTGACATATCAGTCAAACCCTTTGACTATATCATCAAAGTAAAGACCCAATTCTGAGTTGCTTGTACTCAATCAATCACATTGATTAGTCCATTGTAACTTATAGACTTCATTTACATTAGTGGATTCATAAACCTTATAGGCTGTGTCACGTACACATCCTGGTTTTATTCCTCATAGGAATGCGGTTTTAGTATCCATATGCCAAATGTCTTAGTCATTAAGTTCCAATCAACAAGCATCATCCTTCTCAAAATGTTATCCTTGTGTCTTAACACTTAAGACTCATTTGCACTTATGGATATGATCTAATGAGTGCTACCATCAAGGTCATACCTTATGGTTCACATGGATGTCATTTAGGATGTAATGGTCATAAACCATAACTCAAGATTCGGTTCCTCATATTCATCTAGATAGTTGACTCATCACATGAACAACTCATCACATAGATAGTTGAGGTGTATCTGTTAAGGATATGAGAACTCACAACCCTTGTGATTCTTAATTTCCTTTATTAGTGTGGGGTATTCTTTTATTAAGAAGAAATTCAATTATTCGATAATCATTCTCTAACTCCTTAGAGTATGATTCCTTCTTGATTTAGACATCACCATGCCTTAATCATGAGTTCACTATGATACACTATCATAATCACTCATAAGGATCTCAAACATTTGGTCCAAGTATTTCATTCATTGATCTCATCAAGAATTAATACTTTACCAAATTTGTACTTCATCTATGACAATCTTGAACACTTCAAGATGTTCATATTGGTATTTCTCTAAACACCATTTGAAGTATTAGAATTTGTTCCAATTGGTATGTAAATACATCACATGTATTATACCTAATAGGATAATCACTCTTCCACTACCTTTAGTGAAGATTGATTAATCATGTCCAAGATATTCATGTCTCTTAATGGTTCTCTAACCAAAAGAGTCTAGGTTTATCCATCATATGGAAACTAGAAATGAATTTCTCATGATTGATGCTAATTTGATTGTTTGAGTTATCAATAACTTTAGGTATCATTTTATCTTATGCATACCATGTATCACAAGATAAACAAGGCATTGCCACAAAGATCATATCTTTAAGATTGAAACATCAACTTTATTAATTGCCATCATTGTCATACAATATGCAATAATAAAGTGTTTCTATCTATTGGCAATATATGAAATAACAGTTCTCAACTCTATTTCGTGCCCTTTAGGCTGAAATAAACTGAAAGATACTCCTATCTATGGCCGCAACACTTGCTCTAATGATGGGTACTTCTTTCTTGGTCCTTTCACAAAGGCCATCACTTCTTTGCGGATATTGCATATCATATATAACATATCCATATCTTGGTATCATATACATCGGATAAAGAAGTGGTTCATTTCATGATACCTTAGGTGGAGATCTCCATCCCCTCCTTCATCTTCTTTTGTTCTTCTAGATATAGAGGGCAGGTCCCTCATACACCCTTTCCCCATGTGCCTTGAGGCTGAAGACGACTTGGATTTCTGGCTAGCATCAGAACACTTCTTAGCTTTGCCCTTGCCCTTGCCCTTAAGACTTACCTTTTCTTTGATCACATCAAAGATTATGGTTTGTCTTTCTTCATCTTTGCCTCTACTATCCTCAACATGTCCAATGACTCTGTCAACGCTTGTCAAAGTTGTTCATGTTGTAGCTTATCATGAATTGTATGATTCTTGCAACATTTGCAGTATCATACCAATAGCCAACTCTTGGCTCAGAGGGAATCCTTCTTAGTCAGGTTTTCCACATACCCAATCACATTGAGTGTGTGAATACCTTACTAGATCTCCTTCTGTCATGACATACTAGGACAGTGTCTTTGAGACATCATATGTCTCATGTTGTCTCTGCAACTCATAGTTCAGAGAACACAACATCAAGCACTCCTCATCAATGTCTTCCTCGGTATGCTTCCATAAGCATACTTTCAACCATTGATATGGTGGGATCGAGTTCATCTAGTTCTGGTATAACTAGGACTTAGAGCTTTCGCTCTTTGATTTAGAACACTTCTCATCATCATCCTAACCAGTCGTGGAATTATTCCCATTTAATTTGTTGGTCTCAAAGACCGATCGCAAATAAAGTGATTTGTTGATTAACCATTTATTTTAACAAAAGGAAATGTATGCAATTTTAGTTCAATACTCTTTTTGACTTGTTTGATTGATTTGAAAAGTTGACGATAAAATTAGGCCTTTAATTAATTATTGCTCCCACTATTTTAGTTCAAATTGATAGCCCTCACCATCAATTCGGAAGATTGCAGTGTACAACCTTCTAGTGGGCAAGATCTTGAAATCCTCTAAGTCATGAGTCAGCTTTGGCTGATCGCCCACAACTTAGATCTCTCAGGTAGGCAACTCTTGCCAATTGCATCATATGCAACTCTTGTTGAATGAACATGCACAACACCTTGCCATGAACATTCCTTGCCTCTGGGCTTAGACGCTCTAAGAATCACCAGTTAAGTCTAACCCAAAAGTCGACACGGTAAACATGCACCCTGCTTTGGCAGAACCTACATGTCTACCCTTCACACTTCCACAAGATAGACGGCGCACCACGCTTTGGCGTAACCTACGCTTGGTCGATCGAGTTTTTCATGTGTGTCGCTAATGGAAGGCATGTAAGACTTAATATTTTAATGAGGGATTTGGTTTTTATATACATATACATATCCAATCACCACAATATATAGTATGTATCATATACATGCTATATCCCACAGAAAACATGCACAAACGATAAAAAGTGATGATTATGGCCATCCTAATGTGATTCCTCGAGCCAAGAGGAATCACTGTCATCTAGGTCAACATCACATGCAACCTGTACAAGATGAACATCTGTGCCTTGCCATCCGAGTTGATCAACTCATCACATGAATGATCTGTACTCTCCAGCCGGTTGTCTGGGTGCCACCAGCCGATCGGTTGGCTCCTCCAACCGATCGGTTCGCCTAGACGTCGTGCATCTCGTCATGTCCGCCACCCGCTCGTCTCGCTCCTCGAACCGGTCATCAACCGATCGGTTCACTCCTTGAACCGAATGTCTGGAACGTCAACCGATCGGTTCACGCCTTGAACCGATTGTTTCAGCTGTCGTCTTGATGTCCGCCGGTCTTCGACATAACAGGAAATAAAATCTATCCTAATTATTACATTACTTTAAAAAGGGAAACCCCGAGTTACATTCAGGGGGAGCAAAGGTAGGAAAGAACCTCGAATTATTTCGAGTTACATCAGGAATAAGAGAGGGAAGATCGGTGTGCAGACCGAGATGCAAGCAACCACAAACAACCACACACAGATAGGGGTTTATAGGCCATAATCATGCTACACACATCCACCACAAAACTCGTTTAAGGGCGACGCGTATCGAGTGCATTAATAATACATATCATATATGTAATTAGGGATTTGTAGATTTAGGATTGGACATGCATAAAGTCGATATTATTCGCATCGCATGCAATAAATAAAGGCGACAAACCAAAATCAATCATATCGATATTCCTAAAATATATAACAGTTGACGTGGCTCTGATACCACTGTTGGGTTTTAGGGGAGACAGATAAGGCAGTAGAAACAAAAAAAATTTCTCCCCCAACCCATACCGAGGAAACACGTCAACGTCTATATAATAGGAAAGGATGGTTTGTGGAATCATACCTTGTCCCGAGGCTTGCTCGGCGACAATACCTCGTGCAATGTGCGGTCTTCAACTCCGGTCTTGGACGGCGTCTGTGTAGCTCCTGGTCGCACCGGGACTGACGACTCCTCCTCCTACCGGACTGTCGGATGACAGTTGTCCTCCTAAGCGGCAGTGTCCTCCCGCCTCTGTAGTAGTCCACACGGACCACCTGGAACTCCACACTACTTGCCCTACAAGGAAGTGGAAGGAGTCGCACCCTCCTGTTGACGTACTAGTCGCCAACACACTCTCCTGCTACTAGTTGCAACTGTAGTTGTCCTTCCCTTGTTGCACCTCCCTTTTGCGGGAAGCACTTGCTCGGGATCTCTCACGGTTACCAAAACCAGAGAGAATGACAACTTCGCAAAGCAACCGGCTTGCATTGAGTTGTCCTTTGAGAACCCCCAATATCCCTATATATAGGCGGGTCATGGGACAGGGTTCTCTGTGTCCGGCAATATGGGACTAAAGCAGGAGTAGAAGGGTTCGAGAATTTTCCACAAAAAGCATCCGGTTCGCAACTTGAAATGATCGGTTCACAACTGAACCGATCGGTTCGGCCATTGAGCCGATCAGTTGGACCTGAGCCGATCGTTTGGGGCACTCCAACCGATCGGTTGGTTCCCTGAACCAATCGGTTCATGGTCCTAATCCGGCTTAAAAAGACTTTCCTTGTTTCGTTCTCAATTGGTATCGAATACCAATGTTATTCCCAATCGAATTGGGCAATTTGAAACCAAAGGAAAATTCTTGCTGACATGACTTTCCCAATTGGTCGGTTGCACCAGTTGAGCCGATCGGTTCAACCCTTGAACCGGTCATTTCATCCTGGGCATGAGTCGATCAGCCTGGACACTCCAGCTGATCGGTTCAGCAACCTCAGCCGACCGGTTCATCACATGAGCCGATCGGTTGGGAGCACAGGTTGGGCAAAATCAGTCAATTGCGATTTCAATCAATCCGATACTCCAATCAATGCATCCAACACCTTGAACCATACGATATTGAGCCATCGACTGATTGAGTGTTTAATTGAACTACTAAACTCCTTTAGTAATCAATCTAAACATTGCTTTGTGGATAAAACTCCTCTTCCAGGTTAAATCCTATGTGTGTGACCCTGCAGGTCCATTTCACGTTGGCAGTGAAAGTCCATAACACTTATGACTTCACAAGCAAAGAGCGGTGCCTAGTCACACATCAGTGCTACCCAAGTGAAAGTAGAAAGTTGGAGAACAACTTTCATCCTACAATCCGTGAATGGTGTTACAGCAAATGTATAATTCCTTTGTCACTGATATCCCGAATGAACTCGAGGCATGGAATAGTCATCCTGTCAACGTTCATTCACTTTCTTGATCTCAGAGTATATTGAAGGAGATATGTATGACATCAATATCACATACTGATTCACATATGCATGTGCACGCCTATCTCAATCCTACTCATCAAGTGGCCTCGAATATCAAACTACCTCAGGAGGGACAAATCCCATATCTATCACTCACCCCTCAAAAGCCCCATGTGTCAAAGCCACCCAATCATCACCTTTATAACAACCCATGTTTCAGGACTGCGTTTGATGATGTCAAAGTGTGCCCAACGACATGTGTTGAGTGTAGTGATTTCAGGTCAAAGAATCACACTCACCACTATCACTGTGAGTACTGACTGTGACTACCATCTCATGGTTCCATGTGTCAAACTCACGGTGGGTCTGTCCAGTACCTTGTTCTCTAACAAGTACCTATGTGTTTGGTTTGATATCTCTATATCATGACTAATGAGATTCTGTCATCAACCAACACCACAATCTAGTCTTGTGTGTCATTGTTGTCTATCTACCTTCCACAATGACATCCGACTAGGGACATAACAAGAATGTACAAACTCTTAGCATCCGTATGATCTCATCGTTCAGGTCCTGAACCTGAAAGCATACGTCATTGAGTATTGTCATTCTCTAGACATTCAATCTGT
Source organism: Alisma plantago-aquatica (assembly GCA_963693085.1). NCBI lineage: Eukaryota > Viridiplantae > Streptophyta > Magnoliopsida > Alismatales > Alismataceae > Alisma > Alisma plantago-aquatica. The sequence continues at coordinate 579,330,892 of OY856412.1, read as the reverse complement.
TCTATCACTATCTCATATGAATGAACCAGAAAGAATTGGAAGCTTGCCTTTGATGTTTATCAAATCAATCTTAATGTATCCCACCAATCATCCCATGATTGGCTCTCAGGGCATACATACCAACACTACGTGCCTTCTCACATTAGATTGAGTCAAAAAGATGAAAAATATAAAAATGTGCAAAAGAGGCTTTGCCGGCCACAAAATCCCAAAATATCTATATAGTTCTCACCCAAGCCTATAAATAGAATGCATATGATAAAAGCCTGAGTGTGAACAATAAATGAGTGTTGTTTTCTCTTTTAGGAGAGTTGAGGATGGTGCCCAGTCGGTGTATGACTGTGCTCATGAATGTGGGTATGTTACACCTGGTATTATCACTCCAAATGCTCATTAGAGAGTCACTAGGAACCCCTAGGAGACCTATGAGATCATCCAAGTAGCAGGGTTGGTTCGACCATAGTATGAGGAGTTCATCTCACTGCTTTGGACCAACTGGTTCAGACTGCAGGGATTGTTGCTCGCTACATGGACCAACCTGACGCAGATCAGGATCCTTAGAAGTCATTAGAGTCTTTTTGCTATGTTTCTTAAGGATATGAATAAGTGAGAGGCATGGTATTCCTGGTTGGTATGCATGGAATCATGGTGATGGCTAAATGATCATCACCCGCATGATAATCTGTGTGACAATTCTTTTATGCTGAATAAATATGATTCAAACCCTCATGAGTATCGGCATGCTATAGTGAATTTGCTTAATCTTGCCTGGAAACTCTTTGATCTTACTTTAGCAGGACTATGGTTGATTGGTGGGGGTGTGTTCTGAAATGACATGGATCAAGAGAATAGATTCTTTAAACAATTTTTCTTAACCTTAGCATATATTTCCAAGCTTAATTTGGATGTTATCTTTTTGTTCTTTGAGCACGGTCTTGCTTGAGGACAAGCAAGTTTAAAAGTTGGGGTAGTTGATAACACCCAAATTTATGCATATTATCTATGCATTTCATCTATGGTTTCGTGTCACTTTGGTCTTAATATGCACTCTTTTTCTCATGTTTTAGTTCTTTTCTTATTTACTTAGATAAGATAACTAACTAGCCAATAAAGTAGCCAATCTAGCCAATTTTGGGACTTGCAGGAACCGAACCTAAGAAGACATCTACTCTCCAAAGATTTCTCCCCAACACATAGTTTTTGCAGCAGCTATGAACCTGCCACGACCGTGGAAAACAGCCACGACCGTGACAATCCACCCTGACCACGACCGTGGCAATCAGGCACGACCGTGGTGCCCACTGCGACCACGTCCTTCAAAACTGTGACCGCGGTCCTAGCCACGACTGTGGCCACCAGCCACGATTGTGGTCGTCCACCTTCGCCACGACCGTGGCCATCTTCCACAATCGTGGCCGCGTGCAATGACTATGGCCATGAATCACGACTGCGGCCTTCGCCTTCCACACCACGACTGTGATCTTCATTACCACGACAGTGGTCTTCCCTCACAATGACTGTGGCCATCTGCCACGACCGTGGCGCCCCAACCGCAACCACAGTCTTCATCACCATGACCGTGATTTCCATTCCATGAACTACAACTATGGTGTTGACCATGACTGTGGCCAGAGGTCACGACCGTGGCCGACCCTGTGACCTGCTGGCTGCGGTCTGCAGTGTGCTTCTATAAATAGGTGTCCCCTCAGTCATTTGAGAGAGGGGCCTCGACCAATGATTCCGAGAGGCTGCTGCTCTGAGATATGAAGGTTCCTAGAGTTTTGTGGGAGAGTCCAGAGGTCTGAAAAGACCAAAGAGCTCACCCTACACCCTCCTCTTTGGTGAGATTCCAATCTCCACCACTCTCCATCATCCCCTGGTCTTCGATCTCCAAGGGCGGAAGCTGAGGAGTGAGAAGACCCACGACCTCCATCATCCTCCATCTCTGTTCACCCACTAAGATGCTATTCAGGGTGGATCTAGAGAGAGAGAGAGGACCAAGGAGTCCAGATCTAATCAAGGAGGAGGACCAAAAGATGAGATTAGATTTGATTTAGAGGACCAAGGAGTCCAGATCTAGAGAGAGAGAGAGGACCAAGGAGTCCAGATCTAGCCTGTACGGAGGCAAAGGATGATTAGATTTGGACTCCTTGGTCCTCTCTCTCCCTAGATCCGCCCCGAACAGTAGCTTAGTGGGTGAACGGAGATGGAGGACGATGGAGGTCATGGGTCTTCTCACTCCTCAGCTTCCGCCCTTAGAGATCGAAGACCACGGGATGATGGAGAGTGGTGGAGATTGGAAGCTCACTGAAGAGGAGGGTGTAGGGTGAGCTCTTTGATCTTTTCAGACCTCTGGACTCTCACACAAAACTATGGGAACCTTCAAATCTCGAAGCAGCAGTCTCTCCGCGTCCTTGGTCGAGGCCACCCTCTCAAATGAGTGGAAGGACACCTATTTATAGAGGCAGACTGCAGACCGTGGCCAGCAGGTCATGGGGTTGACCACGGTTGTGGCCAACACTACGGTCGTGGTTCATGGAATGGAAATCGCAGTTGTAGTGATGAAGACCACGGTCGCGGTCTGGGCGCCACGGTCGTGGTGAGGGAAGACCGCAGTCGCAATGATGAAGATCACGGTTGTGGTATGGAAGGTGAAGACTACAGTCGCGGTTCATGGCCACAGTCATGGTGGGTGGCCACAGTCGTTGTGTGCGGCCACGGTCATGGTGGACGGCCACCATCGTGGCGAAGGTGGACGGCCACGGTCGTGGCAGGTGGCCACAGTCATGGCGACGACCGCGTTCGCAGTTTAGAAGGTCGCGGTCGCGGTGGGCACCATAGTCGTTCCTGATTGCCACGGTCGTGGCTGGTTTCCACATTCATGGCGGGTTTACAGCTGCCGCAAAAACTATGTGTTGAGGAGAAATCTTCGGAGAGTAGATGTCTTCTCAAGTTTGGTGCCTGCAAGTCCCAAAATTGGCTAGTAAAACATGAGCAAAAGAGTGCATATTAAGACCAAAGTGACACGAAACCATAGATGAAATGCATAGATAATATACGTAAATTTGGGTATTATCACCCAGCCATTAGAGCGCATCATCTTCCAACGTATCTAGGATCAATCCCTCAAGGTCCAACCCATTAAGGTCCCTCATCCAAGACCCATAAAGGTGCCTACTCTATGACCCATCAATCTCTTTACTCATTAACCCATCAAGGTTTCCACTATACACCCATTAGGTGACCACCACCTGAACCATCTATTCCATCATATCTTGAACCTTTGAGTTATCAATCACATGACTCATTGTTACAACCTCAATTTTACTTATGTTTTCATAATTGAAATGTATTGATTTTATGAATTTGGACTTAATTGAAAAGGTTATGTGTTTTGCTTCAAAGGATGGATTTCTTTGTAAATACCCCTTTGGATAGGAATTTCATGATTCCTATTATTAGATTAATCCATTAATGGATATAAAAGAAAAGAAAAGAGGAAAAGTTCAAATAATGGAAAAAAAAGATAAATAGATAAAACGGAATTCATGCATAAATACACAATAATGACTTTTGATATGATATGTTAGATAATTAAAAGGATAATTATCTAGTTATTCTTGGAAACAGAATGTTTGACACTCTAAATAACATTATCTCAACTTAACCTTTAAATGTTTGAAAATAGTAATAAGAAAGATAATTCTAGAAGATAGAATTAAAGGACATTCCATAATATAATTGTTTTTATGAGATGATTCATGGAATAAGATTGATATATAAAGGGCATCTCAATTTAAATGAATATGACTTGAGAAAGATTTTGATGACCTGCCATAGAATGATGATAATTGGCGTAAGAATTATATTAAGGAATTACGATATGGCTGTACCTTCTTGTGACCTTTGGGTCGACACCTTTTATCCTAAGAAAAGGAAGGAGGGATATAATTTAAGTCTTTGCCTTTTTATTCTTTGGCAATCACATATGGAAATACCTTTCCATCTTGGATAGTTGGTGACTCACGTTGGTTTTCTTTCGGGAATATATGAGGAAGGTTTCCTCTTCTAGACGATGGAGTCTTTCTCTCTCCCATCAGTGAGCGTATAAGGAAGGATCTTAGCTCTCCCCAATTACCCTCGTCCTCCCTTCATCGGGACACTTAGGGTTACTACTTGAGCAAGTATATATATATAAGGACCCGGGGGCCTCATCTCCAAGGTGAAACCCTCTACCATAACCTTTCACAGCCTCTACCTTAGAGTATAAAGAGGTTTCCCAAAGAGATGTAGTGCTCCGCCACACCTATAGCGAGAGTGGGGAGGCTATGTACACCACGTTTCTCAACTAGTCCATGATAGGGAAGCAGCCGCCACCCAGAACCACCGGCAGTCATGGAGGTGAGTGGGTTGCGATGATGGTGTGGTGCTCCACGGTGATAGAGATCTACGTTTCCATCGGGACGACACCGTAGAGACGGTGCAGCTGCAGCCACATGGCTGCAACATCAGCAGCAGGTCGTAGGGCATACTCTCCTAACATAGCCACATGGGCCACGCTCTGGGCGGCGCCCCAGGTGTGACTAGAGGTGGCGGGGCTAGGGCAAAGTGGGGCGGCATCCGTCGGGGTCCGATGAAGGTTGGAAGAGCCGCGCAGGTCGCAGCTAGGGCTGCAGTAGGCGGGCAGGCGGTGTGTCGCAGGGAAGAAGAAGGCAAGGGTCCATTGGATGAGAATGCCCCTCTGTGGGCTGCAGTAGTCAAGAATTAACCAAGAGAATAACCTTAATTCGGTTATGTTCCCTAAAGCAGTCGCTTGGCATGAGATGGGTGACGTGGTGCGCAACCATTGGTCCGTCAGGTAATTTCTTTGCAAATTTCATAACTAATGATTCGTAGCTCGGTTTAGCATGCGTAATATATGAAAATTGATCCTCAGAACAAGAGGAACACAAAGAAATTATGTATGAAGCCTAATTCTGCTTGAAACTCAAAAATATACGGTTTTACATCTTTTGATGCATTAATTAATAGAAAATCCATAGAATGATGTAAAAATGAACATGATGAATCTTTTATATTTTTTTGATCAATCTTAACCTGTTATGAATAAAAGGAATGATCAAATCATAAAATATGATTAGTATGTTAGTTTTAGGGTTTTATGATCATGAACATGGTTTAATGAACTAAAAACCCTGATTTGAGTAAATATGAGTTTTAGTGGCCATAACACGATATTGCAAGAATACAATTGTAATATAATGATTCTTGAACATAGTCTGGATTAGAGAATCTTTAATAAAGGTAATTAAGATGATTAGGTTTTTGTAGGAAACCTTAGAAACACTAAATTGAATATAAAGGGTACATCTTTGAAGACTCATAGGTTAATTTTGAAATATATTAACCTGTTCATTATTAATATAGAGTTTTCACCCGTTTGGTATACAAAATTGGTAGATTTAGGGTTGTAATCCATAAATGAAGGATAATTCATATGGGAACCCTAATCGGGGTAAAAGAAGAGGAAAACCATGATATTTTGGATTAGGGAAGTAAAATACTAAATGATGATCCTAAGACTGTTAAGAATATTAAAAGGAGAGAATGTAAAGGTTTTATGTAGATTTGATGAATTAGGGTTCTTAATAACTAAGAATGGAGGCAAAACCCTAATTCCCAAGGAAACCCTAAAAATTGGAATAGCAATCCTAAGAATGATGATGATATGGAATAAATATTAATAAAAGGAAATTGGTATATTTATTTCAGGATTTTGTGTATGATTGGTTGCTTGATTGGGATTTCTATGTTCTAATTAATTCTGTATCTGGATCTGCAATACATGCATGTGGTTACGCTTAAGAATAATCGCTCTAGTTTCTCGGTGATTCCCGAAGTTTTAATCGGTTGCTTGAAAATAACTGCAGGATGTTTATTTAATTCATTCAACTATAAAGTGACTATGATTATCACTATAAATGTGTGTATATAACTAACTAGATCCGGGTCCACCTCTATTGCTTAGAAAAGGCTAAGGAAAATGGGGTAATCCTAGAGCAAGGTCTAGGTTACTGAGAGTTAGAAATTGGGCTACCTACGTGTAGTGCCATGAGATTCATTAGCCTGCCATGAGTTAAGGAGTGGGCTACTTACGAGTAGTGCCATGTGACTCAACCCTAGAAATTGGTTCACTTATAGGTGGATCATGAGGGGTTTAATGGGGACAACATAGAGGATAGGGTACTCTTGGATCGCGGGGTTATATTTAAAACATAATCTTGGTTGTTAAATGACTAATTGAATGATTACGTTGTTAGTATATTTGCATGATTATTGTTTCTCCCACATACCAGCTTTGGCTGACCGACGTTTTGTTTGTCGGCGTTTTAGGTACAAGCCAAAAGGGCAAATAGTAAATCGTCTTATTGTGAAATACATGAAGTAAAATACAAGGAGGATTAGTTAGACTAGAATCCATAAGTGGATAGAAGTTCAGAGATCCAAGTTTTCAAAAAGGTATATAAAGTTTATTTTCTTACAGCTTTTCAGTTTAGATTGTTAAAATTTAATAATTGTTCTTGGTTAATTGTCGAACCTTTGATCTAGATATTATGGGTGCGGCTTCGATCTCTCGATCTCCCTTAATTGGGGGTTATCTGTAGGTGGGGTCATAACACTCATCAAGGTCCCTATATCATGACCCGTAGAGGTCATTATCTCATGACCCAATAAGGTCCCTCCAAATCCAACCAATCCACCTCCAATCAAGTCAACTCAATTGACCCTAGGGTATGGTGAAAGACCATCAAGGACCAACAAAATGAGACATCAACCTCACCTCCATGTGAGTCATCAACCCCAATCTCTCCCAACAAACAAACCATGGGTGAGGAGGGGTGATGACCCATCAACCCCTCAAGGGTGAGGCCATCCACCTCCACTCACCAAACACAAAACCCTAGATAAGGGTTAGGGCAAGAACACAAAGGTGAAGCACATCCAACAAGGACTAAACTCATCAGTCCTCAAAATCCAAGTCACAAACATGAAGTAAAACATGATTATATATATTTTTGACATAGTTGACTTAGGTCATCATATTTTGAAGAAAACATGAAGACCATAAAATGAGTGACACGAAGGTGCAATTAGGAAAAATAGGGGTTTTATTAATCAATTAATTCAATTTCTTTATCAAGCACTCAATTGTGACAAACTAAAATATGGCTAAGATAGGTCAAGGGCCTTACACAAAATTAGATTTCAAATGAAAAAATGGTGATATGGTGCTTTGACTTGAAGACACTACAATGCTAACATATAAGCCTGGTTCTTTGACACTACCCAATGTGATGTTGAATAAAGTTTCCATAAAGTTAGTGGTTGGGTTTGACAATAATGATGATATGCATTGTGAGTGATGTAGAAGGAATTTGTCCCTCCCATCACATGGAAATGGTATCCTATGCCTCTTGATAAATGAGACTATATAATGAGTGAACATGATCATGTGAGCTAGTATGTGAAACTGAGCATATATGTATCTTTCTATATTACTTGGAGATAAAGGAACTTGGATTGAAGATGATGAGGATATTGTGTCCATGCATCTAGTTCAATCTAGATATCTATGAGAACTTGATTCTAGAACACCATACCATTGTTGTTCAGGGTTAATGCTTGTCTGAATAATCCTGCTACTTGAATGGTATTGAAGTGAAGCCAGAAAACACTCATTGATTAATAGTTTCAATAGTGATTATTGAATTGATTGCCAATGTAGTATGGTGCTTATAGTGTCACACACAGACATAAATTTTATGAAAAGATTAATTGTATTAAATTTTTAGCTATTACAAATCCAAGTAGCTACAAGTAATTATGAACCTAGAATTAAATTTAAATAAAAATGTGGAGTTGGTTTCCAGAAGTTAGGCACCTCCTTAGAGAAAGAGGCAAGTTCACATGACACTTGAACTTGTAGAATGATGTGTGTTATGGGATATAGTGCATGGTAGGATCCTTCTTTCCCCAAGGAAGTCCACATCCTAGTCACATTTGGGTTTAGGAAACCCAATATTTTCTACTATGATATATAAGATACAATATGAGGGTTTCTATACACACATCTTATTTTCTCATTTTTGACTCATTAAGAAATCCTAAAAGAAACTAAGAGTGAGACATAGACAAAGGAGACTATTAGATATAGACCTTCTTCCTCTGGCCTCACTTGACCATAGAGACTTTACTAGTAGAATAAGGCTTTGTACAAGGAAGGTACACTATGATGATCGAGGATGATAGCAATGGGTTTCACAATAGTGGAAGCTATGGTCTCCACCCAACAACACTTACTACTTCTATAGTGGCTCACTGAATGAAGTTTTCTGCCACCATATATTTTCTATGGAACAAGGGATTCTAACAGAAGTAGAATCTGAATATTCCAGCTCACACCCCCAAAGAAAAATAGTATCATCAAGATTGCATATCAACCTCAATCTGGTGATATAAAATGTGTAGCATTTTAGAATGTGATGATCTACTCTGAGCATACATGATGGATTGTAGGAGTTTATTCCATGATAAGGTTTAAACTTGTAACCCTAATCCTATGTTGGTAGATGATATGGATCTAACTAGATAGATTCCTAGAATAAATTATTTGTTTTTGTTGCATTTTATGCTTCTGAGAAATCTAACACTCTGAATAAGATCCCAACAACAACATTTCTCTTTCAAAAACTACACTTGAAGAATTGTTAGCTACCCCATATTGATTATTATATTAAACCTAGATGAAAAAATGTCTTTGACCTCATTAAATAAGGCTCACTAACCCTGTCTATGTAACTCTATAACAATAGTACAATCCTCTATTCTAGATGTAGAAAATAATTATATGTATCATTGCTCTTATTCACATGTTTTCTATCTTAAACAAGGCTTTGGAGCACCTTGTTTTGTTAGGACACATTGTGTTGAGCCTCTGGGTGATTTTATAGATTAACTCTCTTCCCTTCCTAACATCATTAAGGGAATTCAACAACTAAGACCTTTGGTCATCATTGTTTTACTCTCCATGCAATTGTGAGATAGAGATAGTGAGAGGAGTCTAGCAACTTCTTATCTGGCCTCACTTGAATACCATAGGGGCTTCCCCCATGAAATTGGATTTTCTATAAGAAACATATTACATGATGATGGTAATGGGTGTCACATCAATGGTAATTGTTGCCTCCACCCAAGAACAACAGTGAGAGGAGTCTAACATGATGATAAACACTATTCTTCCTTATGATGCCATTTTCTCTCCCAAGAAAACTTCAAACCTCAATTTATTACCAAATATTTGGAATTAAACTTGCTAGTCTACAAAGATGAAGGTGAGAGATTTAACATGAAAGAAGCTCCCAATAAAAGAAAAGAAAAATGATTGGGATATACAAAAAACAAGCATTTTGTAACGAGTGTACAAGTCACACCACCTTGACATAGTTACCTTTGAATTTTGGTATAGCCATCATGGAATTCAAAAGATAAGGAAGAAGAGAATCACACTTGATTAGAAAAAAAACCTTTCTCTGAACTTTTTCTTCTCACAATTACACATCTAGGGCTATGGATTAGATATACTCTTTCCTTTTTGCCTTTATGACCACTTATTGGGATGCTTCTACTCATAACAAGGCCAGGTACATTGGTTCCACCTGCATACTCATTCTAGTTAACCTCTCCAACTAAAAAATTGATGTACCACTACCAATAAAAATTCTCTCCTTCTGAGTGAGAAGATCAATGTTCTATTTTAATAGGGCAAATCATTCTTTTTTTATGCACCACAAGTGTGCACCAACTAAGAGAGAAGACTTATGTCCTTTTTTAATTAGATAGATCGATGCCATTTCTAAAGTACCAATAATAAACACAAACTAAAGGTGTCCATCCGCTTTCTCCACTAATTAGACAAACCAGTATTGTTATGGATGTGCCACTAATTTGTCACAAACTAAGAGATATGCATCCTCACTAATTATGTAGACCATTTTCGATGCACCTATGATATACTACCAATTTCCAGCTTCCAGTTTGTCACAAGGAAAATTGTTGTTCCTCTCTCATTCAAATAGGACATGGATCAGAATATCTTTCCTATATCAAAAAAATGTGATTGTAGTACTATCATGAATCAGGGAAACATGACCAAGAACTATGTAATTTGTTGGTTTATGTATTCAAATCTAAATAAAATTATCGTAAATGATAACAGATGTTCTAAGCCATGGTCTTACATCCATCTTGATTTCCATTATACTTGTGTGCTGAAATAATATCTTAGTAAATCCTATGTCTCTTTCAAATGGTTTATTGTTGACTCAAGGTCTAAATGGACTAAATCCTTGTTTTGATTATGACTAAACCATTCCACTTATTTGTTTTAAATGGTTCTGATTGAGCAATTTTATATTAGAAAGACACACTCCAAATGCCTATACTTGTGCATCCAGACTTGGAGAAATAAAGGCATACATGTGTACAGATCAGATTAAAGAATGAATAGTTTTCTCCTTATATCTTTGATGTAAATCACTTCTAATGATTGTATGACTTGTAATTAATCTCATACATATGATAGAGTCAATCATGATGAATTAATATGCACTTGGGAGGGTCTTGGAAATCCCAACAAGTGTAGTTTGCTGCATTACACCTGGGTATAATTTAGCTGATGACACTGTTCATAGAGCTTTCTAAAACCTTTTTGTCGGCCGAGTTACTTGCCAAAGGTAACTCAACCAACTAGTAAATAGCCATTACAACAAACACTATTAGTCGAGTTGTTACTGTAACTAACTCGGTCGACAGTATTGCAGAAGTTACTTTCTACAGTAAAATTATAATCGTTGGAAGGGTTAAAAAGGTGAAAACAAGATCTGTTGCACACCCCAAAGAAGGCTAGAATTCATCCTAAATGGTTCTAACAGCTAGGAGGCTTCGTCAACTATAAATACAACCCCTTGGATTTCATCACATGGTTAGCCATATACTATGAAGGTTCATATATTATAGTTGAGAGAAATTTTCCTCCTAAGATCCTCCATCCACTCTCATGCGCTTAATCTCTTGCTACATCCATTAGAGTAGGAGATTTGTAAGAGAGCTAGTCCTACATGTATATCTTATAAGGCACTCACTTGCTTCACCTCCCAATCTCTCTTTCTACTATGAAGATGAAGATTCTCTCTCTTGGCTAAGATAGGTGAAGAAGAAGAAGAGAATGAGTCCTTTGGTAAAGGTGAAGTCAAAGTTGGAAGATCCAAGATAAAAGCGGGTAAATCCTTAAAGGCGGAAGACTTGTTACAAGAGTGGGTAAGTCCTTGGAGAAGACGGAAGACACGTTGCAAGAGCATGTAAGTCCTTAGTAAGGTAGAAGACTCTTGGTCATGGATAGGTAGTCCTTTGTCTGGTTATTGACTCCCTTGTCCTCAAAGGGAATGCTAGGTACCCTTGACCTTGAACAAGGAGATCTTATGTTGTAACTCTTATATGGAATATAAGGAGTGAGACATGGTTAAAAAATCCTAGAGATTGACCTCTCTATATAGTTGACGTACATCACCTAGTTTGAATGTTGGAACCACTATAAATAACTTGTATTATCTTGTTCCTGAGCAATCTTCCTCTCCCTTGCTATGCATATTTTTTTACTTTCAAAGTCCATACTTGCAATATTATATTATAAATATCTTAAAGGTCTAATAATTTTTGTTTAAAGTCTTTAGATCTATTCACCCCCTCTAGAGTCCATTATGAAACCAACATTTATACGGTTCTATGTACAAGAGAAACTGCATATATTCAACATAAATCGGGGTTAGAGGAACGGACCATGCATCTTATAATTGTACCCGCCAAACAAAAGTCAACAATGTTGAACTAGTCTTGCTTGCACACATATCTGGGGGCTCATTTTGTTGAGCCGCAAACAAAAATTTGAAGCTCTAACCATACTGTGTTTGCAATTCGGAGTGTTTGGTACTATGGAGAATCAACTCATCACTGGTAATACAACTACGCACTACTTTTATTTCTGCATAAAAATGGGAAAACGAACTGCGTCCAAATTAGGCGTGGCTCATCTCCATAGAAGTTTATCTGCGTTGTTCTATTATCTCCCGCATAATTTTCGTTGGCCTTGTGCATATAATAGAGTGATGTGCTTGATTCATTGTGTCATGACCAGGAACCTCTTTGAACTAAACATTTACAAATAAAAATGTAGGATTGTAACTACATGTAACCAAACAACTGTAGTTGCATTGGTATTCCACATTTTTATTTTTCTGTTTTCAGAATCTTACGCTGGGTTGCAACGGTACATGACCAAATAGGCCCTTAGCCCGATCAAATCTCAACCAAAACATGCTAATAGCCAAAATAGTGCTCTTCTCCACCCTGGTATCCTTCTTAGAGATTCATATTCCCGATATTAAATGCTTCATCCACTACGTTTTGTATTGTAGTTCGGTAGATACTTCAACAACGAACGCCAAAAGAGAACTATGAATTCCTTGTTATTGGTTCCATTTCTACGACAGGAAGTAACATCCGCCAGCAACAAGCTTTGTTAGCGGCCTTTATTGATTCTTGACATATTGCAAATTCATAGTTGATTCTTCCACTGTTAAGGGAAGTGCTTGAATAACGTCACCTATTGTATGTAATGGCATAACCAATAGATGTGTACAGTAATAGATGGGTAAAATAGATGGCATTATGCAAGTAGTTCCCATAACTTTGCTCAGCAACCAACATGTGGGAATTTACAATCAGTGAACAACCAATAAAGGCCGCATAGAAAGCTAGTCACTAGCTTCTGTTAATGCATGTTGCATTGGTATTACGATTAGAATGCAACAAGCAGTAACAACAGCTAACAACTAGCTTGTTCAGCGGCCTTTATTGTTTGCTGACGGATTGTTTTTTCCCATTGTTTGATGGTGAACAAAATTAAGGGAACTGCTTGCAAATGCCATCTATTGTACCTATCTATTACTTTGCCCATCTATTAGTTGCTGAGGAAAATTTAGGGAACTGTCTGCATAATGCCACCTATTGTACCCATCTATTGCTGTACCCATCTATTGGTTCTTCCACTACACACAATAACTTATAACCGCCCGCTGTCTCATAATCCAGACGATAATGAAACGGCTTGCTTCTCACTACATCATATTCTGGATGACTTATTATCCATCCATTCAAGAGTGGATATTTCGGGATATCAATCAGGGGATACCAAACCGTCATTTCATGATTACGGTTGCACACTTGGCTGGTGCCCACATGGGTAGCTATGTACTGCTTGGCTAATGAATACTGAGTGGTTGTTGGATGGAGTTAGGGTAACGGGAAGCAATAGATGATGATGACATGTTGCTAGCTGGGACAAGGGATTGACCTTGCCAGGGTAACGAGAAAGATTGGCCTTGCCTGGGTCAGCAGCAAGTAGGGAGAAGGGATCAGAGTACGAGGAGTAGCAGTAGTCCGTGCAAATTAATGTTGAGTTGGCCACGGCCATCCCAAATGAATTTGCTCATCGACATCTAATGCCAAACTTCTCCGTTCAAACACCTGCGCCTGCACACTCGTGGACAAGAATCAGGGGAACATTGCTCCTGCTACGTACACATGATCGACATGGAAGTGAACAATCCAATGAGAGTATGATCTGGATCTACGGCATATGATCAACGGGACCACCTCGAGTCAACTAACCGTTGTTGGTCTCTCCTTTCACTCTCACATATGCCACCGCCACCAGTTCCCCCGCCTCCCATGTCGGCCGCGGCCTGTACCTCCTCCAGCAGACATGGGGCTCCCACGGTGCCGGCGGCCCTTGTGCGTCCGTCCTGGACCACCATCATTAGCGTTCTGCGTAACGCGTCCACAACAGAGCTAGACTAGGACAGGGCACGCACAACGCCGATAGGACAAGGACCACCTCATTCTGTCGCCGGCTGGAAATAGCTTGGGTCGGTTGCTACCTAATCAACAGTGACAAGGACGTAAGTGACGGCGCGCCGCTGTGTCGTGACTCAACCCATGCATCCACCATTACCCCGCCATCCACAACTACAGTCTATCATCACTCTCCTTCTTCAATGCCCCCAGCCCGCATATTTGATATTGGAATGTGGGGTTGCAGACAAAAAGTCGTAGCCAGGAAAGGTTTCCGTCCCATCCATGACGCCCTTGTCGATTTTGGTGAACAGAAAGTAAGAATGACTTCGCGTATAGGATGAAACCAAACCTATGTATTTGTCTATGCGTCCCAAGACAGAAATGATGCTATGCTGCTCAAATTTTAGCATTTAGCAACAACTTGGCAACATAGTTACGTTTGTTTTAAACCTATTAGGATCACGAGCGCAACATTCAAGGCGCATTCTGACATTTGTTTTCTATGAAGGCGCACAGTGTAATCTGTTATTCATAGGCTAATGTGATGTGAATAGCCATAAGACAAGCAGGAATCAACAGTTCAGCAACGTCGCAAGCAAGTTAGGAACATTTTCTGAATTTTGTTTTGAGGAACCCCTTCCTCAAATGGCTAATATTGGACCACATCCATGGCATGATAAACCCCATAGCCGGCCGTATCAATGAGGGTACCACGGCAAATTCGGCCTACATGAATTTGACTCGTGACAAATGCTTTTTGTGGGAGTCAAAACACCTGGGTTCCTTCACTGAGAATTGTTAATATTAACAACCCCTACCCCCCGCAAACTAGTTCTGACATAATAGAAGAAAAAGTTTGTTCTAAGAAAGTGAAATATGCTCATAGTAACGGCTTTCGTAAAGATGTCGGCCATTTGCTCTCTTGAGCGAACGAACTTAATGACAATATGCCTGAGAACTACCTTCTCTCTAAAGTAGGGGTAATCAAACTCAGTATATTTAGTTTGTTTGTGTAATATTGGATTTGCAGTCAAGTGAAGTGTGCTTAGATTATCACAGAGAAGAGTAGCAGGTTGTAGTTGTTGAATGTTTGAAGAAGTTGAGAGAGCCAGGTTAACTCAATTGTAGTAAGAGATACGAGTTTGATATTCAGCTTCTATGATGGATTTACCTTTGTTGCCTATTTCTTTGAGGACTAAGACACACATGTTCGTTCAAGGAACACAAAGAAAGCACTGGTGTTGTGCCTTGTGAATGGACAACAAGCCCAGTCAACATCAGGATAGGTTGTTATATGCAAATTAGGATTAGAATATATTTCAAGACCTATGTGATATATCGCAGTGTACGCTTCCCCAGAGATATATGTATTGAGGTCAGGCAGTGAAGGAATTGGCAGGCTGGATTGACCCGATATGTGATATCTCGTTAGGAAAAGTTAAGTACTATAAAGATCCAACAATGTGTCTATATTCACTTGGATCGTTAAGAGGTCCCCCTTTTTTGACACAAGCTCACAATCAACATGAGCTGACTAGAAATTTAATAGTTTTACACTCACTCGTGTGTTCACAATGAAGAATGTCATAAGAATACTTAGTCTGGTGTAGAAGGAAACCACATGAGTTTTCTTCAACTTGAATTCCAATGAACTAGTCTAGTTTCCCTAGATTATGAATAGAAAGTTCTTATTCTAGTTTGTGAATGAACTCATTTACAACACCGTCATTATTTCCAGTTATGATAATGTTATCTACGCATAGAAGTAGATAGACAAGATCAGATTCAGTGGAGTAGATAAACAACAAGGAGTCACTAGAACTAGAAAGGAAACCAAGTTCAAGGAGATAATGACTAATACGGTTATACCATGTTCTTGGTACTTGTTTCAAACCATAGAGGGCTTTTTGAAGTTTACATACAAAATCAAATTTGTCATTGTCAAGGAAACCAGGAGGTTGTGACATATATACTTCATTGTCAAGCATACCATTGAGGAAAGCATTCCATACGTCTAGTTGATGTACGTTCCATTTCTTTAATACAACAACGGTTAAGATGACTTTCATAGAGGGATATTTTACCACTGGACTAAAGTTATTCATATAACCTACTCCTTCCTCATGATCGAATCAATTTGCAACAAGGCAAGCTTTTAATTGATCAAGAGTACCATCTGCCTTGAGCTTTATTTTGAAGGCGTATTTGAATTCCACTACATTGTAGTGAGGTTTCCTGTTAACTAGACTCGAGGTATTATTTTTTGGAGAGGGCATCAAGTTCATTACACATAGCATCTCTCCAACCTTTATGTTGTAAGACAGTGCGAATGATCAATAGAGTTAGTGGAAAGTTAGCCAAAGTTAAGGCATATTTGGGATTTGGTTTGGAAATTCCATGTTTGCTTCTAGTCAGCATTTGATGATTGTTGGTGAGATCTTGATCCACTAGATCTTGTGAGGAGATTGATATTGTAGTTGTGATTTGATTCTCACTAGTCTTAGGGTCACTAAAAGAAAATTTTGAGTTAGATGAATGTATAGGATTTGGTTCATCTTCATGTAAAAACGTCTTAGTGGCAGATGAATTTGGAGATAGAATGTTGAAAAAATCACCTTGTAGCTCAAGTTCAATTATAGATTTGTCATTTCTTATTAGACTATCAACTGGAGTCATCTGTGTTGGACTCTCACAAATATGTGCAGCTTTGTTAAAGGGAATGAAGTCATTGTTAAGCTTTGGTAAGTTCTATTGGTATGTATGCCTAGAGAGTCAATCATACTATGATTGAAATGTGGCATAATGTACTTGATTTTATTAATAATAAATAAAATTTGTGTCAATGTGTTTGTTCAATTATGAGATGATGGTATAACATGATAGTTGTCAAATGAATAATATTACTTGATGACATATGTCTTCAGGCTAAGTATATGAATAGTGAGATCATATGTACAATCAGAGTATATACATTCTTCTTATCTTCCTAGTCAGATATTATTGTGGAAGCAATAAATATACAATAATAATGCATAAGACTAGAATGTGTGTTAGCTGAGGACAAAATCTCATTAGTCATGATATATGATATCAAGCCAAACACATAGGTACTTGTTAGAGAATAGTATACCAAACAGACCCACGTTGAGAGTGATATATGGAAAGCATTGAATGGTAGTTAGAATCAATTCTCATAGTGATAGGGATGATTATGGTTCATAGACCTAAAGTCACTACAATCAACACATGTCAGATGTTACCATAAAGGTGTTGCTCAGATACATTGTGACACATAAGGATAGAGTGTGAGTACCAAATAGACCCACTACTTGATGTACCTTGACACCATTCAATTGACCTTGAATAAGGTTTACCATAAAGGTGGTTCTCAGATACATTGTGACACATAAGGATAGAGTGTGAGTAATGCAGATGGGATGTGTCCCTCCTGCCAGAGTTGATATCCTAGCCACTTAATAAGAGAATCTGAGAAATGATGACCATACACATGTGAATCAGTATGTGATATGTGAACTCACATGCATCTCAGATAGTCTGCTCTATTTTAAGAAACATGGATTGAATATTAAGAGGATGATGATTCCATACCTCGAATTCAATCTAGATATCACTAACAAAGGAACTATGTGATCATGAAATCACAAATGTAGGTTGAATTTGTTTTCCAAGTTTCCAAATACTTGGATAGCAATGATGTGTTCCTAGATACTGCTCATTGCTTGTGATTTCATAATATACTTATGAACATTCACTGCCAATATTTTTTGGTACCTATAGGGTCACATGCATAGGATGCACCTAGAATAGGACTTTACTCATGCATAGGTTTGATTTGGTTATAAAAGTATTTGGATAATTAATTTAAACAATATTGGCTGACAGTTGGCTAACTGGAGTGTACAGTCGACTGACTGGGAATACTAATCGATCAACTAGAGTATCCAGTCGATCGACTGGATGACCAGTTTGATTGGATCAAGTAATTTATTTGGTCATCACGGTGTGCATTAATCATTGCATTGATACCCAGTATGTTTGTGAATAGGAAAACATTCTAATTGACTGACTGGATGTTCCATTCGATCAACTGGCATGCTAGTCGATAAAATCGGAGCCTAGTAAACTGATTGGTAATTTGCAGAAGATGAAAATTCATGAAGTTTGTCTCATTGTGTCCTTGGGTTTGTGGAAATCCTATCCCATCCTTTCCTATATAGAGGGGGAAAGGCTCTCAGTCCAAATACTCCACATATCAACATTGTGGTAATGTGAGAGCCAGAGGCATCTTACCCGTAAAAGAGAAAGATAGCCAAAGGGGAGAAAAGTTAATGGGAGCACATTGACAACACGAAGGGACAACTCCTTCTTGTCAATTTTAGAAGAATGGTGTGGAGTCACAGTGGTCTGTGTGGACAATATATAGGTTTGGAGGTCGTTTCCATCATGCTAGGAGGACATATTCAACCATTGTCTATGATGCTACACCAGGAGGCTACCACCGACTGCTATCTAGGTATTGTTTGAGAAAAAAAAAAGCACAATGATGCAAGGATTGACGTTGGACTTGCTCTAAGATTAGGTATATACTTTGCAACATTCCTTCCCATTCATAGTTATTGATGCAATCCATTGGTTTATGGGAAATATGATATTAATTTTTTTATTTCTGTTGTCATCTCTGACGTCATATTTACCTATAGAGGTATCAGAGTCAAGTCAATTTACTATGTTTTGGGATTTAATGGATATGATCAAATTTTTATTGTCATATATTTTGTTTCATGCAACGTGAATATTTACATTATTAACATGTATTTTAATTTAATACTACATTTTCTAGGGAATGTCATGTAGATCCTATATTTATGATATGATATATATATAATTTATACAAGTCATCCTAAAGTCATTTTGATGGTGGATGTAAGTGTGGTTATGGATAATACCCCCTAAATAAGTGTGCATGGTTGAATCGTTTAATACTTCTCTTTTATATTTAATCTGTGCACTGAGAGACTCTCTCTCTCTCTCTCTTTCTCCATATGTAAGATAATGCTTTCCTCCCTATAGTCCCCTAGAATGTAACTCAAGGTTTTACTATTTATAATGTAATACATAATATGATAGTTTTATTTTATATCTTGGGGAAAGAGAAGACATTTTCTACAAGAAGTGTCGACGGACTGGGAGTCGAGTCGATCGATCAGAGGACCAAAGAGGCTACACATAATAGGAGTGGATCGACTGACTGGAGGAGTCTAGACAACCACTTGAGCAAGGGGCCAGTCAATCGACTAACAAAGGCCAGTCGTCTGATAGACAAACGGATCAATCGACAAGAAGAGTCCAATCAACCGACTGGCTTGTTTTAAACATATATGTTTTCCTTTACAATTTGTAATGTGTGATATTTAACTAGGTGGATAGGAATTCTTTGTGGCTCTAATTAATTGTATTAGTACGGCCATAACCATCGCTCATATTTTATGATTGCATGTCTAGTTTGTGGATATAGTTTGAAAATGATACATATTATAAGTATTTGGTGATTGAATATGTATATATAAGTAAAATCCCTCAATAAATATATTAGGTCTTAGATGCTTTCCATAAGTTGCGGACATGAAAGCCTGATCGAACAAGTGTGGGCACGCTAAGAGTAGTGTGTCATCTATCTTGTAGAATTAAATGATGGTTATGTGGGCCTACCAAGAAGGGTGAATTACTATTGTGTTGGGTTTTGGGTCAGTCTTAACTAGGCGACCTTAATGGGATTAAGTGCCTAGAAGAATACATATGGAATATGATAAGGAGTTATGTATACTATCTATCCAAGAATTTCATTAGATGCAATTGGCAAATATTGACTCCCTTAATAGTTGTTTATGGACTCCATCATTGGCTGGGTAATAAATTAATTATTTTGGATAATGACTCACTAGAAGGTTGTATGATGCAATCTTCCAGATTCATAATGAGTGCTATTAATTTGACCCAAATAGTTTGAGAGATAATTGACTAAAATCCTAATTATATCATTAAAATTTTCTTTTAATCAAATCAAATCAAAAGGGTTTCGAAAAAATGCAAATTTCCTTTGTAGAAACAAATAGAAAACAACATGTTTTCTTTATGATCAGTTCAAGAGAAGGAGAAGTTAAATGGGAATAACTACCATAACTAGTTTAGAACATTGATACTCATTCTCACACAAGAGCGCAAGCTTTATATCGTGGAGACACTAGATCTAGATGAACCTGCTCCCATCATGCCTAAGGCTGACAATTATGTTAACAAGAAGCATTTTGAAGATGTCGTAGATTCAAGTATTCGATGTTATGCTCAATGAACTATGAGTTGTAGAGACAACATGAGAATACAGATGTTCTTGAGATGGTTGCACATCTTAAGAATATGTACCAAGATGAGGTAAGACGAGAGAGATATGATGTCTGAAAGGTGTTGTTCAAGTACAGTATGGTAGAAGGAGATTCAGTGGGGCCCCATGCGCTCAAGTTGATTGGGTATGTGGAGAATCTAGTGAGGCTAATATTTCCCTTGGGTCAAGAGTTGGCAACATATGTGATTCTATAATTAGTGTCAGAATGATATAGCCAATTTAATATGAACTACAACATGAAAAACTTTGATAAGTTATTGTCATGATTTTCTTGGCATATTGAGAAATGTTAAAGTGCAAATGAAGAAGGGAAAACCTAAATATGTGATGATGATCAATAGAGGAAAAGGGAAGTCCAAGGAAAAAGGCAAGGCTATGAAGAGCTATAAATTTAGGCAGAAACCCAAGTCTTCTGCACTCAAAGCAAAGGGAGTGGTGAGTAAGCAAGGCAATTGTTACCACTACCACAACACTAGATACTAGAAAAAGAATTGTCCTCTTTACTCGGAGGAACTAAGGAAGAAGAAGCAGGGGATAGAGATCTCCACATCAGGTATATATGTTATTAAGATAATATGTCTACTTCTTCATCTTTGGTACTTTATATTGGAAGTAGATCTCATATATGTTCAAATATGTAGGATTTGCAATGAAGTAAACCTTTAAGAAAGGGTGAGCTCAAACTACGAGTTTCAAATGGAGTTAGAGTTGTTATCACTGTAGTTGGAGCTTATCATTTATCTCTTCTCGATGCACTTGTAATAGAGTTAGAGAACTGCTATTTTTTACCTTCCATTAATATAAACTCATTTATGTATCTTGTATGGACAAGAATGGATTTGAATTACATATTAAGAATGGTCGATGTTTTATTCCCAAAGATGATATTTTTTATGACAGTTACCCTATGTCCTATGGTCTTTTCTTATTAGAGAAAGAGACAAATGTATATAACATAAATACCAAGACGTTAAAACTCGATCACAAAAAAAAACATACCTTTGGTATTGTCATCCGGGACACATTAATGAGAAATGTAATTCTAGACTCCATAAAGATGGTTATCTAGACTGTTTTGACTTTGAATCAATAGAGACATGTGAATCTTATTTATTTCTCAAATACTCCCTTTCATTGGACATAGTGATAGAGCAAGAGATCTATTGGGACTCATACATATTGATATGTGTGCACCATTTAACACAAATGTTAGAGGTGGTTATCAATTCTTCATTACTTTTACCAATGATCATAGTAGGTATGGCTATATGTACTTAATTAAGCACAAGTCATAAACCATTGAAAGGTGAAAGGATTTCATGAATGAAGTACAAAACCAACTTGGTGAAAGTATTAAAGAACTTTGTTTCGATTGTGATGGTTAAAACTTAAGTTGAGAGCTTGAGGACCTTCTACGAGAATGTGGTATCTTATAACAATGGACTCCACCTAGAACACCACATCATAATGGTGTATCAGAAAGAAGGAATCACACATTACTCGATATGGTGAAATCAATGATGAGTTTTGCTAGTATTCCAACTTCCTTATCAGGATATGCTCTAGAAACCACAGTGTTTACAATTAACCGCATACCCTCTAAGTCAGTTTAAAATATACCATTCGAGATATGGTATGGGAAGCATCCCAATGTGTCTTTTATAAAGATTTGGGGATGTGAGGCTTAAGTGAGAAAGTAGTTTTCTGAAAAGCTTGGACCTAAATCAGATAAATGTTGTTTTTTTGGATATCATAGGGAAACTAAAGGACATTACTTTTATACTCTATCTGACAACAAAGTGTTTGTTGCTAAGGATGTTGAATTCCAAGAAAAGGAATTTATTTCCAAATGAATTAGTGGGAGGAAAGTAGAACTCAAAGAGGTTCGATACCAATAAGAAAACATTAAACATGTAGAGGTACAAAAGGAACATGGATTTTCACAAACTATTATGGAATCTCAAGTTCTTCATGTAATATAAGAACCTCATAGATCTAGTAGGACATGCCTTGAGACTAAAAGATTTGGTAATCTTGTGACTCAAGAAGGTGATGGGTTGGTCATCGATAATGAGCCAAAAACATACCTAGATGTTATTAAGGGACTAAAGTCTGAGAAGTGGCTTGATTCCATGATATCTAAGATGGAATCCATGTACACCAACAAGGTATGACCTTAATTGATCCACCTAAAGGGGTAAAATCCATAGGGACCATATAGGTCTTCAAGAAGAAGACTGACATGGATGGCAATGTACAAACCTATAAATATAGATTAGTTTCAAAGGGTTTCATACAAGTTCAAGTTGTTGACTATGATGAATTTTTTCTCTAATTTCCATGGTTAAGTCCATCAGGATCATGCTTTCCATTGTAACTTATTATGATGATAAAATTTGGCAGATGGATGTTAAAACTACATTCCTTAATGAAAATTTTCTTGAGGATGTGTACATGAAACGTCCTGAGGGTTTTATAAATACAATTGAAGCCAATAAAGTATGTAATCTAAAAAGGTCAATCTAAGGATTGAAGAGAGCATCTTGGCACTGGAAACTGTAATTTGACAAAATAGTCAAAATTTTTAGCTCTAATAAAAATCACTACTACCAAACTTGTTAAAGCTGAAGGTCAAATTCCTGACCAGTGCCTGTGAATGCCTGACTAATAGATGTTGCTCAGGGAAAAACCCTGACCAGCGTACCCTCAGCAAAAGTTTGGTGACCAATATTAGTTGGTCAGGTCCTATCCCTAACTAATAGAAACAAGATCCTTGAGCATCCACAAAATAGAATTTGTATCTCTAGTTAAAAGCTAGTAGAAACGAATGATTGAATGTCTTATGCATACATATCTTAACACACACACACACACACATATATATATATATATATATATATATATATATATATATATATATATATATATATATATATATATATATATATAGGGCAATGATCCAGTGAGAAACATATCTTGGTGAGAGCATGAGAGACATTTGAATAACTCTCCACATATATCACTTTTTCATAATCCAACCATACAGATTACAAGTATACCTTAATATCTACCTTCCTATAAATTTTTAGGACCATCCGATTTGTAGATCATTCACAACAACCATATACTTTTTGACACTCTATATTGAATTTCAGGCTGACCGTTGGATGTAAAAAGTGTATATTGTACATATGGACATGTAAACAATGTTTGATTGCAATGATTTTTTGTGAGAAGGTAAATGAAATTATGCTTTTTCCATGTATATAAATTTATTTTAAAAAATAGTTACAAATTTATAGTTATTTAAATGCCTCTCATGCTCTCACTGGATCGCTACCCTATATATATATATATATATATATATATATATATATATATATATATATATATATATATATATATATATATATATATATATATATATATATATAACAACATTAAAGATATATACATGAAACGTCATTCAGTATCCATCAACTGACACCAATTTGAGTATAATATGTGAGAACATTCCATGAAATTATCAAATATGTTATTTGCATTCAAAACACATTATTAGATAATCATATTTTCCTAGAAAATGAGATCATATCCTTGAAATCATTATGACACAACATTCATATACATTATGTGACAATACATATTATTTAATAGGTGTCCTGAACAAGAAATTAACTTACATACTACCACTCGATCTAGTTTAATTCATACATTTTCTCTAACATTAGATTCCCTTCTAGCGTGAGACTTCCTCTAACATTTGCATTTGTCCTTCAACCTTATGGGTATTTTCTACATCTTTCATTACAATGTGATTAGTGTGTATTCCTTATAGTTTACATTGTATAAGTTGATACAAAACATCAATTAAACAAAACAAAACAACACACTAATATTTAGATGTGCAAACAGTATTAGAAAAAATCTTCAAAATACATATAGATGATGAAATCAGTAACCAATTGAGATAGCTTGATAAGAAATACAGTACCCATAACGTTGTGCAAACTTAATCTGTCTGTAATTATCTGTATCAATTAAGCCAAACTGGGAGATAGATACTTGTCATGGACAAGCATCCTACAATATTATAGCAATCCTTCAATGAAAATCAAAATAGAGAACGTTTTGTTGGCTTTTAAAGATGAATATCAGACCTCTACGACTGTGGCTACAGTTAGCATAGTCTTTCAATGTGAAGGTCAAAATCTCAGGACTTTTCGATTATTGGAGCCTTTACATAGAATGAGACCTCTATACCTGTGAGAGTGGGGGGAGACAATGGGTTATAACATGGACCCAGAATTTGAAATTGTGCTCAGTGGAAAGAAAGAATGTAGGATGAGTGGAATATGCATAGTGAAGAAGATTGAAAGATGGGGGGAAGGACCTCTCTATAGCCGAGCGATGAAGAGAACTATGATGAATGGGTATATTACAAAAGAGCCAGGATGGGAGGATCATATCTGATGGTGGCGGTTGTCTACTGATTCGGGAGAAAATTGCTTTTCTAGTTCTAGGATAAAAAGGAGTTAAGGTAAAGAGTGGAATATGAAGAGTCAAGTTAGAGGGAATGGTGTGGTCAGGGATTTGGCATTTTGTTGTCAAGTACAATCCTTTTGGATTGAATTTAATTTGGTCAAGGTAAGTATTCCTGACTACTTGGCCTTAACTTTTATTAGATTTTGTTGTAGTGTGTGATGAAGATGAATCATGTGCTTACAATAAGACTAGTAGGACCATGATCTTATTCCACATATTGTATGTAGATGACATACTATTGACCGGGAATGACATCCCTACCTTAAAAATGGTAAAAGCCTAGTTGGGAAAGACATTCTCAATGAAGGACTTCAGCAAAGCATCATATATCTTAGGAATCAAGATCTATAAAGATAGATCAAGAAGACTTCTTTGCCTAAACCATAGGACATACATTAACAAAGTGTTGAAAAGGTTCAGCACAGAGAACTCATAGAAAGGAAATTTACCCACATCTCATGGTGTTAGTATCTCTAGAGGTCAATGTCTAAGTTATTATGTATAATGGGAATGAATGAAAAAGATTCCATATGCATCTGCAATTGGATCTATCATGTACGCAAAGTTATGTACTCATCCTGATGTCTTGTATGCCTTGAGAATGATGAGAAGATATCATCTAGATCCCGATGAAGGCCAATGGACTTCCATGAAGAACATCCTTAAGTACTTGAGAAGAAATAAGGATTGATTTCTTGTCTATGGTAGTGAGGAAGAGTTGATGGTAAAGGGTTATACTGATGCAAGCTTCCAAACTGACAAAGATGATTTTAGATCTCAACTTGGATTTATGTTTTGCCTCGACAATTGAGTTGTGAGCTAGAAGAGTTCCAAGTAATAAAAAAATGTTGATTCTACAACATAGGATGAGTACATTGTTGCCTGCAATGCAGCAATGGAAGATTTTTGTGTCAATAACTTCACATTAAACTTGGAGTGGTTCCAAGCATCAACAATGCAGTAGAGTTATATTATAACATCAGTAAATATATTGCACATGCTAAGGAACCCCAATCGCATCAACATTCTAAGCACGTAAAACAATGGTTCCATCTCATAAAAGAGATTGTACAGTGAGGAGATGTCAAGATTTGTAGAGTACCAACTGAAAGCAATGTTGTTGACCCCTTGACAAAAGCACTTTCGCAAAAGAAGCATAAAATGCATGTTAGATCACTTGGGATTAAATTCATGGGTGACTGGATTTAAGTGCAGGTGGGAGTCTGTTGGTATGTATGCTTAGAGAGAAAGTCATATGACAATTGTAATGTGCCATCATGTACTTGATTTGATTTATAATAAAGGAAATTTCATCTATATATTTATTAGAGTCTGATCTAGATGTGCGGATGGGAGACCACTTAGGGTTTAGCGGAAGTGGTGGCCGTGGCCACAGGGATAGAGGAGGAGGAAGAGGAACGAAGGACCACGTATTGGGTTCCCCTCACTACGGAGAAGAAAACTGTGACCCACATGCAACTACTACTAACAATCCTGATCAACCCAATGAGCACTCTTACAACGATGCGATGATAGGGCACAAAGTGTCGTCTTTGCTCCCCCCGGTATCCCCGGATACTCTCACCGAGAAATATATTCATGTGGACATTAGTGGTGCCCTTCCGGCTCTCACTATCAACTCATCTTCATTGTCGCCCCCCTTGGAGCCCTGGAAATATGCAGTCATCATCAAGTTGATTGGTGGGAGCATAGGGTTGCAAACCCTAATCAATTGACTCTTGATCCTTTGGTCTCTAATAGATTCTTTCAGAGCCATCGACCTAGAGATGGGATACTACATCATATAGTTGGATAATTAAATGGACTATGTGAAAGCCATGACAGGCGATCCCTGGACAATTTTTGGAAACTATCTCTCCATCCAATCATGGTCTGCGGACTTCCACCCATCAAACCCTATTCCAAGGAAACTCGTAATCTGGCTCTGGGTCAAGGACCTCCCAGTCTTCCTATTCCAAAACCAACTGCTCTGGTGTATTGGCAACCTGGTAGGGAAAACTATAAAGATTGACAACACAATAATCATCGGCGACCGCAAGAAATTCGCACGCCTGGCTGTTGAATTGGATACCTCCAAGCCCCTACTACCAGCAGTCTTACTCAATGGTGAGCAATACATGCTAGAGTATGAAAACCTACCCACCGTCTGTATGTCATGAGGTCGGCTAGGACATGCGGAGAAGGAGTGCACTCACGCTAAACCCTTCTCCTCCAATGCGACTACATCCACCTCAACGGCGGTGATACTTACACGCTATACCTACACAAAATCCATACATGCTCCCAAACTGCAAAGGCGTCAAGACAAGAAGGCAGCTCCTAGTTCCGCTCAATAGGACAAGTCCACGACGGGTCATGCAAAAGGACCCAGATAATCCGCAGCAACCTCTGAGGTAGCACAAGATGCAATAGAGGATGGTGAGGCCTCTGACTGGGAGGTAGTAGTGAACAAAAAGAATAAAAAGAAGGGCACGACACACCCGAAGAAAAAGCCATAGCCACACTTTTCTGCACGGGACAAGATCTCCTAGGATAACTCTCAGATGGACACCTCCATCACCATAATTGATGATGAAGTCACCGAGGGCAGGAACTTGATCCCCAACACTGGGGCAGCCTTCGTATTTGGCGGAACGAAGCAACAAAACACGTCGGATATTCTCCCAGTTAAATTTAACTACGGTAACTAGACACAAGGAAGTAATGGTGTCATCTTGAGGAATTGTAAGGTAGTGTATCAACACGTATACACTAGCCATGACAGGGTGCGCAAGAAGGGTAAAGCTACCATGGAAGCTAACCAACAAGACTCAGTAGGTTCCAGGAAGAACCTCGACTTCACTGTGCAGAGTCAAGCTATGGATGAAGGGGATGCATCCCCCTTGAAAATAACTAGTAGTGTTGGGCAGGCAGATGATAGTCAGGATAAGGGCCTACTAGCCTTCATCTAAAACCCCCTCCCCTCATCTTCGCTATGTCAAGTATAATCTGCAGGAATGTTCAAGGAGCTTACTCGAAGAACAAAATTTGACTATTGAAAGAATACAAATTAAAATAGCGTCTGCAAATCCTGGTTCTCTTAGAAACAAGATGCAGTGGTACGTCAGCTATTAATGCCATTATGAAGCTCAGTTTCTCCTCTTCCCACCACATCAAAGCCATTGGCTTTTCAGGTGGAATCTGGATCCTTTGAGATGATGCTAAGTGCCATGTAGAGAACATCTTGAACCATATACAATTCATTCACTGTAAAATTTACCATTCATGGTTTGCTACCTTCATCTACGCAAGTCCAACCCCTTCCAAATAGAAACCTCTCTGGCCTCACTTACTGGAGCTTTCAACTCACACTAATGGCCCTGGGGCTGTCCTTGGCGATTTTAATACCATGCTCAACATCTCGGAGCAAAGAGGTGACAAATACTTCGACAGAGCCAACAGCCGGTTGTTCAACCAAACATTGCAAAGCACAGGTTTTACTGACATCAAGATGAATGGCTTCTTCTACACATTCAAGTGCCTTTAGCTCTTGGAAAAACTCGACAGAGTCATAGCTAATGACCTATGGCTAACCGTGGAAGGGGGCTTCCAAGTCTCATCATTGCCAATGCTTAACTCTGACCATAATCACATCTTCCTCTCAAGCTCTATAAAAAATGAAGCTAATCCAGTCGTGTTCAGAACTAAGTCTAGTTGGAAGCTCTCGGCTGACTTTAATCAGAAGGTTATGCCTTCCTGGGACTACTCCAAATCCTTCCTTAAGGCTCTCCCCCCTTTCATAGATGTTGTGCTCAAATGGGAGAAGGACTCCAAGTGAAAGAAAAACAAAGGAAAATCTTCCATCATCTCCATGCTGGAAAATGCCAGATAATTGATAGCGTAAATCCCAGTATTTCTAATGACCTACTCTCTACCAGTCTACAAGAACAACATGACAACATCTTGCTCGCGGAAGAACTGGAAAGGCAACATAAAGCCCACATATAATGGCCAAAGTGTGGAGACGGTAATACAAACTTCTTTCACTCTTATGTAAAGGCAAGACACCATGCCACAAGAATAAATAGGCTGAAGAATGACAATGGTGACTGGGTCAAGTCACCTGCTGGCCTCAAGGAGCTCATCCTCAATCACTTTCATCATATGATGGTGCAACACGATGGTGAGAATTCATTTAATACCAATATAGATACTTATGTAGGTTCTTTTCATGAACTTCCCCTGCAGATGCTCAACCTTATCGCCCACACGCCAGGCCATGATGAAATCAAGAGGACCATGTTCTTAATGGCCCCATCCAAGGTGCCTGGACCTGACGGGGTTCCCAATGATTTTATTCAGAATCAATGGAACAAGCTTGGCCCTTCTATCATCCAAACCGTACAACTAGCTTTCAACACTGGCTTGATCAACAACAAAGTGGTTGAATCTTATATGATCCTCATTCCTAAGGTTAGGCAGCCCCAAAGATGTTCGAAGCTCTGCCCTATCTCCCTCAACAACTCTTGTTTCAAGCTGATATCGAAGGTTCTTGTAGAACGTCTAAAACCTTTCCTACCTACATGGATCTCAGATAATCAATCCAGCTTCATACCTGGCAGGAGGATAAGTGATAACATTCTCCTAGTAGAAGAAGTTATTCACTCCATGAATCAAAAGACTGGTGACAAGTGATGGGTTACCATCAAGCTGGATCTCTCCAAGGCATTCGATCGAATGAACTGGCTTTTCATTGAATATACCCTCAAGAAGATAGGTCTCCCTTCTATTACTATAAACCTCATTATGAATATCATCTCTAGTGGAAAAACCTCCATCCTTTGGGAAGGTGTAGTGTTGTCGGCGTTCAAATCAGTCAGGGGTTTCTGCCAGGGGGATTCTTTGAGCCCTTATGTCTTTGTTCTGTGCATGGAACACCTCTCCTAGGCCATCAATGAAGCAATTAACAATAATCTTTGGAAGCCAATTAGATTGACGAAACATGGAACACCTCTATCCCATGTTTTCTTCGTAGATGATATTTTTCTTATGGCTAAAGCAAGCGTGAATCAAGCGGGTATTATTCTTGATGTCCTTAATCAATTTAGCAGTGTCTCTGGACAGGCAATTTCAAAAGAGAAGTCCTACTACTTCTTCTCAGCAAATACCACTAGATCTAAAAAGCGAGCATTCTCTCAAGCCATTGGGATAGCCCACACTAGCGATCTTGGAAGGTACCTTGGAGTTCTGATCCTCCATCACCAGATCAATAAAAGCACTCACCAACATTTAGTTACTAGCATCAAAGAGCATTTGTTGAGCTGGGCTGCCTGACACCTCTCCATGGCAGGTAGAATAACACTAGCAAAAGCAACTCTACAAGCAATACCGACATACACCATGCAGATTGTAAAGATGTCCCCCTCACTTTGTGATGAAATTAACTAACACATTAAAGACTTCATTTGGTCAGGGGGTACAGAGAAGAAGAAACTCTCACTTGTGTCATGGAAAAAGGTAACAAGACATAGAGCTGATGGCGGGTTGGGCATCAAGAATGCATGAGATCAAAATGTTGCCTTAATGATGAAGAATGTCTGGTCTTTCTTAAATAACCATCCAACCCTTTGGGTTAAAATCCTCAGAGAAAAGTACATGAAGGATAATCGTGTAGCCAAAAAACTGTTCTCCTCGATCTAGGCCTTTATCAAATGCAACATGCATAAAATCACCAGCTTGTGCCACAAAAGCATTGTTTCAGGCTCAAAAACCTATGTTTGGTCAGATAAATGGTTGAATGGAACTTCTATTTTAGAGCTCAACCCATCCTGGGATATCCCACCTGATTTGTAGGACTTGAAAGTCATCTCTCTCTGGCTTGATAATGGTGAGTGGGACTACGAGTTCATATCCAATTATATGCCACCAGAAGCTTACATGATTATTCAACATATCCCTCTGCCAACTGGGGTCACCAGTACAGACGTCTGGGTCTGGCCTTCCGATCCTATGGGAAACCTGACAGCCAAAGGGTCATATACCTGGCTCAAAGAAGACGACATCTACAACACTCCAAGTGCTTGGAAATCCATTTGGAAACTCAAAATCCCTGAATGTTTAAAGCTCTTTCTTTGGCTGCTTCGACATCGAGCTTTGCTTACTAATATGGAGAAAAGGAGACACCATCTTGATGTGGATACCTTATGTCCCCTCTACAATAACGAGGATGATACACTACTACATTGTCTATGTGATTGCAACTATTTTAGGGGCATCTAGAGGAAACTCAATGCCCCACCAGACTCTTTCCTACTTAATGAGGAAGACTAGATCAATTGGCTCATATCCCCTTCTAAGCCCAATGGGGATTCCACCACCCTTTATGTTGTGGCTTGCTGGCACGTATGGAACAGTCACAACAAACAAATCCATGAGAACCATCATCCAAAAGAAAATGACCAGGTAGCTTCCATCAAGGATAGGATGAGAGCAATCTTGAAATGCATGGACCCGAGTTTGTACATGTCACCTCTACCCAGCAACACCTTTACATGCCCCAGCCCCTTTGAACACCTGTTGTTTGTTGATGCTTCATTCAGCAGTCTGACATTGGACACTGGTATTGGTATTCCCATCATTGATCACTCTAGCCACTGTCTACAGGGCGAAGACATCTTCCTCAAAGCCTCATCGGTGTTGCATGCCAAATTCATTGCCATCACAACTGCAACCACTATCTGTATGGCTAGTAATATGCACAATTGTTACCACCCCAATTTTGAGTTCATCTGATGAGAAATGTAAACTCTCATATGGGACAAATAATGATGTAATTTCTTTTACAATAGCCTTGATGATTGTATTGTGGGCTTTATTGGCTATTGGGCCCAATAACAAGGAAATTCAATTAATGTGGAAACCTCTAGAAGGTAAAAAACTTAATCCAAAGGTGGATTTCGTGCCACATGGGTTCCTTGGGTTCCAAGGAGTCCAAAGTTGCAAAGAAAAGCAGTAAGAAAAGAAAAGATTAATTAAGTATTTCTTTATTAAGAATGAAATTGAAAACAATGGTAAAATGTGGAAAACAAGTAAAAAGAGGTACAATTGAGTTATCCTTAGTGGAATTTCATATCCCAAGGATTACTAAGGTTAAAAGGAATACCAATGAGGAAAATAAAAGAGAAATAAAGAGAAATCCTCAAAAAGAGATATTTTAATAAGAAATAAACAAGATAATGGGAAATAATGAAGAATAATGCATTTAGAAGCATCTAGAAGGATAATAAGTGTCCAATAAAAAGGATTTCGAAATAATAGAGTGCCTTGGGATCCAAGAAGTCCCAATGAAGAAAGAGGACAGAGAAAATACCAATAAAGTCAAATAAGAGGATAATGTGATGTTTAATGAATGAATTTCATGGTATTATTAAAAGGGTGATATTTTCTACTTAAGGAAAACTTAATTTCATGGCCAATAGATTAAAAGGCAAATAAAGAGAGTGAAGGAGAGGAATTTCGAATTACTAATATCTAAAGAAAAGGGAATATCAAAAGGATAACCAATAAGAGAGAGAATCTTGATTCTCAATAAAGGAATTGGATTCCTATTGGGAAAGAGTCATGTTGCTTCATGGGCAAGCACCTTAGGGCATCGATACCCTCCCCTAAATAAGGGGTAGGGCTTTTGGCTCGAGTTTGAAAAGGATCTCACACACTTCTCTCTTTCTCTCTTCATCTTCTTTCCGTGCAAACCCTAGTGGACGGTATAGATCTATTCTGAGGAAACCAAGGAGCGGTGTCGAGGTATGGATGGAAGCAGGGCGCTCCCACGACAACACCAGATGAAGAGGCCATCTTCCTCTGGTCTGGATTGTGCACCACCTCCGCTAGATGGCTGCAAGACATCCGCAGGTCACAGTACCTTGTGCGCTCCATAGATCCAGCTAGGTCGTGATCTGGGCGGCGCCCCAAGGGCGACGGAGGGTGGCAGAGCAGGGGCAGAGGTCGGCTGCAGCGATCGGGGCCTGGAGGAGAGAGTAGGGCACCCACAACCTACTACATCGCAGCTTTGTTAGGGTATCCCGAGGTTGAAGAAGCCCAGACGCCGTTTGACGCTTCTACCCTCTGCGCAGTGCTAGGGCCAGATGGTTAAGTGAGGGCAATCATGACTTTTCGAAATATTTCCCAAAACTCACGTTGCATGGGCGAGGCCGACGTGGCAGCTTGTCAATGGTCCAGAAAGGTATTCTTTCCAAAATTCATATCTACATATTAGTAACTCCAATGGTAGCAAGTAATATATGA
The DNA here is from genome assembly GCA_963693085.1 of Alisma plantago-aquatica. Taxonomy (NCBI): domain Eukaryota; kingdom Viridiplantae; phylum Streptophyta; class Magnoliopsida; order Alismatales; family Alismataceae; genus Alisma; species Alisma plantago-aquatica. The sequence continues at coordinate 579,297,651 of OY856412.1, read as the reverse complement.
ATTTTTCTTTGAAAATCGAGAGGAATCTAAATAAAATATATTTGAAGCCTAATTCTGATTGCAATTCGAAAAGTAATGGATGTTATTAACTTTAATGTAATGATGATTAAAGAAACCCTAATTGGGAATGATTAATGTGATTAGTGGGGTTTAATTGATGATTAAAGTTGACATTAACCTGTTAATCGTAAAGAGATACATTAAGATCGAAAAAGATGAATTTTGCATGTAATTAATTTAATTGAAAGTTCATGTGCATGAATATGTTTTAATGGGCCTTGAAACCCTAATGTTGGTAATTATGACTACTAATGGCTTTAATTATTTGATTTCATGTATAGAACTGAGTTTTCATGGTTCTAAGTTATTTCGAGTATTAAAGTTCTGAATTTGTGGATAAATACTCTAAATGTAGTAATTAGGGTTTTCTGATGAATAAAAGATAGAATTAATGGTAAATCAAGTTCATATGCAAATTAGACAATAATGAACTTGGAATTAATGAAAAATAAGCATAATGATCTTGCCATGGATTAAAAGGATAAAAAAATAGTATCTTTAATGTAAAAGAGGTTTAAGAGGCTTAATTAATGGATAAGTACGCCTTTAACCCGAAATAGAGGGTTAGATGTTGAGATAATTAGGGTTTGTGATCAATTGCGTTAAATTAGGGTTTAAAATAGTAAAAGATGAAGGTAAACCCTAATTGCAAAAGAAACCCTAAAAGTGGACTAGAAACCCTAGGAAGCGAGCTAGATTTAATAGATCTAAATGACATGAATAATAAAAGGAAATTATATAATTTTTTTAGGCTCTTATTGAATTCTTGCTTGCGTATTGGTTGATTGGATTATTTCTATCTCACATCAACTTGACAGGTATGTGGTTACGCCTATGAATACCCCGAATTAGAGTCTCGTGGATTTTCGAGGTTTTATTGATGACTTGAATTAAACTATTGGATGCATTTAATTCTTGCAATTTATAATGTGAATATGACTATCACCTAAGATATGTGCCTACTAGCTCAGATCCTAGTCCCCTATGTAGCTTTATAGACTGCCCTAGTAAATGGATACCAATGGGGTAGGTCCATCAGGTCATTAAATGACTTAGTAAATGGCTACCAATGGGGTAGGACCATCAAGTCATCATGACTCAGGGATTGGGCTACCTTTGGGTAGGGCCATGCGACTCCATAACCCTAGGTATTGGCTACCTGTGTGGTAGGGCCATGGGGGTAAGGATCTACCATATGAGAGAGGTAGTATCTATGTCCACTGCAGGGACAACACAGAGATAGGGGATAGGCAAGGATTGAGTAGTACTGCTTAAAACGTAATTTTGGATGTTAAATGGTATTTTGATGACTACATTCTTAACATAGTTGCACAATTATTGTTTTCCCCACATACCGGCATATTTCGATATGTTGATTGACATTTTGTTTGTCGGCATTTTAGGTACAAATGAAAAGAACAGAATAGTAAAGTGGCATATGTGGAATTAAATAAGAATTAACGTGCATAGGAGGATTAGTTAGATTAATATCTTCATGGATAGAAGTTTAGAAATCTCGGTTTTTAAAAGGTAAGCAATGTTTTATTTTATACCAGTTTTCAGTTTAGTTGGTAAAGTTTATTAATTGTTATTGATTATTTGTCGAACCTTTGATTTGGGTTATTAGATAACGACTCTGATCTCTTGGGCTCCATTAAGTGGGGGTTACCGGGAGACGAGGTCGTTACAATTGGCATCAGAGCATAGGTTCCTCATCTAATCATTAATAATTATAAATTTTACAAATCTTATAGAACCTGAGGGAGTTATTAGAGGATTGTTCAAAATATTGAGGTGTCTAGAAAAGAATCACGTCCGGGGGCTGGAAATATTTTCCTCTGCACCGCGAGTCGGAATACGAGGGCTCCCAGATTGTGTGACTGCCTGGCCAATGTCGTAGGATATGACTCGAAAAAAGATACCTTTAGGACTCTCTCATCTTGTTCGTCCGTTCTCAACTCAAATTCTATTAAGGACCTTAAGGATTAGGGTTTCCTCTCTTCTCCTCACCCTCTTGAGGTATGGGTAAGGTTAATAAGGTCTAGAGAATCATCCACCAAATTAATGAAAAGCATGTAAATAAGATGTCATGGACATAATCTTAATTGATTAAGCGCAAACTAAAGAATAGATACATGCTTAGGTCATATGACATGAGTTGTCATTGCTCTCAGGAGAGACATGAGGATAGACCTCCTTGGCTGGAGGATGAGTAAAGAGAGTTAGTCTTGGAGGTAGAGACCTCCACTAAAAGTAGAGACCTAGCACATCCTCTGAGGATAAGGTTAAACCTAACCCTAAGTGAAGGTTAGAGTGGGAGATAGATGACATGATGACTTAGATGTTGACCGAGTGTTTGGTTGGACATGCCTTTGGGATTCCATAAGAGGTTAGATGACCGAGTACCTTGGGAAACCCAACCCTGGGAAGGGTCGTGCATGTTTGAGCGAAGGATAGATCCTTCATGGATGAGGTCAGAGAAGAACCTATAGAAACCTTTTGGGTTGTTGCAAGTAGGATATAGCCTGCACCCAGAGCGCATCAATAGTGTTGATAGTTTAATGAAACCCTAGATAAGGAATCATAATGGATGGCTTATGAGATAAGCATAAGGGGGTTATGGATAATCTCGAGTAAACATAAGTTCGAGCATCGGCTTCACTCAAGTAGGGGCATGCGTATGAGCCTAATCCTTCATGAAGAAAGGACCTCTTATAGAGAGGTTGGTTGTAGGATTAGCTCTAGAGAGAGAGAGAGCGGACCTCTGGCAAGAAGGTTGGAAGCCTAAAACCCCAAAACTTGAGGAACAATGGGAGTTGAGGATGATGCGGCCTAAGTGGATGATAGTGGTTGTCATATGCTTGATCCCTGGAGGCTGATGATATCTTGGTTTCCTTTAGAGGAACCAAACCCTAGAGAGAGGATGATGCTCCTAGTACCTATGGTATAAGTGATTACCTATTGGATGAGATAAAGAGTGCTTTAGACCCTGAGGAGGTTTAAGTAACCAGTTGTGAGGCTTTATACCTAGTTGGTTGTCCTGGAAGAGGACTCAACTCGGAAGTGTTGCTCGAGTAGAAGGATCATGGAAGTACATGACATACCTTGGACATGCTTGATTCATGGTTAAGAGATTGAGCATGCAGTCAGACACCCAAAGGTGAACCTAGGGTTCCTAGGCCTAAGAGGGGAAGACGTGTATCTGATGCTTATGATGAGATTTGAATCTCTATAGTTTCGAGCATGGTACTCCTCATGTGTATAGGAAAAGGAAACCCCTTAAGTTAAAGGTAGGTTTGATTAACCCCTCACAACTAAGTTGACCTAATATTGAGGAAAGAGAACAAGTATGACCTAGCATGGTTTAATAGGTGATCTTCTTGTGCCTTAGTAGCTGTTGGGTTAGGCATGTTCATGTGAATGTAAACCCTAAGGATGGTTGTGACCTTGTTGTCAAGAGTTGTAGTTTCCTCCCATCCTGGGAGAGGGACCCTTTGGTAGGGTGTATACCAGTCTTGCTGGTTTTGAGGTAACCTAAAGAAGTTTTATAGGATCTTGAGAAGCTAAGTGGAAAGTACATGGAATCAGAATGAACCTGTAGACCCATAGATAACCATCTCTAAGTGCATGTGGATGTGTTACCATGGAGGTAACTGGTATGGGGCCTGACCAAGGTAGGAAGGTTGCCATGATCCCTATGAAGGGATGAAAGTCAGTCGAGAATGCATAGAGAGATGACGAAGTCTTGGGTAAGGTTATAGGTTGGACATGTACTATAATAGAATCCCAAGTCTGTCTTAGGGTCAGGTAGGGATAAGTCCAATGGAAGAAGGAGTTGCCTAATTCCCTAGTTGCACATGACCATAGGGTCGGGAGGTAACAGCTATCATTGTTTGAGGGCCACGGGTTAGGAGATTGATCACCTTCATGAACTCATGGGACCCAAAGGGTAGATGAGTAGAGCACTCTCTGATGCATGAGGGAAGAGGGATGACCCCAAAAGTGTCAGCTCCCTATAGACCTGGAGGAGATGACCAAGGGTTGTGTGGTGACCCAGTAGGTTCGAGACTAGTTTTCCATGGAAGTAACTTTGATATCGAGATGTTTGTGATGTAGAGACATAAGTTGCACGTTTCAACTTAGAATTGAAGGTGTACGAGCGATGTGGGATGTATCATCTCTACTCTTGGAACCAGAAGAACTTTGTGTTTGGACGGCCGCCAAATGCTTATTTCCTCTTGTTATGGGAGGGAGAGATGGGACAGTATGCATGCCATACACCAAGGATAAAAGATGATGCGAGTTGGAATGTTGCTATAAGGTATGAGGATAGAGATGATAACATACCTTGGTGAAGTGAAACATACATGGATGGTTTACAAGCACACATAGGAGTAGTGTAGTCATCTTATGAGGATGTTTCATCAGGAGCTATGTGGAATTTGCAAGTTAACCAAGGTTGAGTTTGATCACCATGAGGATGAGCTTAGAGTTTCTTAATGAAGACTAACGTAGAGTTTTAGATGAGATGATAAGTGAAATATAGGGTGGTGTATGTCTTCAAAGATTACCTAATACCTAAGGATGAGAAGTGGTAATGAATGCTCTGGTTGAGATATAGCTGCCTAGTTTAGCTGGAAGCTAGAAGAAGTTGAGGTTTCTAGGATAACCTTAAGTTGAGGAAAAGAGATAAGTTTGGCTAACACCCAGATGTAACAATAGCGGTTAATCAAGTAAATGATTGTTTGGTTAGCCAGTCTAGTATGTAATATAGTGAAAGGATGGTTGTAGAACCTCATATGTACTTCTTTGGATATGAAGGTAATAAAACCCTGATGAGAGTGGTTTAATGTTTCTAAGGAATCGATCTTGAGGAATCATGATATATAGGAAATCATGATTTTAAGATCACCACACACCGTGAAACTACAAAGATAGTAAGTGATAGTAGCACTTTGGATGCTTAAAAAAAGTTGCATATAGCATGTGGCCATGCAAGCTAGGAGGAGAAGGACGAACACCAGTAACCCAGTACATGGATATAAAGTATAAAGAGTTCCCGAGAGGGAATGGCAGTTCATCACTGTAGATGTTGTGAGTCTCCCCCTAGACCAAGGAAGGTCGAGATCCAATATGGGTTATGGTAGATTTCCTTACCTAGATGACATGAGAAAGGAAGAGTATTGTCACGAGATAGATTCGGTTGAACTACTTAAGAGAGAAAGATGGTTCGACCATACCATGATGTGAGTTCAGAAGTTCTTGGGTATGACCAAGGTTCACTTCCATAAGGTGGAAGTAGATACATGAAGAACTCAATAATAGTACAGTTTATCGCCCCATACTAATGGACATATGATCCAGACTAGAGGGTCTGATGAGAGCATGTGTGCTCATTCAGGGTGATACATAGAGACAATTCTTAAGATGTGATGTTAACCACCATAACCTTTATCGGGATGCAAGAAGTCTTATAGAGAGGATGTGTCGGTCACCACTTCATTAAGATGATGTTGGTGAAGGAGTCCTCGCGAAGGTCAGAAAAGAACCACAGTGTGTGCAGATGAAGTCGCTTTGATCGTGCAATGGCTGAGAGAGAGAGCCCAGTGGTGACATGAGTCACGAGCTGATGCAAAGAAGACTGACATGCATTTCACTATGGGAGAATATGTTATGTGAAAATCTGACCCCTCTAAGCTACAGCTGAGAAAGTTGAGTCCCTGATATATGGGTCCATTTGAGATGGATTGGTGGAGATGGTTGTGTTTAGCCTTGCCCCTCAGGATAACATGATGAATAATGTGTTCCATGAGTCCGATCTAGAGCAGTATGTGAGGTACCGAAGCCATGTGTTGAGCCTTGAACCTATTCAACTTTTGAGAGGCTAAAATGTCATGAGTCACCTATGAGGGTACGATTTTCCAAGGTAAGAAAGAACTCAGATGGAAGAATATGAGATGATGAAGGTTCTTGGGAAGCACCATGGAAAGGGTGAAGCCACATAAGAGCCATGATGGACATATGAAAGTCTTCCTGAATTGTTTGTTTGCTTGGTGGAATTTTGAGGGCAAAATTCCTATAAGAGGGGAAGGATCTTACAAACCCAATTTTGGGTTCATCTGATGACAAATGTAAACTCTCATATGGGACAAATAATGATGTAATTTCATTTACAATAGCCTTGATGATTGTATTGTGGGCTTTATTGGCTATTGGGCCCAATAACAAGGAAATTCAATTAATGTGGAAACCTCTAGAAGGTAAAGAACTTAATCAAAAGGTGGATTTCGTGCCACATGGGTTCCTTGGGTTCCAAGGAGTCCAAAGTTGAAAAGAAAAGCAATAAGAAAAGAAAAGAAAAGATTAATTAAGTATTTCTTTATTAAGAAAGAAATTGAAAACAATGGTAAAATGTGGGAAACAAGTAAAAAGAGGTACAATTGAGTTATCTTTAGTGGAATTTCATATCCCAAGGATTCCTAATGTTAAAAGGAATACCAATGAGGAAAATAAAAGAGAAATAAAGAGAAATCCTCAAAAATAGATATTTTAGTGAGAAATAAACAAGATAATGGGAAATAATGAAGAATAATGCATTTAGATGCATCTAGAAGGATAATGAGTGTCCAATAAAAAGGATTTCGAAATAATAGAGTGCCTTGGGATCCAAGGAGTCCCAATGAAGAAAGAGGATAGAGAAAATACCAATAAAGTCAAATAAGAGGATAATGTGATGTTTAATGAATGAATTTCATGGTATTATTAAAAGGGTGATATTTTCTACTTAAGGAAAACTTAAATTTGTGGCCAATAGATTAAAAGGAAAATAAAGAGAGTGAAGGAGAGGAATTTCGAATTCCTAATATCTAAATAAAAGGAAATATCAAAAGGATAAGGAACAAGAGAGAGAATCTTGATTCTCAATAAAGGAATTGGATTCCTATTGGGAAAGAGCCATGTTGCTTCATGGGAAAGCACCTTAGGGCATCGATACCATCCCCTATATAAGGGGTAGGGCTTTTGGCTCGAGTTTGAAAAGGATCTCACACACTTCTCTCTTTCTCTCTTCATCTTTTTTTCCATGCAAACCCTAGTGGACAATATAGATCTATTCTAAGGACACCAAGGAGCGGTGTCGAGGTCTGGATGGAAGCAGGGTGCTCCCACGACAACACCAAATGAAGAGGCCATCTTCCCCTGCTCTAGATCGTGCGCCACCTCCGCTAGATGGCTGCAAGACATCCGCAGGTCACAGGACCTTGTGCACTCCATAGATCCAGCTAGGTCGTGATCTGGGCGGCGCCCCAAGGGCGACGGAGGGTGGCGGAGCTGGGGCAAAGGTCAGCTGCAGCGATCGAGGCCTGGAGCAGAGAGTAGGACACCCGCAACCTGCTGCATCGCAGCTCTGTTAGGGTATCCTGAGGTTGAAGAAGCTTGGACGCCTTTTGACGCTTCTACCCTCTGCGCGGTACTAGGGCCGGATGGTTAAGTGAGGGCAATCACGACTTTTCGAAATATTTCCCAAAACTCACGTTGCATGTGCGAGGCCGACGTGCCGGCTTGTCATTGGTCCAGAAAGGTATTCTTTGCAAAATTCATATCTACATATTAGTAACTCTGATGGTAGCAAGTAATATATGAATTTTGCTCAGAAAATCAAGAGGAATCTAAATAAAATATATTTGAAGCCTAATTCTGATTGCAATTCTAAAAGTAATGGATGTTATTAACTTTAATGTAATGATGATTAAAGAAACCCTAATTGGGAATGATTAATGTGATTAGTGGGGTTTAATTGATGATTAAAGTTGACATTAACATGTTAATCATAAAGAGATACATTAAGATCGAAAAAGATGAATTTTGCACGTAATTAATTTAATTGAAAGTTCATGTGCATGAATATGTTTTAATGGACCTTGAAACCCTAATGTTGGTAATTAGAACAACTAATGGCTTTAATTATTTGATTTCATGTATAGAACTGAGTTTTCATGGTTATAAGTTATTTTGAGCATTAAAGTTCCTAATTTGTGGATAAATACTCTAAATTTAGTAATTAGGGTTTTCTTATGAATAAAAGATAGAATTAATGGTAAATCAAGTTCATATGCAAATTAGAAAATAATTAACTTCGAATTAATGACAAGTCTCTTGTCATGGATTAAAAGGATAAAAAAATAGTAGCTTTAATGTAAAAGAGGTTTAAGAGGCTTAATTAATGGATAAGTATGCCTTTAATCTAAAATAGAGGGTTAGATGTTGAGATAATTAGGGTTTGTGATCAATTGCATTAAATTAGGGTTTAAAATAGTAAAAGATGAAGGGAAACCCTAATTGCAAAAGAAACCCTAAAAGTGGACTAGAAACCCTAGGAAGCGAGCTAGATTTAATAGATCTTAATGACATGAGTAATAAAAGGAAACTGTATAATTGTTTTAGTATCTTATTGAATGCTTTCTTGCCTATTGGTTGATTGGATTATTTCTGTCTCACATCAACTTGACAGGTATGTGGTTATGCCTATGAATACCCCGAATTAGAGTCCCGTAGATTTTTGAGGTTTTATCGATGACTTGAATTAAACTGTTGGATGCATTTAATTCTTGCAATTTATAATGTGAATATGACTATCACCTAAGATATGTGCCTACTAGCTCAGATCCTAGTCCCTTCTGTAGCTTTATAGATTGACCTAGTAAATGGCTACCAATGGGGTAGGTCCATCAGGTCATTAAATGACTTAGTAAATGGCTACCAATGGGGTAGGACCATCAAGTCATCATGAGTCAGGGATTGGGCTACCTTTGGGTAGGATCATGCGACTCCATAACCCTAGGTATTGGCTACCTGTGTGGTAGGGCCATGGGGGTAAGGATCTACCATATGAGAGAGGTAGTATCTATGTCCACTGCAGGGACAACATAGAGATAGGGGATAGGAAAGGATTGAGTAGTACTTCTTAAAACGTAATTTTGGATGTTAAATGGTATTTTGATGACTACATTGTTAACATAGTTGCACAATTATTGTTTCCCCCACATACCGGCATATTTCGATATGCTGACTGACATTTTGTTTGTTGGTGTTTTAGGTACAAATGAAAAGAACAGAATAGTAAAGCGGCATATGTGGAATTAAATTAGAATTAACGTGCACTGGAGGATTAGTTAGATTAATATCTTCATGGATAGAAGTTTAGAAATCCCTATTTTTAAAAGGTAAGCAAAGTTTTATTTTATACCAATTTTTAGTTTAGTTGGTAAAGTTTATTAATTTTTATTGATTATTTGTCGAACCTTTGATCCGGGTTATTAGATAAGAGATCTGATCTCTTGGTCTCCCCTAGGTGGGGGTTACCAGGAGACGGGGTCATTACAACAATACTATTATTGCTTCTAACTCCAGCATGTCGGTGCAGTTGATACATGAGTTATTCTGCAACTCACTGAGACTCCAGCAACTCTGGAGGAAATTTCATGTCGCAAAGGCAGCATTACATCGGCTCCTGGTCATGCACATCCCAAGAAACCTGAATCAAGCTGCTGACAGAACTGCAAAACTAGCCTTATCTTCATGCAACTCCTTTTCCTTTCATTGTAACACGCCACTCTGGCCTTTAGATAGTCTTGATGTCTTTTTACCCAACTTTTGGCCTACTCTAGAGCATAGGATGAATTTATAAGCTCTAGTCCCCACAAAAAAAAGATGATGGTATAACATGATAGATGTCTAGAGAATGATATTACTCAATGACATATCTCTTCGGTTTGAGATTATGAATAGTGAGATCATACGGATGATAATAGTATATGTAGATTTGTTATGTCCCAAGTCAGATATTATTGTGGAAGCAATAAATGGACAAAAATAATACATAACACTAGAATGTATGTTGCCTGATGACAGAATCTCATTAGTCATGATATATGATATCAAGCTAAACACATAGGTACTTGTTAGAGAATATTGTACTAGATAGACCCACCTTGAGAGTGATACATGGAAACCATTGAATGATAGTCAGAATTAGTTCTCATTGTTGGGTTTTAGGGGAGGCAGAGAAGCAGCGGAAATAAAAATTTTTCTCCCAAAACCCAAAACAAAAGGAATTGTGTCAACGTCTATACAATAGGAAAGATGGTTTGTGGATGCATACCTTGTCCCGAGGCTTGCTCGGCGACAGTAACTCGTGCCTTGTGCGGTCTTCACCTCTGGTCTTGGATAGTGTTTGTGCAGCTCCTGGTTACACCGGGATTGAAGACTCCTGGTCTCACCGGGACTGTCGGGATTGACAATTGTCCTCCGAGCGACAGAGGTCTCCCGCCTCTGCAGTCGTCCACACGGACTACCTGGAACTCCAATCTCCATGTCGCACAAGGAATCGGAAGGAGTCACACCCTCCTGTCGACGTACTAGTCACCGAGACACTCTCCTGTAGCCAGTTGCCTTTCTGCAGTTGTCTTTTCCTTATTGTGCCTCCCTTATCGGGTAGCACTTGCTCAGGCTCTCTCTTGGTTACCAAAACTAGAGAGAACGACAACTTTGTAGAGAAACTGGCACTCTGAGTTGTGTCTTGAGAATCCCCCCAATACCCCTATATATATAGGAGGGTCATAAGACATGATTCTTTATCCCGGGCAATGCGGGACTAAAGTAGGAGTAGAGGGTTGCGAGATTTCCACAAAATCTGATAAACTGTGGAAGCTGAACCGATCGTTTCAACCCTGAAACGATCGTCTGGACCCTCCAGCCGATTGGTTGGACACTCCATCCGATCGTTTGGATCCTTGAGCCGATCGGTTGGACACTCCAGTCCATTGGTTTGTGATCCTGGTTCAACTCAAATTGACTTTCCATGTTTGTTTCCAACTAATCAATATTAGTCCTTATCCAAATCAAATTTGATAAGTGAAATGAAAATGGAAGTTTCTCACCAATCTCACTTTCCCAACTCGCTCGGTTGCACCAATTGAGCCGATCAGTTCAACGCTTGAACCGATCGTTTCACTTTGGTCATGAGCCAATCGACTCACCAGTTGAGCCGATCGGTTCACCAAGCTCAGCCGATTGGTTCATCACATGAGCCGATTGGTTGGGAGTGCAGATTGTGCAAAATCAATCAATCACAGTTCAAATCAATCTGATACTCTAATCAATCAGTCCAACACCTTGAACACTATGATACTGAGCTATCAATTGATTGAGTGTTTAATTGAACTACTAAACTCCTTTAGTAATCAATTTAAACATGTTGGAGGACAAACTCCTATTCCAAGTTAAATCATATGTGTGTGACCCTGCAGGTCCATTTCACGTTGGCAGTGAAAGTCCATAACACTTATGACTTCACAAGCAAAGAGCGGTGCCTAGTCACACATCAGTGCTACCCAAGTGAAATAGAAAGTTGGAGAACAACTTTCAATCCTACAATCCGTGAATGGTGTTACAGTGAATGTATAATTCCTTTGTCACTGATATCCTGAATGAACTCGAGGCATGGAACAGTCATCCTTTCAACGTTCATTCATTTCCTTGATCTCAGAGCAGACTGGGTGAGATGTGTGTGACATCAATATCACATATTGATTGACACGTGCATGCGCATGCCTTTCTCAATCCTACTCATCAAGTGGCCAAGGACATCAAACTCCCTCAGGAGGGACAAATCCCATATCTATCACTCACCCCTCAAAAGCCCCATGTGTCAAAGCCACCCAATCATCACCTTTATAACAACCCATGTTTCAGGACTGCGTTTGATGATGTCAAAGTGTACCCAATGACATGTGTTGAGTGTAGTGATTTCAGGTCTAAGAATCACACTCACCACCATCACTGTGAGAGCTGACTGTGACTACCAAGTCATGGTTCCATGTGTCACTCTCACGGTGGGTCTGTCCGATACCTTGTTCTCTAACAAGTACCTATGTTCTTGGTTTGATATCACTATATCATGACTAATGAGATTTTGTCATCAACCAACACACAATCTAGTCTTTAGTGTTATTGATGTCTATGGTTATTTCCACAATAACAACCGACTAGGGACTAAACAAGAATGTATACCCTTAACATCCATATGATCTTATCGTTTAGGTCTTGAACCTAAAAGCATACGTCATTGAGTAAAACTATTCTTTAGACATCTATCATGTTACACTATAATCTCAGAAACAGTTTAAACATATAGATCGGAAATTGCCTTTATTATTATTCAAATCATTTACAAAGTATCCCATTACAATCATCATATGACTTGCTCTATGGGCATACATACCAACAGACTCCCACTTGCACTTAGAGCTAGTCACCAAGGAACCTCAGTCCTTGTGACCTAGCATGACCATCATGCTTTTGCTGAGAAAGGGCCTTAGTCAGTGGATCAGCTATGTTGTCTTCAGTTGGTATTTGCAAATCTTCACATCTTCTCACTATACGATCTCTCGTATGAGATGGAAGCGCCGCAGTATGTGCTTGGACTGCTGATGTGATCTGGGTTCCTTAGCTTGTGCAATAGCTCCATTATTGTCACAATAAAGCTCAATTGCATCACAACTACTGGGAACTTCCTGATCCACACAGCCTCCTTTGCTACATGTGAAGCAGCAATATACTCAGCCTCTGTAGTAGAATCGACAACTGTTTCTTTCTTGGAACTCTTCCAGCTCACAACTCCATTATTAAGGCAAAACACAAATCTTGACTACGATCTATAATAATCTTTATCAGTTTGGAATCTTGCATCGGTGTAACCCTTTACAACCAGCTCTTCCTCGCCACCGTAAACAAGAAACTGATCCTTAGTCCTTCGCAAGTACTTGAGGATGTTCTTTACGGATATCCAGTAAGCATCCCCAGGATCTGACTTGTACCTTCTCATCATGCTGAGAGCATACGAGACATCTGGGTGTGTGCACAACATAGCGTAAATGATGGATCCGATGGTTGATGCATATGGGATCCCATTCATACACTCCCTCTCTTCATAAGATTGGGGACATTGAGCTCTAGAGACGGTGACTCCATGTGGCATGGGGATGTTGCCTCTCTTTTAGTTCTCCATGCTGAACCGCTTCAACAATTTGTCGATGTACGTGCTCTGACTTAGTCCGAGAAGCCTTCTAGATCTGTCTCTATAGATCTTAATTCCTAGAATGTAGGATGCTTCTCCTAAGTCCTTCGTTGAGAAAGTATTCCCAAGCTATGTCTTTACCTTCTCTAAGGCTAAGACATCATTCCCCATCAAAAGTATGTCATCCACATACAATATGAGGAATGTGGTCGAGCTCCCACTGACCTTCTTATACACACAAGGTTCATCTTCATTTTGAGTAAATCCAAACACTTTGACTTCCTCATCAAATTGAAGATTCCAACACCGAGATGCTTGCTTCAACCCATAGATTGACCTTTGTAGCTTACAAACTTTATTGGAATTCTTTGGATCTACAAAACCTTCAGGTTGTGTCATGTACACATCCTCATTTATATTCCCATTAAGGAATGCAGTTTTAACATCCATCTGCCAAATCTCATAGTCATAATAAGTTGTAATAGCAAGCATGATCCTGATGGACTTAATCATGGCAACTGGAGAAAAGGTTTCGTCATAGTCAACACCTTGAACTTGTCGAAATCCCTTAGCAACCAATCTGCCTTTATAAGTTTGCACATTGCCATCCATGAAGGTCTTTTTCTTAAAGACCCACTTGCACCCTATTGGTTTTACCCCTTCGGGTGGTTACACCAAAGTCCATACTTTGTTGGAGTACATGGATTCCATCTCGAATCTCATGGCTTCAAGCCATTTCTCAGAATCTGGTCCCTCCATAGCCTCTATGTAGGTAGTCGGATCATCATCTATGATCAACTCTCCACCTTCCTGAGTTACAAGGTATCCAAACCTCTCAGGTTCAAGGCGGGTCCTACTAGATCTACGAGGTCCTTGTGTTACCAGAGGAGAATGAGATCCCACAACACCTTGTGAATCTCCATTTTCCTCTTGTACATCTATTGGTTCTATGTTTTCTTGTTGGGCTTGAACCTCTTCAAGCTCTGTTTTCCTCCCACTGCTTCCTTTGGAAATAAATTCCTTCTCTAGGAACACAGCATCCCAGGCAACAAACACTTTGTTGTCAGTAGGGTGGTATAGATAATATCCCCTCGTTTCCTTGGGGTATCCAACAAAGTAACATTTATCGGATTTGTGTCCAAGCTTATCAAGAAACATTTTCCTGACGTAAGCCTCACAACCCCAAATCTTCATAAAAGACAAATTGGGATGCTTCCCATACCATATCTCATATGGTGTCTTTTGAACCAATTTAGATGGTACACGGTTAAGTGTAAACGCGGCGGTTTCAAGAGCATGACCCCAGAAGGAAATTGGAAGATCAGAAAAACTCATCATTGATCGCACCATATCCAACAATGTGTGATTCCTTCTTTTAGACACACCGTAATGCTATGGTGTTCCAGGCGGAGTCCATTGTGATACAATACCAGGGGCTCGCAGAAGGTCCTCAAACTCCTGGCTTAAGTATTCCCCACCTCGATCAGATCGAAGTTCCTTAATACTTTTACCTAGTTGGTTCTGTACTTCATTCATGAAATCCTTGAACCTTTCAAGGGTTTCTGACTTATGCTTCATCAGGTACACATAGCCATACCTACTGAAATCATCAGTGAAGGTAATGAAGTACTGACACCCATTTCTGGCATTAGTTCTAAAAGGCCCACATACATCAGTATGTATGAGTCCTAATAGATCACTAGCTCTCTTACCTTTACCTGAAAAGGGAGTCTTGGTCATCTTTCCCAACAAACAAGATTCACATGTCTCTATTGATTCATAATCAAAAGAGTCTAGATAACCATCTTTACGGAGTCTAGAAATGTGCTTCTCATTTATGTGCCCTAGATGACAATGCCAAAGATATGTTTTGTTTGAGTCATTGAGTTTGTGCTTTTTGGTGTTTATGTTGTATACACTTGTCTCCAAATCTATCAAGTATAGACCATAAGACATTGGGGCACTGCCATAAAAGATCCCATCTTTAGAAATGGAACACTTTCCATTCTTAATAAGAAATTCAAATCCATATTTGTACAAACAAGAGACGGATGTGATATTCCTATTTATGGTAGGTACATAATAGCAGTTCTTCAACTCTATTATTAGACCAATTGGTAGAGTTAACTCATAGGTTCCTACGACACTGGCGGCAACTCTTACCCCATTGGCAACACGTAGTTCAACCTCGACTTTCCCCAAAGGCCTACTTCTCTTAAGATCCTTCACATTTGAACAAATGTGAGATCCGCATCCGGTATCAAGTACCCATGACGAAGAAGTAGTAAAGTTAATCTCTATCACATATACACCAGAAGTAGAGATATCTATCTCTGACTTCTTCTTCCATCGTTCCTTACATCCTATCCATGTAGAAGAAATTGGTTTGGCGAGAGAACCCTTCTCTCCCTTACCTTTCGTTCCATTGATCTCTATCAATGAACTTTGTTTCTTCTTCACCAACGCATTAAGCGTACATAGAGTGGATTCAAAGGCTCCTGGTATATCTGGATTGTGTAGAACACTTCTTGCAGTCCTCAACCAGTTATGGAATTTATTCTCAATTAATTTACCCATTTTAAAAGATGATTCTTTTGCCATTCTACAAGAGAAAAAATTGCATTTGTCAAAACTCCTTTTGATTTGATTTGAATAAAATTTGACGATAGTTAATTAGGCCTTTAATTAATTACCTCTCCCACTATTTTCACTCAAATTGACAGCCCTCACCATCAATTCGGAAGATTGCAGCGTACAATATTCTAGTGGGTCAAGATCCTAAAATCTTCTGAGCCATGGACCAGCTAGGTCTGTCACCCACAACTCAGATCTTCCCGGTAGGCAACTCTTGCCAATTGCATCATGTGCAACTCTTGAAAGATGTCATATGCAACTCTTTGCCATGATCATATCCATGCCTCAAGGTACTAGATCCCATCTAGATCACCTTGTTAAGTCTGACCCAAAGCCAACACGATGAATATGCACCCTGTTAGGGCAGACCCACACATTCATCCTTCACACTTCCACGAGATAGACAGTGCACCATGCTAGGGTGTGCCCATACTTGGTCGATCAAAGTTTTCATGTGTGTCGCATTTGGAAGGAATCTAAAATTTTAATATTTAATGAGGGATTTGGTTTTATATACATATACATATCCAATCACCACAATATATAGTACGTATCATATACATGCTATATCCCACAGAAAACATGCAAAATGATAAAAAGCAATGATTATGACCATCCTATTATGATTCCTCGATCCAAGAGGAATCACGATCATCTAGGTCTACATCACATGAAACCTATACAAGATGAAATATGTCCCTACCTTTCTGGGTTTGATTAGCTCATCTTCATGATTGATCGGCTTGCCATCAAGTTGGTTGTTTGGGTGCCACCAGTCGATCGACTGGCGCCTCCAGCCGATCGGTTCACCGATCATCATACATCTCCTCAGATTGCCACCCGCTCATCTCACTCCTCGAACCGGTCATCTGGAACACCAATCTATCGGTTCACGCCTTGAACGGATCATCTCAGGTCGTCGTCAGGTCATCCACCGTTCTTTGACATAACATGAAATAAAATCTATCCTATTTACAATTGAATTGTGAAACCCCGAGTTACATTCGGGGGGAGCAAAGGTAGGAAAAGAAATCTCGAATTATTTCGAGTTACATTAGGAATAGGAGAAAGGGAATCGGTGTGCAGACCTAGATGCAAGCAACCACATACAACCACACACAGATATAGGGTTTATAAGCTATAACCATGCTACACATCCACCACAAAACTCATTTAAGGGCGACGCATATCGAGTGCATTAATATTACATATCATATATGTATATTCGGGATTTGTGGATTGGACATGCATAAAGCTAATTTTATTCGCATCGTATGCAATAAATAAAGGCGATAAACCAAAATCGATCATATCGATAATCCTAAAATATAGAACAGTTGACGTGGCTCTAATACCACTGTTGGGTTTTAGGGGAGGTAGAGAAGCAGTGGAAACAAAAAAATTCTCCCAAAACCCAGAACAAAAGGAATCGCGTCAACGTCTATACAATAGGAAAGATGGTTTGTGGATGCATACCTTGTCCTGAGGCTTGCTCGGCGAAAGTAACTCACGCCTTGCGCGGTCTTCACCTCCGGTCTTGGACGCTGTCTGTGCAGCTCCTGGTCGCACTGGGATTGAAGACTCCTGGTCTCACCGGGACTGTCGGGATTGACAGTTGTCCTCCGAGAGACAGAGGTCTCCCGCCTCTACAGTCGTCCACACGGACTACCTAGAACTCCAATCTCCTTGTCGCATAAGGAATCGGAAGGAGTCGCACCCTCCCTTCGGCGTACTAGTCACTGACACACTCTCCTGCAGCCAGTTGCCTTTCTGCAGTTGTCTTTCCCTTGTTGTGCCTCCCTTATCGGGTAGCACTTGCTCGGGCTGTCTCTCAGTTACCAAAACCAAAGAGAACGACAACTTTGCAGAGAAACTGGCAGTCTGAGTTGTGTATTGAGAAGCCCCCCAATACCCCTATATATAGGAGGGTCATGGGACAAGGTTCTCTATCCCGGGCAATGCAGGACTAAAGTAGGAGTAGAGGGTTGCGAGATTCCCACAAAATCTGACAAACTGCGGCAGCTGAACCGATCGTTTCAACCCTAAAACGATCGTTTGGACCCTCCAGCCGATCGGTTGGAAACTCCAGCCGATCGTTTGGATCCTTGAACCGATCGGTTGGACACTCTAGTCGATAGGTTCATGATCCTGGTTCAACTCAAATTGACTTTCCATGTTTGTTTCCAACTAATCAATATTAGTCCTTATCCAAATCAAATTTGATAAGTGAAACGAAAACAGAAGTTTCTCACCAATCTCACTGTCCCAACTCGCTCGATTGCACCAGTTGAGCCGATCGGTTCAACGCTTGAACCGATTGTTTCACTTTGGTCATGAGCCGATCGACTCACCAGTTGAGCCGATCGGTTCACCAAGCTCATCCAATCGGTTCATCACATGAGCCGATCGGTTGGGAGTGCAGATTGTGTAGAATCAATCAATCGCAGTTTCAATCAATCTGATACTTTAATCAATCAGTCCAACACCTTGAACACTATGATACTGAGCTATCAATTGATTGAGTGTTTAATTGAACTACTAAACTCCTTTAGTAATCAATCTAAACATGTTTGTGGACAAACTCCTATTCCAGGTTAAATCCTATGTGTGTGACCCTACAGGTCCATTTCACGTTGGCAGTGAAAGTCCATAACACTTATGACTTCACAAGCAAAGAGTGGTGCCTAGTCACACATCAGTGCTACCCAAGTGAAATAGAAAGTTGGAGAACAACTTTCAATCCTACAATCCGTGAATGGTGTTGCATTGAATGTATAATTCCTTTGTCACTGATATCCTGAGTGAACTCGAGGCATGGAACAGTCATCCTTTCAACGTTCATTCATTTCCTTGATCTCAGAGCAGACTAGGTGAGATGTGTGTGACATCAATATCACATATTGATTCACACGTGCATGTGCATTCCTTTCTCAATCCTACTCATCAAGTGGCCAAGGACATCAAACTCCCTCAGGAGGGACAAATCCCATATCTTTCACTCACCCCTCAAAAGCCCCATGTGTCAAAGCCACCCAATCATCACCTTTATAACAATCCATGTTTCAGGACTGTGTTTGATGATGTCAAAGTGTACCCAACGACATGTGTTGAGTGTAGTGATTTCAGGTCTAAGAATCACACTCACCACCATCACTATGAGAGCTGACTGTGACTACCAAGTCATGGTTCCATGTGTCACTCTCACGGTGGGTCTGTCTGGTACCTTGTTCTATAACAAGTACCTATGTGCTTGGTTTGATATCACTATATCATGACTAATGAGATTCTATCATCAACCAACACACAATCTAGTCTTTAGTGTTATTAATGTCTGTGGTTATTTCCACAATAACAACTGACTAGGGACTAAACAAGAATGTATACCCTTAACATCCATATGATCTCATCGTTTAGGTCCTGAACCTAAAAGCATATGTCATTGAGTTAAACCATTCTTTTGACATCTATCATGTTACACTATCATCTCAGAAACAGTTTAAACATATAGATCGGAAATTGCCTTTATTATTATTCAAATCATTTACAAAGTATCCCATTACAATCATCATATGACTTGCTCTATGGGCATACATACCAACACTCATAGTGATAGTGTTAATTAGACTTGAAGTCACTACACTCTTTTTTGATGTACTCTTAAATGATCAAAAGTTATCTTGAATAAGGGTTACCAAAAAGGTGGTGCTCGGATACATTATGACACATGGGATTGACTGTGAGTGTTGTAGATGGGATTTGTCCCTCCAGCATGAGTTGATATCTTGGCCACTTGATAAGAGAGATTGAGAAACATATTACCATAGTCGTGTGAATCAATATGTGATATGTGAGCTCGCATGCATGCCGTAAAGTCGACTCTAGTTCAAGGATCATGGATTGAATGTGAAGAGAATGAGGATACCATGTCTTACGTTCAATTTGGATATCAGTTTAAAGGAGATATATGATCCTGATAACACTAATCAAAGATGTAGGTTGAAGTTGTTCTCCAATTTTCCAAATACTTAGATAGTAATGATCTATTTCTTGATGTCACACATTACTTTTTTATGTCATAATATAGTTAAAGAAATTTCTTGCCAACATAATTTGGGACATATAGGGTCACACACATAGGATGCACCTGGAATAGGATTTTACTCATAAATAAGGCTTGAATTGGTTACTAAAGTGTTTGGGTAATAAACTTTAAAAAATACTGAATGACAATTGGCGGACGGTAGTCTCCAGTTGACTGACTGGGAATGTCAATCGATCAACTAGAGTGGCCAATCAACTGACTAAAAGTCTAATCGACTGGTGGGATGATCAATAAGACCAGATCAAGGAATTATTGCTGGCATCATGATGTGCATTAATTTTTGCATTTAAAGTCTGTATGTTTGTGGATATGAAAACATTTAAACAACTAGGAACCTAATAGATCAACTTGTGATTCATAGCAGTTGAAAATTCATGAAATCAGTCTCTTTGTGTCCCTAGGTTTGTGGAAACCCTATCCCATTCACTTACTATATAATGAGGGGGTGGTGGCTAAGGCTCTCAGGATACTCGTGATCTCAATGTTATCATAATGTGAGAGCTAGAGGCATCTTATCCCTAAAAGGGAGAGATAGCCAAAGGAGACAAAATTCTGTGCTAGTACGTTGACAACATGAAGGGACAACTCCTTCCTGCCAAATCTAGAAGAAAAACATAGAGTTCACTATGGTTCATGTAGACTAAGTAGAGGCATGAAGGTTGTTTCCATCATGCTTGGAGGACATCATCAACTGGCCCCAGTGGTGCTACACCTGTAGACCACCATCGATTGTTGTCTGGGTGCTTCTTGAGAAAGAAGTGCAATATTATAAGAATTGTCACACGACTTGCACCAGGACTAGGTATATGCCTTGCAACCTTCATTTCCATTCATATTTACTAACATAGTCCATTATTTTTTTTGGGAATATGGCAAAGAAATTTATTTCATCCACTGCCATCTCTGACAATATATTTTCCTATAAGTTCCTTGAAACATCATTTTCGTTGAAAACATCAGTGCTGCCAAGATGCAGTCGACTGACTTCATTTTCTTTTACTACTCCAGTTGTATTAGAATCTTTAGTATAATTGAAAATACCTTCCACTTCAAACATGTTTAAAATTGGCTTCAATATCATCATTGTGTTCAGTAGAATCCAATTTGAAAGGGAACATATTTTTGTTAAACATGACCTATTTTAAAACATGCAAGCCTTTGTTGTTTGATGAAGATATTCATATTCCTTATACATGGTACTATAGACAAGAAAAACATGCAAAAGGGATCATGGATCAAGTTTGTCAGTTGGATAGTTTCATTGATAGGGACAACAAAACGTTCAAAGAATACGTAGGTGATTATAAGAAGGTTTCTTGTTAAATAGAAGTTTATGAGGTGACTTATTATCCAAAAGGAGTAGGAAAATGATTGATTAAATATGTTGCATTTGAGATATCTTCAATCCAATATGGTTTTGGTAATATGACCTCAAACATTGTGGATAAGCCTAACTCAACAATAAGGCAATAATTTCTCAACAACTCCATTTTGAGATGGACCATGTGAGTAGGACACCTGACATGTAACACCTTTTTCACTGAAGAACTATACAAGTTTATGATTCATGAATTCTCATCATCCATCTCTTTGAAAGAATTTAATAGATGTGTCAAACTAAATTTGAATTATTTTGTAGAAAGAGATGAAAATAGAGGGAAATTCACTCTTTCTTTTCATAGGCAGAAGCCAACTATATTGACAATAGTCATCTATAAGTAAAGCATAGTAAAGAAACTTATTAATATAAGGTATTGGGGAGACTTTTCCCATACATCATAATTGACCTTCTAGAATGGTCTAACTGGCCTAATGTGCTTATGATGAATAGGTAATCATTCACTCTTACTCAACTCAGAATTGTTACATATATTAGAAAAAGGAAAAAGACATGAAATGATATTATCACTACTTAGATGATGTAGCACACTTTTATTTTAATGACCAAGCCTTGTATGCTAAATGACACCATTGGTTCTATAAAAATGGTTGGAGAAACATGCTTCTTTATTTTCTGAATTGTTGAATCGGTTGAGTTGCACTTCATCAATAGGAAGGAAGTACATGCCATTCCTACATGTTCCCAGATCCAAGATCTTGTGTTCCCTGGAAATGTTAATACAAATGATATTTTCAGTAGATATAACATAGTAGGAAAAAGATTAAGTTAGCTTAGAAATAGAAAATAGCTTCCTTTTGACTTCAGGTACAACTAGTACATCTTTCAGAGGTATAGATTTTATATTGTGTGAATGTCAGTGACCAACATGTAAGATTGAAACAAAGTTGCAATTTCCCATCATTATAGAGTTTCCTTCTCATAGTTTCTTAGATTATAAAGAGTACCAGATTTTTTGACAATGTGATCAGTATTTCCTGAGTCAACATGTCATTCGGAGAAATCAACATCATTAACTCTAAGAGATGCAAGCAAAGTAGTGGTGTTCTTAGTCAATGTTTTTGGGACATTGGGATTTAGGACAAAATAATCAAATCGATGCCAGGATTTGAGGGCTTCATGTCCTCTTTTCCCACATATGTGACATTACATAGGTGTGTGACAGGTTTTGCTGAATAGCGAAACGAGTTTAACTTAGAGTGCATATTTTTTAATATGTGGGGGTGAAGGATGAACATATCCTTATGTCCAGATAGGAATTTGATGTGTTATCTCTGCGATGAATACTAGGATTTCCGTGTGATCACACTGATGAAAATTTACTGGGGATTGATGTGTAATGTCCCCGAAGAGAGTGCATGTTGCGGTTGTAGCTCTTTAGCAAAGATGCCACTATACCCCAACAATCTAGTTGCAGTTTTACATGGTGTCAATACCAGTGGTCTCGTACTAACTGAGATAGGTGAGGTCTTGGTAGTTGGATCTTCCATTGACCTTGTATGGTACCAATTTTGACTAAGAAATGGTCGGTTGGAGCATGAGCAGTATACCTCATCTCCTCTGGGCATAAGTGTGATTGTAAATATGTAATCAGCTGTGTAGTGTATTTGATTAGGGATTGAATACAGAAACATCAGTTGATGTCACATTACTTTTTTACATCTTAAATAGATAGATGTTGTACATGTTCTTTATATTCGTTATCAAGTGAATAGATGATCTATAGCTCTGTCATGGATAGTTGAACGGCTTAAACAATGATATTGCTTTGCACTACAATTAATCAACGATTAAACATACTTATTTCCACAATAGATCCTCTGCTCAGTTTTATATTGTTTACCTGTAATAATAATATTGTTGGCGGAGAGTTATATCTCCCGCTAGAACTTGTGTCTCACCCCGTTGATCCCAACATTTTGAGGAGGACGCGGACAAGGAGGTAAAGACCGTACTACAGAGAAAGGACAACAACAATAGGGACAACAGTAACAGCTCAGGTTGAGTGAGTTGTCTGTCATGTCTTGTAGATAGAAGTCCTATGTGTCGTCTATATACTCTCTGGTCCTTGGGAGTTAGTACGTAGTGGTTTCATAAACGGTCTGAGATTTTGGCATATACGCCTCTAGGTTTTATGTTGCTTCCGTATGTGTTTTGGCAAAGCTACTGGTATTTTTTATCCTCGAGTTGAAATGGAACAATATATGTACGATGTGAACCATGATGTATATATAACTTTGGTTCTTTCTATAAAAAGTTTCCTGCTAGAGGATCTCTTTGCAAAATGGTTTTATGTTTTAGTGATTTTCATTAATCTGTTGGTAATGGTTATTCTGCATAATTAATTATGGCGGCTCAGTCATCGGGTCATCACAATATATATATATATATATATATATATATATATATATATATATATATATATATATATATATATATATATATATACATACATATATATATATCATATATATACACATCATATATATATCTGCTATATATATATGATATATATAATATATATCATATATATACAAATCATATATATATGCTATATATATTCTATATATATATATATATATATATATATATATATATATATATATCTGTGTGTGTGTGTGTGTGTGTGTGTGCGCGCGCGCGCAATATATAGGTGTCATCCTAAAATTGGTTTTTATGATGGATGTATGGAATTGTTATGGTCGATAACCTAAATATATGTGTATGGTTGAATTCTTTGTTTTATTCCTGTAATATCTCACTTTGCATACTGAGCTATACCTCTTCTACTCAATGTAAAAGTATTATTTTTTACTACCTTTGCTTCCCTCAAATGT
Organism: Alisma plantago-aquatica; assembly: GCA_963693085.1. Taxonomy (NCBI): domain Eukaryota; kingdom Viridiplantae; phylum Streptophyta; class Magnoliopsida; order Alismatales; family Alismataceae; genus Alisma; species Alisma plantago-aquatica. The sequence continues at coordinate 579,273,544 of OY856412.1, read as the reverse complement.
AGCTCAATGTTTCTCTTTACCATGTAATAAGTCTAATATCAATAGGATAGTTTGTTTTCTTGCAACAACAAAGAAAACGTCTGCATCATGCGAGCTGACCGTTTCACAAGATGAGATGATCATTTTGGGGACCTAGGAGAACAACTGCATGAGACGAACAGATCAACTGATGGTCCAACCAATCGTTTGGAGGTGTCTAGACATCTTTTGGATAGGAGGACAGTTGATCGGTCTCAAGGACCAACTGACCCTCCAAGAGGTGAATCGACTAGTTTAAGAGTTGAACTGATCAACCTGGATTGGTTCAAGCACAAACCTACACCAACAATAGGTTCATGCATGTGATGTAGACCTAGGAGGTTGTAATGTTTTGTGGCTCCAAGGAATTACATTAGATGGCCATAGCTATCACTAGTGCTTTATATTACATGTTTATGTTGTGGGATATAGCGTGTATAAGATACATATTATATACTAGTTAATGCACGTGCTTTGCACGTCTTCTATTCAATTATAGATTTAATTATATAGGAGGTTGTTGCCTTTATTTTTACCATGCATGTAATGATTGGTTGACTCCAATATATTCATTGTCTTAAAGGTAACCCTAATAAAATATAAATAAAATTAATCAGTAATAGGTTGTGTTATTTTTCTAAAATATATTTATCTATGTCATATTAACTTCTTAATGAATTTTGAATAAGAAAAAGATTGTTTACATAAAACACACCACATGCACTAATATAGCCTTTGGTATCCTTACAGGGGGTAGGGTCATATACATGTGATTGGGATGGATGATCCCTAGCTGTCTTATTTTACCACCATAGTAGTGTGGGAAAATATGAAGTCTAGCACATAATATTTCCCCAAGAATATTGTTTTAGACTAAGTTTATAGGTGGGATTTGGCCAGTCTATCGAGGAATTAGTAAACTCAAAAGAAGTAGGTATTTTGTAGGTGGATCATAATAAATTATTTAGTAAAAATAAAGGACATTCAAGATAAATATTATCTTCAAGTAAAAGGGATATTTGTTTACTACATAATATTGAAAGAAGAGAGAATAGTTCCACATTATACCAGGAGACTTTCATTCAACCATTAATTTTGATTTGAATTGGACAACCTATCATAATGTATCATGCAAGCTCAACTTTTGAGTTCTTCAGGGATTCTACCATCAACTTGCTAGATTGTATGCAAATGTAAATACAATAACCTTCATTTGTGAAGGTTTAGGCCGTGCTATTACAGGGGACTACTTAAACCTCCCCTTTAAGTTAGGTGCAATTATATAATGGAACTTACCTAACATAGGGAAGATAATCTAAATTGTCTCATATGATTCCTCATTATATTTGCATTGATCTTTATAGATGAGGACACAATGAGGTGTAGACATCACTCATGAACAATAACACATATGTACTCAGTGGTGGGTAGTTAGACAACACATAGAAATGAATCCTCTTGGCTAACATTTTTTGAGGACTCAACCTGGGTCCATGTAGAACGATATGGTGTACTAAACACCCTATTTATTGTAGCTAGAATTATACTAATAGTTGATGGTCACTCTTTGTGTTTGAAGTGGGTGAAATCACATCAATTTATTTCTTGATTTTGCTCAATAAACTTTAAAAATGATGATCTTGGGAAAAGTTATAGGCATGTATCTCCTATAATGGGATCACGTAAGCATACTATGGAAGTTGTTAACTAATTGTGAGGACAATGTTTTGACCACACTTCTGATGATGAACATATGACAACATAAAAATTTACATAAATACAATATAGAGAACATCGACATTATCCTTGTCCCTCGTCATAATAATATTACCTAAAAGTTTTAGTATATGGTAATTCAGTATTTATATCCCTTAGAGATAGGTTTTATACATATCTTACATTACTAATACTTCAGGGAAAAATATTATTTTACATTTTGAACCCTTTACGAATATTTTCAGAAAACCTAACTGGTTATTGGATGTATATTAGTATGTGATAGATGTAATTCTCAACTATATGAATACAAAATTCATCAATAGGAAATTTTACTTAAAAATATCACCACTAATAATATTATGTTATACAAGATGAATGAAAATAACCATTTCATCCAAGTTCTAAGATGTTTAGGATTTTAAATTGTCAAGAGAGTTTGAGTAGAAAAAGTCATGTATCTAATATAAAGTTACACAACATGAGACATATTCAATATTAAAAGATTTTGGGACCGCTATTCCATAAGGAAACTTTGCACAGACAAACAATGATAACATTTTTTTTTGTTATAAAGGCATACATACTCTTTTCTAATGATTTATTTATAAGCATAAGTTTAATTGTAGAAACAATCTTTGTGATGAAAAATTTCCCATAGACCATAATGTAAAGCCATTTACCCTTGAAGTCATGAGCTACAAGGATACAATATATATAACAATACTTCATTTTTAGTATATTTTTTTAGACACATAAAAATAAAACTAATATCAACCTTCATCATGTAACTTGATAAAAGCTATTTTAATCATTAATACATAGATTCTAAAAGTGCATACGGAATGTCAAATTTCTAACCATACCAAATGAAAGTATGTATTGTTAGTGTATGGATTGAATATTTTGTATACTCATATTATATCACATGCTCAAGATATATGAATAATAACCTTTTGAATTCATAATTGGTACAAAATTCTAATTTTTTTTAAATGCATCGATGGATACTTGCATTATATTACAATGAGTTCGTTTTGTGTATTTAATATAATATATGTGAAAATTAGAGTTAATAAAACTCGTACTGAGTTTTAGAGCCAAACTAATGTGAATCAAAGTGGTGATACACCATCATGTCTTCTTTGAGTTAAGGCATATACGTATCCCATAATATAAGATGATCTATTTAGGTTTTTCTATCGTTTAAAATGCAGAACTTATCATTTTGGAAGTAGTACTATTTATAGGCTAAATGAATGATATTTTCATAAACCAAATGATGGCATTAGTGTATGTTGATGTCTCTAAATATTCTAATGATCTAAATCACATAGACAGTCTATAGCTTCATTGTTCACATCATATAAACATGATTTCCTCAAACAATATAATTTCATAAATTCCTTTGTAAAGCAACAATGCATGGGATGTACACCCAGTACGAGACCTCAATTTATAGATGAAACCTTATCATTCATCCTATTTTTTGTCATCAAAAGTTTATCTAGATGATTCATTCTATTGTGTATAACTTTCAATATAATACATCATAAGTACTTTTAAAGTATTTTAATTTTGATGAACAAGAGCAGTAGGTTGTAAATGAGGAAGATGACAATGATTTTTGCCACTGAAAGTACGACATAACTGTGCTGAATATGCTATGTTCTACACTGACAATGAAGGAGCCATTGGAAACCTAATAAATGGACATGTACACGATGAATTCAGAGAGTATACACACCTAGTACAAGTTTGAGTTTGTACCAGATTGAAGGACAGAAAGGGACAAAATTAAAATAGAACTGAATTGAAAATATAAAATAAGCATGTAATGAGATAAATTTTAGTTGAAAGACATTAGTTGAGTATAAAGAAATACAACAAATTAGCATGTCAAGTTGTTTAAAAAAACCTGCCTGGTGATGTGTCCAATGCAACTCTTGTTGTATGCCCTGCAATATGATTTTTTTAAGCAGAAGAAGGTTATGATTCTGTTGAGTGATGAAGCTAACATTTTTATTTCCTAAAATCTAAAATTATAAGTTCATAAGTACATACATCTAGTGAATATGAACTGAGTGATAGACATTGGAGACAACGTCAATGATGTTGAATAAGATTTGTGTAATAGAATCAACAGAATCATATATTCATTACAACAAAAACATCACATTGCCTTTGTAGAGTGTATAGAGCCGACTCATCATGTAGTGAGCGTGTTCATGGAAGAATTCTATCAAATTACAAAACCATCTCTTTTGGGAACTCTTCATGACCCCTCTGTAGAGGCCAACGTGTACTCGACGGCTCATTTCACATAAATGGTGGGCAATCAAGCTTCTCTTCTTCCTCCTTGACATGCCTGGTCCCGCCAGAGGGCCAGACATAGGCTAAGAGGGGAATCAAGCTACAGATTCACTGACATAGACTGTTGCATGAGCAAAATGTAAAGAAACAATCCTCTTGCACTCGACGAGAAGTTGTATAGATCAGTATTGAAGCCGATGGTTGCCTTGCAACATGACAATTCATTGAAATTATAACGATGTTAATGGACGTGTGAAACATTGTCTAACTGCAGCCTGTAGGTTTTAGTTGGATCTAAATATAATCGAATGAACGGAGCGGAGGAAAACAATATGAAATATAAATAGATGGAATCCACTTAAAGCTAAGCTAGATCATATGGATAGACTACTAAACCTTTTTACTGATTGCAATGATCTTGTGGCACATAAAAGTGGTCTTTGGTGAGAAAGCACGTAGTCCAGCAGATCCAAAACAGTAAATAGATATGACGCCCGCATGCCCAGAGATGGAGCAAACATAATGATATACTTTTGAGGAAAGCGGAGGAGAAATTAAATTACGGTTATAGGGGATGGGACGTCTGGTTTATAAAGAGGGGACGTCACGTTTGTTATGAGTCCAACATATTTAAGACATAATGATGATAGAGGCGTAAAGAAGAGTATGTAATTTATAGGATAACAACACAAGAGAGAGACAGAGAGAGAGAGATTTCTAGGTGAAGGGAGGAGATGGTGGGCTAATGAAGATTCCAACAATTTTAAGATTGAAGGAGGATGGAGACGAGTAGTGGTGTTTTGATTGGTAGAATAGTATATTTGGTGATTGGATATTGTATATATATTTATAAAATTCCTCAATCAAATATATTAAGCCCAAGATTCTTTCCATAAGAAACACACATGAAAAGCTTGATCAACCAAGTGTAGGTTATGCCAAAGTGTGGTCCGTCATCCATCTCATGGATGTGTGATAATAGATATTTAGGTTCTTCCAAAGCAGGGTGCATATCTATCGTGTTGGCTTTTGGGTCAGGATTAATAGGGTGCCCTTTATGGGATTAAGGACCTAGAGGCATGCAAATGAATATGAAAAGGAGTTGTACATACCATCTATCTAAGAATTGTATAAGACACAATAAGCTAATGTTGCCTACCTTAATGGTTGATTATGGACAGTGGCCTTGGTCGAGTAATAATTGAATTATTTTGGATTTTAGCTCATTAGAAGTTTGTGCATTGCAAATCTTCTTATTTGATAATTGACAGTAATCATTTTGAACACAATAATGAGAGTGATAGTTAATTAAAGGCCTTAGTGAACATCATCAAGTTTTATACAAATCAAATCAAATTGAATAAAAAATGATTTTTTGACAAAATTGCAAAATTCTTTTGTAGAATCAAATGGAAACACTCAGCTACAACTTCTCTTTGTGATCAGTCCTTGAAAAGGACAAGTTAAATGAGAATAACTTCCATGACTGATTTAGGACATTGAGAATCATTCTCACTCTAAAGTGCAAGCTCTAAATCCTTGATACACTAGAGCCAGATGAACCTCCTCCCACTGCATCAAATGCTGACATGGTTGCTTATAGGAACCACACAAATGATGGCATTGATGTCAAATTCCTAAAGATCTTCTCTATGAACTATGAGTTGTAAAGGCAGCATGAGAACATGGATTTTATTGAGATGGTCACACATTTTAATAACATGTTCCAAGATCAAGAAATATAAGAGAGATATGATGCATCCAAGACACTGTTCAAATGTAACATGGTAGAAGGAGATACAGTACGTCCTCATGTGCTCAATCTCATGGGGTATGTGGAGAATCTTTCTAGACTGGGATCCCCTTTGGTCAAGATTGGCCAGTGATGAAATTATGCAAACTCTACCAAAGTCATATAGTTAGTTTGTCATGAACTACATCATGAATGACTTTGACAAGCCATTGATAGAGTTACTTTTTGTATGTTGAGAACAATTGAGTCACAAATGAAGATTGACAAACCCATTTTTGTGATGATCATCAAAAACCAAAGGGGAAGTCTAAAGGCAAATAAAAATATAAGAAGGGTTCCAAAGTTGGATATAAACCTAATCTTGAACACTCATGACAAAGGTAGGAGTGAGTAGGGGAGGCAAGTGTCACCATTGTCACCAGGATGGACACTAGAAGAGGAATTGCCCCCTCTACTTGGAGAAACTATAGAAGAAGAAGAAGTAGGAGATAAAGATCTCCATTTTATGTATATACACTATAAAATAAATCTAATTACTTCTTCATTATGGGTATATGATACCAGATGTAGATCTGACATATGTTTGATACACAAAATTTAATAAGAAGTAAGGCTTTATGAAAGGGCGAACATGGACTATGATGAAGAAAGATTTGCTACAACTTCAGTGTACATTTAGAATTTATCTTAGCCCACATGACATGTAATAGAGTTAGATGAACTGCTATTTGATTTATGCCAATAATAGAAACATTTTACTTTTTGGATCTTGTATGACAAGGATGATACTAAATAAAGAGTTTTTAATGGTGTTATTTCAAACATGTTATCTTGTATGGCAATGCCCCAAACATCTAGTGATCTTTATATGAAAGGATCTACATATGAATGTTTATAATGTAAATACCTAAAGGATTCTAATTGATAAGTCAAACAATCTATAGCATTGTCATCTAGAGCACATATATGATAAATACAATTTTTAGTTATTGAACTAATAAGAATCATGGCGTAGCGGGAGATAAATAATTCTATTAGGGCTTATACATATTGATATATAAACATCTTTTAGAATAAATGATAGAGGTAGTTATGTGTACTTCGTTATATTCACTGATGATCTCAGTTCATATGGGGTTTGTATTTGGTGAAATACAAACATAAATCTTGTGATGTTTTCAAGGATATTATAAATGAAGTATAACTTTGATAAAAGTATTAAAAATCTTTGATCAAATGTTGGAATACTTTACATTAATAGTTTGAGGACCTTCTGGTAGGACCTTGATAGTGTATCACATGTCAAATCCACCTAAAAAATGAGGATGTATCAAAAAGAAGGAATTACATCTTGGTGATTATGATGTTATTATCATTTAATATAATCTTTGAATCTCCTCCTAGATGCATGATTTACACTAAAACAATGTACCGCCTAATATATTTTGAAAGACATCATATGAGATATGGTATGGAATGTCCTGATGTGTCATAAGGATTGAAACTTATATAAATAAAGTAGTTTCTTGAAAAGTTTTTCCACAAGTCATAATTATTGAATGCTATCTTTAATCCCAATACAACAACAAAGGTGTTTGTTACAAGCATAACTAAGTTCCATATGAATCAGTGGGAGTAAAGGATAACTCAAAAAGTTCAAGGTCAACAAAGGGGTATAATGGAAACAAGCAGAATCACAAATTGTTGTGGAATTTCAAGTTCCTTATGTAACACATGACTCATAGTTCTAGTAGAACACATCTGAGAGTGAAAGATTATGAATCCAATAAGTTAGATAGGTTGGTCATAAGATGATGAGCCAACAAATTAAATACAAACTATTGAGTACCAAAATCTGAGAAATGGCTTAAGGCTATTATGGAGACCACGTACACTAACAAGGTATGACCTTGGTAGTACCACCTAAAGAGGTAAAACCTCAAGGGTACAAATCATTTTTCAAGATGAAGGACAACATGGATATCCTAAAAGGAAAAATTTGTTGCAAAGGTTTTCAAATGAGTTCAAAGTGTTGAACATGATGAAATCCATTTTTACAATTATCATTCTTGTTATTCCAATTTAGATAGACTATGAGATTTGGCATATGAAGAATAAAACCACATTCCTTAATAGGAATAATTGAGAGGATGTGTTTGAGACACAGCCTAAAGGTCTTATAACTTCATTAATGCAAATAATGTCTATAACTACAATGTTCAACATAGAGGTTGAAACAAGCTTCTCAAAGATGAAATCTTTGATTTGACAAGGTAGTCAAGAGTTTGACTTGAGCCAAGATAGAAGATGAAATATATGATGACAAATGATTTCATGGCAGAATATATGAATATTCCCCATATTGATGGGGATTAACATCTCAACACTGTAAGTATTGGCATGGAAAACACCTTCAACACTGAAGGATTAACTGAAACATCCTATGTGATAGGAATTGAGATCTATATCATATAGTTTTAGAGAGTTTCATAACCTAAGTATGAGTGCATACAAAAGCAAGATGTTGAAAGAGTTCAGCATGAAGGATTCAATGAGAGAGAATCTGACCATGATTCATGGGATTAGCCTCTCAAGAACCCTATTTTTTATTCTTATGAAGAATGGAAAAAGACATGAGAAAGATTCCATATGCACCAACAATTGTATCTTTCATGTATGCTATATACTCATCCAATAATCTTGTATTTATTGGATATGAAAAGATGTTTTAGTAAGATTCTAATGAAGGTCATTGGAATGTCATTAAAAGACATCCATTAGTACTTGAGAAGCACTAAGGTTAGTTTCTAGATTATGGGAACAAGGAAGAGTTGGATGTAAGGAGTTAAACCGACGCAAGCTCCATAATGACAGAAAGTAATCACAATATAAATTGTGTTTAATTTTAGGAAAATAGTTGTAAGTTGGAAGGGTTTCAAACTACAAACTCTTACTTTAGTTATACAGTAGAATCTTGGCATTCGAGTGTTATGAACACATGAGCGGATACTAAATGGATCTAGAAGATCGTATGAATGAACTTAAAGATGTTCCAACCATTCATGACATTAGTTGAGATACTGTGACAACAATGGAATTACTAGTTAGTCAAGGAATATCTGATAGCATATTAATTCCATTCCATCTTATAAGAGATGGTGTACATCAAAGAGATGAGAAACATTGAATATACCAACTAAAGGCAAAATGTTGCTAACCTTCTAGATTAGCACATGCGCAACATATTTGTATCACTAAGAAAAAGATTTGTGGGTCATTGCATCTAAGTGCAAGTGGGAGTCCGTTGGTATTTATGCACCGAAAGCAAAACATATGATGATTGTGATAACATATCTTATAAATGATTTGATTAACAATATAAATGCAATCTCGAATTTGTTTTGTTTTCACTCAGTTATGAGAAAATGAGGAAACATAATGAATGTCTAAATAATGACATTACTAAATGACGTATGTCTTCAGGTATGTGACATGAACAATGAGATCATACAAATTTTAAAGTATGTCCATTCTTGTTATGTCTTTATTTAGATGTTATTGTGGATGGATGACAGATAATAGTAATACTTAAGATTAGAGCGTGTGTTGGTTGAGGATTGAATATCATCAGTCGTGATATATTAGATATCAAACTAAGAAAATATAAATTTGTTGAAAAATAGTGTATCAGATAGACCCACTTTGAGAGTGACACATGGAAATAAAAAATGATGGTCATAGTTATCTCTCATTGTGAAGGTGGTTATTGTGGTTCTTATACCTAAAATCACTACACTCATCACATGTCATTCGGTGCACTTTGGCATCATCCATTGTGACCTTGAATAAGGGTTTCCATAAAGGTGATGATCAGGTGCACTATGACACATGGGGATGACAGTGAGTGATGTAGATGGGATTTTTCCCTCCTATTAGAGTATGATATCTAGGCCACTTCAAAAGGAAGAATGAGAAAAACATGTGCATGCACATGTGAATCAATAAATGATATTGAGGACACATATATCTCATACAGACCTACTCCAGTTCAAGGAACATGGATTGAGCATTGAGAGGATGATGATTCTATGCCTCGGGTTCATTCTAGATATCAGAGACAAAGGAATTAGACAATCACTATAAAACCTAAGACAAATTGTAGGTTGATGTTGTTCTCCAACTTTCCATTTACTTGGGTAGTAATGATGTGTGACTAGACACCGCTCTTTGCTTGTGATGTTCTAAACTAGTTATTGACATTCCCTGTCAACGTAAATTGGAACATATATGATCACACACATATGATAGGAGTTTAATCATGAATCATAATTGAATTGATTACTAAAGTGTTTGGGAATTCAATTTGAGCAATGAATTAACTGAATAGGCTCCCAACTGACTGGTTCAAGTGTTAAACAGAGCAGTTGGAGTGTTAGGTTGATTGGAAATTGAATTAGATAAATTCTACATAAACTAGGGAGAAAATTGACTAGTTCACATAGTGAACCAATCAACTCAAGGTCACCAGTCAACCATATCGTGGAGTGAGACACATGATTCATGGAGCAATTCGATTGCATCAAGGATTAGTGTTGACGTACGTCATTTCATGTATTAATTGGATTAGAATTGTCAATACAATTGCAATTGGGAAAAATGACAATTTGACCGGTTCATTGAGTGAACTTATCGGCTTGCATGCCAACCAATCATTTTACCTATGAACCGTCCATTTCTCTAGTCACAAGTTGTGAATTTTCATGTAATTTCGGTCCCTTCCACTCCCACTCAGACTGGGAACCTTGACCCTAACCCCCCTATAAATTGAGGGGTATTGAGGGCTTATCGGACACAACTCAATCACCTCTGACAATTGTTTGTCTTCTCTAGTTGTGGTAACCAAGAGAACCTGAGCAAGTCTTACTTGATTAAGGAACAAATAGTAAGGGAGAACAATTGTGGGATAGCAAGTTCGTAACTAGTACACTAATAGGAGGGAAAACATCTTCCTATCGATTCTAGTAAGAATGACAGGAGTTATAGGTAGTCTTTATGGAGTACTCTAGAGATGTGGATCCTTTTCTAGCTTGGAGGACAACATCATCTTGTTGTCTGTGGAGGAGACCAGGAGCTGCTATAGATATTGTCTGAGTCCAACTTGAAGACAATTGCACATCTATAATGTGTCATTAGTCATTGAACTTGCCCCTGGATCAAGTATGACCTCATTAAATCATCCTTCTCATTACTTAGTTGTTGATGCATATACAAGTTTATGGGAAATATGGAGGAAACAAATTGTTTCCGCTGCATATTTGAAGCCATATTTCCCAATCGTTTGAAGGGACAACTCCTTCCCATTGTCTCTAATAGCATAACATGGAGTTCCCAGTTGTCCGTGTGGACTACTATAGAGGCAAGAAGGCCATTTCCACCTGCTATGAGGATTTCATCAATCATGGTATGTGATGTTGCACCAGGAGACCATTGTTGATGACTAATCGAGTGATGCTTGCAGAAGAAGTATGCTGCAAAAAGAGTTATCACTAAACTTGCTCCGAGACTAGGTATAACTCTTGTTAGCTTCCTTTCTAGATACATGATTTTTGATGCAATCTCACTATTTAGGAAATCGAATATTATTTTTTTTTTGTTGCCTTATTTGACATCAAGATTTTCCAACAGTGGTATCAGAGCCACATCAATTAAGGGTGTATCTGGATTTGAATTGATATGATCGGATTTATTTTATTGCATATTATGTGAATATTAAAATGAGTAATGTGCATAAATGATTAAATACTATTGGGAAATAGGGCATTAGAATAGATAGTGGGAAAAAAATTATTGCCATATTCCCATAAACTAGAAGATAATGGCAATAACTATATAATGGAAAGAATAGTTTTGAGGGTGTACCTGGTCATGGAGCAAGTCCATTGATATACTCCTCATCATTATAGATGTGCAACTGTCTTCTAGTTGCATTGGGACTCATATGTGCTCCTCCATAGATAGAAGACCTGAACATCCTGGTCTGTAGTAGCTCCTCTCACCACAGACTGCTTGCTGACATTTTCTTCCTTAGCGATAGGAAAAGGCCACCTCATCTCTAGAGAAGTCCACACAGACTGCCTAGAACTCCTTTCATCTTGCTAGAAAAGATAAGAAGGAGATGTCCCTTCTGTTGGTGTATTAGTCACCAACTTGCTCTCCCACACTGATTCTCAGTTGTTATCTCTCTTGCTATACCTCCCTAGTCGGGTAGGATTTGCTTGGGATCTCTTGGTTACCACATCCAAAGAGGACAACAATTGTCAGAGAAATTGATTCTCAATTGTGTGTCTTGGGAAGCCCTCAGTACCCCTCTATTTATAGGAAGGGTTTCGGTCAAGGTTCCCAATGTATGCGGGAGTGGAAGGGACCAAAAGATCTAAAATTTTGTAACCTTTGAGTGTCAAGGTTCCAAAGCTAGATGGTCGGTTCGCTCAGCAAACCACTCATTTTCCATGTTTCCCAATTGCATATGTATTTGGCAATTCTATTCCAGTTAATACCCAACATGACGTCATTACTAATCCTTATTATAATTAAATTACATCTCAAACTAGTCATCTCTCGGAGTGAGACAATCATCTCACGACCACCATCTGATCGATTCAGTCTAGTAAACCGATGGTTGGCACCTAGCTAATGCAGAACTCAACCAATACAATATTTAATCAACCTGACACTCCAACCGGGCATTTCATCACATGAGCCGATCGGTTGGGAGTCCAGTAAGTTAATTTTTTTCTTGAATTGAATGCCTAAACTCTTTAGTAATCGATCAAATCTTCATCCAAGATCAAACTCCTCTTGTAGGTCATGTCCTATGTCCATGAACCTATATTCCCATATTACATTGATAGTGATTGTCCATAACCGATTATGACATCAGAAGCAAAGATTGGTGCCTACTCACACATCATTTCCACCCAAGTAAATGGAAATTTAGGGAACAACTTAAACTTACAGCATGTTCTTGGTGTTACAATGTTTTTATAATTCCTTTGTCTCTGATATCCAGATTGAACTCTAGGCATGGATCCATCGTCCTCTTCAACACTCAATCTATGTTTCTTTCCATACTAGACAATATGAGATATGTGTAAGCTCAATATCATATATTGACTCACATGTACATGGCCATGCATTTTTCAATCTTGCTAATTCAAGTGGCTTAGGATATCATACTCCCATATGAGGGACAAATCCCATCTACATCACTCACATTCAGTCCCCATGTATCACAGTCACCGAATCATCACCAATATGATAACCCTTATTCAGGAATATGTTTGATGATCTCAAAGCATACTGAATGACATTTGATGAGTGTAGTGACTTCAGGTCTAAAGAATCACAATCACCACCATCACTATGAGAGATAACTATGACCACCATAATAATGGTCTCCATGTGTTACTCTCATGGTGGGTCTGCCTGATACACTATTCTCTAACATGTATCTATGTGCTTGGTTTGATATTGCCATATCATGACTAATAAGATTTATTCATCAAGCAACACACTCCAGTCTTATGTGTTATTGTTGTCTATCAACCTTCCATAATAACATCTGACTAGGGACATAATGAGAATCTATACTCTTAACATTCGTATGATTTCATTCTTCAAGTCATGTACTTAAGACATACATCATTGAGTAATATCATTCTCTAGACATTTATAATGTTACTTCATTATCTCATATCTAAAAAATAGAATAAATTGGTAGCTTGCCTTTTATTAATAATCAAATCATTTACATATTATGCCATTACAATCATCATATGATTATGTCTCTGGGCATACATACCAACAAATACCATACAATCCCACAGATTGAAAATATATATATATATATATATATATATATATATGTGTGTGTGTGTGTGTGTGTGTGTGTGTGTGATAAATATAAAATCAATACACATAACCCTAAAAGTGTTTTAATCATGGATATATGTGTGGTGATGCACAAAACCCCTTGTGGATTGTGGGCATGGTTGTTTGGTTTATTTCCTATTGTATCTTGGTTTATATACCAAGACTCTCCCCTCCTTTCCAAATGTAAATTAATGCTTTTCTTCCTATATATCTGTCAAATTTAACTCAAGGTTTTACCTTTACAATGAAATATGGAATACGATAGTTTTAATTTTTGTATCAATGTGAGAAGGTGCTCTACTCTAGACAAAAAAACTAACTCAAATGATGAACTAATCAACTAGAGGATCGAGGAGGACAGATGATAGGAGGAACAAACAAATTGAATGGTGTCCCAACTAATCGGATAGAGTTATCCATACATCGTTTGAACCAAAGACTAGACAGCCATTTCAAGAGATCAAATGACCGACCAGGAGGCCAACTGATAGGATCAAGAATTGAAACAATTGACCCAAACTAGTACCAGCACAAGTTTCTGCAAGAACATGTTGTACATATGATGTGGACCTAAGGTGGTTGAAATTCCTTCTGTCTCAAGGAATTGCATTAGATTGGCCATAACCACTGCTCATATATTTTTGATTGCATGTTTTTCATTCGTGGTTATAGAATGCATATGATACATAAGTATGTGGTGACTGGATATGTATATGTACTTGTATATAAAACCCCTCAATAAATATTAAGTCTAAGATGTGTTCCATAAGCAACACATGTGATAATCTTGATCAACAAAGTGTGGCCACGCCCTAGCATGGTGCATTGTCTATCTCTCATAGAAGTGTGATGGTAGATATGTGGGTCTACCCTAGAAGGGTGCATATTCTATCGTGTTATCTATGGGTTAGGCACAACTAGGTGATCTTAATATGATTAAGTTCCTATAAGGGTACAAATTGAGTATGGCATGGATTTCTAAATACCTTCCATCCAAGAATTATAGGAGATGCAACTGGCAAAAGTTTCCTACCTTAATAATTGGTTATGAGCGCCAGCGTTGGTTGGGTATTAATGTGATGACTTGGATCCTTATCTCACTACCTTCTTCCCTATATTTCTCTAATTAGTGACTCATATCATTGAATTTGAGTTCAATTATATATTATGAGTGATTTAATTCTTAATGGTAGTCACCTTGCTCTTTTATTTCTCTGTGTGACATTTAAATCAATATTGACCTATGTTATAATGACTTTAGTGTTGGATTCTTTTTCTATTAAAATTTAACATCATTAAAGTAATGATCTTGATTCTTGATGTGTCTAGTGTTTTAGATCTTTTAATCATTTTTCCAATGGCATAAGAAACACATAAATCTGACATTCACATCTTAAGTTAATCTTTCAAGTTTATCTCTCTTTCTCTTATTTTCGTCTGATCTAAATTGATTTTATAGTTTAATGGGACCAAAGTGGAGTTTTGCGGCCCCTTTCCATCTTAGTTCACTTTCCCCTCTTTAATGTTCTCCCTCATCTCTAGGCCATGTGAGCCCTTGGATCAACATGTGTTGTGGATTATGGGTGGATCTGATGGCTGCAAGATCCTCACCCTCCTCTAGACTGGATTTTTTATAGAGCTGATTTTTCCACAAATTACGCTCATCGTAGGGTTGTACTCATGTCACCTTTGGCTGCATGACTTGTCACCTAGCCCAATGGGGTAGGGTGATCATCAGGTCAGGGTGGGAAGGTTGTGGCCTACCACGTTCTCCTTCCTTGTTTGTCGACCATCCTTTGTTCTGCCCCATACACATCTATGCTTACTCGAACCACCTATAAATATCACCGTGCAATCCTCCAAACCCTCCTTATGCATTCTTGATTCGCTTTTAAACCCTAAAACCCCCTTGATCATCCCCTTGAAGCGCTGCCACCTTCTACTCTATTGTTGGAAACCCTAGCACGAGCAAGGTGATGACCCTACAAGCAAGGTGATGACCCCCAGTAGTTGGATGGAAGGCTAACGACCCCGATTGTGTGGCTCATAGAGACCTCCCATTACTCTTTCTCTTTGACCAGTGCTATCCCTCTCCCCTCACACATGCTACACGGAAAACCCCGAGACGTCACATAATCGACAACCCTGTATCTCCCAACTGGTTTAGTAGTGTCCCTCTCTCGAGCTACTCAAGGCCGCCTCCACCAATGGGGAGCCTCTCCAGCCCACCCTTGGCCCCCTAAAGCCACACCCAAGCCACTGATTAGGTGCAACCATGAGCCAGCATGTGCCTCAAGCACTTCACATGGGACTACATTTATGCTCCTCCTTCCTGGCCCACTTGTGGCCCAATAAGGGTATAATCTCGCCCAAAATCACCATAAAACCCTAGGTGTATCTCTCTCACCCCTTCTCCAAGTATCAAGGTATCATATACAATTTTGATTGTAAAATTGTCACCTTACTTATGATACAGTTATCCTCTACTAGTTTTGCATATTCACCCTTGTTTTAAGTAAGGATGATGCCCATTGAAATCTTTTGATTAGTAATCAACTTCCACCATGTATTTGATATATTATTTATGATCCCTAGCTACTCCCATCCTCTAAATCAGTAATATTAGTTCTCTTTTATTGTGTTTGACATCTTAGACCTTCTAAATGTACCCTAGAATTCATCTTAACCTATCATGACTAGGTTTTCTCTAAAAAAGGCTCTTTATGTGCTTAAATGATACAACTTGATCATATGGAGTATCAGACCTAATTTCTAATCATGTAATGGTTGAACTTCAAAATCAGTAACCTAACTTGTGTTTTGTACTCTTTTCAACCAAGACATCATGTTTATACACTAGGTTTACCACGTATGACATCAAGTAGTTACTTTGTTCCGTAATGGGTGATGTATACGTACCTATATAATGGGATCTTTAAACCTTTATGAAAAAATGATCCTAAATGTTTAGCCATGTACGTCTCTTTCAAATCATAACCTATTATGAATTGTGGCACTAAGTTCAATGAAAAACACTCATGTACTCTATCGACTACTTGTGACATATGTATGACCCCCAACATGTTCTACGTGCTTATGTTGTTTGTTGGCATCTAACCTTGCTAAATCATAATCTAATGGTATACATGATATCTTAATTACTTCAAATCAGTAGAATCATTATGTTATAGATTTACATCTGAGTTTATTCTACTTAATGCTTCTATGACTGGGAAATATGACTATATTGCATGAAGTAAATCTAATATGGCTAATTATGATCTTGCATGAGTAGACCATGATAATACTCCAACTCTCCTAATTCATCAATTATCAAATCAGACTTTATCTTATATAGTTTTACTCATAATGTGGATGGATCACTTAGACCTAGAGCTTAATATTGATTGTTGGACTGTGGTGACTAATGACATGCATGTTGGAAGTTTGGAACTATGTTCGAACTATTTGAAACCTAGATATAGGGAAACATCCACATGACTCATATAATGTTTAAATTATGAATACCCTATTGATCTAAGACCCCACATTACATCTTTTGCATCTTAGGTCACCTTGGGTTGGACCATCTCTAGAGATATTATCATATGTTGCTCAATACTAACAAGGTACACTTCATCTCTTGATCCTACTGTGATTTAGGCTTGTTTGTATCTATGTGCATATGAATGCTTGGCTAGATAATTATGTGTTTGAGGCACTTGTTCCCAATGATTAATAGTTTGTTTTTCTTGAAATATGTTGAACAAAGCTTGATCATAATTGAATTTGTCCATTACACAAACATTGTCTACCTAGTTGTATTCTCAAGGTAAGGGCACAAGGCATGTTGAAAATAGGGTTAGCTTAGTGACTTTTGTCTTGAGGTCCCTCGCGTATAAAAGGGTTCACTAAACTTGAGCCTCCTTACCGACCCTTCCAATGGGAAGCTGGTCAATGGTCATAATATGTTGTTTAGTATAATTGAAATACACTTATAACATGCTTTGTATAAAATAATGTCATTAAGTGTTTAACGCCTTGTTTCTACTTCTTGCTTATTATGATGTTTCTAACCAAGCAACATTTATATTACTCTTAAACTATGGATACATGTTTTTCATAGTGTACTCAATGCACTCACATTTATATTTTTTATCATCAAATTTTTAGTTTCCAAATGAAGATCCGCCACACTCAAGACTCCAAGATCTAAAATGAATCACCAATGGTTATACTTGAATATTGAAATGAGTACATAACTCTTATATCCATGTTTGGTATCTTGTTATCTCTTTAATTTTGTTATTTCCTTTTTAATATATATCACTTGTGTGAAACTATGTGCCATTCTACGAATGGACACCCAAACCCTACTGCCACTGACTCTGTAGTCAGTGAGAGTAGGATGAGGGTAACACATAGTTCCATGACAAATGGTACCAGACCCATAGACATATGACTCTATATATGTTTAAGGCATAACACATCTTAAGAACCAGAGAGAACTGGAATGCTTTCCCTAAAACTTATAGAGTCTCTAGCATCTCACCTCATCTTTAAGCACTACCTAATACACCCAAGTAGATAATGCATTGTTATTCTTCTCTTATCCTCATATGATTTTTCTCTCATGACCATTAATCACATGTTTTCTCAATTATGGGTAGCTTATGCATGGGAAAACTAAAATTGATTTGAACTCACAAAAGTTTATTAAGATGATAATGCCATAATTGACATTAACTTGAAAATCACTATTGTGAGAAAAGAACTCTTGGAAGTGATGTAATCATGTGTAAAGTTTATGCAAACTCAATGATACCAAATCAGATATAAGTGCTTTCTATGTTTGAGGTAAATTCTAGACATGGTGAACTAAGGTGGGACTAATGTTTTACACCTCATGTCTGATGAGGTCCCTATTGATTAAACCCATGTTTCCCTATTGTTGATCAAACCTCAAACGTTCTCAAGAAAACTTTTGACCCTATTGGATATTCTCAATGATCACACCATGAAATAACCATGTCTTTGGAACCCAAGATCATGATGTGAAGACTGGTTACAAGAGGATAATCACCTATTGACAATTATTACTCCTTGTAGATTCAATTCAAATAATGTGATCGACCTAGATCTCAATATCATCCAATGATGCTCAAACTCTTGAGTTCTCAATTTGACCTCTCAATTTTGAAAATCTACCCTTACCTCGATATTGAATGGAAGGGAATGAAATTTAAGACCTTGATCAGGTAAAAATCTTGAAGTATGGTTGCCCTATTATGATTTTGATCTTTGATATCATGACCCTATGAAGTACAATATGATAATTGATAATCTCCCTATTTGGATATGCTTGATGGATCATGACTAATGTAGATTAATGTGCTAGTTTAGGGTAGTAGTTGATGTATGATTACCCTAACTTAGGTCACATCCCTATTATGACCCCTCTAAATTTTCATATTGTTTATTATTTATAGCATGGAAAGGTAACCCCTTCCACCCAATTTTGATTCATTAACCTAAGTCCCTAATATGTCAAATCTATGAAACATTAATATGAAGGTTGAACCTCGATTCAATGATGATCTTGGAATGTGATGATGTTGAATATAGCTTCTGGTGAAATTCCTAGAAAGACCTAGATCTTCATCATTCATCAACCGTGAAACCATGATAATGAAATTGATGATTCACATCATGAAATGTTTCTCAATTTTTGCTTGATCAATGGATGAATGACCACCCCTAGGTTCTATGGTAGGAACCTAAACCCTAACTTCAAAACGTTTGTACTATTGACTTTGGCATCCAAACATTGACTCTTGATATCAATGTATGGAATCTTGACTCATGATTATTTATCTTGATTTTATCTTGACTCCAATGATCACCCTATTTGGATCTTACAATCATGCTCCTTATGTCAAAATTTTGAAATGATTATTATGTTGACTCGCATGATTTATGACTAAGGGATGAGATCCATGTGGAGTCGGATGGGACCTTCTATTAATTTTGAGCACGCAATCACAATGATAAAATATGATGTTTATCTCGAATTTTTGAAATACAAATCTTGATCATGGATGTATACCCCCACCTAGGCCAATGTAGAAGCTAGATCCCTAACCGTTGGGAATGAAAGTCATGCCTTTCTCTTGAACTCTATTTTTTGACCAAAAAAAGTGAGCTCTCCATATTTGTAATCTATAAGATGATCTCTCTCAAATGGTGACTCATGTAATGACCTATCTTACTTAATGATAAATGTGACTTTACCTTGATCATGATGTTCAATTTCTAAATTTTGAGATATCTCAACATTAAAGGAACACCAAGTGGTAGATGATATGGAATATGAAACTTGATCTTGAGTGATAAATCGATTTAATTTTGGGGACAACATTTCTTTTAGGAGGGGAGAATGTGATAACTTGGATCGTTATCTCCCTACCTTGTTCCATATCTCTCTCTAATTAGTGTCTCACATTATTAAATTTTAGTTCAATCATATACTATGAGTGATTTAATACTTAATGATAGTCACCTTACTCTTTTGTCTCTTTGTGTGACATTAAAATCAATGTTGAGGTATGTTCTAAAGACTTTAGTGCATGATGCTTTTTCTTTTGAAATGTAACCTCAACAAAGTAGTGATATTGATTCAATAATGTGTCTAGTGTTGTAGATCTTTTAATTATCTTTCCATTGGCGTAAGAAATGCCTTACTCAGACATTCAGAGCCCAAGTTATGGCCTCTCAAGTTAATCTCTATTTCTCTTATTTTAATTTGAGCTAAACTGGTTTTATAGTTTAATGTGCCCAAAGTGGAGTTGTGTGGTCCATCTTTCCCTCTTCTTTCCCTCTTAGTTTTCTTTCCCCTCTTTAGTGTGCTTTTTCATTTCTGGGCCACGTGAGACCTAGGATACACATGTGTCATCGAACATGGGTGGATTCGACGGATGCAAGACCCTCACCATCCTTTCGACTACCTTTATTACAGAGAAGCTTTTGATGCAACCGACACTCACTGTGGAGTTTTCCTCATGTCACCTTGACATGTGCGTCCCTCCACCTAGCCCAATGGGGTAGGGTGATCTTCAGGTCGGGATGGGAAGGCTCTAGCCTACCACCTTTTCCTTCATTGGTCGTTGTCTATCCTTTCTCAATCCCTAGAAACTTCTACGCTCAATCAAACCCCCTATAAATATCACCCTCCAATCTTTTAAACACTCCTCTTGAACCCTTATTTCACTTTCGAACCATAAAACCCCCTTGATCACCCCCTTGCAGTGTCACCACATACTGCCTTAGGGATGAAAATTCTAGCGCGAGCAAGTTGATGACCCCCAAGTGTTTGATGGAAGGCTAATGACCCTGATCGTGTGGCCCATAATGAATCCCCCCTTCCTCTTTCTCTCTGACCCCCTCTCTTTCCTCCCTCACACATTCTATGCAACAAACCCTAAAATGACAGATAATAGAATGCCATGCATGTTCTAGCCGGCATGACTGTTCCCTCTTCTAAGCTTCTCGTGGCTACCTTGACTTGCGGGGCGCCTCTCCAGCCCCCCTAGTTACCTGGAGCCGCACCTGACCGCTCACGCATGCTAACTGTGGTTGTTGATCGAGGGAAACCTTGATCTAGTGTGCACCTTAGGCGCTCCATGTGGGCCCTCATTGACGCTTCATCCATCTGACCCACTTGCGGCCTAATAATGGTATAATCTTGCCCAAAATCACCTCAAAACCCCTAGGTAACTCAATATCTTTAAGAACATGTATCTCTCTCACCCCTTCTGCAAATATCAAGGTATTATGTACTATTTTGATTTGAAAATCATCACCTTCCTAATGATGTTGTTATCTTCTACTAGTTTTGCATGTTTCACCCCTATTTTAAGTATATATGATGCCTTTGAAATCTTTTGATTAGTAATCATCTTCAACCATGTACTTAATATGTCATCTACAATCCCTAGCTACTCTCATTCTCTAAAAAGTAATCTTCATTCATTTTTACTATGGTTGATGTTATGACCGTAACTGAGCTTAATGGGGAAGTTAGGGTTTATGTGGATAACCACATGCTTAGTTATATTGGTCATTGATTAAACATGATTAATGATGATATCTCAATCATGATATGTTAAACCTATTGGGAATCCCAAGTATGCTATCTCTTTGTATACTTAGGTTTTGAAAAAATATAAACCCTAGTCAGCTGAAATTAGGGTTTTCACCAAATAGGCTCATGTTGGGGAGAATGAGAGAGGTATACAAAGGAGAATGAAAATGGTAGTTGAAGGATAGGATAGCACGACTGTGGTGGGTAGCACGACCGTGGTGGGTGGTTGGTGGCATTGGTATTCTTGGCCACACAACTGTTTTAAAAGAATTGAACTATTTACCAACTTTTATACTCAAATCTTCTAAAACTAATGCACCATGGTCGTGGTATGAAGCACGTCCGTGTTGGGTCCATCTTAGCACAGTCGTGGTAGCTAACATGGTTGTTCTGGGGCATTTTCTCTTCAAACGACTGTTCTGTAGATTTGTAGATAGCAGTGCACTGTTCTATTTTTACTTATTTATTGGTAATACCAAATGATCTAAAATTTTATCTGAGGCTTTATAAATCAATTAAAAACAACATGTAAAATTTTCATAATTTGTAGAGAAGGTTTGATCTCTAAAATAGATGAATTACAGTAATATTTTTATGACAGAAAATTCAGCTGAAATGAGAGAAAGTATAGTGAGGGGTGAATGTGCAATTGACCCAAGCAGATCAATTTCTCTATATGGTCAACCTAACACACTAGTAGATCTCATAATTCATGATTCATTCCATATAAATAAAATCCTAGAGAGAGAGGGATAGTTAGGGTTTGTGAGGAGAAAGTGATGGAGATGATGACCTAGGTTTTGAGGTCCGAGGAATGATGAAATCATGTAAGTTTAGCTTCTTTGGATATAGTTTCATGGTGAATATTCTCTCACATGTCAAGATTCCATCCCTCCTCTGATTTGATCTGAAATGGTGTCAAAACTTCCCCTTTTCTCACTCTTTCTTCATAATCCCTCATTTTTAGGGTTTCTGAGTTGTAAGGAAGAAGAATCGGGTGAATTGCTAGGGATTTGATATGAGATCGAGATTTTCATGAATGAGCTGCGTTTTTAAGGTGTTTTCACACCTTAGGGTGAGTGGGAACTTCCTTTAATAGTATATTGCATGAAAATTGGTTAAATCATCCATAATCTTTAATTGCTTAGTATGCGACTATAAACCCTGAATTGTGTGTTTGATCTAAATTGTTGCAAAATGAAATGAAATGGATTTTTCCTCTGCTTGGATGAATTTCAGATGATAAAATTATATTATAAATGTATACAATACATCCTAATGAGAATTCCCTAAGTATTCGTAGAGGTTATAAGAGTAAACTAAAATATAGAGAATTTGTTTATGACTGAAATTTGTTGTATAAGTAAATAGAGAAAGTTACTTATCTAGATCCCCTTGATTTGGAATGATTGTTTATCTAAATTCATAGTACATATATGTCAGATACTATCCTGGATTTTGTTTAAAGTGATTAGTGTTTTTTTGGTATCTCAGTGAAAAGGGTGAAACCCTATATGCGAGGAACGTTGGATATTTGTGAATAGATATCGTGAAATCCATTTGAAGGGATTTCTTGACATAATAGACTTTATTTATTCAATGTTATTATTGATGCATGATATCCCAGTGAATGGCATGGAAACCCAAATTCAGCTCAGTTCCAAGGTTTCATACATATATTGATTTTATATGATTTGTTGATAGTAGTCTTTATTCAGTAAATGTTTATGTCGCATGAAATCTTTATGGGAGCCATGGGAATAAGTTGTTGCCTAGTGAGAGGTGACAAGGTGTGTGATGGCCTTGTGAGCCATGAGAATACTTGTACAACCAGTGAAATGAATACCTTGGTCTAAGGACCTAGAGGTAATGGTTACCTGTTACAAAGGTAACGATTACCTGTTATAGAGGTAACAATGCTATGTGATGATCTAAGGGTTTGAATACCCAGATCCAGTAATTATGATAATGATGTGAAGGGATGAGAATTCCCAGTAATGTGATAAGGGATTGAGATCCCAGGTATCATGTGTTGTAAAGATTTGAAAAGTACGTGGTAGATGTATTACACCTTTCTTTGTAGCATTTGTTGTGATTAAATGAAATCCTAAGGGTAGGGTGTTCAATGAATCAAGTATTTTGATATCAATGTTCTCAATTATTATTAATATTTCTTGTCATGATAAGTAATTAACTCTTAATTGAGTTATGAGATGCACAACTCAAGATTTGGGTTGATATGCACGTTCTTTGAGAAATTACAGATAAGTTGCTGGTTCTATTGACGATTACTCATATGTCAAGTAATTAACTCTTATCAGTGTAATAAGATGATAAATTGCATGATTCTAGTGTGTATGTGCCAAGTGGACATCTAATCTATTTATTTAATAATTTTAGTCTGCCTACTTATATAGTATGTTGATTACTCAGTATATTATAGTGTTTTGAATATTCTGCTCTGCCAAGTTTTGAATGATATACATGTTGTATTATAACTTCAAATAAGTAGAAGTGACACCATAGAGATACCAGAGTCAAGTATAAGTAAGAGAAGGGCACAATGTAGAAAGAGCTTTCTAGGAATAATAAAATAATAGACTTAGGAGCCCTGAACACCGTAGAACTCCTATGTGAGGTTTGCGCCTTAGGGGTGAAACGACCTAACCTTGGCAGTGTCAAGTATACGGGGGTCAAAACGTGCTATCAGGTGGCACAGGGGATGAAGCCCTAGTGAAAGTCTCCTTAAATTATAGTTTGAAGTGTCAAACATCAACCAGAAGTCCTAGTGGCACTAGAGTATAGAAAAGCCAAGAGGTGGCTTAATTCTCCGCCTGTGTGCTCAGGTTAGAGGAGGAGTCTAGTTTAAGCCAGAGAGCCATTTCCCTATTGTTGACCAGGAGTGTAGTTAGACTTAGCATTTCTCGGGTGTATCCGCTAAGTCTTATACAGTGTGATCGTAGTGCACTACGAGTCTTCATATGTAGAGTACACTGCATTTTATTCGTAATGTGTACAAGAAACAATCAAGTGATTACTTCTTAATGAGAATATGATTTTAGTACATGTAAGTCTATAAATAAGCATATGGCCATTAGGGTTAAATACATCTCACAAACATCAAACGTCGGTGTTCGAGTGCATATTTTGCAAACCGTAAACTGCCGCCTTCCTA
The DNA here is from genome assembly GCA_963693085.1 of Alisma plantago-aquatica. Lineage (NCBI taxonomy): Eukaryota > Viridiplantae > Streptophyta > Magnoliopsida > Alismatales > Alismataceae > Alisma > Alisma plantago-aquatica. The sequence goes on along the minus strand of OY856412.1, from coordinate 579,248,497 downwards.
TCGTTGCTTTCGAGTTGCTTTGTGGAGGTTTTCTCCTATGCGAAGTAAGTTCCTTTCTCTCTTACAAGGCGTGGTCTGTCATACGGTGGTTTCTGCGGTCACTAACCTACACTGTTAGTGCATCTCGTTCAACATCTGCATTGTTCGTTATCAACATGAGAGAGACATCTTCATCAGGTTTGTGACCGAGTCGACTAGAATTAGTTTTCTTTATGATCAATCAAGAATTTCATGTATTGATTCACTTATATAGATATTTAGAGTATCCTGCCAGATTTATGATTTTCAATTATTAGACTCTTTAAATCTTACTACTGTTATAATTGATATCAATTACTCAAAAGTATATCTGTAATTATATCAGTGCTTTAGACTGTTTCTTTGAAGTACTCATTCATTGAGCGAGTAAGCTCACCCCTCTACTCAAAATTTTTCGGGATATCACATGGAATTGAAGAAGGTCATTGCATCAGAGTAGATCTACCACAAGAGTTAAGTTTGAGTATATTTAAGTTCAGTCAGTCCCTGATTCTAGGTCCTTGTATAGATGTGAGAGAGTTGTAATTGATGTTTGTATCTTTGATTCCTTAATAAGAGAGAATGCATTTGATTATCATGTCATATGTACATGGAAGTGTGAGAAACAGAATGAATGTATGGATGTGTATCATTAATGTTGAGATAATATTAGAGTAATCAAGATTTAATTCTCTTGTAAAGTTTGTTTATGTGATTCAATGCAAGAAAGCAAAGAGTTTGAAAAAAAAGAGTTAAGGGTGATCTTTGTATTACGATAAATCCTCAATTTTATGCCCTATTCTCATGATTAATGGTAATTGTGAGATCCGAGTGTAACAATTGACATCTTAGACTTTCTATATTTACCCTAGTGTTCATCTTGAGCTATCATGACTAACTTTGCCCACCCTCAAAATGGTTGTTTATTTATTTAAATGAGCAACTTGATCATATATGGAGTCTTGGTCCTAATTGCTCATCATTTAATGGTTTAACTTCAAAAGTAGTAACCTAACTTGTTTTTATACTCTTTTAAACCAAGACCTCATGCTTATATACTAGGTTTAACATGTATGGAATCAAGTACTTACTTTATGCCTTAATGGGTGTGTATATGTACCAATATAATCAGATCTTTAAACCTTTATGAAAAAGTGATCCTCAATGTTTAACCATGTACGTTTTCTTTCAAATCAGACACTATTATGAGTTTTTGTACTAAGTTCCATGCAATACCCTCATGTACTATTGTAAACCAAGTCCTTATGCTTATACATTAGGTTTACCATGTATGGAATCAAGTACTTACTTAATGCCTTAATTCGTGTGTCTATGTACCAATATAATGGGATCTTTAAAAATTTATCAAAAAGTGATCCTTAATGTTAAACCATGTACGTTTGCTTTTAGAGTAGACACTATTATGACTTGTGGCACTAAGTTCCATGTAATAGACTCATGTATTCACTTGCCTACTTGTTACATATGCATGACCCCCAACATATGCTTATATTGTTTGTTGGGCTCTAACCTTGCTAGATCATAATCTAATGATATACATGATAACTTAATGACATCAAATAAATAGAATCATCGTCTAAATCTCTACATCCTAATTTATTCTACTTAATGCTTCTATGACTCAGAGATATGACTCTATCTCATGAAATGAATGTAATAGAACTAATTATGATCTTGCATGAATAGAGAATGGTTATACTCCTACTCTCATGCGTCCTCAATAAAAAATCAGACTTTATCATTATCTATTTTTACTCATAATGTGGATGGATCACCTTCTCCTAGATCTTAATGTTGATCCTTGAACTATGGTGAATAATGACATGCATATTGGAAGTTTGTAACTATGTTTGAACTATTTTAAACCTATATCTAGGGAAACATCCACATCACTCATATAATGTTTAGATTATTAATACCATATTGATCTAAGACCCCAAGTTATATCTTTTGTATCTTAGGTCCCCTAAGGCTAGACTATCTCTAGACATCTTATCACGTCTTGCTCACTACTCACAAGGTACGATCAATCTCTTGACCCTACTATGATATTGTCTTATTTGTATGTATGCTCATATAAGTACTTTACTAGACAATTACATGTTTGACCTATTTGTTCCCTGTGCTTAGTACATTCATTTTCCTTGAAATATGTTTAAGAAACCTTGAACATTATTGAATTTGTCCATTATACAATCCTTGTGTACTGGTCTATATTCTTGGGGTAAGGGCACAAGACATGTTGAAACTAGGTTTACCTCAATGACTTTAGCCTTGAGGTTCCTCATGTATAAAAGGTCTATCTAATATTAATCACCATTAAGGACCCTTCCAATGGGAAGTTTGTCAATGGACATAATATGTTGTTAAGTATAATGGAAATACACTTAAACCAAACTTTGTACAAAATAATGTCGTTAAGTGTTTCATGCCTTGTTTCTATTTCTTGCTTATTATCATTTTTCTAGGAAAGAAACTATTATATTACTCTTAAATTGTGGCTACATGTTTTTCATAGCATACTGAATGCACTCATAATGATATATATTTTGTTTATCAAATTTGTAGTTGCCAAATGAAGTTCTACTGCACTCAAGACTATAAACTCTGAAATGAATCACCAATGGGTATACTTGAATATAGAAAAGGGTACATATCTCTTATATCCATGTTTATTGTCATGTTATGTCATTAATTTTGTTTTGACTTTTAATATATATTGTTTTATGGAACTATGTGCCATTCTACTAACAGACACCCAAACCCTACTGCCACTAACTCTAGTCAGTGAGGGTAGGATGAGGGTAATAAATAGTTTTGTGACAATTAACTTATTATTTTGGATCTTGGTTCACTAGAAGGTTGTATGTTGTAATCTTGAAAATTGGTAGTGAGGTCTATCAATTTGAACAAAATTGTGAGGCAATGATACATTAAAAACATAATTAATATTGTCAATATAAAATTAAAATGTTTTTGACAAAGTTGCAAATTTTATTTTGTAGAATCTAATAGAAAAACAAACATGTTTTCTTTGTGATCGGTCCTTAAGAAGGGACAAGTTGAACCAGAATAACTTCCATGGCTGGTTTCAAACATTTAGAATCATTCTCACCCAAGAGAACAAGCTCTATGTCTTGGAGACACCAAATCCAGATGAACCCACTCCCAACGTGCCTAAGGCTGACATGGATGCTTACTAGAAGCACTCTGAAGATGATATGAATGTCAAGTGCCTAATGTTGTGCTCAATGAACTATGAGTTGTAGATACAACATGTGAACATGTATGTTATTGAGATGGTGACACATCTTAAGAACATGTACCAAGATTAGGCAAGACAAGAGAGATATAATATCACAACGGCGTTGTTTAAGTGCAATATCTCTGAAGGAGATCCAAATTGTCCCCAAACTTTTGAGTTGATTGGGAATGTAGAGAAACTTTCTCAACTGGGATTTTCGTTTGGTCAAGAGTTGGGAACACACATGATCTTTTTAGTCACTTCTAGAACCATACATCCAGTTGGTCATGAACTACAACATGAATGATTTTGAAAACCATTGCCTAAATTACTTGGCATGTTGAGGACAGCTAAAGCACAAATGAAGAAGGACAAATGCAAATCTATGATGATGATTAGCATAGGGAAGTATAAGGGCAAAGTAAAATCTTGAAGAGTTTGAAAGATAGGCAGAAGCCAAAATATTCTGCATTGAAAGCGAAGGGAGGAGTCGAAAAGGAAGGAAAGTGTCACCACTGTTACAAGCCTGGCCACGAGAAAAGGAACTTCCCTCTTTACATAGGAGAACTTAGGAAGAAGAAGGAGATATAGATCTCCACTTTAGGACCTAGGAAGAAGTTTGCTAGAACTGTGGGGAGCAAGGGTTGCTTGCATTAAAGTTGAAATCTATCATTTATGTAATGGGCATGTAATAGAATTAGTGAATTGTTATTATGTATCTTTCATTGATGAAAACCTCATGTGTCTTGTATGGACAAGAATATTATAAATAAATGGTGTTTCATTTTAAAGGATAAGATCCTATATGGCAATGTCCTATGTTTCATAATTATCCTTGATAGTTGTAAAGACATATATATATGACACATATATTTAATGACTCAATAACTCAAATAATGAATACCTATAGCACTGTCATCTAGATCACATAAATGAGAAATGCATTTCTAGAATCCATAATGATGGTTTTCTGGACTATTTGGTTACTGGAACAATAGAGACATGCAAGTCTTGTATATTAGGCAATATGACAAAATCTCTTTTCACTAATAGTAGTGGGAAAACAATTATTCTATAAGTCTCAAACATATTGATGTATATAGACCTCTTATAATAAATTCTAGATGAAGTTTCTAGTACCTCATTATATGTATTGGTGATCACAGTAGATATGATAGATTGTACTCAATGAAATACAAGTGTTAATCTATTGAAGGGTTCAATAAGATAATGAATGAAGTACATAACTAACTTGGTAAAATTATTATGATACTTCAACATGATCGATGATGAAATATTTTAAAACAAGAGTTTGAGGACCTTCTGTGAGAGCATGATAATGTTTCATGATGAACTCCACCTGAAACATAATGGCAGTGTATTAAAAAGAAGGAATCACACCCTATTAGTCATGGTGTGATTATCAATAAGACTCACTAATCCTCCAATTTCCTTTTTGGGCACATGATTTACACTAAAAATTGTATAGTCTAAAATGGTTCAAAAGACACCATATGAGATATGGAATGCAAGGTATCCCAATATGTCTTTAAAAAGATTAGGAATGAAAGCTCATATAAGAAAATACTTTCTTGAAAAGATTTGTCCACAAATCACAAAAATGTTATTTTTTTTAATACTACTTCTACATTGTAATCCAAAAACAAATTATTTATTGTCGAGATGGGTGTATTCCTAAATGGAATTTGATTCCAAAGGAAATAGTTGGAGAAGTAGAACTCAAAAAGTTCAAGGCCAACAAGAAAATGTTTGAACCAAAAGAGGTGCAATACGAACAAATGAGAATCACAAGTTCTTGTAGAATCTCAAGTTCCTTATGTAACACAAAACCTCATAGATCTAGCAGAATACGCCTTGAGTTTGAAAGATTATGATATCTTAGAACTCAAGAAGGCAGTGAGTTGGTCAGATGATGAGCAAACAACCTACCTAGAAGCGATTAATAGACCAGAATCTAAGAAATGTCTTGAGGCCGACCATGAGATCCAAGATGGATTCCATGTACACCAATAAGGTATGACCTTAACAGATCCACTTGAAGGGGTAAAACCCATAGGGTGAAGTTAGGTCTTCAAGAAGAAGACTAACATGTATGATAATGTACAAACCTATAAGAGAAAATTGGTTGCACAAGATTTCAAATTGGTTCGAAGTGTTGAACATGATGGAATCTTTTCACCAGTTACCATGGTTAAATCCATTAGGATCATGCTTGCCATTGTGTATGACTCTTATATTTGGAAAAATGGATGTTAAAACTGCATTTCTTAATAGGAATAATTATGAGGACATGTCTGTGACACAACCTAAAGGTTTTATAAATCCAGTTATTGCAAATAATGTCTAGAAGCTAAAAAGGTCAATATTTGATTGAAGCAAACATATCAGAGATGGAATCTTTGATTTGACATGATAGTCAAAGAGTTTGTCTTTAGTCAAAATGAAGATGAAATCTCATATTACAAAAGTTGAGTGGGATCATATTTATATTCAACATAATGATGGGGAATAACATCCTTATACTGCATATATTAAAACCTGGAAAGGAAAGAACCTTCTCTATGAATGGTTTAGGAGAAGAATCTTATGTGATTGAAATTGAGATCTATAGAGACACATCTCAAAATCTTCTTGACCTAAGAAAGAGAACATACATTGAAGGATGTTGAAGGGGTTTAATATGCATGAGTCAATAAGAGAAAAATTGTCCATGTTTCATGAGATTAAGTCTCTCAAGATCTCATTGTCCTTGTTCTAGTAAAGAATGAAAAAAAATGAGTATGATTACATATGCATTTACAATAGGATCTATCATATATGCAATGTAATTTACTCTTCATGTTGTCTCATATGTATCAGACATGATGAGAGGATATATATCAGATCCTAGTGATGGTCACTAAAATACCATAAAGAACATCCTCAAGTACTTGACAAGACTAAAAAGATCAGTTCCTTGGTTATGGTTGTAAGGAAGAGTTGGATCTAAATGGTTACACCGATGCAAGATTCTCAAATGACAAATAAAATTAATGACCAAAATCTAAATTTTTGTTTGACCTGATAGTGGAACTATAAGATTGAAGAGTTCCAAGTAAGAGACAGTTGCTAATTCAACCATAGAAGTCGAGTATCTTGTTACTATATGAACAACTGAGGAAATTGTATGAATCAATAAGTTCATTTAGATAAACTTATGGGAGGTTCCAAACCATTGATGGAACAATGCAAATATTGTGACAATAATGGAGCTACTAGATAGGCTGGGAATCCCATATAGCATATTGTGACATTTCCATATCATACGAGGAAACTTACATGGATGAGATGTGAAACTTGCAAAATACTAACTAGAAGAAAATGTTGCTAGCCTTCTATAAAAGTTCTTTTACAGAATAAACATGATGGACATGTTAAGATCACTTGGAATATGATTTTTTGATGATTGACTCTAAGTGCAAGTGGGATTCTATTGGTATGAATGCCAAGAAAACAAATCAAATGATGACTGTAATGGGAAATTAGATACTTGATTTGATAATGATAAAGGTAATTATATCTATTATGTTTGTCTCAATCATGAGATGATGACACAAACATAGTACATGTGTCACAACCTCCCTTCTAATAATAACACAACTATAGAGGAAGCATTGCACATATTGGAGATCATGATAAATCGTGAAATGATATCAATAACTAAGAAAATATCCATAGAATAAAATAGATATCCACCAGAGTGCCTTATTACATATCATAACAAAAGACTCTAAGTCCAACATAAAAGAGTTCAAAGAATGAAACACAAAAATAACACAACTAAAAGGAAAGACAACTATCTAGAATGGCACCCCACCAAGTAGGATCCACGAACTATCCTTGTGCTTGAGCTGACATCCCTGAGGTCTACTTCCTTTCCTTCTCCTCATCTACGGACATCTCGTCCCCATCCATGCAAAGCAACGTAAAGCTATGTGAGTGGCACTGAGCAGTTACATAAGAAGAATAGCTTATAATTGAAATAACATGAGGAATAACTTGGAACATAATTACATAACATAATTAACATGATTACATGAGAACATGATTAACTTAACATGATTTCATAATAAGATAGATTTTTAATTAAGTTGATGTAGTCGGTCTCCTAATTTGCACCCACAGTGCTCATAAGGCCATCTAAGGCTCACATAAAGTCGGTCAAGGCTCACATAATGCTCCCACAGAGCTCATAGGGCCAATTAAGGCTCACATAAGGCCAATGAAGGCTCACATAACATGATTGAGAGGACTATACCAACATAACATGATTTATTATACTTGAACATAGGTATCATGATTTCTTGATCAATTAGCATGTCAGTGATTCATAGTGTTTCAAATGAAAGCATATTCATCAAACTAGTAGAAAACATAAATTCATAGCATTTGCATGGTTTTCATACGCATAAATTTAATAATAACATAGTTGCACTTTATTGAGTAATCATAACCAATAAACAAATGATGTAAACCCATAACCCTAGAATTATACTCAGTGTGCATGATCCACTCACATGAGGTTGAGGAGGTACACTAACAGAAGTTTGAGTCCTGATCAGTCCTAATTATCCTGTCCAACATATAAGTATATTAATTATCATGGTTAAGCCTAGGGTTTTAAGGTTTCAATGAATCATGGGAAGTAGGTTGCTAATCTAGATCTCATACTAGGACCATGTGATAGAGCCTGAAAAAATGATCAAAAACCATATATGGATCATTGCCATCTAACATCTATAGCATTTTCTATGAATTTGTAAGGATCGAGTATGTATTGACCAATCAAAAGTGAGATAAAGCCTTATAAAATCATTCTAGAAAATTTGGGAATCAAATAGGTGGGCCTATACAAGGACTACTCTGCCCTCACATTGTCACACCCAACTTTATGTGTGTGACAAGGCATATCAGTCAAAAGATGATAGGGATAACTCTCAATCGTATTGATATTAAAATCAACAAAATGTCGAAAGTACCCTAGTGATGTGTGACACATTATGTCAGACTGTGATGGTACATAGGTCAAAATGATGCCATGCTACTTCTCGCCTTGGCCATGGCTCCGATCATTGGTACTGGAGCTTTGACCTGCTAATAGAAATTGAAAGAAAAGTGACCAAGGAGGGCAAGGAGAAGTTTCCTTGTCCTCATTATGATTGAGCAATCACAATGAGAAATTGTCAAGACTCTAGGATGATAGGGGAACCATCTCTAACATTTTGCCATAGTTGACCAACAGGAGCAGAACTAAAAGTTGTAAGAACAGATGGATTTATGTGAGATAGTGCATTCGATGAGTTCCTGAGGGCCAATCGAAGTCAACTGTGCAACCAAAATTGTTTGTTGACTCCCAAAATTGTAAGCATAGAACTGGTCTAGGAAATGTAGAGCATAGGAGCTTGAGAATCTGGTTCAACGATAGAGCATGAAGTCAGGAAAACCAAGGGTAGATGAAGATCAGGTTCGACACAGATAAAAATCTTGGGATGACATTCATGGCTAGAGCATGTCCATCTAGCCTGGTCGGTGATCGGAGGGCGAGTTTCCCAGGTTTGAAATTGAGTTTTGTGGGTACAACACTGGGATGAATTGTGATGTCCAAGGGCATCAAGAATAGATAGAAAAGGTTTTGGGAATGCTTATTGGAGATTGAATTGAACTACAAGGAACTGAGTCGCTCGCTCAAGCTCGTTGGCCACCTGGGTGAAGCTCAGATCCACGACGCCTTAATTGATGGCTTTGACAACAATTGAGACTAAAAAAAAGTTCAATGGCATCTGGTATGCTATGGGGATCCACCAGAGGCATTTCTATGCAAGGAGGTGAGGTGGGTGTGGCCGTTGTGCGAACTGGAGAAAGGGGTTTTTTGGACGCTTTCTCTACATATGCATATAGGGGTTCAGTTACGGCTTGATAGATTCATTGTGATCTCCCGATTCTGGTGGCTTTGAAATAATTGGAAGTCATTGAGGGGTGACTGGGAAATCGTCGGGCAAAGAATTGGGGTATTGTTCCCTCTCTCCGTGTGGATAATGCATAAGGTAGGGGACGAAGCCCCTCTCGTCAGATCTTCATCTGATGGTTCTGAAAGAACCCAGTTCACTAAAGTTGTGTGTGACGTGCTCACATCCGTACTTTGGAAAAATCATAGGATAATTACAGGCATTATCAAGTTGATTAGTCAAAGAAATGACATTATCTCCTACTTTCTTCCTAATAACATTTGGGGCATCTAGAATTATCCAAAACCAACCAAATTTGGTGGGTTTAATAATTAGACCATGAGGATTTCAAATATATAATTAGATTTTTGATATGAGTTAGGGAAACATGTGTTTTTCATTATTAGCTACTTAAGGTAATTATCACATTAATAATCACTGAAAAGGAATTATATTACCACAATTCGAGGGAAACTCTATTATTCTAAAATCTGCTCATGTACCTATTAGTGTGATACATTATACATGTATGTGGGTCCAAACTACCATTCAACCCCAACTAGTCACCATTGCATAATTAGGGTTAGGTTTTTGTGCATTATAAATGACATTGATGTGAATAAGTATTGATGTAAATGATTCGATTCAAGGTTCACTTGATATCTTTGGCTCATTTTAGAACACGAATTAAACATGGTATCGACTTAAGTCAACATATGAAAGATGAATTCTTCCAAATTAGGATTTCATCTATACTAAAGGTAAGAAATTTTGGGACTAAAATTTTGAGGGTTGTTACAAGATGTCTATAGAAGGATGTTACTCAATGACATATCCCTTCAAGTTGAGGACCTAGATAATGAGATCATATGTATGTAAGAGCATACATTCTTCTTATGTCTCTAGTCAGATATTACGATGGTAGTAGAATAGACAACAATAATGCATAAAACTAAAGAGTGTGTTGGTTGATGATAAAATCTCATCAGTCATGATATGTGATATCAAACCAAACACACAGGTACATGTTAAAGAACATGGTGTCGATCAGGCCCACCTTGAGTGTGATACGTGGATACTTAGTGATGATGGTGATAGTGGTTCTTAAACCTAAAGTTGCTACACTCATCACATGTCGTTCTATGTATTTAGACATCATGCAAAGTGATCCTGAATAAGGGTTGCCATAAAAGTGATACTCGGGTGCATTGTGACACATGGGGATTGTGTAAGGACCCTGACCTCCGTTTAGGGATTATCCTATTTGTTTTGCTTAACCCTGATGCTTAGCTACTTGCTAATCACCTTTGAGGGTGATTAGGGTTTTTTGGTGCTTTGTTGAGAGTTGGAGGTGCTACTTGCAATTAACCCAAGTCTAGGGTTTTTGGGCAAGTTTGCCACCTTGTGAGGTGTTCCTCCCTCTCTTTTCTTCCTCTAGTGTTGAGAGGAAGGGTTGGGCTCATTGCTTGAGTTCCTATGGGCTTGGATGAGCCTTGGTGGGCCTTGTTGTTCTTTGCCTTTGCCTTGTTGGACCTTTTGTCGGCCAAGTGTGCTTGTGTCGACCTAGGTGTGTCGTCCAGGGTGTGTGTCAGCCATGGTGTGGAGGTGTGTCGCCCATGGACCTCTTTGATCCCCCTTTGACCTCGTTTGTGTCACCACTAGTGGACACTTGGTTATTGATGCTTGCATGTGGCAATGGCCTTGGACATGTGTTTAAGATATGATAGTGTGGTGGCTTTGCTCATGGATAAGTGTCCCTAGGTGGGCGACACCTTGCCTTGTCTTACCTTGGTTTCTCCTCCATCCTCTTCTATATATGTGTTCCCTTTCTCTTGCTAAGGATCCCTTTAGTTCCTTAGTTTCCTCTCTCCCTTGGTGCACGACACCCTCCTCCTTTACAAGCTTGGTGGCTGATCCTTGCCTTGGAGTCTCCTTCTTCCTCTAGTGGTGGCCGAACCCTAGAGTACCTTGCTCTCTTCTTGTGGTGGTTCTTGGAGCTAGGAGCTTGGAGCTTGCTTAAGGCGGGTTACATAACTCTTAACCCTTACTATACTACCTCTTTTATGTTCTTGTATGTTTCTTGTGATCATATCGGCTATGCATGTTGTTAGTTGAGTTTCTTACCTAGTTGTTTCTTGTTGGTCGAGTTATGTCCTAGGGTTTCTTGTGGAGCAACACCCCTCTCCCTCCTTGGTCTAGAGAAGTGAGATTGAACTCTAGTATCATGGGCAATACTCCTCTCTCATTTAAGTTGAAAGGTGAGCTTGTGTTCTAGTTGCTTGAGCAACACCCTTCTCTCACCATGGATTCAAGAGGTGAGCTTTGTGGTGGTTGTAGACCTTTGTTGGTTGATCTTTGTGTTGCCCGATTGGTGATAAGGTGTGCAAGACCCCTCTCTCTTAGTTGTTGAGAGGTGAGCCATCTTCATGATCCTTTAGGGTTTGGTTCCCTTGTGCTTGTGGTTGATGACGACCTGGTTGGGTGGCATCTTGCCCGATATGGTCTTGGAGGTGATGCTGCCCGATACCCTTTCTTTGGCCTAGAGCTTTGGCCGAAAGGTGGTGGTGTTGTGATGGGCGTCACACCCCTGGTATTTGCCTTGTTGTGTTGGGCGTCACACTATGCTGAGTACCCTGCTCGACACACGTAACCTAGGAGGTGGCTTGGTGTCATTATACCTTGTTGTTATAGAAGCGTTGCTAGTTAGTTCTGTAGTGGGCGTTACCCCTTGGCCCTAACCATGTGTGTGTTGGCCGTTAGCACGAGACTTTATGGGCGTTATGCCTTGTTGTGAGTGTGCTGCTCGATATCCCTAGTGCGTGACGAACGTTGCACGATACCCTATTGCACGTTACACCTTGCACGACACGCCCCTTGGGCTCAGTTGCACGATAGACCTTGCTACATGTTACAAATGGAGGTGCACAACACAGTATTGCACGACACATGAGGTGCATGACGCGTTGTTGCACGATACACTCTAGTGTTGTCGTTGTCCTTGCTGGTTGTCTTGTCTGATATGAGGCTAGAGTGTTGGGCGATAGGGGAGAGTGCCCTGCCCGATACTACCTTTGGTGAGGGTAGTGGGCGCTTACAGTGAGGGTCTTGTTCCCTATATGGAAACTGATATGCTAATCCTTGCTTATGCAAACACGTTTGGCTTATGATGATGACCCTTGAGATGCTTGATAGTAATTGAGGTCGTAGATTATATCTATGTAACTTGACATGTGTTTATGATCATCTTGAATTATATATATAATGTTGAGGAATGGTAAGCATATAATATGCCTTTCTTGATGTTATGATCGCAGGTTGAGAAATGTATGATAAAGCATATGATCATCAATGTTGCCTATGATTGATAATGTGATTCTTCTGTCAATCCATGATGATTGTGCATACTAACCATGCAGGTGTTTCATACAGATGCATAGCCAGGTAAAGGGCTATAAGGTATATATGTTTGGGTAACACTGCTCTGATGGTTACTCTTGATGATGAGATGATATATGTGTTTTGGTCTGAGGACTTGAGTTTGGCTAAATTTCCCAGTTGAGGTGTTATCCTCTGATGATGATCTATCCCAAGTGATGAGAATGCATGTTGAGGCAGTGGTTTCTTGTGATGAGGGATTGAGATCCCAGAATAGCATGATGGTGGTAATAATAATGTAGTTTTATGTTATGCATGTGTTACAACTTGGTTGCCTCAACAATCCACTTAAAAGGTACTAACTAATCACAGTGGAACATATCATGTAGTTTGCCCTGGCCATAGATCCATCATCGTCAGTAGCTGGTGATGGTGAAATAGGTTCTCCTACGGGTTAACCTGGAAGCGCATATTGTTGAATGTGTGGTTTCTCCTAGCCTGAAATAGAGAGGACGCGAGTGCATCTGCAGTTGCAGACTCGGGATATATATATATATATATATATATATATGTAGCACATGGTGAACAGGACCATGGCTCAGTGTGACAGAGCATGAATGCATTCATAGCTCAGAGCATGGTGAACAGGCACGTGGCTCAGATATACTAGCACTGCGACCTGTACCGAGGTGGGATAGAGGAAGGGTAGCCTATGGAGCTGACCCTGTGGCTGAGGCCACTTAAGCATGAGACTACGGTCCTGCTTTGGTTCTCGTACACTGACCACGAGGTGGGAGGTCATGGAGTCTGGCTCTTCCATTGACCATGTATGGCACCGGCTTGGGTTTCACAACCGAAGGTTGGATTTGAGCGGTACGGATCACTTGCTCAGGGCATAATAATACGTAATCCAGCCGAATAGTATTTATTGTTTAAGGCAAAACACGAAACATTGATTGAGGCCTTGCTTGCATAATTAATCATGTTATACTTACAGTTACTTATACATTCTTTATGTTATAAGGTAAGATCTTATAAACCTTATCTTGTCAATCATGTTCCATAAAGAAATGCTTGGGTACATACCTTCCGTACATCTGGTAAGCCTGATGGTATAAATAGCTTTGCTATATAGACTGCTCTTGTTATACCTTTTACTAGTTATCTGTTATTGTTGCTTTAATCCTTCTATGGTTTTATGGTTTCAGCGGGGAGTTATGTTTCTCGTTGGGACTGTGTGTCTCACCCCACTGGTTTACACCCTTTGTAGGTGTTCGAGCTAGATGTGGTGGTGGTCACGAGGTTGCGGCCGAGCAACAAGAAGAGTAGTAGAAGCAAGAGATGGACATGCTGCTGTTTTGGTCATTTTGTAGTAGAGTCTTAGAGTCATCCATGTACTCTCAGATCCTTGGGAGCATTTTGACGTTGTTTCACGATGTATAGCTGTTTAAGCTTTGTATATCCTATTGTTGGCCGGATGTGGGTCGTTATGTACATATAACAGGTGATGAACTCATGTGGTGGTTAGACAGCTGATCTCCTAAGCTGTGGACATGTGTCCAGCTTGTAAATGTTTTTATATAACCTGTTTCCTTGCAGGATAAGGACCTAAATGTAATAGTTTCTTGGTTTATCCGCTTTCTGCAATCGGTTTAAATTAACCCGGGTTTTTTATAATCTATGGTTTATGTTGATTTCCGCACGTTTTCGCGTAACACCTCGTTGTCTGTGTGATAGCGGGATGTGTTGCCACAGATTGATTGTGAGTGATGAAGATGAGACTTGTCCCTCCTATAGGAGATTAGTATCCTGGCCACTTGATAAACAAGACATAGAAATGTATGTCCACACTCGTGTTACTCAATATCTGATATATGAGCTCACATGCCTCTCATATAGTCTTCTCGGTAACCCCGCCTCCCGGTAACCCCCAATTAAGGGAGACCCGAAGGTCAAAGCCGTTATTCAATTAACAAGATCAAAGGTTCAACAAATAATCAATAATAATTATGAAATTCTACTAACTAACTGAAATTTGGTATAAAATTAAAACTTTACTTACCTTTGAAAACTTTGGAAATCTATCTATCCAGAGCTTGAATTATTCTATCTAATCCTCCTTGCACTGTATTTCTTATTTCCACAAGGTGTCACTTTACTGTTTGTTCTTTCAATTGTTGTTCCTAAAATGCCGACAAACAAAACGTCAGTCAGTATAGAGAAATATACTGGTATGTGGGGACAACCAAAAATTTGCACATAAGGATAAAAATCAATTATCACAATTAAGTTAATTAACAAGCCAATTTACACTTTTCAGTATGACATCCTCCACTGCTTTTGCCCTAACCCTGGCATACCCACCTTAGGGTTTCCTTTTCCAATGACTTAAGGCCACCTTCTCAATCCCGATCTTGGTGCCTGGCGGTCACCACTCATGGTGCCCACTAGTCATGCAATATCACAGGCCACCTTCTCATTCGCGAGCTTGGTGCCTGGGGTCACCACTCAAGGTGTCCATTGGTCTACCCATCTGGGCCTGACCTTTAGCATCATCCATCAGGGTGGCATGTAAGTGCAAGAATCCATACTTCTATTATTAATGCGATAATCATAGTGACTTTACAGTTTGCAAGTATGAACATCCAAACTAATAATTTGCATTCCATGCGATTAACCATCCGAAAAATCCTCAGGAAACTAAGGCGGTTATTCATAATTAACCACATACCTGATCTGACGATTTCAACAGAAATATCCATGCAAATAAGAATCCAAGCAAGCAAGCATTTTCAACAAGATCCTGAAATAATCACGTAATTCCCTTTTTATTATTCATGTCATCAAGATTCATTAAACCTAGCGCACTTCCTAGGGTTTCTAATTCACTTTTAGGGTTTCTATTGTAATTGGGGTTTCCCTTCATCTTTTACTATTTTAAACCCTAATTTAACGCAATTGATCACCAACCCTAATTATTTCCACATCTTATCCTCAATTTCAAATTAAAGGCATAATTAACCATTAAATAAGTTCATTAAGGCTCTTTTACATTAAATCTATTATTTTTATCCCTTTAATCCATGACAAGATCCTTATATGCATTTATCATTAATTCATAGTTCATTATGGTCCAATTCACATATGAACTCTATTTGTCATGAATTCCATTTTGATCCATTAGAAAACCCTAATTATCATCTTAAGGGTATCTATCTATGATTAGGAACTTTTATATTCAAAATATCTTAGAACCATCATTTAACAACATATTATCATATTTTTCGAATTAAATATGATCTTATCCTCTTTTACCCTAAATTAGGGTTTCTAAATGCTTAATCATTCTCATATGAAGTAACAACTCTAATTCATGAAACAAACATTTAGATTTGGTTGCAGTTTTTCATTAACTATTCATCAGGTTCCAATTACACAATTTCATCAATTAAGCAATATAACTTAACCAAAATGCTCAATTAGGGTTTCTTAATCTAATACATAAGCACTTTTCATTGGATTAACACACTTTTGCAATTAGGAATAGATTCAGGTACTCAAAACCAATTTTAATGTGTTCCTCGTATTTTTCTAAGAAATTTTCATATTTTATTTTTATCCATCCGAGCTTCCTAGCAGAAGTTATGATTTTTGCAAGTAAAATCCTTTTTATTAATTTAATTGCTATTTTCCAGAAAATAAGGATCGCTGGATCCATGGTCCGCTGGACCATCAAGATCCAATGACCATGGATGTGTGCATCTAGTTGCAAACAGAAGAATCCAAAGACACAAGTGCCCTTACCTTTCTTCACAAGAGTCGGGGGCAAGGTGGTCTTTTCCCCCTTTACTCATCTTCTTCCTCGCGCTACTTCTATTTGCGGCCCAACGATGCCCGGCGGTCAACTACTAGGTTGACTCCGGGGTTCCGACCACCTGTGAGCGAGCTGGTCATCCAGGGAACTTCGCCTCAATTCACCAAACTTGATCATCACCTCAGTTGTTCACCGTGAACCCGTTGTGACCACGTCCTACCCACTGGACTCCGGCGAGGTCTTCTGAGAAGCTGGAGGTGAGGGTCAGCATAGAAGATTGAATCGAGGGCTTGAAAACGACCCTCTTGGTCTGCCACAAAGTTCAGACCAACAAAACGAGATAATAATACTCTCTAATATCGTCCCCTATATATAGGTGGAAAGCAGGATTGCGAGATTTGTGGCTTTCCCAAATCGGAGACCAAACCAATCAAACCGGGGATGATTCCCCGCGGTTTCATATCCCAAATCGAAAGGGACTAAAAGTAGCTTTGCACATCCACTAGATTGCCAGAAATCTGGGATGGAAGATCATCCTGTAACCAGCAAAGTCCCAGTTCGCGTGGGACTTTGAAGATGAGCGACCAACGTTGGATTGAGATCCAACGGTCCTCAGCGTACGCATTTTAAACAAAAAGGAAAATACATTCCTAAATTCAGAATTATTCTCAATTTTGGAAAAAACTTGAGAAATTCGTATCTCCCAATCCCTTGGTCATTTTTAACTCAAATTTTAAGGGAAGGTTTGTCTTAGCATTATCTAGCTTTGTACGAAATTTGGGAAACAAATTGTAATGGATGAGAATTCTTCCTTCTCTCCCAAGTTATCCCTTTAATTACTCAAAATTAATTATTAAACCTTTTCCTTTTTCCATTATCTTGTTATTTTGGGTCCCTTGGACCTCAAGAAATCCTAAAGGCACGGATTCCCATATTGGGGAACATCTATTTACCTTTATCCTTTTATTTATGTCTATTTCACATATTTCCTTATCTTTTTATTAAAATATCTCTTTTTGAAGATTTCTCTTTTTATCTCTCTTTTTATTTCCATTTTAACAGTAGAAACCTTTTGGATACTAAAATCCACCAAGGATAACTCAGTTGTACCTCTTTTCACTTATTTTCCACATTTTATCATTGTTTTCAATTTCTTTCATAATAAAGAAATATCTAATTGATCTTTTCTTTTCTTATTGCTTTATTTTTTTTTGCAATTTTGGACTCCTTGGGTCCCAAGGAACCCAAGAGGCACGAAATCCATCCTTGGATTTCATTATTTTGCCTTCCAGAGGTTTTGACATCTTTCTTTTCTCAAAAACTCAATTATTCATTTATTAATTAAATTTCCTTGTTATAGGGCCCAATAGTCAATAAAGCCCACAACACAATCATCAAGGCTATTGTAAACAAAATCCATTTATTCAAAACAAATTATATCATTATTTGTTCATTTTCTTTTATTATGAGAAATTACATTTCTTACCAAATGAACCCAAAAAATTGGGTTGTAACATCCTTCCCCTCTTATAAGAATTTTGTCCTCAAAATTCCATCAAACAGTTCAGGATTAGCCTTTCATACGTCCATCAGGGCTCCCATGTGGCTTCACCCTTTCCATGGTGCTTCCCAAGAACCTTCATCATCTCATATTCTTCCATCTGAGTTCTTTCTTACCTTGGTATATCATACCCTCATAGGTGACTCAGGACATTTCAGCCTCTCAAAAGCTGAATAGGTTCAAGGCTCAGCATATGGCTTGGGTACCTCACATAGTACTCTAGATCAGACCCATGGAACACATTACACACCATGTTATCCTGAGGGGAAAGGCTAAACACAACCATCTCCACCAGTCCATCTCAAATGGACCCATATATCGGGGACTCAACTTTCTCAGTTGTAGCTTAGAGGGGTCGGATTTTTACATCACATATTCTCCCATAGTGAATTGCATGTCAGTCTGCTTTGCATCAGCTCGTGACTCATGTCACCACTGGGCTCTCTCTCGGCCATTGCATGATCAAAGCGACTTCATCTACACACATTGTGGTTCTTTTCTGACCTTCACGAGGCCTCCTTCACCAACATCATCTTAATGAAGTGGTGACCGACACAACCTCTCTATAAAACTTCTTGCATCCCGATAAAGGCTATGGTGGTTAACATCACATCTTAAGAACTATCTCTATGTATCACCCTGAATGAGCACACATGCTCTCATCAGACCCTCTAGTCTGGATCATATTGTCCATTAGTATGGGGTGATAAATTGTACTATCATCGAGTTCTTCATGTATCCACTTCCACCTCATGGAAGTGAACCTTAGTCATACCCATGAACTTTTGAACTCACATCATGGTGTGGTTGAACCATCTTTCTCTCTTTCAACCAAATCTGTCCAATGACAGTACTCTTCCTTTCTCACGCCATCTAGGTAAGGCGATCTACCATAACTCATATTGCATCTTGACCTTCCTTAGTCTAGGGGAGACTCACAACATCCATAGTGATGAACTCCCATTCCCTCTCGGGAACTCTCTATACTTTATATCCATGCACTGGGTTACTGGTGTTCGTCCTTCACCTCCTGGCTTTCATGGCCACATGCTACATGTATCAGGCATCCAAAGCTCTACCATCTCTTACTATCTTTGTAGTTTCATGGTGTATGGTGATCATGATCTCCTGTATGTCATGATTACTCAATATCGATTCCTCGGAAACCTAAACCACTTTAGTCGGGGTTTCATCACCTTCCTATCCAAAGAAGTGTATCCAGGGTTTAACAACCATCCTTCTACCATATCAAGGACTAGGCTGGCTATCCAAACAACCACTAATCTTGTTCAACAGATCTCATTATATCAGAGTGTTAGCCAAACTTATCTCTTTTTCTCAACTTAAGGTTATCTTATCAACCTCAACTTCTTCTAGCTTCCAGCTCAACTAGGCAGTTATATCTCAACCAGGGCATTCATTACCACTTCTTATCCTTAGGTGTTAGGTAAAGTCGAAGACATACACCTCCATGATTTATATTTATCATCTCATCTCAAACTCTAAGTTTGTCTTCATCAAGAAGCCCTGAGATCATCCTCATGGTGATCAAACTCAACCTTGGTTAACTTGCAAATTCCACATAGCTCCTGATAAAACATCCTCATAAGCTGAATACACTACTTATCTTAGTGTTTGTAAACCATCCATGTATCATTCACCCCACCAAGGTATGTTATCATCTCTATCCTCATACCTCGTAGCAACGTTCCAACTCACATCATCTTTTATCTTTGGTGTATGGCATGCATACTGTCCCATCTCTACCTCCCATAACAAGAGGAAATGAGCATTTGGTGGCCGTCCAAACACAAAGTTCTTCCTATTATAAGAGTAGAGATGATACATCCCACATTTCCAGTACACCTTCAACTCTAAGTTGAAACATGCAGCATATGTCTCTACATTACAAACATCATGATATCCACATTACTTCCATGGAAAAGTGGTCCCGAACTTACTTGGTCCAAGCACAATCCTTGTTCATCTCCTCTAGGTCTATAGGGAGCCGACACTTTTGGGGTCATCCCTTTTCCCTTATGCATCCAGAGAGTGCCCTACTCATCTTCCCTTCGGGTCCCATGAGTTCATGAAGGTGATCAATCTCCTAACCCATGTCCCTCAAAAAATGATAGTTGTTACCTCTCGACCCTATGGTCCTATGCAACTAGGCAATTAGGCAACTCCTTCTTCCATCGGTCTCATCCCTACCTGACCCTAGGATAGACTTAGGATTCCATTAAAGTACATGTTCAAGTTAGAACCTTACACAATCCTTCACCATCTCTCCCTGCATTCATGACTGACTTTCATCCCTTCATAGGGGTCATGGCAACCTGCCTGCCTTGGTCAAGCCCCATACCGGTTACCTTCATGGTAATACATCCACATGCACTTAGAGATGGTTATCTATGGGTCTACAGGTTCATTCTCATTCCATGTACTTTTCACTTAGCTTCTCAAGATCCTATGAAACTTCTTTAGGTTACCTCAAAACCAGCAAAACTGGTATACACCCTACGAAAGGGTCCCTCTCCCAGGATGGGAGGAAACTACAACTCTTTACAACAAGGTCACAACCGTCCTTAGGGTTTACATTCACATGAACATGCTTAACCCAGTAGCTACTAAGGCACAAGCATATCACCTATTAAACCATGCTAGGTCATACTTGTTCTCTTTCCTCAACATTAGGTCAACTTAGTTGTGAGGGGTTCATCAAACCTACCTTCAACTTAAGGGGTTTCCTTTTCCTCTATACATGAAGAGTACCATGCTCGAAACTATAGAGACTCAATTCTCATCATGAGCATTAGGTACACCACTTCTCCTCTTCGGCCAGGAACCCTAGGTTCACTTTTGGATATCCAACTACATGCTCAACCTCTTAACCATGAATCAAGCATGTCTAAGGTACATCATGTACTCCCATGATCCTTTTATATGAGCAACACCCCAGAGTTGAGTCCTCCTCAAAGACAACCAACTAGGTATAAAGCCTCACAACTGGTTACCTAAACCTCCTCGGGGTCTAAGGCACTCTATGTCTCATCTCAGTAGGTAACACTTATACCATAGGCACATATGTACCAGAAGCCTCATCCTCTCTCTAGGGTTTGGTTCCTCTAAAGGAAACCAAGATATCATCGGCCTCCAGGGGTCAAGCATAAGGCAACCACTATCATCCACTTAGGTCGCATCATCCTCAACTCCCCACTGTTCCTCATGTCTTAGAATATAAGCTTCCAACCCTCTTGCTTGAGTCCTACTTTCTCTCTCTGGGGCTAACTCCACATCCAGCCTTACTACGAGGTCCTTTCTCCATGAAGGATCAAGCCCACAAGCACATCTCTACGTGTGTGAAGCCTATGTTCAAACTTACATTTTCCCGAGGTTATTCATAGCTCTTTATGCTTATCTCATAAGCCATCCATCATGCCCTTCTGGCCAGGGTTTCGACCTACTTCCTGCACTACTTGACGTACTTCAAGTGCCTACTATGCCATGCACATAGAAGCTCATGGGGTTTCCATAGGTTCTTCTCTAACCTCATGAAGGAGCTATCCTTCGCTCTAACCTCCTCGACCCTTCCCAGAGTTGGGTCACCAAAGGTGCTCGGTCATCCAACTTCTCATGGCTCATATGGCATCCAAGGCATGACATCTAACTCATCATGTCATCTCTAACCTTCACTTAGGGTTAGGGTTAGCATTATCCTCAGAGGATATGCCAGGTCTCTACTTTTAATGGAGGTCTCTACCTCTAAGACTAACTCTCTCTAGTCATCCTCCTTCCAAGGAGGTCTATCCTCAGGTCTCTCCTGAGGGCAATGACAACTCGTGTCATATGACCTAAGCATGTTTCTATTCCTTTACGCTTACTCTATTAAGCTTATGTCCATGACATCTTATTTACATGTTTTCTATTAATTTGGTGGAGGATTCTTTAATCCTTATCAACCTTACCCATACCTCAAGAGGGTGATGAGAAGAGAGGAAACCCTAATCCTTAAGGTCCTTAACAGAATTTGAGTTGAGAAGGGATGAACAAGATGAGAGAGTCCTAAAGGTATCTTATTTCGAGTCATGTCCTAAGACATCGGCCAGGCAGTCACATGGATCTGGGAGTCCTCGTATTCCGACTAGCGGTGCGGAGGAAAATATTTCCAGCCCCCGGATGTGATCCTTTTCTAGACACCTCAGTCTTTTGGACAATCCTCTAATAACTCCCTCGGTTCTATGGAATTTGTAAAATTTAATAATTATTAAAGATTAAATGAGGAACCTACTCTCTGATACCAATTGTAACAACCCCGCCTCCCGGTAACCCATAATTAAGGGAGACCGGAAGGTCAAAGTCGTTATTCAATTAACAGGATCAAAGGTTCAACAAATAATCAATAATAATTATGAAATTCTACTAACTAACTGGAATTTGGTATAAAATTAAAAATTTACTTACCTTTGAAAACTTTGGAAATCTATCTATCCATAGCTTGAATTATTCTATCTAATCCTCCTTGCAATGTATATCTTATTTCCACAATGTGTCACTTTACTGTTTGTTCTTTCAATTGTTGTTCCTAAAACACCGGAAAACAAAACGTCGGTCAGTATAGTGAAATATACTGGTATGTTGGGACAACCAAAAATTTGCACATAAGGATAACAATCTAATTATCACAATCAAGTTAATTAACAAGCCAATTTACACTTTTCAGTATGACATTCTCCACCTCTTTTGCCCTAACCCTGGCATACCCACCTTAGGGTTTCCTTTGCCAATGACTTAAGGCCACCTTCTCAATCCCGAGCTCGGTGCCTGGGGGTCACCACTCATGGTGCCCACTAGTCATGCAATATCATAGGCCACCTTCTCATTCCCGATCTTGGTGCCTGGGGTCACCACTCAAGGTGTCCATTGGTCTACCCATCTGGGCCTGACCTTTGGCATCATCCATCAGGGTGGCATGTAAGTGTGAGAATCCATACTTCTATTATTAATGTGATAATCATAGTGACTTTATAGTTTGCAAGTATGAACATCTAAACTGATAATTTGCATTCCATGTGATTAACCATCCGAAAATCCTCAGGAAACTAAGGCGGTTATTCATAATTAACCACATACCTGATCTGACGATTTGAACAGAAATATCCATGCAAATAAGAATCCAAGTAAGCAAGCATTTTCAACAAGATCCTAAAATAATCACGTAGTTCCCTTTTTATTATTCATGTCATCAAGATCCATTAAACCTAGCTCACTTCCTAGGGTTTCTAATTCACTTTTAGGGTTTCTATTGCAATTGGGGTTTCCCTTCATCTTTTACCATTTTAAACCCTAATTTAACGCAATTGATCACCAACCCTAATTATTTCCACATCTAATCCTAAATTTCAGATTAAAGGCATAATTAACCATTAATTAAGTTCATTAAGCCTCTTTTACATTAAATCTATTATTTGTATCCCTTTAATCCATGACAAGATCATTATACGCATTTATCATCAATTCATAGTTCATTATGGTCCATTTCACATATAAACTCTATTTGTCATGAATTCCCTCTTGATCCATTAGAAAATCCTAATTATCATCTTAAGGGTATACATCTACGATTAGGAACTTTTATATTCAAAATATCTTAGAACCATCATTTAACAACATATTATCATATTTTTCGAATTAAATATGATCTTATCCTCTTTTACCCTAAATTAGGGTTTCTAAATGCTTAATCATTCTCATATGAAGTAACAACTCTAATTCATGAAAGAAACAATTAGATTTGGTTCTAGTTTGTCATTAACTATTCATCAGGTTTCAATTACACAATTTCATCAATTAAGCAATATAACTTAACCAAAATGCTCAATTAGGGTTTCTTAATCTAATACATAAGAACTTTTCATTAGATTAACACACTTTTGCAATTAGGAATAGATTCAGGTTCTCAAATCAATTTTAATGTGTTCCTCGTATTTTTCTAAGAAATTTTCATATTTTATTTTTATCCATCCGAGCTTCCTAGCAGAAGTTATGATTTTTGTAAGTTAAATCATTTTTATTAATTTAATTGCTAATTTCCAGAAAACAAGGATCGTTGGATCCATGGTCCGCTGGACCATCAAGATCCAATGACCATGGATGTGTGTGTCTAGTTGCAAACAGAAGAATCCAAAGACACAAGTGCCCTTACCTTTCTTCACAAGAGTCGGGGGCAAGGTGGTATTTTCCACCTTTACTCATCTTCTTCCTCGTGCTACTTCTGTTTGCGGCCCAACGATGCCCGGCGGTCAACTACTAGGTTGACTCTGGGATTCCGACCACCTATGAGTGAGCTGGTCATCTAGGGAGCTTCGCCTCCCTTCGCCAAACTTGATCATCGCCTCAATTGTTCACCATGAACCCGCTGTGACCACCTCCAACCCGCCGGACTCCAGCGAGGTCTTCTGAGAAGCTGTAGGTGAGGGTCAGGGTAGAAGATTGAATCGAGGGCTTGAAAACGACCCTCATGGTCTGCTGCAAAGTTCAGACCAGCAAAATGAGATGCTGATACTCTCTAATATTGTCCCCTATATATAGGTGGAAAGCAGGCTTGCGAGATTTGGGGGTTACCCAAATTGGCGACTAAAGCCAATCGAACCGGGGATGATTCCCCGGGGTTTCATCTCCCAAATCTAAAGGGACTAAAAGTAGCTTTGCACATCCACTGGATTGCAAGAAATCTGGGATGGAAGATCATCCTATAACCAGCAAAGTCCCAGTTCACGTGGGACTTTGAAGATGAGCGACCAACGTTGGATTGAGATCCAACGGTCCTCAGCGCACGCGTTTCAAACAAAAAGGAAAATACATTCCTAAATTCAGAATTATTCTCAATTTTGGCAAAAACTTGAGAAATTCGTATCTCCCAATCCCTTGGTCCTTTTTAACTCAAATTTTAAGGGAAGGTTTGTCTTAGCATTATCTAGCTTTTTACGAAATTTGGGAAACAAATTGTAATGGATGAGAAGTCTTCCTTCACTCCCAAGTTATCCCTTTAATTACTCAAAATTAATTATTAAACCTTTTCCTTTTGCCATTATCTTGTTATTTTGGGTCCCTTGGACCTCATGAAATCCTAAAGGCACGGATCCCATATTGGGGAACATCTATTTTCCTTTATCCTTTTATTTATGTCTATTTCACATATTTCCTTATCTTTTTATTAAAATATATCTTTTTGAGGATTTCTCTTTTTATCTCTCTTTTTATTTCCCTTTTAATAGTAGAAACCTTTTGGATACTAAAATCCACCAAGGATAACTCAATTGTACCTCTTTTCACTTATTTTCCACATTTTATCATTGTTTTCAATTTCTTTCATAATAAAGAAATATCTAATTGATCTTTTCTTTTCTTATTGCTTTATTTTTTTGCAATTTTGGACTCCTTGGGACCCAAGGAACCCAAGAGGCACGAAATCCATCCTTGGATTGCATTCTTTTTCCTTCCAGAGGTTTCCACATCTTTCTTTTCTCAAAAACTCAATTATTCATTTATTAATTGAATTTCCTTATTATTGGGCCCAATAGCCAATAAAGCCCACAACACAATCATCAAGGGTATTGTAAAAAAAATCCATTTATTCAAAAAAAATTATATCATTATTTTTTCATTTTCCTTTATTACGAGAAATTACATTTCTCACCAAATGAACCCAAAAATTGGGGTTGTAACAGTGTTGCACCGGGAGGTTGTGTTGACGACTACTTGAGTGTTGTTTGAAGAAGAAGAACGATACAACATGAGTTGTCACTAGACTTGCTCCAGGACTAGGTATAACTCTTGTTACCTTCTTTCCTAGATATTTTGTTGTTTACGCAATCTTACTGGTTAGGGAATCACACATTAAGAACTTTTGTTTCTGCTGCCTTATCTGTCACCCATATTTTCCAACAAATAGCATGTTAAATTTTGGTAATACTTTGTATATGGAACTTTGGTGAGGTGACATAACAAAAGTGGAACTAATGACCTTGTAATCACTCAACATTATGAGTTCAGTCAAATTTGGAGACAAAAAAATTATTTGAAGGTGTGTTTAATTGATATCTGAATTATTAGGATTCATTTTATAAAATGATTTTATAGTTGGTAAGTAACGATTTTTTAATAGAATACTATTAGATAGTGTTTAACATCCAAATGAATGGATGGCTTAAAAAATAATAGGTAATGATATTCATTTGAAATATTTGGGGATAATTATGTATGTTTTTTTAAACTTAACAAAGTATGCATGATTCTTGGGCATATCAATGGTCAGGTGATTATTAGAGGATATTATAAATTAGTATTGAAAAATTAAGTGGTGATATATGAGATTTTACTTGCCTTTTTCAAATATTTAAATAGGTTCTCAAACATTGTTATTGCGTTTGATATTTTGTCAAAACATACTTTACCTATTAAGGAATGAATGCAGTGATGCTAGTATCATTTTCATTGTTGATTTGGAGTTATGCATTGTTGAATTTAGAAAGTTGATTGAATAAAGTTGACCAATGCATGGACTTTGGTATATTTATAAACCTATTGGAGAAACAAGGCATCCGATATTTATTTTGAAATTAGAACAAGGTTGGTGAACATGTAATTCTTGAAATATTACCCTTTTTTGAAGGAAACAGGAGCAATTAGATTAAAGAAAGCCATACGACATCTATCATAGCAATCAACAACAACACATTTTTTTATCAGGAGATACATTTGAGAGATATGACTGGATAGATAGGAGGTGATTCAGCTCAAGATCCTTTTAATAAGCTCACAATCGGATTTTTGGTGAATACCATTATCAATCTTGATAATAGACATGATCACAGATCTCTCACAAAGAACCTCAGTCAACCAAAACCTTATTGTTGTAGCAATTTCCATAATATATGTCATTAAGCCTTCAAAAACAATTGAACGACAACCAACCAGCAATACCTGAAGAGTCGAGCGCTAGGAATAAAGAGGGGAAACCTCTATCTCAGTAGTAGAAGAAGATGGGGAAGACCACAATTCTTGAACACTCTAGTAGTGATTGGCACATTACTGAGATTCAACCTTATTCTAGTAGGCACATAGATGAACAAGTAGCCAAGTACCCAACTGCACCACTTCGACACAAACCACCAAAATAGAGATAACAAAGAAGAAAATGGAGAAACTTGGAGAAAGAATATGCCACCTCTTCAAGGCACCATCACCTGACCAAACTAGGATAGAGGTAGTAAGTAGCAGAGACACACATGGGTGAACCATATATGGACACAGGGAAGAAGAGATCTACCCATATCCATGTTGCAAGCTCTGGACCAGCTGCCTTGCCACCCAACAACAAACGACTCTGACTAAGGATGGCCCTCAACCCCATAGAAGAAGAGAAAGGAGGTGTATGGAAGAGGGAGGCCTAGGGGGAGATGGGGATGAGATCACTGGATGTGTCCTCTCTCCCCGAATCCTGAGAGCACCCCCCTTTTGAACCCTAGATCATTTGTGTGATTACCAGAGCGGGACTCAGTAGGAGCACACATGTGAGCAGTAACCTCTTAGAATATTTCCCTGAGATTAGGGTAGAAGTGAGCTTTCCTTTCCCATTTAGCATGTAAATGAAGGATACATCCCCTATTTGATGAAATGATGATAATCCTAGGAGGCTTTTGGTTGTGGAATTGCTCCATTTTATGGTTTATAGGGAAATCAATCCCTTACATCTTTCTACCTCTCATTATTAGTTATAGGGATATGTGTGGGGATAACTATGCAGCTTATTGCCACTTCAAAGGGAGATAATGGTGGTTTTCACATTGATGGAGCTAGGTGATGTGATCATATAGATGTAAACCACTGGTTTGGAGATCATCTTGGTGATCAGGTTCGCCAAGTGTAAATAGAGGTTGATTTGGTTTAAAGGCACCATTGACCCTTACCACATGACAAGTGGGAGCTAGTTCATCCATGATGCCACCCTAGGGAGGTTGGGAAATTAACATAAGAGAAGTAAGGACTCAATAATAAAACTCCCTTTCCACACATCCATTCTTGGCATTACCACATGTTGCAATATGTAATGAGGAGTTGGGTCTCATTCCTTGGTCATCTTAGCCCCCAAAACCATCACAAAGGCGATGACATACTCAAATCTCACTAATGAATTTAGGCAGTCTTCCTCACCAAAGGAAGATCATTGGATGGTTCTTTGTTCCAATTGTGAAAGACAGATTTAATCAGGATATGGGGACTCTAAATCTAGGAAAGTGGGGGAAGATGTTAGAGTCAGGCTTGACCGACTAACTAGCTGAGTCCAATAGTCATGTGCTAGTAGTAGGTATAATCCAGATAGAGGGCCACTCAATCAGAGAGTTGTGCAAGGCATGGATTTAACTATGCCTAGTGTGATAGGGTCCATGTGGAGAGGGAGCCCCTTCCATAGGGCTTCATAATTAATCACCAGCCTCCTGATCAATGATCAACAATATTTATGACTTTTTGATAAGTTGTGGATCTAAGAATACCTAATCTAGATGTTAACTCTAATTTATGAATTTGTGATAAGTGATGTTAACCATAAATTAGGGGATCGGTCAAGGTGATCCCTAGATGAGTATGAGAAATAACTAGGTCATATTGATATTATGGATTAAGAATCTAATATATGTTGAGGTTTCTGTCTTTAGACAAGGTCTAACTCAGTCAAGTGACTCACATTTTTATAGGAATATGATCCAAGGTGCGTGGGATTATCCGATTTGATGATTGTTTATTCCTCCAGGACTAGAAGCATAATACATTCCTATTAATTAATTGTGTGATATTATATCCCACTTCTTATCATATATATATTTCATTAAATTATTTTTCCTATTATACATTTTTTATGTTTCATAAAAATATGTTATAAGAACTTGAACATTATAGAACTTCCATCATACAATATGAGTTAAGGAAAGTCAGCCACTTCATTAGATAGGTGGAATGTTGTAGTGGTACATATCAAAACATGCAATCCTTCTTGTCCATCAACTATGTGGGAGGTTGTGTGGAACCTGAATTAACAACCCTCCCTCTCCACTTCTTAGATGAGACATTGTTGTAGAACATAAAGACATATGTGACCTTCCTTTGCATGGTTATGTTCTATAGTGAGGATTGATAAAACCTACACAATTATGAAGAAGTTCATTGAAACATGAATTAAAATACATTTTATCGAAAAAATGATAACCCTTACATGACCAAATACAGAATGACTCATAAGACTCATGTTTGTGCTATTTTACTGCTACATATTACTATATGGGCAATAAGTAGATGATTGTGCTTTACACTTGCATAAATAGAACATCTCATCTAATCATATGAAAAAATCCAACTCAATTTCTTCATGATTTTCCAAACACATTGTGATTCTGAAATATTACATGTTGTGCATCATTCTAATATAAACTAAATTGTGATAGTAGAAATGCACCCTTCTTCACACACACACATATATAATATCCCATTAATATACATATATATATTTATTTATGGGATATTATATATATGTATATATTTATTTATGGGATATTATATATATTATCCCATATATATATATATATATATATATATATATATATATATAATATCCCATAAATATATAATATATATCTATGTGTGTGTGCGTGTGTGTGTGAGAGAGAGAGAGATTAACTTTAATACCCGAATGGGGAGCTACCCGATCCAAAATTAGTTACTTTTTCTACAACTTTTTACTTTACACATGTAGATGGTTACATTACCTTCCAAAGTGTTACATTAGAAACATGGTAGTTATAGTTGTAGTGGATATACAATTACATATTGATTCCAAAATTTTACTCTGTATTCTGCCCGTATTAACTTTTTAGTCAAAGAGTTACATTTTTGACAACATAGTTACGTTTTTGTCCAAATATATACTTTTCTGACCATATAGTTACTTTTCTGGATGCACGAGTGGTGAAATCTAGGTTATCCGCATTGGGCAACGAATGAATCCCTGTATATATATGTATATATATATATATATATATATATATATATATATATATATATATATATATATATATATATATATATATATATGTATGTATATATATATATGTTTGTGTAGTAGTAGTAGTAGTGGGTCAATGTTCTCATTTTAGTAGTCTAGGTAGTTGACGATGTTAATGTGATGTTTTGTGACCTAGAATTATATAAAGTCGTATTTTGTTCAGCCTCAAGAATCTAAAATCAACAAGAATTTCTAATGTTCTACCACAAACTACTTCTTATAATAGTTAAAATTACCTTTAAATCAAAACTATTACTTACGACATTCAGATTCAAGAATGCATCAATAACTTATGCTCAAGCCACAAATGCAATATTTATCCACTGATATTGATGCTATCAATCATGGAAGAATGAATGTGAAGTTCCTAACCTAAGAAGCCAACAATGAAGAATGCTTCATCTAGTGTATATGTCTAAAAATCTCATGTTAATAGAAAGAAGATATATGTGCTCCATTCCTCAAAATTTATGTGTGTACGGGGTTGGGGGGGCAATGTTCTCATTCTTGTAGTCTAGACAATTGAGGTGATGTTGCATGATCCAAGAATTGACAGGGAGTACATTTTTTTAACCTCAAGAACACGAAATGAACTAGCACTTTTGGTCCACAAAACTATTAGTAACATTACTGACTATAGTTACATTATCTTTAAATGAAACACAAAACATATCTTGTTACTCAAAAAATAATAAAATACCAAAAAATGTTGGAGAAGTACTTCCAATTAGAAATTCAGTTTTTAGATTAGATATTAAACTACTGTGATAGATATTTATTGGTCTATTCACCTACATTTATATAGATTGATGACAACCTGAAATCATGCTAAGTTTATTTATGATGTCAAAAGTTGACTACGTCCCATTCTACTTATGTAGTGTTTGGTAAAGTGATTGCAATCGTCGGTGGTTCGTCACATATGATTCATCACAATAATTTTTCATGGTGAGAAATGAGCGGCCGATAGAGTTTTCTGATCACTCTAGACAGAAAATAAAATATAAAATGAGAGTGATCAGTGACCATGTGTTTGGAAACACGATTGGAAGAGATTGTCCCACTAGTCGTGGTTATTCATCACTGCCCAAACAATCGCCACCACTTTGCCAAATGAAGCATTAGTAGACTGGGTTGGTTTGTACATTTAGAAAGCTTGCCTTTACTCACTCATGCTTAGAAATAATGATAGATTTGTATGCATGGAGTAGAGGTGGTTTTATTGAAGCAACATGTAAGCAAGGATTGTGAGCATAAGGGTGGATACAGCTGAGATCGCATGTCCAATTGACGTTGAGCTGCCCATCCTATATGCCAGTCTTGGCATGAATCCTAGTAGGGTTGTTTCTGATTGCCACTTCACATAGAAACCCACCGCCTGTCATGACGTTGTTTGTGGTAGGTGGTGAAGAGGCTAGACTTTGCATTAAGGTAGGTTAGGTTAGCATCTTCCTGTTATTTAACATGTATCTATTTATTATTCTGGAAACATAATTTCTAATACATAAAAAAATCAATATGAATATAAATAAATCATATAAATTTTGAAATTAAGAAAATAAGTGTGCTTAATACAAAGCACAGGACATGGCGTTAGATTGTGTGTGTTTGTATTAAATAAATTGGTACATATGAAGATACGAAAAGTATCCATGAATCCTCAACTCGACATCTTTTTTCTTTTGGCAACCCTAGAGGGTTAGTTTTTATTCAACATGTACTCTAGAACGTGCCAAAAAGTGGTTAAGTTTACATGGAGTTCATGAACAAGCCAAGATGGCTTGTTTGAAATAAAACAACGGGAAAGAAAAGATCACATCGTGCTTTTGCCTATGTCTCAACTCGACATCTTAACAAGAATTATATAACATTTTTAAATATTTTCTAGAGATTATTAAAATAATGTTAAAATTTTGGGCAAGCAAGATTCAACATACTTTTAATGATTAAAAGGAACATATTTTTATGTTACATATATCCAATCCTTTTGGAAAGGGGACTTCCTACTTGATCAAATATTGAGTAACTCATAAGACTCACGTCCCCTATTTTACTCTTCCAAATAACCTTTTTGGTGATAAATAGACGATTTGGCATCACACAATCACAAAATAGTGTAAATTTCTATATTATATAAAAAAATCTAACTAAACGTGTTTTGTGATTTTTTAATCTCATTATGATTTTTTAGAGTTATATCTACTATTCTCCCAATCTAAATACCAAGACTCGTCTCTGTCCTCCACCTAGCCTAAATTCGCTTGTCTCTTATCACGTATATGTCCCCTTTCCGTCAATATGTCTATCTATCTAATTATCTAAACCCCAAGACTATTTCCATCTTCTACATAACTTGAATCTGTTGGTCTCCAATCACACATATATATTCCTTTTTCCATCCGACCCTTTCCCGTGAAATTTTCAAGTCTCTTGTTACTCATCTTCTTTTATGCATCTATTCCCTTCTCATAACTCCATGTAGAATCCGAATCGATGGACTCCTATTAAGCAATGTATTTAGGTTCTTGATAATATCTTTTATGTCTTTTTTGTAATACAGTTCCTATAAAATCGTTCGTCTTTTGTTGTTCATCTGCGTTTGAGCATCTGTCCCTTCTCCGTTAAATAATTCTCGTAAAATCCTTATATTCTTATTAGTCAATCGATTTGTGTTCTTGACGGTATCAATTAAACTGAAAGAAATCATATCCGTAATAAGAAGGAAAACTATTTTAGCAGTTCCGTAAGACATAGTCCTAGCATGAAAGAGCTTTGAGGATGGCATGTACCAGTAAAAAGGATTGCAACTGTAGAATTTATTATTTTTTTAACAAATTTTCCGTAAGTTGTTATTCTTGTCAGTGTTCGATGTCGTTCCATACTCTTGATCTCAAAGTGTCAACTAATGGTGGAGCTGATAGTAGGTAATTAGCTGAAACTTATCAACGAGACCATCCGTCTGTGGGGATTCTTAGGCCCCATGTGCATTCTTGTGCTACTCGACTCTGTTAGTTCCAAAAACTTCATCGACCCTTCAGCTCTTCCAGATGAACTAATTGGGACCATAACACCCCAAGTCGGACCAGTTTGGGCGGTTGGAGGTGGCACACTTCAATACTCAGGCAGAGGAATGTCACTGTCTATTAACCTTCGGGGTCATAAGGACAAAATAGATGCCTACATTATGCAAGTGGGAGCGTACGATGTTGTCCTAGGAGTGCAATGGCTTAAACAACAAGGATCATCCATTTGGAATTTCCTGAAGCAGACGGTCTTTTTCAGAAATGCTCAACCCCCCTTAACCTTGAGGGGTATTGTAGCAGGAGAAGTCTGGAAGAAGCGACAACCATCTTCACGGCAGGCCAAACGCCCTGGCAACTCTTCTTGATCTCAGAAGCGCCCCCCCCCCCCCCCCCAGATCACACCTCCCCCATTGATGTTTTTTCTGTTCATATTGTGTAAGATTCCTTTATGTTCTTCAACTTGGTTTTGATTGTTGAAGCAAGTCGATCAAAAATTGACAATAGAAACTTAGCGTGTGTGCTTTAGCCATTCATGGTGCATCTCAAGATAGAATATCGATGTTCCTTTTGAATGTAAGAAAGTAGCCCGTCAGCGGTTAATTCTATTTATCATTCCTATACTAAAATCAACAATTCCTGCACATCATTATTTTCCAACCCCGCAATCTAGAACCCAATTACTTGTGATATTCTATACAACGTGTCTGTTGTGCGATTACGACTGAAACTATTACAATTTATATGCTCCATGACGATGCTATCAATGTTGTACCTAGAAGAAACACTTTACGTCAGTAATAGATGTGTCACCTTTAAATCAAAAGATCTCTATGGCAAAGCCTATCTTACCTACCGTAGTTCCCCAGTGTATTGCTAAATGAGTATCATTGGAGCCATGACGCTGGTCTATTTGTCAATTATGTAAAGTTCCCTTAACAATTTCTTGGCCTGATCTTCTATTTCCATTGCGTAGCTACTGTTATCGGCATACTATTGTTGAAATAGGAATAGCTAGGAAGGTACTTGACCACCTTTTAAAATACTTTAGTGCCATGTCCAGTGTCACCATGGTATTTAAATGTCTCCAACGCTACTGGTCTGTGAGATGCAAAACTAGCTTACAGATATTTAAGACATTTGTGAAGGAGTTATGACAAAATAGTAGCATTAGTTGATGGACATGATGTCATGCACGATGCCTATTCGGTTCCAGACCTAAAAATTAAAACGCAACGGTGAGTTCTATAGGTTCCTCCTAATTACTTTGTACGTTGTAGGTAACATTTTGACCTCTTGCTTATGTATTTGATCCCCACTTTCTGCTCATATCTTCACTATAATAACGAAATCGAAATTATTAGTGATAAGATAACCAATCATTGTTTTGTGCTCCCTTTATTTGTCTCTTTTAGACATTATTCATTTGTTTTCTTTTCCAAATAATTTATCGATACAAAATTTTCACATTTCCTTACTTTTATATACTCCTGCAAAACTTATACCTAATTGGGAGACTCAATTTAGAACCTCAAAGTAATTTCTTTTGGTTTATGCTAAGGTTGAACTTACCATTCTCTGTTGACACAAATAACACATCCATAAACTGAAATGAAACAATAAAACATTGAATTCTTGATGATTTAGAAGAGGTGTGCTTACATGATTGACCATATTATTTGATGGGCAATAATGTATAGTTGACCAATACAACTTCCTCTACATTTGCTGATAATTTTGACAAAGAGGTCATAAAGGTGGTTACATTAAATTTTATTGAACCTTTAAATTTCAAACATTGAGTAGAGTAGTCTCCAATATTTAGATGTGGCAAGTTGAGAAGTTAGCAATAGTTCTCTATCTTAGTGAAATCCAACCTTATTCATCCGTTTCAGGTTCATTACTGATACTCTACATAAAGTAGCTTGTTTTAATTTATGATGTGTCTCTAAGGCTTTTCATATGAATAGCAAATGATTTAAAGGATTTAGAAAGCACATTGTGCAAAAATTTATGCGGCCATACTTGTTGCTTGATCATAGTAATGAATGTTTTCTACAACAATCTTAATGAACTATTTGGCAACTTTATTTAGTAGATTTCCAAAAAGTATGGAGTTAACCCTTTTCTCTAGGTTGGACCTCGAGTGAGATTTTTGGGGCTATACCAATGTGCAATGTGAAGCAAGGGACAAAGGTTTCTATCATTCAATCATCTTTCCTGGTTTATGAATTTAAGAGGACATTCAAAGGACAAAAAGATTGTCTTTGTGAGGAAACTAATAACCTAACCTTGAGTCAAATTTTTGGGAAGAAAATAAACTTTTTATTAAATCGTCAATACTTGATTTTTTCTTTAATTTCTGCTTCAAAGATGGGCCTCCTTTTCAATTAACCCAATCAAACAAAGTCAAAGGCACTAGAGCAACACCAAACACCATTGCGTATTGATATATGTTGTCATTCAAAGTCTATAAAAGTTTTTTAAACCCATTTGGATTAATACATTCATGTACATAAAAATTGTCTCATTCGAATGGATCTTGAATAAGAGACATGTATTCTATTTCAAGCCATGCTCAATGAACCTCAGTGGACATGTCACGTATGTAAGAATAGTCTGAATAGACCTTAGGTATTGTTAGTTTATCAATGAGAATCAATGACATTGTGTTCAAAAATGGATATAGGATTGTTGTTTTAATGTGCGAATAATGTAACCAATAAAAGAATAGAAAGAAAATTGGCATGGACTGTATAAATAGAAGATGTTTCTTGGTATTCATCAGAAATTTGTTTTATTATTAGCAAGAAGAATAAGTCATTGTATTTTTCTTATTATTCATAGTAATTGTTTATCATCCGTGAAATTTTTTAATTGATATATTATATGACATACTACGGCAATTGGCATAAAATAGTTAAGTGTAATTTTTTTTCGTAGGTAATATCATGCAAGAGCATTGTATAAATCATAGTTTTTCACAATGCTAAAATATTAATCAAAGATGTGAACAAACGTTTCATTACGATATAATAAAAATTATGTTGGAAGATGTAAACTCTAAATTTTTTTCTTAGTCTATATACTATAAAACATATCAAATTATATATATACTAAAGAATTTTAATGCTTATCATTAAGAAATCACAGGCACACGAAGTAGAGAGCTCATCATTTGTTTGCATGTTGAATATTATTTGTTGAAAACCATGTGCATGCATACACACCTGCACACACACCAATGAATATCATACTCATATATTTCATATGATTGTACTATAAAGAACATGCACAACTACTTTTTTTTATTAAAAAAAAGTAGTTTTGCATGTTCTTTATAGTACAATCATAGAATATGCACAACTACTTAATATTGACCAAAATTGATCTTGAAAACATTGACTTTTCATATTTAATAAACTGTTTTATAACCTTGACAAAATCTTTATTTCTTTTTCTGAAGTATTGGTTCCTTTCAAAGATGAAAATTTTGGCGCATTATACATATATATATATATATATATATATATATATATATATATATATATATATATATATATATATATATATATATATATATATATATATATATATATATATATATATATATATATATATATATATATATCTGTGTGTGTATATATATATGTATATATATGTATATATATGTATGTATATATATATATATATATATATGCCAATGCTTATGAGAGTACATAATTATATACCATGAGTCGAGGCTACTTCTTCTAATGACTTCTAACGTAAAAAAATATAATAATCAATAAATTTGAGAGGAGAATTCACTATTCGGTGAAAATATGTAAAGAAGTGACCTACCAAAATGAATATTGATAAATACAATTACAGAAAAATGCAATCGTTATCATAGAATGTATTTTTAAATACTAACACTCATTTTACACTATAAATTCATTTTATAAAATTAGAATCAACCAAGCACATTAAACCAATAAATTATTATTGGCATATTTATTGTTTCTAAATCCTATTGTGAACCTCACATAAGTTACCACTTCCAAAAATCCTACATAACTTATTAAACAATTCATACATTCATCTTGTCTCATGAATCATCATTTTTCTTCACACACAATAAAATGAAGAATATGAACCCATTGCAACATCCAATACTAATGCCATCATGATGCATGATGTTGGAAAGATGGCTTAAGTTATTGTAATCATGTTTCAATCAAACGTGCAAGACATTTGCACAAACATATTTCTCACTACCATTCTTGAAGTGAAATGCAACATAACAATACAAAATTTGGTCATATACAAAAATTATATCAAAACCTAAGAAATTACAAAATTATGGAACCTAGATAATGTTGAATATAGTAGATATGAGTCTAAATGTTTTCTAAAACAATAAAAACTATGACCATACAAATTAATGAAATTTTGGATCTATTAAATAATAAGTGATGTTCATTTGTTATCAATTAAGTTGTTATATTTTGGATCAAAATGTTAATCGTTATTGAAAAAAATAATTACAAAAATACATACTCAATGAATCAAAACTAAAGTCACTACGAAAAATATGGTCTTTAACTACAAAAAAAAATTGTAGTGAAAACCCCAAAATTTGTAGCCAAAAGCTTTGGCTACATTTATCCTTACATTTATAATATATAGCTAATACCTGTGTAGCTAATTGTTTAGGCTACATTTTTCAAAGTTGTAGTTAGTTATTCCTCTGGCTACAAATTCATATGTAACCCTAATTGTAGGTAAAAATGTCCTTACACATAAATATGTAGTTTCCATTGTAGCCAAATGTATGACTACAATTTAATTTGTACCTATGCTATGTAGGGAGAGATGACATTGGTTACAATTTGTATTTGTAGTTCATGTATAGCAAAAATTAGCACTTGCGACACATGTAATTATATCTAGTGTGTAACGAAAGGCACCATGTACTACACATACATATGTAGTGAGAAACATTATGTAGCCAGTTAGTTGCTTGCCAATATAGAGGGGTTTTCAATAAGACAACAGATGAATGTTAATCAAGATCAACTTTTGCTTACAATGTCAACAATGATACTTTTATTTATATTTGAACAATGAGTACACATGGGGAGGACATTAACCTGGCCCCTATTTTACAATATGCATGGAAAAAAGACACATGTATACAATATCTTCTTCTGACTACATCTATCCACTGCAGACTACAAATCACAATATAAAGAGGGCTCATCTCCCTTAGTTCCTCCACCTAATTCACAATGAGTTCAACAACCTTATGAATCTCATCTTTAGTGCTGAATCTTCCAATACCAAACATGATAGAGGTATGTGACGTGTCCTCATCAACTCCTAGAGCTCTTAACACATAGGACTGAGCACAAGAGTTGCAGCCTTTCCTGTTGGCAACATCATGTAGAAGTTCATGTACGGTTAGTTTTGGTTGGCAAATCCCCTGGATCAAAACATATTGGCATTTCTTCTCATAATCCATGCGTTATGTACTTTTGTATGTTGTGGATCTCAAGCGCCATCAAGTTGATGGTAGCATCCACTTTTTGTGAACCACCATGGATACATACAAAGAAACGTACATTGTTTGGGTGATTGCTGAGTTTAAAGTCGTATTTAAGAATATGTTGTAGTTCAACAAAAAGGCCATCATACAGGATAGGGACATCACTGCCTGCAGTTTGTCAAGAAAAGGGGGAAATGGAGATAAACAATCTGCACAGTCGACCTATTAGACACTCTTGCAAAAATTTGAGTGATTAAACCTATGTCATGGAACCAATAGGTTCAATTCCAGTGATTATTTTAACAGGAGTCAGGAAAAAAATATCCAGTAGTTAATTTTCAAGCATTAACTCATCATGTTGTAGTTTCACTTTAAAAGAAGTATAAACAGTATAGTCTTCTGATTAGTCACTTGATTAGCCACCTTTCACAAGGTTCTGGTTAGAGACCTAAGGTTTAATGTAACAGTGTGCCCAGAAATAAGTTTAGCAACTCAAGTTTAGGGACATAACTAACTTTCGTACTCACCATAAAGCCAGGAGTAAATAAATCTAGAAATTTCACCATTCTGTCTAGGTCACCCTGAACAAATGTCCATATCAGAAAAATTGGTCCACAGATCAATCTTGACATATGTAGTAAACAAGTACTCATTAAAACAGTTCCAAATTCAGGACACAAAAATATAAGCATATTAGATTCCTCGGCAAAGGTGTCTACCATTGCACCACATCAATCTGAAACTATTAAGCCCACTGGATTTGCCTAAAAATAAAACAATATAAATATCTATCAGCTGGGAATGTAAATGTGGATCGAGAATCTTTTAGTAGAGAGTATTACTGTGATTAAATTATACCAATACGAGCTATGGTTGCAAGATATACAGCAGTTGCAACATTTTCTAACAACACAATAGCATAGCCATATGAATCATATGACATGTCTCGAGCTCCAACAACAAACGCTCCAAACACTATCATCACCACACTGATAGAAATCTTGACTTTTGTCATCGAGCGATAAACGGGAAGAATATGTTGGAAACAAAATTTATAAACATCACAATTAACAAAATACTAGAAAATTTTGTTGGAAACAATATTTATAAATACTTCAATTCTGTATCATAATATATCATATAGAAATCTTTAATAGACAGTTAAAAAGTTTACCGACTAGATTATTTATACTATATCAGAATTCCTAGATTATATTCTGAGTGTATAAACAAAAGTTGTTCTGCAAGCATCAAAGGTGATTCCTACTAAATATGAATAGGTAAGATTTTCATGACAAGTGTTTGTGCATAGGATCCAATCAGAAACTAGAAATATAGTTACAGTTTGCCTTACAGTATCAAGTTGAAACATATAGTAGACAGCCCAGTGAGTGAGAGCATATTCCTCCTTATATTAAACAATCAACAAAAAAATGTCCATCTCATGTGTCTAACTCTATTAAATTGTTAATAAACTATTAGTTCATTACTGCTTGGAAAACAGGATCTAACCTTTCCTTGGCATAGTTAGAATTGGAGAAATAGATAGCTGAATCTACCCTCACAATCAGGACTCCAGGGACTCTTTTAGCCTGTGGGTACTGTTCAACGTTCCTATATACATCAGTTCGAGGAAGGTTTCCAAGTAAGACAGTCCTAGGTCGGGTTACTTGCAGAAGAATCTTAGCAAATGATATTGCTACATGTTTAGAAGTGAATTATTCTATCAATTGAATTTTGACAAACTCAGAACTAGAACAATGAGTAACAATTGTTTACTTACTGCAATTAAAAGGCCAATCTCAACATTCATGAATACTACACCAAAGAAAGCACCCATGCAGGCAACAAAATCTAACTTATCAATCTTCTAAATAAGATACGCTGTTTCATAATCAATTAAGCCAATCACGGCAGAGATAATAATAGAAGCAAGTATAGTGTTGGGAGTATATTTGAAGAGGGGAGTGATCAGCTCTAGCGTTAGGAAGATGACTAATGACATGACAATGTTAGAGACAGCTGTATGGCAACCAGCCATGTAATTGACAGCCGACCTGGAAAAGGATCCTGGAAAGCAAACAAGAAACTATAAAATGAGGGAAAACAGAATAAGAGATATTTTAAGTCTTAATAAATAGAGGCCCGAACACAATAGAATTTTTATCTAAATTAGCTCACCAGTTGCAACATAGCAGGAAGTCATGGAACCAATTATGTTCATGGTTTCTACTGCCACCATTTCTTTGTTTTCATCTATCTGGTAGTCCTTCATTGCTACAAATGTTCTTCCTATTGCGACAGCTTCCTCAGAGATCAAGAGAGTGAGAAGTACAGCTACAGGGAATCACCTCTACAAGTTACAGGTAAGAGCATATACCGTAAGAGCAACCAATCCAGCTACGACACCAATTCTAAATCCTTTCAGGGTGTAAGATCCCTTGAAATAAATCTGATCAACTGAAGATGGATTGACACCTTTCTGTATATTCTTAACCTATATTCCAAAAATGGTTAATCAGTATTAAGTTGGATTTTGTACCAGAGAAGCTTTATATCTTCAAAGCTTACAATTTGAAAACCCTCCTTGTCAGCCCGGGTAATGTAGACAAAAAATGTGGACAAGATTACAGATATTAGTGGTGCAGTCGTAGGTATCCAGAAAAGCGGTAAGAATATTGCCTTCCTGACAATACCTATGAACGAGAGTAGTGTAGCTAAACTTATTTGGATTCAGGCCCATCTGCATCAATTTCTTCAAGAGGTTTCCAGCTCCTCTGACCCTCCCACTGTGACAATAGCCTGCAATCAAAGTATTGTAAGTGGTGATATCTGGTTCCTGACAATAGAGTTGATGATTTCCTACATAACAGCAGAAGATCATCATCTCCAAAGATGAGTATTTCAATTGTCCCACCATCATTTTTTAGAGTATATACATAGCTATAAAAGTAGTATTAGCAATTTGAAGGATATGAATTGAATATACATTTATAAGTTTTTAATAGGATAAACAAAATAGATTTAAGATAGTATGCCATGACCTTGGAGCATCCAATTTGATCTCTACACTGGTATCTACTACTATATGACAATGGAGGGAAGGTTCTATCAATAGGAGGTGACGAGCACAGTAGTGACAAGGCAGCATACTCAACTGGCGCATCCTAGCAACCCAAAATGAATCCCTAGCTGAATATTGACAAAGTGACGATGGTCAGGGCTTCTGAACATGAGGTTTTTGATGGCTCAGGGGTTTGAAGCTCAGCTTCAAGTCTAGATACTTCTTTTTGCAATTGCTTGACAAGTTGTTTATCTCAAACCACTTGTTTGCAATGATAGAAAGCTTAACTTTGGAAGAAAATGACAGTAAAAACGAATGTCTAGCAAAATAATTACTATCACCAAGTACATACCACATTCACTTGAGCATTGTTGGTGACTTCCTTTGCACTTGTTGCAAAGCAGAGTGTATTTCATGACTGTTCAACATGGCTAAAAGTAGGGCTCATGGTGCAGATAATCGATGTTCTCGCATTTCCACCAAGAGAAAGCTGAAGAATGCGTGTGATCTTCGAATCCCTATATGGTATGTGCTAATCTTGCTTCCTGTCAGTTGTAGAGTTGCTTAGAAACTTCAGAACACAAAACTTCATATAGAAGAAAATCAAAACCTCAGTCTCACATGAAATTCAGGTTCCATCCAGCAGATACCAAACAGGTCACTTTGACATAGCAACCTGGATCCCTGAATCCATCTCAAGGAAAGAACCAGAAATAAAGACAGCCTTTAGACGAGAAAGAAAGCATGAAAAACTTCAGGTGCATCCTCTATTGAGAACTTCACTAATGTACATTCCC
This sequence comes from Alisma plantago-aquatica, assembly GCA_963693085.1. Taxonomy (NCBI): domain Eukaryota; kingdom Viridiplantae; phylum Streptophyta; class Magnoliopsida; order Alismatales; family Alismataceae; genus Alisma; species Alisma plantago-aquatica. The sequence goes on along the minus strand of OY856412.1, from coordinate 579,205,933 downwards.
ATCCATCCATAGTCCATAAGATATTCTAGCACTTCTAGAAGACCCTCTACAACACAATCTTAGAAGAAGGAGCTCAAGAAAATCAGAGATATGGAAAACCCTTCAATTTAGAAAATCATAAACTCAAGGAGCATCAAAACACTAAGGCAATATAGAAACTCAAGGAGCATCAAAACACAAAGGCAGAAAAAGAAAAGGTAAGAACAAAGACCACCAATCTGAACTCATCCTTAATTATTGAAACTCCAACACATATATTTAATAGATGTCTGAAAAATCATCCTCAAAACACTTGCCAACAACAAGACTAATATTAATCAAATAATCAACCAGTTAAAAGGATACCTTTTGTTTCTTGTATCTGTAAAAAGGGCATTCAGATTGATGTAGATACCAGTTACAGTACATGTCTTCTAGTCATACATTTGTTTTCCATCTTAGTCAAAGGACCTATGATTGACTCTAGATCCACAACATATTCAAAATATAAGCAATCTAGAATACCCTACATCCATAGGCATATTTAGATTTTCCCTAGATGTTATAAAATAAAAATCTTATCTAATCCAGGAAAACTACATGTCAGGAGCTTTAAAGGTGTAGAGGGTCTTCGTACCTACTTATGGATTAGCCTTCTTTCGTACATCAACAAAGAATAAAGTTGGAGGAGTAGAGATATCTAGCTTGCATAAGACAAGAAGTCCATTAGTAGGACTGATTATTTGGAGAGTGAGTCATGATGGCTAGCTTCCAGTAGCATATAGATTCTCCAACAAGGATAATACTTGACCACGTTCATTTATGACCTGAGTCAAGCAATCAAAAACAACATTCAAGTAAATTTTATCAGTTTGCTTATATTGCACTGCATGAAGAACAAGATGAACGCCCAACTCAGTATAATGTATGCAAAAAATGACCAAAATGTGAGATCAAAGCAAAAAGACCAATTCTCACACACAAGCGTCAAGCTTGAGGCTCCTCCATAGGGTGGCAGAAAAACTAATGGCAATACTTGTACAAAACCTAGGAAATAGTAGTTCGTAGCTTGTGAACATAAGTCTTACCACATAGTTCCTGCTACATTTTAAGGTTCCACTTATCGACAAAGCTCCTGGATAGTTGGCGTTGAGTAGCTTTACGTAAACGGACTTATATCTTAATATGGTTAAATAAAAGGCCATAAATACCTAAAGGCATCTTCATTTCGAGTGCAATCAGCAATTCTAAATATGAGTTTGTACTTTGTATATAAATGCTATGATATAAAAAATGATAGTCCATTTGATGGTCATTGGAGTGATACACGAGGCTTCCCAAACTTGTCATTAAATTTGAAACTAACTGAACTTGAAGCAACTCTACAATTCAGTTGTACCTTCCAAGTGATAAGAGGATCACATAACATCAATGACATGAACTAGGTACATCAAACGTCATATTCAGCACTATGTCGTTAGGAAATATGAGAGTTTTGCAAATCGAGCTGAACTATTTCAAGACAAAAGGCTCAACATCATAGTCAGAGAAGCATAACCAAAATTGCATACTCTGAAGTCAGAACCAATGGCCAACAAGCTTCAGAAAATTTTGTGCTTCAGATCAGGAAACCTAACCATGACTCAGCACAAGGAAGGCTCAAATGTGTAAGCATTTGATTAATCATTTTTCTAATTTACCGAGTAATAGAACAATTGAAGCAAGAGACTTGTTCATCAAGTAATCGACGGGATGATAACACCATAAACAATCCAAAACAATGCAATCACAATTTTCATTTTTACCTATAAAATGATGTCAGTACCAAACTCTTTCCTACATTGCAGCATACAATATGGGATGATACAAGTACAGATTTTGTTCTTATACTCCCTACACTACCCATGGCCATGTTGTAGCATAGATGCCATAGACTAAACCTCATCATTCATGAAGTCATAAATCATCCTAAAACCTATGCAATCACCTAAAAGTTAATTATATGCTCATTAAATCACATGATTCTCAGTTAGTCCCTAGAACATAAAGTGGTAAGGCTTTAACCAACAATAGACAACAACCCTTTGTAGGTGATTTCATATCATCAAAGAAAAGCTCCAGAAGATGATTTATCAAAAGGATTGGTTATATTAGACACTTGGGAATATGAGAACAGGGAGAAACCAGCAAACACAGCTGTATAGTCCCATCACTGCTATAAACATATCAGACAGAAATCCTTTGCAAATGCAGCATCACATCCATCAGAAAGCATTTGACTTAGATAGTCCCTCTATGGTTTGACTTAGATAGTCCCTCTATGATTTGACTTAGATTTGACTTAGATAGTCCCTCAATGCTCTCACTGGTATTTTTTCCCATTTCAAATCTTAAATAAAAGCATAAAAACTAGAAAACATAAAATTAGTTATCTATGATAAATAAATTCATTGTCAGATTTTCCTTGGAGAGTTAGACCTACCTTGCTTGGATACATATTTATTGTACCATATGGATTGTTCCATAGGGCATTTAATCTATTTTCTTGTATACAACACATCCTTGTTGTAGTAAACATGGAGGAGCTTTCAAAACATAAGAATGTTAGGACATCCTAGAGTATAGGTTCACAAGGGAGCTTAAACAATTAGGTTCCATTCAACATACAGATGCTCCAATAGAGATGAACAACATTAAAACTTTGTTGTTGTAGGTATCAGTTGTTTTGTTGGTACCCCTATCAGTCCATACTTCATAATGACAAGATAAAGAGCCTTTATAAAATATCAAACTATACTTCACCATATAGAAGATCTCCCTTGATCTCAGCCTCAATAATAGAGGAGCCATAACTGTCTGTATAAGACTCTCACATTATCAACTTATACTAGAAATGTAAAGTTCAGAAAACAATATGTATAATCAGTCTTAGTGCATTACAAGAGGAAGAACTAGCTCATTCGACTAGGGAAATAAAACCATATAACATGGAGCATCCCTATGACACCAAAGATGGGCAAGGAAGCAAAACGGAGATGTTTCTCAGGAATTAGGTTCTACTAAGAAAAGGAATCTATTACTGACTCCGGGGGTGGCAATGGCAAGCCCAAAGATGTCTTTACTTCTGGTGTTGGAATACCATCTTCAGACTGATATACTTAGTTTGGTTGCAGTCTGACTATAATATAGTTGGACCTCCACTAATCATTTGTTTATAATTTTCTTAACTAAAAGGAAGACAAATAAAGATCCCATCCTCAAAGAACTTTCAGTCCCCCTGTCACTGGCCATCTTGGTACTTCTGTAGATAGTTGGCCCTCCAAAAAACCACTCTCTTGATCTATCCTAGTGCTACAACTAGGGGCACCGGTCAGCAATAGCTTTGAAGTTAACTGTTGCTTATACTAGCACAGCAGCGGGGCATTCTAGAGGAGAGGAAGAATGGGATGGAAAGATTGCAAGCAGTAGTGTCCCAAAGGGACTGATGTTTCCAGTAATTCAGATTCATATGATTAATCAATGTACCTCATTGTTTTATGATTCGCATGTATTCTTATAAAACTAGAATCGCTCAAGTTGTAAATCGTTCAAGATGACTCAACCAGCAACTACATCCTATCAAAAGATTTGACTCACTAATAGAAGAATGGCTGCCTTGCATCACTTCTGCACCACTCCTGATAGCAGTGATGGAGGTTTTTCCCATACATCTGTTCAAATTAATCTGCAATAAGATGAACATTCGTAAAGTAGACAATAAAAATAAGCAAAAGAGTAGGACAATTTTGCATGACAAAAAAATTTTAATACACCAATGGAGCATACACTTGTACCGATAATTTCCTATCATCTTTTAACCTATTTTTCAATATAGTGTGACAGTAAAGTTTGATATTGGATTCCGCAACAAAGCAGAAAGACAATATTTTTTCAGGGGGGATAATTATTCATCATCAGTGTAGACATAAAACACACTGACCGCCATCCCTATTTATCTTCAACAGGTCAATTATGACCAATATCTCATATTCAACCACCATTGCGTAGAACTGTAAACAAACATCCAAAACTTCATATGAACAACTTTGACAGAATCTCCATCTGAAAAGAGTCATAGAAACAAAACTCAAGATAGATGAATTTTAAATCTGAGAGCCATAAACCAATCTAGTCCTTGTAGATGAAAGAAAAACATCTTATCTGAGATCAGAACTCATAATGTAGAAAACTACCCCATAATAAAGACATCAATGAGCTTGAAGAACCAAGCCAATCTCTAGTCAACAAATATGTGTTGTAATTAATTATTACTTTAAAAAATATATACTCTATAGAAACTCATCCAAGTCACATGAGTAATAGGAATTCAAATCACAAGTTAGACAAGATTTTGAACTCTTTTTATTTCAAAATAATAAAAGAAAAATGACAAGTGATACATAGAATTCAACAATAGGGAGAACAATCAAATCGACAAATCACCACTGATTACATGAGCATACCTGAGTTGAAGTAGTCAATCAATAGTGCATGGAACCTTCCAACAATGTGATCTCTAACAACATCTCTACGGAAGATCTACAGAACATACAAGAGTTTACATGGGTTGGTTGTTGTGCATATAGAGTGATAGAAAGCATCAAAGAGAATGGTCTTGGCGAGCAATATTTTCATTGGAGCTTGTTGGTGAGCAATATTTCAATGTGGTCAGTTGTTACTTAGACTACTTGGTAAAAATCCAGAGACATATTATCATTTTTATTAGTGGGGTTAAGGTACCACATACAATTGAAAGAAGAGTTGGTGCATAGAAGACTTACTAAAGCTTCATAAGAGTAAATACAGATTGGCTGAATCTAACATACCTGTCAAATCTATGACCATAATCAGGGTCTCTTGCTTTATTCACAATTATGACTAATGGCAACTCTGCATTCCCCTTCATGGAAATGATTCTTTGAAATGATGGATCCCTCTCTATCTGACATTTACCATGCATTCCTACTAGCAGTTAAAAATGTTTCTGCTAGGTGCCTACTAGCATTGGCACTGGCTTGTTATTGAAACCCCTTTTGATCCATAGTTCATAATGACAAGATAGCAAGCCTTAATAAAAATTCAAAACACACCACCATACTGAAGATCCTCATTGATCTCAAATGAATAACCAAGTAACCATAATAGTCTGACAAATTCTTGAGTAGAGAGAAAAAGACACATCTCAAGTTAGAGATGAGATGAGAGACTCCAAGTACACAATCATCGTTCTAAAAATAGTAGATAGGAACACAATCAATCATCTCAAGTTAGATGAAGAATAGGCAAATCACAAGGCACTATAATTGTAGAGAAAAATAGGATCACAGACATACAATGCCAATACGAATTTGTATCAAGAAATTAGATGGATGTGTACCCTGCTAGACCTATCATCATTATATTTTTCAGAATTGAATCCTCTAATGCAAATGTATGCCATCTTAGTCAAGCATACATGTACTAACAAATACCCATAGTTTGAGGTCAGTAGGAGAGCATCTTCCCAGTGTACTACAATACATGTTATGGTATAATAATGTAATCATTACTATATACAAATTAGAAACCAAATCCTATGAAATATACATATTGACCTATTGCATTTGTACTTTTAAAGATGCAAAAAAAGTTCAAGAATAAATATAGTGTTGGGAACGAGTAAGATTATAAAAAATACATAGAAATTAAGAATCCACTTTTTAAAAAGTACTCATTGAAGCACCCAGTTGGTGCTTAAATAACTACAAGTTCATGTCCGCCAGACATTGAGCCTACCGGATGGTTCTGTGTGAGGAGTTTGTAGTTAAACTGGTTTGACGAGTTTGTTGTCTGGATTGCCCCGCCATCGTTCTCAATTTAGTTCTGACATCCATGACTTAGACCCATGAGCTTATTAAGGTCAACTCTGAGTCAGGTCTAAGACCTTGGATTGAATCCTAGATTCATGTGTTTAGAAATTTAAACAAAATGAAAATGATATTAGTTCTCTATGAAGTAATTGGTTCAAGTATGATCCCATATAGACCCTGGTGCTGATTGTGCGAAGTCAATAGGCCATGCAAATAAAGAGAAACTCGAGATGGCACACTTTGTTAACATTGTGAATTACATAATTAGTATGTGGTCTAAAGGTAAAGAAATGCTCATGTGATTATACATTGCCAAAACAGTCAGGTTGGGCTCGGCACACATTGAGCAGTTACATAGTTTGATGGGAGACACATACGTACTTCATCGCCATCATTAACACATGTGGTAGAGACAACAACATCTAAGCCCCAATCCAGACCATGTGAAGTAAGCTACATGGATCCTTCTTTTCCAGTCATCTCTATTTTAGGTTTGAGATGTAATGAGTCCAAATCTATCCTTATCATATCTTCCTAATTAATTTAGGTCTACCTTGTCCTCTTTCTCCAAGTTAGTTTACCTCTTTCTCCATGTCAGTTTAGGTTGAACTCAATATAAACAGAGAGAGATATGCACTTTCATAATCTATCAATGAAACTTAAGCCTCACTCCCAAGTCCCAACAATGTTGGGGTCAATCACATGGATCTTTTTCCATTCATTTGAGTTATTGATTTTTGAGTTTGAGGTATGATAAATCTAGATCTCTCCTTAGCAAGCATTCCCCAAGTTATTAGATCTACCTCTTTCTCTTTTCGATGTTGATTAAGGTCTACCTTTTTCTCTTTGTCGAAGTTGAATCAGGTCTACATCTTCCTCTTTTAACTTTGTAATAGTACTCCAAACCGATTCAGGGTAACAATCGAGTGTCTTGTTGTTTGACGAGTGGGAAATGAGATTTGAACACTTCCTTATCACCCCATTAGAATTTTTGAAGAGCCACAACAAAATCCACAGATTGTTCAAATTGCACACATGAGATTCTCATGGCACTCATTCTGCATCAAAATGGGAAAAATGGCTACAACGCTACAAAGAGACTTAGGATACCAATACTGCCTCCTATGGGGTATGGGCAAGCTCCATTGAGCCTTCCTCTAGCAAAGTCACATAATAACCTATGAAGATTTCCTCCTGGATCATAAGAGAGTTGGGTTTCATGTATTGACTGCCAGAGTGGTGGTGACTTAGTAGTTAAAAAAGAGACTTTCTAACAAAAACAAATCAACTCTCCTTGAAGCACTTTCTAAACAAAAAAGTAGGAATTGCCTCAAAGAAAAGAACAATTATTAACTTGCTTGTAGTAAACAGTTCTGAATAAGACGCCATACAGCAGATTAGCAAACATTGTCTTACAGGTCTATGCCCAAACCAAGAGTACACATTTACATGTATGCAAGTATATGCTAATAAGTCAATCAATAATGTAGTATTTAATCACAGACTTGCAGAGGTCGTAAATAGCTAGAAGATAACTTACTTCACAGCAACATAACCAACTGCCTCAGCAATTTTTGTAATTTCTTCCTCCGTCCATTCAGGAAGTTTACCTGACGTTCAAATGAAAAAGGTGTAGGATTAATGGGAGTGTAAATATGTGATCAGATATAATACTGAGTCAACACCTACCATTACTCTCAAGTCTTTGTTGAAGTTCCTTTCTACAACGTGTAACAACTTCATCAAGTAAATCAACCAATCTAACCTTTTCAAAAGATCTTGTCTGACAGCGCTTCCCATCTGAACCAAGAACAAGACCAAATGCAACATGGTTTACTTTAGGATATGAAGCTTCATTAGGATCAGGAAGCCAACCAGCCATTTTTGCAGCCTGTATTTGAGTTAAGAAAAATGAAATGAAGATATCAATTGGCGTATAATTGATACAACCTGTCAAGGATCCAGTTTTAAGATACTTACACTGAATACCATGTCAAAGTGTTGTGATTGGCCAGCATCAGTAACATATATTATCCACTCTGCCTTCTCTACATTTATCCTATACCTGATCAAGAACAAGGCATTCTTTGAGAACTAAGTAGGCATTAGGAAATAAAAACATCAACAATTTATGTGGCGAATTTTTCATAGCAATACAAATGCTATTTAGTAACCAATAATTTAACTTAAAAACAATACCAAGCAGAATATATCAGACATAGAGTCATAGATTACGTGAAAATAAGTAAATTTTTTTGGATAAAGATTATCAAGACAATTGGCAGGTCATGGTCATGTATGACTCAAAGTCTACATCACAATAAAACTAACATGTTGTTTAATGTTCCATGGTCCATGCTATTGGGATACTCGAAAGCAAGGAAGTAGGAGGCCTAGGCATAGTATTCTGAAGATTGATGTTTCACTCTTTCATTGCACAAAACACAACTAAGGACTCATTCAGCAAATTACCGGATAACTACCAGTACCATGCAGTGTTAACAAAGTATCAGAAACATACAAACTGTTTGTCAACATAGATATCAAATAATACATTTGTCTCAAAAACAACCAAGTCATTTCGAATAAACAACAGACATGAAATCGTCCACAAGTCCACATAATAATTTGATTAGTTGGCCATATTTTGTTCTCATTCCAGGACGATGCAAACCCCATGCTGGCAGCTGTATACAAGTCAGGAAACTCGTCCTACAATACAAGTAACGTCGACGAGTCTAGCTTCCATCACCGTAGTCCACTCCCTATACCGCAGCTTGGTTACTGCAGCCTACAGTGCAGGGCTTCATTAAGACATCCAGGATAGAAGACGTATTACTCCATGTCTACAATGTATGATCCAAAACCCAGTACCGACATGCAAATCACTGTGTGCTCTGAAACCCAGTACTGACAGATCCCTTGCCATCTTGCCCCCTTTCACTCCCCACCCCAAGCCATGAAGAAACCCGACGCTTTAGCTAAGGTCGTCCAGTACTTTAAGGGTTTCGTCGTGCTCAACAACTCAGCAGCAGTGCCTAAGACAGCGCCCACAACAAAGAAAGGGGTTGACGAGGAGTTTCATGGCTCCTATTGGCAGACGCGACGCAGGTATTTCATCGAACAACTTCGGTGCGAGTTTTGATTGTGGGACAAAGACGAAGAAGAAATTGCAGACAGGAAGGAAGGAAGGAGGAGGAATGTTGAAAAAGGACAAACACGGTCGGGTTAGAAAAGAGCGGAAGGTAGAGGCCAGGATGAAGGCCATCTGGTGGTAAAGGTACCTTCTCCGTGGAGATGTGCCGTCGTCGTCCTCCGCCAGAGATCGCCTCCTTGAATCACGAGCGTCGTAGGAGCCTCGAACCACAAATGCGTACCATGCCTTTGACCGCGAGTGCTAGCACAAGCAACAAGCAAACAGGAGCGTCGTCGAGGGAGGAGGAGGATGATGGGGAAAGAGACGATGGAAGGAGGTGTAGTGATGGTCGGGGGAGGAGATGGCTCTGAAGGGGGAGCGGAAGAAGGTGCGATGGATAGGGGAGGAGATGACCCAGAAGGGAATGTGGAAGGAGGTGCGATGGTCGGGGTGTCGGGGGAGTCGGGAGGAGTCGGGGGTGATAAGGGCAAAACCCTCGCTCTGGTGATTGCAAATCTCACCAAAAGTGGCGTATTTTGGGAAGTCCGCGGAATACGAATGGTAGAGAATGCAGCGGTTCAACTGCTGATTTCATCAAATGGAGGGAAACATTTGACACGGCATTTTTCATGGAGTGATTAGTGAGTAATGTATTTTTGACGGATTAGTGTTCACATAAAAGGTCTAAGGATGTTAAAAACACAGTTGAGGGATTTGGTCCCATATTTGAAGGATGAGCCCTCACAAATAGACATCATTATTCACGATTTTTGGTTCCTCACAAATGTTCTTCAACAAAGGCCAAATTTTTTGTAGTGTGATGCTCTGAGCCAGACTTGCCAACTGCTGGTCTATCTGCTTGTTATGCTGCTGGAGCTCCCTGATCTGGGCTGAAAAACCTCCCATCTGCTGTTACATGAGATTTAGCAATTTTGTGCTATCCACTGAACTTTTGTGTAGCTTCTCATTCAAGTCGTTCTGTTGTTTAGTGAAAGACATTAACTCGATCATCATTGATGGTCGCTGCTGTTGATTTTGCTGCGTATTCTGGTAACTTCTTTGTTGCTGGAAGTTAGCTTGGTGTTGCTGATTCTGCGGACCACTAGAAGAGGTCCCACTAATTAGCTCAAGTGAATTTTCCACAACACTGGTGTTCCCATAGGAAACCCTGGGTGGTCAGGGTGTTGGTACTGAACATAGCTTACATTTTTAGCACTTTCTTCATCAGGATCACCTAGGACAGCTATATGTGGGAAGAAGTGAGAAAGATGATCAGGCTCTCCACACGTGACACACCACCTGACTATTTCTTGTCGGGTCTTGCTTTTGTAGCTTTGTTCTTTCAAGGTTTGAACATCGATCACTATCTTGTCTTGCTTGGATGATAGTGCTTCCATCACCTTTGATTCTTCAGGGGTAGAGTGACTTGTTGATTCTCTATCGTACTCGTTGTCTTGTTGATTTGTAGCCATGTTGTCGATGATCTCCTATGATCTCTGAGCATTGAGCTCCAAGAAATCTCTGCCTACTGTAGCATTCAAGGATTTCCTTTCACCGATACACAGGCCATTGTAAAAGGTGGTAATCAGGCTTGGTTCAGAGAAGCCGTGGTGTGGATATCCACATTGATATCCTTGGAATCGTTCCCACGTCTCATGCAGATTCTCTAAAACCTTCTGCAAGAATCGGCTAATCTTGTTCTGACATTTTATAGTCCTCTCAATAGGGAAGAACTTGGCTATGAAGGCATTAGCGGGATGCTCCTAGTTGGGGACACTCCCATCCTGGAGGCTTGAGTACCACTCCAGTGCCTTGTCCTTCAGAGAAAAAGGGAAGCATTGGGTGTAGATATAGGTTATCGGGACCCTGCTAATCTTGAAAGTCTTACATGTCCTCTTAAACGTCATGAGATGATTGTAAGTGTTCTCTTCACTGTTGTTTCCTTCAAAGCGGATGTGTTGCAACAACTAGAGAAAACCCGGCTTTAGCTCAAAGTTTGCCACATTGAGTGGTTTCTCCACCACTAGGTTTCTTTACTCATTTTCCCTCACTTGAACAAAAGATCAAATGGATCTAGCCTCGGGGTCCTGGTCGGCCATGCTTGCGAGAAAAAAGATGTAATTACCTGAAAGGAAGAAATATAAAAAGATAAGGGTGGCGAGGTAGATATGTGCAATATGTATCTACAGTTTAATATACATCTATAAATAGTTTTTGACAAAGTGCAAATAAAACTCAGGTTCGTAAAATGATATTCGTTGTCTAATCCCCAGCAATGGCACCAAAAAGTTGATTAGCCTATAACGTGGGCCCAAAAAGGAGAAGGAAGTATGTCTAGGTCATCATGCTTTTATAATTTATAATATTTGAATGTATAAGATGTCTGCAACTAGCACGGGGTCGAAGTAGCAGTTCGGGGTCAAACACAGGGACTAGGGGGAATAGTGATTTGGAACCTAAGCTCTACTTGTCGAAGTCATCGAAGAGCTAAGGGATAAGATTTTTTGTAAGAAAGCGTAACCAGATAGAATTTATAAGAATTAAACTAAAATCTATCTCCAAGGGGAGTTACCAAAAAGATAAAGGGATAAGGTATTTTGGGGTTTAGCAGTTTTTAGGGTAGTTTTGCTTACAGGAAAAACTAAAGAGAGAGAACAATCATCCGAACAAGTGCGAACAAAGAAAACTTTTATCAAAACAAACGACAACGGTCTACACCCGATGCTTTCTTCTCTCAAAGAAAGTGCCAACGAACCATGTACTGGAAACCTCTCTCAAGGGGGCCAGATTCAGAATTGCGTGGGAAATAGACTGGATGTAGCCCTGGTCCCGGGTACTCTCATACACCTGAACTAGACCGAGCTCTAGAAGTTCATGACTCCCCTCTCTCGAAGAGTTCAACACAGGAAACACAATTTGATAGCTAGTCAAAAATGTGTAACGGAAGTAGGGAACTAGATTTTAGATGCTAGAAAGAGATCATTCAATGAAATAGATCCATACACATAATGATATGAGAAGTGCTCCACAGATTCCAATAATCATATAACGGTTTGGTTACAATGTTGTATTGAATGAAAGTAAATATTGTAAAAAGGAAGATATGCATCGATCTCCTTGATTTAGGAAATTGATATGCACAACATTTGACGCTCAAGATAGTGCTAACTCGATACCTGTTGTATTCATATCGGGTTATGATCGTGTCAGGTTGCTGACCGTATCGGGTTGCAACTGTGATGAGTGGTGATCGTATCACGATATGACTTCCATGCGATACAACCATGTCATGCTGCAACCGTGTCGAGTTGCAACTGCGACGGGCAAAGGGACTGTATCAGGTTAAAATGCGTATGGGGTTGGTACCATCCTGGATCTTGGGTTCTTCATGTTGGGTTGTTCTGTCTAGGTGGACCGTCTCAGGTTTGAGCTCAGACAGAATCCCGACATGCTCAAAGATGCTTCAAATATCAGCGGGTGTTGCCTGCTACTACCAGAACGGTCTCTAAGTGCACTCCTCCCATTCCTCTCGGGATGGGAGTATGCTCACCTAATCTATTGCTTCACAAATTCCTAGGAACTCGACGTACTAGCTCCCCCTAGGATCTGGCACATCCCATCGTAGGCCTGTAGCTGCTATTTATAGGGTAGGAGGTAGGTGGAGGTTGTAACTTTATTGGTCCACGTGTTTGGGCAGTCATGACTGGAGCTTTGAATGGGGCTGCCACGGGTTGTCGCCTGATATGTTGTGTCGGGTTGTCTTTGCTGGTAGTCAACATGATAGAGACCGTGTCGGGCATCAAGGTATATTGGGCTACGACACGTGACGGGATGAAGTTGTATCGTGCAATGGTAATGTCCATGTTTAGTCGTGACATGCTGAAGTCATATCTGGCTATGGTACCGCCGGGTGATCATGTCAGGTTGCTGACTGTATCGGGTTGCAACTGTGATGGGCTGACACCATGACGGGTAAAAGCCATAGCGGGTTGTGACTTGTCTCGTGCCTTGCGAATAGCTGAGCCCAAGTGATGGTTTATTACAGCGCGTCGGGCAGTCAACTTATTGAGCCCATTTGTCCTTTTCTTGTAGAAAAATAGGAAAGCCCTTCAAAAGATGGGAAACATTATTAGAAACACAGCAAACATGATTTTTCATGATAAATAGAACATAAAGAATACAAAGTCGAGTTTGGAGGCTATTTTAACGATGGAATATGACTCTAACAGCCATAAAATGGGTGTTATCACAAACCCAAATCTATTCATAGGAGATTGATGAGCCCTTCTACTTGGGATACCCCTCACTAAGAAGATTGTGTATTATATTTTAGTAGTATACAATATTTTCAAATTACAATCTCGACCAATCCTACCAAACCACACAAACTCAACTATTTTGGATCATAACGATAGTTTAAGGTTTCAGGTTAAGTCAAATTTGACTTAAATCAATTCAAGTCATGTCATACAAACACAGTCTTATTTGGGTTCCATTTATGATTTGTCATTTGTATTTTTTTATGATGCCCCGAACAGGTTAAACCCTGAAGTCAGACATATGGTGGTCACTCACCTCCATGCCACACCTGATAGCATGTTATGCCGTCGCAACCATCTCTGGTTATAACGTCCACCAACTCTTTTTTTTACACCCCAGTCCGCTCTCTACGGGATTGGAACAAGGACAGGCTGGCTGGGGAGAGCCCCCTTTAACCAAATCACCAACAACTAGGTGACTCATATTTTTATTTTTATAATTTACAATAAATATATTTGTGATGTTTAGATTATGAAGAGCCATGTTGATCTATACAGCTTCGCGTTAGTTCTTGTTTGACGTCTTGTTCGAAAGATTTAAGACGTCTTGTGGATTTAACACGACCTAAATCAATCTTCAGTTAATTTAACTTGACCTAAAACTCTCAATTGCCTTTATTATCGAAAATGTTCGAATCGGTCGAGTTGGTAATTTTTAGAATTCCATATAGTACTGAGATAATAATTAACAATAATCCTGACAAGGGATAACTTGAATGGAGGGGCATGTCAACCCTAAGGAATGTACCTTGTTCGACTCTCACTCCATTCAGATTAAAGAATAAAGTTGTTACACATGATGTACTACTACTAGATAAATACAACATGACTGGTCCCCAAATTTGCACTTCCGGGATAAGCTCATTAAAAACAATTTTTATCAACATAATTTTCAGATACTAAATAAAAATTAAAATTTTTTAATATAATAATTATTAATATAACACGCTAGCCAACAATGTGATAAAATATAGACGATCAATATACAAATGTGGGAGAACAGTAACAACGTTGAAGTTAACGGCAAGTAACGTTGTGTGATGGAAAAAGTGTACGGAGGGGAGTGTCTTGAAATTGTGTGAAAGATAAAAGTGGTCCTTTAAGATTTGGTAAAGGTGAGAGAGTTTTCTAGAATTTCTCAAAAGTTGAGAGGGTTTTCGGAAAAAAATTTAAGACTTTACTCTTCCAGTACCCTACCCTTTGACAACCCTACATACACGTGAAACACCTGCAACCGTGTCCCTTGTGCTATGAATAATGGAAGTATTGATCTCTATACATCATGCATGCACCTGAATGTTCGTCATTCCCGTCGATGGATCCACAATTGTCACTATTACTGCAGGAACCTACACCGGTCAAGGAACGGCGTTGTGGCAGCATATGTGGTGGTGCATTCCCACATGATTGCTCGATCGAGTTCGTTGTGCCCATGCCTAGCAAGCATGTTGGTTAGCCAATCATGCCGAAGCTATCAGGAACTCACGACGGATATTAGGCAGTAGCTAATCAGAGGGTGATGGCTGATGAAGCTTGCCGCGACATGTGGGGACTGGGACGGCGCGCGGTGAGCAGGCATGCAGCAGGAATCAAAGAGCAAACAGGCAGTGCTCATCAATGTTTCCCAGTCTACGACGGCCGCTTTGCTTTCTAATCGGATAAGGCCATAGTGTCCATTGGCTCCATGCCCATCCCTACATGTCACCTGCTCTTGTTCACCGCATCAAATCGCACTTGTGTGAGATCTTGGAAGTTGGAACCAATCAGACTGAGATTAGAGCATTGCTGGATGCCGGACACGGCCACGAGGAGCAGCCACGATGCCCATGCCCCTGCCTCACCTGACCACAGATCCGCAGGGTGAGCACAGTGCATATGCTGAGTTTTCTGTTGGGTGCAGGGCACTGATCGTCGGTGGGTCCTATGTGTGCCAGTCAACCGCTTTTCTGCCTGCAACGATACTTCGTTCCAGCATAGCCATGCTCCCAGCACGGTGAGGCACGGGCCTCACCTACCTTTAGGGAAGACAACGAGAGCCCCGGCTAAAAATTATTTGTATATTGATTAAACTAGGCTGATAACCACGCAAATCCCGGTTCCAAGCATGAAGGTGCGTCTATGTCTGCAATGAACGTGCCTGCGTAGCAAGTAAGAGACAAATTTATCTATCCTTCGGTCCTCACATCCACTCAGTAGATACAAGTTTCAATTTTACTATCACAATCATTACTAGGCACCTAAAAAAAGATGGCAATGTTGGTAGCTATGGAGCGTACTGTACCCAAGAAAATCAAGAAGATGGAGGTTCTGTGTGAGGCAGAGAAGATAAAGGTAAAAAGGAAAACGAGGCCACAGCAAGACTACAGCGAACCGGCAACGTCAACACAAAGGGGGTGCCTATAACTTCAATATGTCGTCACCCTGCAGCATCATCCGCACAACTCGATAGTGAAGATGTTTATCTAGAATCTATGATAAGCAGGAAGCCTTCATTTGATCTACCGTTCTAATGATTCCACGTTGTCAGATTCGACTCGTTTCAACGAGACCAACTAGTCCTTCCCATCTGGCGGAAAACAGAAGCCTGCTCATGACACAACTATTTCTTTACACTTGATCTGTTTAGCCTTTGGTTTTGGTGGAGGTTTATTTGAGCTTCTACTTTTTTTGAAGTAATGCGTACAACTTGGATGATTGTTGTTCGCTGCTTTCTACTTTAAGCTAATACCACGCCACTTGCAACAATGGTGACTGTTCTCTTCAAATGCATAATCATACACATTATTCTTTTCATTTTAAGTCTGTGTTGCATTCTATTACAGTTGTATCGGAACTTGGGAAGCTTCTAGCAACAACCTTGCATATTTATAACAATTTCATCTTCTTCTATTTTTAGGAGATCATACTCCTCATTAAAACATTTACCAGATTTGTTAGTCACACTCATTTTGTGTTTTCTACTCCTACTTTCCAGTGTATATGTTTTTCTTGTATAACAAGAATCAACTGAAAATATATCACTTCTAATTTCAGAAAAAATGGTCCATGGAACATTGGTTGTTAAATTAAAGATGTGGTGGGGTGGACACTTTCATAACGGGGAGGGTGATATCAAAACAGTATCTCAAGTTAATTCTAGTGATCCAAGTTATATTTTATTACACAAATAATTAATGTTTAAAGATTTTCCATTCACTTTTAGTTTCAACTAGACTGTACTTTTTCGTGCTAGATCCATAAGCATGGAAGAGATCAATTTTTGTCAAACCATTACTATTAGGCCTCACCCGCTAGAGAATCCTGACTCCCTGCACCCTGCCACCATCGCCTCCGCTCCCCTTGTCGGCCGCAGCCCTGTTCCGGCTCCTGCAGACATGGGGGGCACCCACAGCGCCGGAGCCATATGTTCCCCTCCAAAGCCCATCTACCATCAACAACGTCGCGGCTGGTGGCGGGTTTAGGCGTGAAGTGGCAGTCGGCAACAATAGTACAAGGCTCCACGCGGAGACTGGCATGTAGGATATGGACAGCTCAACGTCGATTGGACATACGGCCCTATCCATGTCCACCCTCATGCTCAGAACCCTTGTTCGCATGATTAAACAACAGCAACGTTCCTACATGACGCCCAGATCATCAAACGAATGCATGTGTGTTTATTCTTTGTTCCAATTGTCTCATAGTAGCTCAACTCTTTAACTGGTCACTGCAATTGAAACAAGATAAAACGATGGCATCAGATTCCTCCGTTTTAGAGTAATTCTAACCAAGTTTTGGGCTTGTCTCGGGTGGCTTGTTTGAAGTGAACTACTTCTTGTAGTCTCTTCCTCTGATTGAAGGGTGGGACGATAAAGTATCCTCTTGATTTGCTATTAGTATAGGTTAATCTTTTTTCGTATGTATGCTTGACTAAAGAGGCAAAGGTTCTGAAAGTACAAACCAAGTCAATCTACTCGGCAGAGTGGGACTTATTCCGGACGTCGTGTTGCAAATTTGGATTAGTAGACCAATAGCTTTTCATGTAAGTTTTAGGAAAAAATTAGTATAGCATACTTTTATGAAAATATTTATCAACATAGAACAATTTGAAAGTATTTTCCAAAATAGCACGCTTTAGTAAAAAAAACACGACTTCATGTGGAACTTTTTGTATCCAATACTGAAAAGCTCCACAATAACTGGCGTGTTTACTTTTAAATAAAAAATAAAAATAAAAATAAAAATAAAAAATTTAATAACACCACATGGAGTGGCACTTCCAACTTACACTTATGTCGCTTGAAGTTGAAAGCGCCACTCAATGTAGCACTTTTTATTTATTTTTATTTATAAGTACACACACCAATATTTTGTTGCTTTTTTCAATCCACACATAAAAAATGTCACTTTAAGTGACGGGTTCTATACAAAGTGTGCTATTTTAGAAAGTATTTTATAAAATATGTTATATTAGGAAATATTTTTATAAAAGTGTGTTAAATTAGTTTTTTTATCTTTAAGCTATTTATAAAGCTCCCGAGATAATATCCCTTACGGGAAAACCAAATTTACCGTTAGCACCTCTCAAAAATCTGTTGGGCATTTCAGTTCTGTTTCAGTAATAAAATGTTTTGCGTGTTTTTAGTTTAAGGGTAATTTAACTACTATTAGCAACGATACAAATAGTTTTTTGTACCAACATTAGCCATGCTAGTTGATTTCACATTCTAGAAGTTAAACAAAACACATTCCCCCATGCATTTCTATGGTGCTACGTTGGGCACAACTTTGCCGTGCACTGCACATGTATTGATGCATTACTTCCCTCCTCACTTTTGAGATAGGCCCGGCACGGCATCTTCGGAATGGTGAATTCGATACCACATTCATATCGTCAATTGTCTATACTATTTGAACGAGAACATATTGGCATCCCCTCAACGCAACAACACACGTATTTAGAGCAATAAGGTAGCATATGTATCTACCAGAGCTTAATTGATAATGAAATACTACAAAACATAGAATTTAACAACATCATAATGACATCGAAAAATCATTAAACAGCTTTAATTGATTTTTAATACTATTTTTTGTGCATGTGTAATGCCCATTCATCTATTTATCACCGAAAAGGATATTTGGAAGAGTTAAATAGGGGACATGACTCTAATGGGTCACACAACATTTGATCAAGTAATAATCACCATTTGAGGATTGGATATATCTAACATGAAAATATGTTTTTTTATCATTAAAAGCATGTTGAATATTTTTCTCTAGTGCTTTCTCTAATTTTATGTTATCTTAAACAATTTCAGAAAACATGTAAATATATGTTATAGAATCTACTTAAGATGTCAAATTGAGAATCCATGGATACTTTAATATTTTTATATATACCACCTTATTCAATACAACCAACACACAATCTAGCACCATGTCCCATGCTTTGTTATTAGCACACCTTATTTTCTTAATTTCAAGATTTATGTGATTTATTAAGATTCATTTTGATTTTGTTATTGTAATATAAGTTATATTCTATAACAAAACACAAATATATGTTAAATAATAGGAAGATGCTAACCTAACCTGCCTTACTGCCAATGGAAGGCAACTCGGGCCCCTCCACCACCGACTAAGTCACGATGGGTGGTGGATTTCCGCTAGAAGTGGCAATCGACCGGAATCAATCCTACAAGGCTCCACACCAAGACAAGCATGTAGGATGGGTGGCTCAATGTCGATTGGACATGGGGCGCCCGCCCTATCCGGTACACCCTTATTGTCACAACCCTTTTATGCATGTTGCTTCACTAAAAGCAACTCTACTCCATCCATCCAAATTTATCATGGTTTGTATGTAAGTGTAAGTAAAGGCAAACATTATGAACCTACAAACCAACTCAGTCTACTAGGTAGAATGGGACGTAGTTAAGTTTTTGAATCATGATTAAACTTGGCATGATTTTAGGTTGTCATCATGAAGGGTGGGCCGATAAAGTATCCTCCTGATTTGCTATTAGTATAGGTCAATCTTTTTTCGTGTATGCATGACTAAAAGAAAAGGTTCTGAAAGTACAAACCAACTCAACCTACTCGTAGAGTGGGACTTAGTATGATTTCAAGACATTTTCGTGCAAATTTGCGTTAGTAGACCAATAGTTTTTCATGTAAGTATTATCTCACTTAGCTATTTGTGAAGCTCCCGAGATAATATCTCCTATGAAAATACCAAATTTTCAATCGTAAGCACCTCCCAAAAATCTGTTGATTTTAGTTATGTTTCAATAATAAAGTGTTATGTATGTTTTAGTTTAATGGTAATTTAACTGCTATTAGCAGTGATAGTAATAGTTTTTAAGATCAACATTAGTCATGTCAGTTGATTCCACATTCTAGAGGTTAAACAAAATATATGACCCCATGCAATTCTATGGTGTTGTGCTGGACACAACTTGGGGGTTGTACACTCCACATGTATTGATGCATTACTTCCCTCCTCGTTGAGTATTTAAGATATGAAAGACACGACATCCAGGGAATGGTGAATTTGTTCCCAGATGTCAATGATTGTCTACACTATTTGAATGAGAACATATACAAATACCCTTGACGCAAGCACACCCATATTTAGATCAATAAGGGTAGCATATGTGGAGGTTAATTGATAATCAGATATAACACAACATATAATTCAATAAAAACATAATGAGATTGGAAAATCATAAAACACCTTTAGTTGGATAATTTCATATGATATAGGAGTTTACACTATTTTGTGCATGTGTGATGGACAATCATCTACTTGTCATCAAAGAGGTTATTTGGAAGAGTAAAACAAGGGACATGTGTCTTATGCGTGACTCAATATTTGATCAAATAAGAATTCCAGTTTCCAAAAGGATTGGATATATCTAACATAAATATATGTTCTTATTTATCATTAAAAGTATGTTGAATTTTTTATTAGTGCTTGCCCAAATTTTTTATATTATCTTAATAAATTGTAGAAAATATGTAAAAATTGTTTTAGAATTCTAGTTAAGATGTTGAGTTGAGGCATAGCCAAAAATAGAATATGTTCTTTTCTATACTGTTGTTTTTATTCAAATAAGTTGTCTTGACTTGTTCATAAACTCAATGTAAACCTATCCACTTTTTGGCATATTTTAGAACACATGATGAATAAAAAATAAACCTCTAAGGTTGCCAAAAAGAAAAGATGTCAGTTGAGAATTCATGGATACTTATAGTATCTTTCTTTGTACCTACTTATTTAATACAAACAACACAAATCTATTGTCATGTCCTATGTTTTGTATTAAACAAAACATATTTTCTTAATTTCAAGATTTATGTGATTTACATTTTTTAATTTTTTTGTCAAACCCAGAGATTGGATTTTATTCATTCCACTCTCTAGTGCGGATAAAACATTGTCTACATTAACATTAAGGCAGTTTAGAATCCACCTAGGCAGAGCATAATAAAAAGTATATGCTAAGCCAGAGGCAAATGTATGGTTGTCTATCAGATTGACTAAGGCATTTAGTTTTCACGGCACATGGTGTATATTGTGAGAAAGGTCACCTTCACTAAGCATGCCTGCTGTTATAACCCCAAATTTTGGGTTCTTTCGGTGAGAAATGTAATTTTTCATATTAAAGATAATTGAACAAATAATGATATGATTTGTTTTGAATAAATGGATTCCATTCACCATAGCCTTGATTGGTGGCTTTGTGGGCTTTATTGGCTATTAGGCCCAAATAACAATGAAATTCAATTAGTAAATGGATAATTGAATTTTTAAAGAAAAGAAATATGTAGAAATCTCTAGAAGGCAAATCCACAGAGGATTTCGTGACTCTTGGGTTCCTTGGGTACCAAGGAGTCCAAGGTTGCAAAAAAAGAAAGCAATAGGAAAAGAAAAGATTAATTAAGTATTTCTTTATGAAGAAAGAAATTGGAAAATAATGATAAAATGTGGAAAATGAGTGGAAAGAGGCATAAATGAGATTTCTTGGGGAAATTTTGTATCCATGAGATTTCTAATAATAAAAGGAATGCCAATGAGGAAAATAAAAGAGAAATAAAGAGAAATCCTCAAAAAGAACTATTTTAATAAAAAATACACATGAAAACGAGGAATAATGCATTTAGAAGGATAAGGAGTATCCAATAAAAAGGATTCCGAAATAATAGAGTTTCATGGGATCCAAGGAGTCCCAATGAAGAAAGAGGAAAGAGAGAATAGCAAATTTGCAAAATAAAAAGATAATGTGATACATTATTAGTGAATTTGTGATATTGATAAAAAGAAAGTATTTTCCTATTAAATGAAAATAGAATTCATGCCATTGGAATAGAAGGCAAGTAATAAAAGAATAAAAGAAGTTATTTTCGAATTTCTAATGTCTAAAGAATAAAGAAGATTAAAGTAATATGAGAGAGAGAAGGAAATTAGCTTTTCCGTGAAGGAATCACATTCCTTTTAGAAAGGGGCTTGTTTCCCTTTGTATAAACATCTTGGGGCGTGGATACTCTCCCCTATATAAAGGGGTGGAGCCTCTGGATCAAGTTCCAGAGAAATCACACGTAACTCCCTCTCTCCCTTCTTCATCCTCCTTGTCCAAACCCTAGCGTGGTTAGTGCTTTCCCTGGAGCGAACGAAGGGCTGCGGAGTCATCTTGTTTGGAAGTGGGAAACTTCACGACCACCCTGAACGTTTAACCATCATCTCCGAGCTCGAGACTCCCTCGCGATGTCTGCAGAGGACCTGCAGCAAGGCCGCGGGTCGCAGGCCCAATTTTCCTGTGCTCGGCCGCCCAAATCGCCGGCCATGGCATGGGCAAGTGCGGGAGAGGACGCTGGAGGCAAGGAAGGCCACCCTGGTGGTCGAAGAAGTCAGGAAGGTGGAGGGAGAGCTGCTCCCTCGGCCGCTAGGGCGGAAGCCAGCCGCTGGATCGAGGAGGAAGAAGGCAAAGACTGGTTGGACAGGTTTGCCCCTCCGTGGGCTTAAGATCCGCCTAACTTATCAAGGGTATAAACAACAATTCATCGTGTTTCCAAGCCGTGCCAACGATTGCATGGGTTGATGACGTGGCGCTTCTCTATTGGCCAAGTAAGTGTTTTAATGCAAAATTCATAGATAAATATTTGTAGCTCGGATGACAAAAGTTTATATATGAAAGTTGATCAGAAAGATAAAGACGTGAGGAATCTAAATAAAATATGTTTATAAGCCAATTCCTCTTGAAATTTGAAAAGTAGTGTAATTTATCAACTTTAACATAATGATGATTAAAGAAACCCTACTTTGATATGATTAAAATGATTAATAGGGTTTAATGGATCCTTAGAGTTGATATTAACCTATTAAATGCAAAAAGATACATTATGTTAAAAAATGAAGAACTTTGCACGTGATTAGTCTAATTTGGAGTTTATGTGCATAAATATGCTTGAAATGTGAAAAGTACATAAAGTTATTATCTTTAATGATTTGATTAAGGAAAAACCCTTAGATTTGATGATATATGGATTTGATGTTGTTCAATGGATAATTTAAGCCAATAATAATATGCTGTTAATAAAAGTGGAAATAGGATCTAAAAAGATGATCTTTTTATATAATTGGCTTAATTTAGGGTTTCGTGCATGAATATGCATTAATGAGCTTGAAAACCCTAATTTAGGTGAATATGTCTTTAATTGTTTTAATTATTCAAATCCATGAATAAATAAGAGATATGATGAACCTAAGTCAATTTGAGTATGAAAGACCATTAAAATGGATAGTTTGAGCAATTAGGGTTTATATAAATGGAAAAGAGTATTTTAGGGTTTGTTAACCTAAAAGAGATAAAGTTTGAGGAATTGGTCTAAGAAACCCTAATGAATATTAATGAAACCTTAAAGAGGATTAGAAACCCTAGAAAGAGAATCCAAGTCAATAAAGTAGATTCTTGATAAAGTGTGTAATAAATAGAGTACATATTCTTTTCAGGAATTATGTGATGATTGAATTACTTGCTTGGATCTATTGATTGGCTTGATTGTATATACATGAAGTATATGTTGAATAATCTGCATGACTCTTCAAATCAGGTATGTGGTTACGCTTATGACTATACCGAATAGTTTCCGGAGGATTTTATCGACGTTTCCTTCAATGCATGAATTAACTGTTGGATGTCTATTTATTTCATGCAACTATAAAGTGACTATGATTATCACTATAAATGAGTATATATAACTGGCTAGATCCGGGTCCACCTCTGTTACTTTGAAAAGGCTAAAAATGGGGTAATCCTAGAGCAAGGTCTAGGTTACCGAGAGTTAGAAATTGGGCTACCTACGTGTAGTGCCATGAGACTCATTAGCCTGCCATGAGTTAAGGAGTGGGCTACTTACGAGTAGTGCCATGTGACTCAACCATAGAAACTAGTTCACCTATAGGTGGGACCATGAGGGGTTTAATGGGGATCTACCATAAGGAAGGTAGGATCCAGGTCCACTGCAGGGATAGTACAGAGGATAGGGTACTCATGGATCGTGGATGTTATATTTAAAATGTAATCTTGATTGCTAAATGATTAATTGAATGATTATGTGGTTATCATAGTTGCATGTTTATTGTTTCCCCCACATACCAGCTTTGGCTGACCGACATTTTGTTTGTCGGCGTTTTAGGAACAAGCCAAAAGGACAAACAGTAAATCGTCACATTACGAATTACATGAAGAAAAATACAAGGAGGATTAGTTAGCGTAGAATCCTTAAGTGGATAGAAGTTAGAAATCCAAAATTTCAAAAGGTATGCAAAGTTTATTTTCTTACAGCTTTTTAGTTTAGTATGTTAAAATTTGATAATTATTCTTGGTTAATTGCCGAACCTTTGATCCGAAAGTCATGGGTGCGGCTTCGACCTCTCGGTCTCCCTTAATTGGGAGTTATCGGGAGGTGGGGTCGTAACACCTGCTCTCCGGATGTGCGTCAGTAATTTAGCTGGGGTGGTTTGCATTTTACTGAGAATGTTGACATCTTGTTGAAAGTCCGTAAGGGCATAGAAGGAGGTCCATTCCTTCTCTTTGTAGGTCTGTAAGGCATGTATACATGCCTGGATCCCTATCTGTAGTGCAGAATTAACCGATACACATCGATCTTTTCCATGTAAGGATGTGCCATCTTCCCTGAAGGCATGGACCCCTATGACAACGGGAGAGGTTCCTTGATGGAAGGCTGCATCTGTGAAAATGTATTGCTTTGGTCAAGATATCTCTCATGTGTTGTAGTGAACCTTCTGGTGGATTTGTCAGGTTGGTGTAGGAAGGCTCAAGATTGTCGTAGCCCAACATTTGATGAAGTCAGCTTGGGCAGCCACAGATAGTTGCTTGCGTTGATGGATAAATTCATTTTGGCATTGCCAGATATACCAGTAGGCTACGACTAGCATTGTATGTGTAGCTTGAATTTCCTCCTATCTCATAGTATAGTAGAAGATGTGGTCATCTTCTGCCAAGGAGAGGTGATTTGTGTTAGCTAACAATCGAGACTAGATAACCTTGCTCTACGCATAGTCTCACAAAGCATTCAGAAGGGTGTCACGATCATTGTTGCACACACTGTAGACGTCCTTAACATCAATTTGGTAGTGTTGCTATTGAACATTTGTAAGGAGTGCTTCATGTTGGAGAAACCATAGGAAAACCTTCATTCCATCGGGTAGTTTGGAGGTCCAGATCTCCTTCCGGTTAACTGGGACCACAATTTCTTTAGCTTGTCTTGTCCATCTATAGGCTAATCGTGATGAGAAATGTCCCATGGGCTCTAAGGGCCATGACCATGTATAATCATCACCTGCATAAGCTATAAGAGAAGGGGTAGATGCAATGCCATTCTAGTGTTCCTGGGGTAAATGGGATGGAAGAAATCCCAATCCCATTTGCCACCAGCTCACGCCATAGAATTGACTGCCAACTCTTTAAGTTCTTCCGATATATGTCATCTAGGGACATAGTCATTAATCGACTTTCCCCCAACCTAGCGGTCCTTCCAGACATTTGCGTTGATGTCATTATTAATGAAATTATGACTCATTAGCTTCATTTCACCAATATGTTTTCAAATGAAGCTCCATGCCGAGGAAGAAGGTTGTGTAGCAAAGGAGTTTCCTCGATCATACTTGTCTTTCATAAGATGGACCCAAAGCTTTGATGGATCGTTAAGAAAGACCCAGATATTTTAAGCATGAGTGTATGATTTTAGTCACATGCATACTTAATGCCCAACCCTCCATGGTCTTTATGGGTTGACACCTTCCTCTAGGAAACCACAAAGAGTCACCTTTTGTGTCCAAAACCATACCAAATAAAGTTCCTTATATGTTTGTTGATGTCGTCACACAACTATGGGGAGAGATTGATGGATTCCATAGTGTAGGTGGGGATAACCTGAAGGTAGATTTGGCTAAGGTTGCCTGACTAGCTAGGGATAGGTGCTTCATATTATAGTTGTTCAGACACTTGTATATTGATGGAATAAGGTGTCTGTGTGTGGCTTTGTTCATGCGGTGATGAAGTCTTGGCACACTAAGTTAGCATCCAAAATCATCAATGCATTTAAAACCAAGCTTTCTGCTAATGGATCGGATGTCCAGGTGAGATGTACTGGATGAGAAGAAACAACACGACTCCTCTTTGGAGACAAGCTGACCTGAGGATTTTGTGAAGTTTTCCAGAATTTTTGATATAACTTTTACTTGTGCTACAAATTCCTCTCCCATTAGTAAGATATCATCTGTAAAAAGAACATCAGACAGTTTCACACCTCCCCAAGATACACTGACCATCTTCCATTCACCAACATTGACAAAAGTAATATTGGATTGACTAAGTCGTTCCTTGCACATGACAAAGACATATGGACTAATTGGGTCACCTTGCCTCACGCACTTAGAGGCTTTGAAAGGTATAAGTGGAGTGGCATCCCATAGGATAGAGGTAGAGTCGAGGTTGATGATTTGCATGATGAGATTGCATCACTTATTTGGCATACCAATTCTTTGAATGGTATCATGAATGAAGTCTTTGTCCATTCTGTCAAAAGCCTTTATAAGGTTGAGTTTGATGCACATGATGTTCTATTTGGTAGCTCGACAATGCATTAAGTGTATAATCTCTTGAACAAGGAGGATGTTGTCACTAATATGGCACCCAGAATAAAGTTGGATTGTGTTGGTGCAACCCAGGAATCAAGTAAGGCTTGATTCTTTCAACTATCACCTTCGAGATAAGTTTTATTTGAAGCATCCATTGTTAAGAGAAATTAGACAAAAGTGGCTGTAAGTTTGAGGAGTATCCACCTTCGACATGATCACCATGTATGAATCTGCAGTGGAAGGGTTGATTGTCTTAGAGGTAAGACATCCTTGACCGTGTGTATGATTGAGTGTCCAACCGTGCTCCAATTTTTCTAAATAAAATCAGTGTTGATGTCGTCTGGGCTCGGTACTTTCAACGGGGCCATTTTAAAGATGACTCGACGAACTTCTTCTGTAGTAGGAATGGATGACATTCAGCTAAAGGTGGCATCATCTACCCCTAGAAAGGAACCCATGTAGCATTGTATACATTCTTGGTTAGTTGCATGGTGCTGTGTCATGAGATTGGTGAAGTAGTGTTGAATTAATTGTTTAATATCCTTAGTTGTTGAATTAATTGTTTAATATCCTCAGCAGTGGAGACCCAGTTTCCCAAACTATTATTCAAGGTTGTGATTTTGTTGAAATGGTGCCTGGCATTCACATACGACTGGTAGAATTTGGTATATCTATCTCCAAATTGCAACCAATCGATCTGAGACCGTTGTTTCCAGTCTGACTCTTCCTTAAGAAGGATTTTTTGCTACTTTTCCTATAGTTGGATGGATGGGTCAGCAATAGGAGGAGGATTAAGAAGTTGGGATGTTAACTGACATCTGCTGATGCGATCAAGTAAGTTCTATTTTTTCTTTCGTTGAACAGTGCATAACCAGAGTTTTCTGTTGGGTGCAGGGCACTGATCGGCACGAGTCCTAATGTGCCAGTTAACCACTTTTCTGCCTCCAGCGATACTTCCTTCCCAGCATTGCCATGCAACCAGCCACCACCGCCTCCGCTCCCCTTGTCAGCAGCAACCATGTTCTGGATCACGCATACATGAGGGCACCCACCGTGCCATCGACAGGAAACTCTAGCCCCTCCAAGGCACAGACCACCACCTACCATCAAAAACATCGCGGAAGATGGTGGATTTATGCGTGAAGTGGCAATCTGAAATAAGATAAAACTATGCATCCTAACCAATTTTTAGAGTCATCCTAACCAAGTGTTAGGCTTGGCTCTGGTGGTCTATTTGAGGTGAACTAGTGCTTGTAGTCTCTTCATCTAAATAAAGGGTGGGATGATAAAGTAACCTTGTGATTTACTTTTAGTATTGGTCAATTTTTGTTTCTATGTATGCATGATTAAAGGCAAAGGTTCTAAATGTATAAACAAACTCAATCAACTCGATAGAATGTGACTTAGTCAAGTCTTGATGTCATTGTGCAAATTTGAGTTTGTAGTCCAATAGTTTTTCATGTAAGTTTTATCTCACTTGTTGTTTATAAATATCCTGAGATATATCTCTTACGAGAAAAACAAAATTTTCAAGCATAAGGGCCTCCCAAAAATCCATTCGTATATCAGTTCTTTTTCAGTAATAAAATGTGTTGCATGTTTTTGTTTAAGTGTAATTTAACTACTATTAGTAGTAAAATGAATAGTTTTTTAGACCAACATTAGCCATGCTAGTTGATTCCAGGTTCTAGAGGTTAAACAAAATGCATGCCCTCATGCAATTCTGTGGTGCTATGCTAGACACAGCTTGGCCGTGCACTCCATGTGTATTGATGAATTACTTCCCTCCTCATTGAGTACTTTAAATATGCCTGACAAAACATCGATGAAATAATGAATTTGATTCCACATTAATATCATAGATTGTTTACACTATTTGAATGTGAACATATAAAAATCCCCTCGACATAACCACACACATATTTAGATGAATAACGGTAGCATATGTACTTACCAGAGCTTAATAATCACATACACTAGTTTATGCATGTGTCATTTGTGTACATTTAATATTAAAATTTCTTATAATACGATTGTTCAAAGGGTGATCTTAACATCATAATGTTTTACACAAGAGCTACACCATTTCACATTTCCAAAAACTTATCTTCATGTTGACTTCTATCTTATGCATGCAACTTTATTGATAGCAATAGTAAACTTTTCCTTCTCTTTAGTTTTATCTATCTATGTTGATCATAAAACATTTACGATTCACTAATTTTATTATATATGGTCTTGTTTTTGTAAATTTTATTGAGCTTAATTAAGATTAATTTTCTCTTTCTGATATAAGCAACGTCCTTCTTGTTACTGATTCAAAACTTACTCCTATCAATTTTATAATAAAATTACTATGAATGAGGATGTCATTTTTTTAGTAACTATTTTCAAATGTGTTTTCATTTCTTTAGTATCAACTTAAAAATTAAGACCACAAGTGTGACAACAATATAGCAAATAAAAAGAGAATACATAATTAAATTTGTATTTTTTTTGTAATTTTTGTATCCATGGTTCTCTCATTTTATTAGCTATATTAGCGAACATAAATAACCCATATTAGATAGCTTCAATGTAACTTGAACATTTATAGTCATATACGTTTGCAAATTTCATTACCTTGTTACTTACTTTCCATCTTATTTACTTAAGGAGTACAATTGGGGTAGTAGGTTATTAAATTCATATCCTATTATTATTTTCTCTATGTACAAATGAAGCATAGATCAAGCCATGATTCTATCTTTCTTTAACAATTAATTGTTAGAATTCAAAAGTACAATTTAGCTAGATGTGAAATTATTAATTTTGTATTTTAGAAATACATGTTTAATTTATATTTTAGTAATACATGTTTAGGTATATCTCTATGATTTGAATTGTTCAACTTACATATTTTTATATATCAAAATTATTATAGATAAATAACGTATTTTCCATATCAAAGTGTTTGAAACCATGATGATGAAAATGCTCTCTTCTCACAATATATTTAATGTTTTCTAACACAAATGGAATTGATTATTTCAAATGTTCAAGCTCTATATAAAACACAACCATACCAAGAAGCATATTTGGCAAACATTAGCCAATTCAATTAATTTTTATCACAAAATTCTATTTCCAAGGTTTAATAATTCTAGTTCTCAAAATCAAATATATTAAATAGGTTTAATTAGATTTTGATGCTTTATAAATTCATCAAAAGGAGTATATTTTGTGTGTGGGCTTTACTATATAATATATTCCTTTTTCCACTAATTTCTTTCACAATAGTTACCAAATTATATGATGCTAAAGGATTTCATTCTGAAAGAATGTATTTTGAACAACTATTATTAGAAATAATTGGTTGTAAATTAAATATCTATAAGATTCTTTAATACAACTCATTAAATACTCAACCATTATGGATGAGTATGATATAAAAAATTGCAATGCCAGAAGCATGATTTTTTCTAGTACTGAATATTTTATCACATTAGCAATAATAACTATATGAACTACATCCATACGTTAACCATAACATTAGTTAAAGATTATATAAATGTAATAAAAGTGTAATATAATCACTACCTCAATTAGTATTGTGTATTAATATAACGTAAACAATTTTAGGGGTGGGAAATTATTTTCACTTTTCTCCCCTACATTGGTCAAAGATCTAGTCAAAACAATTTGTCACATTGAATATTTAAAATTATAGGTTTTGATCTTCTACTCACTACAAAAAATAGTCGATTTCACTACATTTATTCTAGCTACATATACTATATTTGTAGTCAAAACCTTTTTTCTTTACATATTATATAACTATAAATAAAATAAATATAGCTAATTCTAAAGACTACAAAATTAACTACATATATCCATTACATACAAAATTGTCTTTTAATCCTCTCCTCCTCCCGCCCCCTAACAATTACAAATAAACTATGCGCTCAAAAAATTCTAACTTTACCACGCGTGAATCCATCGTCCCCCTATTGATGCGGACCTGCAGTTAGTACTTGCTTCTCCCCGATCGGCGTCGAATGGCACCGGTGCTCCGTCTCCCCCTTCCCCAAACCCCCACCCCCATCTTCTCACAGTGACCACCCCCACCAAACAACCCTCAATCTGATTACTCTCTTAACCTCTCACCCTATTCTCCTTCCTCCTATCCCGACCTCTAATATCGGCAGGTAGTCGGAGTGAAGCGGGGAGACGACGACAACCTATGGGGCGGTGATCTTCCGGATGAATCGTGTCTCGCACAAGGTAAGGGAGAAGACATTGTTCTCAATGAAAACAAGGTAATCAATTCAATCCCATTTTCGTTGTCTAAGTTGGTTTAATACAAGGTGCCCCCTCTGCCGATCACATTGACTACTACACGAATGCTCGTGATTGCAAGGCCCAACTG
Organism: Alisma plantago-aquatica; assembly: GCA_963693085.1. Lineage (NCBI taxonomy): Eukaryota > Viridiplantae > Streptophyta > Magnoliopsida > Alismatales > Alismataceae > Alisma > Alisma plantago-aquatica. The sequence continues at coordinate 579,175,056 of OY856412.1, read as the reverse complement.
CCTGATTTCTTTAATGATTAGCCACAATGGCCACCTACTGTGCTATGTGTCATCCCTGCCACATGCAGTGTGGGTGAAGCATGTTTGGTCCCAGCTATCTGGAGGGCCCCGCGTGTATCATCTGCCTCGTCTACTATCACCTTGAGGATTAACAGAGAGGACATTTTAACATGACAGAGCCCTATGAAAAAATGGCCACGCCTGCATATTCACGACAACTTCCTTAACGACAATCATGGCAGGGTAAGATTATTTAATGGTCCAAGGGGAATGCCGCACATGTAGCCCGTAGCTCCTAAGATAGTTAAAGAGTAGAGTATTGATTTTGGCTTTTCATTTGAGAGTGCTTTTTGTAGGAGTCTGCTTCCAAGATAACAAAGAAGGTGAAAACTTCCATTCATCTTTTGTAAATATACATACAACTGCATTATGCTATTGCTTCCAGTCTTTCTCATCCTAAAAATTTGAGATTTTTCTTCTCATTTTAAAGTTTTTTCCGGTTCTTTCGGAATTATGATATGCACCTTAATTATTTGTGTATCATTTTTATCCAAACTGCATACAGTTAGGTGACTTGTCCAAGTATATTATTAAGAAAGTTCCATTTTCATTATTACCTTTCTTCATTATCCACACCAACAGTGATAGCATTCAACTTGCAAAAACTACTGCATCATCTCTTCCTAAGCAAGGCCATTATCTCAATCCATTATCCATCATCACGTACTGCCACTACTACATTTTTTTGTTATAACCATGTTCTTTGTCCTGTTCTTAGCAACTGGGAGAACAACAAACTCTAAGTCATTTCTTTCTGATCTAGTTTAGAGATGGCTACTCATTTTTGTTGAGGATGAACTTGATTTGGTTGTAGGGTTCTAAACTACAATGACCACACTTCTAGAGTTTACTTGGTTTGCTCTTCTTTGTTTGTCCAATTGATTTCAAATCTTAAACATAAGGTGGGTAATGTTCCACCTACACATAAAAACCAAAAATGAGAAACCTCGTTTCCCATTTGTTATTCTAGGATAGGCTTCCTTATTAATGCATGTTCATAACATCAATGTGTTTATACAATGTGTTCAATAGCTTTCAGCAGGAGTAAAGCATGGATCCTACTGGGTATAAACTTTGAGAATTCTTTAAACTATAGACTTTTATAAACCAACTGGTTAATTATATACAATCTCACACATTGGTGTGAGAATTGATATGTGCCTTAGCTTAAGGAGCTTATTGAGATTAACCAATTGTATGTGTAGTATACCCACATTACTCTGCCCTACTGGTTAATTATATATAATCTCACAGTTTAAGAAACCTTTATAGGTTTCTAACAGGGCTCTTAAATTCTAGGAATGAAACCTAGAATGTATATAGGTCCAGTAATGTGGGTGTTTCATGTGAAACACATTTCTAGAATGAAACTGTGACACAAATAAATTATGTATCTTATATTAAGTCCATAGGTTTAGCAGGTGTAAACACATTTATGTGAGAGTATATACCTTAGGTTTAGAGGTGTTCATATAGGTCATATTGAGACTTTTATAAACAGTCTAATATAAACACAATGTTATACAATGTGTTCAATAGATTTTAGAAACCACCAGTGTTATACAATGTGGATCAAACATCAATGTGTTTATACAATGTGGATCAAACAACAATGTGTTTATACAATGTGTTCAATAGCTTTCAGCAGGAGTAAAGCATGGATCCTACTGGGTATAAACTATATATACAATGTTTTATTATAGGTCATATTAGCATATATAATAAATTATCCTTAACACAGATAATTCTTAAACTGTTGGACCTATATAGAAATGACCTAGAATGTGTTTCACATGAAACACCCACATTCCTGGACCTATATACATTCTAAGTTTCATTCCTAGAATATAATATGCTGGACTTTCCACATTATTGTATCTTGTCCCCTCGTTTAATATGCTACACATTGTTGTTTGACATATATAAGGTGTATACATTACTATATGACATGTTGGTTTTATCATAATAGACTTGTATAATGACAATTCTAGGATAATAGTTTAAGCCAGTTTCCTTTCCAGTAGCTTTCACATGATATCCTTTAACTTATGATAATTATCCTTAACACAGATAATTCTTAAACTGTTGAGTAGTCCCTTGTATATATTCACATTACACAGAAACAATGTCTTAATACTTAGACTACTCAGGTGAGCATACAAAAAGGTGAAAAGGCACTTCTCAGTACCACATGGATGAACTGTATGTGGTTGTAGATGGTGTTAACATCATTTTGGTCTTGGTTCCATGCGATCCAAATACCACCAATGAACCCTTCTAGTTTAATTAGATGGAAATTGTTGAAACCCAATCTCTTGACTGTGTAGTTAGATTACTTTCCACTGATCCTTAGTTCTAGAGTAGAAACCACTCTAGGTTTCTAATGTATACACATTTCCTTTTAAGCTTCAATAATCACGTCATGCCAGTGTCACTTGCATTTTAACATAATAAATCCATAAAAATAAAGATTGAAATGTGAATGGAAAGGTTATACCTTGGGATTGCTATCCCACTCCATATTCATAGTAGACTCACCTTCAATTGTCTTGTCCTTTTTTTTCATTTTACAATATTTGTGAATGTGTGGATATTTTACAGCACGTCTTGGCTTCGCCTTTCTTCCAGTAGTTTGTATTTTAGTTACAAGTTGTGGTTCAGCCTCAACCTCAACTTCCATTTTGGTTTCTTCTATCGACTATTTTTCTATACACCCCATTACAACCTGATTTCTTTATGGTGTCCCCATATTATGTGCATGATTGGTATCACTTGCTTTAACTCTTCTATCTCAATCCTGTTTGTCTTTCATCCTCATTAGTATGATTCTTGATGTCCTCCAAAACTTCATTTGCACTATTCCTATCATGGTTTACCTTTTTTCTTCTTATAGGCCTTCCTTAGCTTGTCATCTACAATAAGGATCTCACCTAACCATGGTTCTTCCTCATTTTGCTATTGTCTTCTTCATCTTCATTGGACATAACCTCATATCTTGCACTCTCCATCCTTTGAGCCCCACCAAAAACATGTTATCATGCTACATTTGTCTCATACTTGGAGATAACTTATTAACTCTTGTTGATTATGTTATCTTTTCTTGACAACATTGTATGGCATTACAACTATAATATTTGTCTAGCAATTACTCCATACTTAAAAAAATAATTTTGGAGCAAAATATTATCATTACTATTTTGGAAGTAGTAAAAAAATATGATAGCTTAGCAAATTTGGTCAACACACTATACACTTGTCCTATGTGGGTAAATTGCATATTATTGTATGCATATGAGATGAATATTGGAATTTAATGAGAAAGTTTGTTTAGGTCATTAATTATCTATTCACACTTGGCACTGACAAGATGACCCTCTACCCAGGTACACTTTGATCTTTATTGTTGTTATTTTCTTCTTCAAAAACCATATCGTTGGTTGGCACATCTCAAGACCAACAAACTGATGTCATTTGGTGAAATACATCAATCTAGAACTGTTGTTTGGGATTTTTAGAATGTTGGCCTGGTGAACATAGAAAATTTCATCCTACAATCCTTTCAAAATAGTGTGTTGTTGAAATACATCAAACCAGAACATAGGTTAGTGTAATTCAAGACCAACAGATCGACATCATTTGGTGTGACATGTCAATCTAGAACCTCAAAAAATTGATGCAACATACAACGTCCTTACACATGTAAATTTTGTTTTCTTTGTGAATCTTATCCCACTTTTCTTCTCTGAAAATAGGTAGCTGGAAATCTGCACTTGGTCCATCTCTACAAGCTTTTTGGGTGGGGGATGGAAAACAACCATGTTATCTATGCCTTGATTTTATGTGTTCTAACCACTTTGACTATATATGTGGTTGTTCTAGATACAATTATGGTTATCTCAGTTGACACCAATGGTGTTTGTTCAAACTACTTTACTTCCACCTTTGGCAAGCAGCCAACATCCATTACAATCTTTGTAGAGGAGGGACATCATGTTGGGGTCGAGCATCAAGCTCCTGCATAATGCTAACTGTAGCAGCATTGGAGGTACACAAGCAAAAATAGTGTTTTGTAAACATATATTTAAGGTCATATAGTATATTATAGCTACGAAGGTTTAGTCTTTAGGTTAATTTCTAGTTGTATAGTCTTTGAATATTTCCATAATGTTTTCTCTGTTTGTATATATGTCAATTATATATGAATAAATGTACCAATAAAAAGTTCATATCATGGCAGTGAGGCACTTTCATAAATAAATGAGAAACTACAATGTGAGCATTTAGTTTAATGGAACACCATGTGATTTGTTTAGCAAAACATCAATTAAATGTTACCGTTTTCCTCTGCTTCACTAGTCGAGGCATTGAGGTGTAAACTTTGTCATTTGAAATTAATGGCACAATGGTGTTGAAGATGTTACTATTCATCCCTGCTTTGCCTACCTTGGGTGCAATCACGAATGGAACCTAATTGATGAATATAACATTCTAAATCAATTTCTTTTTAGGTTATTGTTTCAGTCGTAATATAGTATTAGCAATAGTTGATTCGTAACATTGATGTTATCAGTAGATGAACTACTATTGCTGTGATTATGAACTAGTGAAATCAATTCATATTATATTTATTATTAAGCCAACCTGTAAAATACTTCACTATTTCTCCAATCTGAAAGTTGCAAGTTGAAGAACAATTAATGTGTCTAGGAAATATTTCGTTGAGAACATTTAGAGATTGATAAAAAAATTATGTTGTCTCAATAATTATTAGGAATATAAGGGTTTCCTTGGAAGCTAAGAGTCCATTTGTGTGCATGTCCCAATCCATTTGTGAAGTGAATGGAGTGGCTCTAATCACTAATTTCTATAAGGTACTTGGTTTGTACTGGGTTTACTGATATGTGGTTTCTTACTCACACTTCATTCTATTGCTTTCATATTTCTGTCATTAATTTTCCTCAATTATTTTAGTGGATATGGGGTCGTATAAATCATTTATGTAAAAAAATTTCTTTGACGATCCATTTTCCATTTGTAACAGATTAATACAAAAATATATGTGAGGCGTATCTCTTTGAAGTTGGATTGGACTATGCACTGAGTATTGTGGATGGAAAACTAGCTCATTCACATGACAAGAGAGATCAGCTGGTTACATAGAAACTAATATTTGGAGGCCTGACATTGATGAAGAATACTCAAGTACCCAACCGTATGAGGCCTGGCATTGACGGAAAACTAGCTCATTCACGTGAAAAGAGAAGAATACTCAAGTACCCAACCATAAGAGGCCTGGCATTGATGGAAAACTAGCTCATTCACGTGACAAGAGAAGAATACTCAAGTACCCAACCATAAGAGGCCTGGCATTGATGAAGAGCACCACACCATTTGAAGGAATATGGAGACATTATAGATCTTAAGAGTTTCTAGCATGATATGTTGATTGTCATCATTCTCAAATTTTAGAAACATATGTATTTGTTATTTATATCAACGTTGAGCACGCAATGTATGGATAATATTTTTCTTCATTAACAGAAATTGGTTTGAAGTGATTTAACATTTTTATGTGTCATTTTGGTATTGAAACTTCTTATGATGTCATGTGACTCTTATAAAAATATTGTTTGAGGTTATATATACAAAGTTTTAATTTAAAATTAATTAACATTCAACAAATCATTCAATAAATCAATAACCAAATCATTTACAGTAATCCCTCAAAAATATATCAATGAAGGTCTTTAGTCCCTCAAAAATGAGATCCAGATTGGCCATCACAATTGCATTGATGACGACCACATAGCCCCTCAAAAATAATATTAATGAAGGCATTAGCCCTTCAAAAATATATTCTCCAGGACCATCAAGTCCCTCAAAAATGTATTTATGAGAACTAAACATGCCCTCAAAATGTATTTATGAAGGCTAAATAGTCCCTCAAAAATGTATTTATGAAGGTTGAATAGGCCCTCAATATAACATTCTTGAGGGTCAGTTGGTCTGTGACAATTCTATTCATGAGGGCCACTGGTATTTGTCATGTGAGTTCTCTTCACGGACCATTTGTGAGGGCCATACTCACAACCGTCCCTATTTGTGAGGGCCTGTAGAGAGGGGTTTGTGACAGGACTCACTCGTGAATAATGGCCCAATTTTTACTAGTGTCAACCATCAGGTGGGACGATTTCCTTCCAGCACCGAGGAAAATCCTAGAGGAAATGAAACTATAAATATGGTCGTCTTGAGATCAGGAATGGTGTTGCATTCTACTGATGAACAAAGAGCAAAAGCCAACAGTACCACAGTACCGGTAAAAGATGTAACACTTGAGGAGCCTGCAGAAGTACCTGCCAAGAAAAGGAAAGTATCAGACAAGGGAAGTAGGGAAGATACCTCTAAAGAGCATCTGAATAGATATGTACCCACATATTCCTGTACAAGTTAGTGAAGGCCCGGTTAAAGAAAAGATATGAGAAGTTTATAGTTGTAGTAAAAAAACTACACCTCGACATACCTTTCTTAGATGCCATTGAAGAGATGCTCACCTATGCCAAGTTTTTCAAAGATTTGATTTCAAAGAGAAGGAGAGGTGAGGACATCAAAATGGTGAAGTTAGCCTAAATGTCCATCTCTTTCATGAAGGCAAGCATGCCTACTAAGAAAAAGGACCCTGACGCTTTTGTAATCCCTTTCTAACTTGGAGATAACGTAACCCGAAAAGGACTAATTGATCTGGGGGTGAGCATCAGTCTCATGCCGCTCTCTCTTGCAAGAAGATCGGGGCTTACTGATATAGTAAGAACCAACATGAGGATCCATATTGTGAATCATACCTTTACAAAACCAGTCGGAATGGTAGAAGATGTACCCATCAGGTTTGGGAGTTTCTTTATACCATGTGATATTGTCCTCATCGACACCTTGGAGGATCCTAGATGCCCGATGATGTTTGGGAGACCCTTCCTAGCGACTGGGATAGCACTCATCGATGTGGAGGAAGGGATGATAACCATTAGAGTTGGAAGAAAGCACATCGATTTCAACATTATTTATTACATGAAACCCCCTCATTCCTTGAATCGTCTTACTTTGTCGAGAGATACCAACAATTATGTGATGAGGTAAGAGAGGAGAAGGCTATGATGGACCCGTTAATGCGTGCTTTAGTTAGCGACACAAAATTTATCAAGGACCTAGAAGCGAATGAGCTCCTAGACCTTCTAGATGAAATGGAGCTGGCCGAATCTGACGGTCCCATTGAGACAGCGATGTATGTCGCACTATAGATCAATCCCACCGAAGAGCCAGAGAAGAAGACCCCACCTGAGTTAAAAGATCTGTCAAAGGGTATGGAATGTTAATTCTTGGATGAGGAGAGAATGAACCTAGTCATTATGAATTCTGATTTAAATGATGAACAAAAAGAGAAACTGCTAGTTGAGTTGAAGTCACAAAAAAAAGCTTTGTGTTATTCCATTGAAGACCTTAGGGGTGTAAGTCCCTCTGTGTGCATGCATAGAATACATCCTGAGGAGGATGTCAAACCATGCATACAACCACAATGAAAGCTTAATGAGAAGTTGTGGGAGATAGTCAACAAAGAAGTTATCAAGCTTCGGGATGGTGGCATCATCTACTCTATTAGCAATAGCACATGGGTAAGCCCTATCTAGGTGGTGTCTAAGAAAAGAGGAATTACGGTGTTCAAGGGGGACAATGGCGTTCAAGTCACAACAAAAACTATCACAGGTTGGCAGATGTGTATCTATTATATAAAGTTAAACGCTGCCACCCGAAAAGACCATTTCCCACTCCCTTTCATCGATCAGATGCTTGAGCACTTAGCACACCACTCGTATTTTTGTTGGTTAGATGGGTACTCAGGATATCATCAAATCCCAATCTACCCAGACGACCAAGAGAAAATGACGTTCACTTGCATCTATGGAACCTACACTTTTTGGAGAATGTCTTTCGTGCTCTACAACACACCTGCAACCTTTCAAAGATGCATAAATGCTATCTTCACCGATTTCTTGGAGGACAAAATGGAAATTTTCATGGACGACTTCAATTTCTATGGAGGCTCCTTCAAGGACTGCTTGCAGAACCTGTCCCTCATGATGAAAAGATGTGAAGAACAAATCCTGACCCTCAATTGGGAAAATGTCATTTTATGGTACACAAAGGCATCATGCTGGGACATAAAATATCGAAAAGAGGAATCAAAGTCGACCATTCAAAGGTTGAGGCTATTGCAAAACTCCCCCCCCCCCATATGTAACAGGAGTTTGAAGTTTCTTGGGACACACTAGGTATTACCGAAGATTCATTAAAGATTTCTCAAAGATAGCAAAACCCTTATCCAATCTACTAGTAAAAGATGTAAAGTTCAAGTTCACAAAAGAATGCCTCATGGCATTCTCCACCCTGAAAGACACATTGGTCTCTGCTCCCATCATCCAGTCACCTAATTGGAATCTCCCATTTGAGTTGATTTGTGACGCCAGTGATTATGCGATAGGTGAAATCCTTAGACAGAAGAAGGATAAGAAGAACAATGTAATCTATTACACTACCAAAACGTTAGATGAAGCCCAGATCAACTATAACACAACAGAAAAAGAAATACTAGAAATCATCTATGCATTCGATAAGTTATGTTCATATCTCATGGGCTCCAAGGTAATTGTTTATACGGATAATGGGGCCATCAAATAACTAAAGCAAAAGAAAGATGCCAAGCCTAGGTTTCTATGATGGGCATTACTGCTTTAAGAGTTTGATCATGAAATCATTGATAAGAATGGTACCAAGAATGTGGTTGTTGATCATCTCTCTAGAATTAGGATGGAGAATGACCGCCCGCTACTAGTAAATGAGGGCTATGCTGATGAGGCAATCTATTTTTCCAGAGAAGACAATCCAGAAGGACCATGGTATGCAGATATTTGCAATTATCTAGCCTGTAAATAGCTTCCCCCAAAAATTACTTATAATCAAAAGAAGAAATTCTTATCTGATTTGAAGTACTATTACTGGGACGACCCTATGATGTTCAGGCAATGTGCCGACAACCACTACAGGAGGTGCATACCCGAAGATGAAGCCCTGAAGATTATGTATGAATGTCACTCCTCTCCTTATGGAGGACATCTGGGAGTATAAAGAATAGCAGCCAAGGTCCTACAATCAGGTTTTTACTGGCCCTCTTTGTTTAAGGATGCTAATGCCTATGTTAAGTCATGCAGTTAATGCTAGCGGACTGGAAATATTTCCCACAGGAATGAAATGCCTTTGTCTGACTAGATTGAAGTTGAGATTTTTGACGTCTAGGAAATCAATTACATGGGACCTTTCCCCTCATTATATTGTTTTCAATATATCCTAGTTGCAGTGGACTATATCTCAAATTGGGTGGAGTCGTGGTCACCACCACTTGTGATTCTAAATCTATGACAAAGCTCTTTACGAAGGTTATCTTTCCAAGATATGGAGTCCCCAGAACTGTGATTAGTGACGGAGGATCACATTTCACCGAAAGGCAATTTGAGTTGTTGCTAAAGAAGTACAAGGTTAGACATAAAGTTGCCACCCCTTATCATCCCTAGACATCTGGATAGGTAGAGGTCTCAAATAGACAGATCAAGAAAATTCTAGAAAAGACTATTGGGAAATCCCACAAGGACTGGTCTACAAAGTTAGATGACGCCCTCTAGGCTTACAAAACGGCCATCGAGACACCAATCGGCACCACGCTATATTATTTGATTTATGGGAAAGCATGTCATCTCCCCTTTGATCTAGAGTATAAAGCTTTTTTGGCCATCAAACATCTGAATATGGACCCAAGCCTAGCCGGTAAGAAAAGATTCTTGCAGATCCAGGAGCTTGAGGAGCTTAGGCTTCATGCCTACGAGAATGTGAGGATCTGTAAGCAAGGACTAAAGTCTGGCACGATTCTCACCTAAAGTAGAAGGAAGTCCAAGAAGGTGACAAAGTTCTACTTTTTAAATCTTCCATTTGACTTTTTCCAGGGAAACTGCAAACTCATTGGTTAGGACCGTTAGTGGCATTAAAGATATAGTCATCCGGAATGATGGAGCTATTCGACAAGGATGACCCCAAAAAATTCTTCCCGGTTAATGGACACCGTGTGAAAATATTTTATGAAGATGAAGTTTTCACAAGATGCTCTGAAATGGCTCTGACTGATGTTGAAGCCGCACCCGAAGAAGAAGATTGAGCATGATTGAAGATGTTGAGTTAATGACAAAACCCATAGCACTCCTTGGGAGGCAGCCCAAGTTTACTTTCCTAGAATAGAACTATTATTTCCTTTCCTTATGAAAAACATCCTAAACACTATTTTTGTAATAAGGCCCGAGTCTATGCACGTGTCACGCGCACTGACTCTCACATTTTCTGGGCTACCGACTTTGTTTTTATCGCCTTGATCTGTAATACAGGCTGAGGCTGGAGATTTATGCTTAGGTCGGTGATGTCTTACAAATCAAGAGCTTTCTATTTCTTTACTTGAGTAATTAACATAGTTCTAGATGATCAAGGTGAGTTGGTGCCTAAAAGAGGCTCCATATTGGTTTTTACACATAACGGACAAGTATATCGTGTTTCCCATGAACGTGCTATGCACAGAGGCATATCAGGCACTTCACCTGTATCACCCAAAAGCTTAGTCCTTAGACGATATCGGGCGCTTAGTCAATAGCTCAGCCCGATACGAGTGTTGGGCGATATCGGCCAACCGTGTTGGGTAGCAGGATATATCGCCCTTATTCACATAGCACTTATACGTGTGTCAGGTTGTAAGCCTTCTTATGCCCGTGTCGTGTAAATGTGTGTCATCCAGCACATATCAGGTTCTGTGTATCGGGTAATGTGTCACTCTCTCAGTATCATGACTCGACTTGTTTAGTACATTTTTGCCATGCATAGGAAGATGATTTGTGTAGCTACGTGACACGTGCCCCCATCTTTCTGCTTGCACCGCTCTTTGCGGATGGCTATATAAGCCTTGAGACGTTAACCGTGATGGGTTACCATCATTCATTCTCGTATCGTGCAAGCTCCTGTATCACCCAGAGCAACCTCCTCTCCCGTCTGGGGTTCCCATCTACTCTTTCACGTGACACATTCAGACTTCCTTTCCCCGATAAGGTAAAACCCGATATCGAGCCGGGGTTTTGGCCTATTGGTTTACACCTGTGTCACGCCCAGGCGTGGCGGGCTACACGATATCGGGTCTTGGCTACTCCGAATTGCCGGTATCAGGCAAGCCATGCATATCAAGTTTTGATAGTATCGTGTCAAGCGTATCGGGTAGGACCGCGTCAGCTTTCTGCACATCTTTTGTATCGCATTATCATATTGTGCACACATGTATCACGCGGAAAGGATACCTAGTTGTCTTAATGTTAACACAACACCACACTTTCTTTAGCAAACTGATACCAGTTTAGCCATATCATCCAAGACATATCGGGCTAATTGTTTCATGTCGAGTTTCACCTCATGCACCTTCACGTGTCAAGTTGGCCTTCTTTTAAGCACCTAACCCTGTACACGATACAAAACGTCACTTAATGTATTGATTTCTTTATTTTTTAGATAATGGCACGCATCAAGGAGACAGTTGTCTAGGTCGACCAACACGGCAATAGGATCCCCTCTGAAGACACCACAGGGACTACTATAGAGCAGAAGTGCCCTAACCCAACAACAACCCAGCCTTCCACTGCTGAAAAGAGGCCATGTATCGAAGCAGATATGACGTTTCAACCCACTGTGGCAGAACCTGAGGTCTTAACCCACTCTCTAGGGTGCTTCACTCCAAGAGTTATAGAGCATCAATGCTGATACAGTGAACTGGCAGTTATGGTTTGCCGCCCAATGAGGGTCTTCCATTAAGTCTCTTTCCAACAGATTGGGATTTTTGAGATGTTAAAGAACGTCCTCAGTGCCACCGGTCTTTACGACATATGCTTCGACTTCTCCAACTCCTACACAGAGTTGACCAAAGAATTCATCTCCTCCCTCTGACGGTTACCGAACAACCCTGAAGAGAGCAAGATATTCAGTGGAGGTGATCGGTTGTGGGCCTGATTATACAACACGGAGTACGAGATCACTGAGAAACTGCTCAACAAAATCTTCTCCAAAAATAAAGATGAGAAGAAACTACTTGATGACAAAGCCAGGATAAGCGAGGATGATGTCTTCGACCCAGTAAAGTTGTGGAAGGAGCTGATAGGCTAGTCTGTCTTCAAACCCAGCAATAAAGTGGCTGCAGTCCACTCTTGCTTTTGGAGGATCGTCCACAAGATAGTAACGATATGATCTGGTGCGGCAGAGCACTTCTCTCTCACCCTAGTGCCGCTAGGGTTTTTTCTTCCATAGGCGGCTGGCTAGGGGGAGTGGGTTTAGCCGCCGCAAAGCGGTGCCCCACTCCCCCTCGGCCTCTTCTCGTCCATCATCAGTAGGGTCTCTTTTTCGGGAGGTGTGTGGGCGTGGTGTCCTTGGAGGCAGCGATCTTCTTCCTCCCTGTCGTTGAGTCCGGCTGCGACGAGTTTCCTATCCATTTTCTCTTTTACTGGTTTTATGTTTAGATTGTTCTTTTGTTTTGTCTATCTCGTTGTTAATCAACGTTGTTTTCTCTTCTCGTGGTAGATTTTTCTTTCTCTGCCAATTTTGTTGTGGAGTTTGGATGGCAGCAAGTGCGGGGAAAATATCCTTTTGGAACACCGATTTGGTGCAGGTACTCTACCACATATACATACTCAGGTTGAAGGTATTCCTCATAGAAAGCTGCCTTAGCCATGAAAGGAGAAGAGGGATCTATACATCATTGTCCTTATCAGATTCCGATATGAGTTTTTGTGGTGGTTTGTATCTATTCTTGATCCTTGTGTGGTCCTTTAGTTTGTTTTTCTCCTCATGTAGATGTCGTATGGCTCCTCCATAATGAAATTTGTTTGTTTAACTTCAAAAAAAAAATCTACAAGATAGTAGCCAGCCTCCTCTTCAGCAAATTTGAGACCAACAATCTTTACATTGAATAGCTGCACATGATCTAGTACATAATGGCAGGAAAGCCAATATATTTGGGGCACTTCCTCATTAATAGGCTCAATCACATCAAAGACACCACCAAGGAGTATAACATGGGAGGCATTGTCAACCTGATCACAGTAGGGCTCAGATATCTGAAGGAACCTCAAAGTCTATCGTGAAATCAGGGTGAGGACAAGATAGATATCAAGTTCCTCACAAGGTCCAACATTCTAAAGAAAGAAGGCTCTCAACTCTCATATAGGTTCGCAAGAACCGACATTCTGCTCCCGCTAACAAGTTGCATCAACTACGATGCACAGAAGATGGTATTTTTGGCAGCATAGATCGAGGCTCTAGTAGTCGATGCAGCCTACATAGCCCCGTCTGCCATTAACAAGAAGGCGGTTGCAAAGAAGAAGGGGGGCTCCAAGGCTACTCGCCGATAAAGGTCCCCAGTAGTTAGCTCCAACGACCACCTAGAGATAGAAGCAACTACGCCAACTGAAGCAACTGCACCAACTGAAGCAACTGCACCAACCAAAGCAGTTGCTCCAATAGAAGCAGCTACGCCAACTGAAATAGTTGTGCCAACGAGCACAGCCGTGCCAACAAGCACATCCACACTAGTAGAAACCGCCGCAGTCACAGCAACAGTTGCACGTGCTGCAAAAGTCGAGCCATTTATAATGACAACGGATGAACCTTCCACAACGCACCCATGCACCTCTCGCAATAGCGAGGAGGCCCTCATCCAACTCCTAAACAAAGAGCGTCGGTCCACTCAACAAACTCTTACCCAGACGACAACGAGGGATATTGCCTTGTTGGAGGTTGAGGCCGAGAGTCATGCGGCTGATCACCATTCTCAAACATCGCTACTCTCCCCACGTCCCCAAGCTGGAGAGGAAGCTACCATAGCAAAGGCACCGACACTGCACCCGGAGGCCACGCCTACATGTACCGTCATGCTAGAGTCACCTCTGTTTGAATGTGTGCATTCCATAGGCCATGCCGCCATAACAAGGAGCCGCACCAGAAGCCATCATCGTTTGCCATCTCCTCTTTTTGGGCACGCCTTCGGCTATGAGTTCAATAGCATTAGGGAGTTAACCCGTAATCATAGTGCTACTTTTTACTCCATCACCCCCAAATTTCAGGCTTTCCAGTAGTGACTGGGAGTGCAGGAGCATTAGTTGCTGACTCTGGTCAGTCTACCCAACCGGCTAGACGCAATGAACCGAACAATGGAGACCACACTCCAGCGCCTGGATGCTATCGAGCATAGGCTCAAGAAAAGGAGTAGACGCCGCCACTCAAAGTAGTCCCAAAGATCACCATCACCGTCACCATCTTCAACATTGCCATCATATTCTTCTTCGTCTTCACCATCCTCAAATTCTAGTGGGCCCTCTAAAGTTTTAGAAATGCCCGAGGAGGAGGTGACCAAGAAGATTTCCAGCGGGACCCCTAAAGAGAAAGGAAACAACCACGGTCTTGACATCATAGCTTTCCCTCTAAGTGATGCCATGACAGTGGTAATGGGTGAAGCTCACGAGGCCACAAAAATGAGCAACTCATAGTGGGGCCTACATCGGATTCTGGATATCCCAAAGGACTTTGACTTCCACACTGACGTCTTTCCATATCTGCATGAGTGGATACATTTGATAGGGAGCGAGCCAGTGAAGGATGATACGGTAGCTCCACTATACCCACCTGAGCCAATCGATGCCACAAAAGACCCCTCTGACAATATGATAGATGACCCCTCTAAAGGAGAAGAAGGTGACCTATACAGCTTACTGGTAGCACAACCCCCCGAGGGAAGAACTCAGCAGCTGATTGATTTTCTGAGTCATTTGAAATACCACTATTTGAAATGCCTGACTTCGATAGACGTGCCATAGGCTATCTGACTACCTACGACCAATGCTTGGATCAGGACTTACATTCATCCGGGAGTAGCACATGTAAAGAAAGTAGGGCACACACCCCTACTGTAATGACCACATTTGTGCTTAATTGGTAAACTAGGGTTTACCTAAATGATTACATGCTTGATTAGATTGAACATTCTTTAGAATTGATTAATGATAGTAGATCAATTGTGATGTTTCAAACCTAAGAAGAAACTCTAACTATGATTTAGTTTGAAGAATTAGGGTTTGAGAAATGTAAACCCTAATCGGCAAAAATTAGGCTTTTGATAGTACATGAATATGGAATTTGATCAGGATAGCAGTGTGGTAAATGATTTTTCATATTTTCTACAAATTTTGTATTTAATTGAATTTTTTATATGATATGTATAAATCAATCATGCATATTGGAGAAAACGTTCATAATGTTTGAGTGTTTTTTGAATGTGGTTCTCGGTCGAACTATACTTCAACCAAAATGTTGATAGAGTGCTTTTCAGCAGTGTAGTATTTTATTTTTATTTGTTTATAGGTAATGCAAAATGGTCTAAAATTTTAACTGGAGATCTAAAGCTAAATCATAAACAAAATGTAAAATTTTCATAATTTTTGGATGCAATTAGACCTTATCAGTAGACGAATTACAGTAATATTTTTATGACAGAAAATTCAGCTGAAATAAGAGAGTATAGTGAGGGGTCAATGTGCAATTGACCCAAGCATCTCAATTGCACTATATGGTCAACCTAACAAATAAGGATCTCTCATAATTCATGATTTAATCTAGAGAAATGAAATCCTAGAGAGAGAGGGAGAGTTGGGGTTTGAAAGAATAAAGTGATGGAGATGCTGACCTAGGATTTTGCAGTCTGAGGAATGATGAAATCATGTAAGTTTAGCTTCTTTGGATATTGTTTCATGGTGAATCTTCTCTCACATGTCAAGATTCCGTCCCTCCTCTTATTTGATCCAAAATTGTATCAAAACTTCCCCTTTTCTAAGTCTTTCTTCATAATCCCTCATTTTTAGGGTTTCTGAGTTGAAAGGAAGAAGAATCGGGTGAATTGCTAGGGATTTGATATGAGATCGATATTTTCAGGGATGAACTATGTTTTAAAGGTGTTTTCACACCTTAGGGTGAGTGGGAACTTCCTTTAAACAGTATATTTCATGAAAATTGGTTAAATCATCCATAATCTTTAATTGCCTAGTATGCGACTACAAACCATGGATTGTGTGGTTGATCTAAGTTGTTGCAAAATGATATGAAACAGATTCTTCCTCTATTTGGATGAATTTTAGATGATAAAATCATATTATAAATGTATACAATACATCCTAATGAGAATTCCCTAAGTATTCGCAGAGGTTATAAGAGTAAACTGAAATATAGGGAATTTATCTATGATTGAAATTGATGTATAATTAAATAGAGAAATTTGTTTATCTGGGTTCCCTTGGTTATGAATGATTGTTTATCTAAATGTGTAGTACATATATGTCAGATACTATTTTGGATTTCATGTGATTTGAATAGTGTTTTCTTGATATCTTTGTAAAGAGGGTGAAGCCCTATATGAGTGGAAAGTTGGAAATTTGTGAATAAATATGGTGAAATCCATTTGAAGTGTTTTCCTTGGCATCATAGACTCTATTTATGCAATGTTATTCTTGATTCATAATATCTCAATGAGTGGAATGGAAAACCCTAATTTATCTCAATTCAAGGATTTCATACATATGTTGATTGTATATAACTTGTTTAAAGCAATATGTATTTAGTGGATGTTTATGACATATTAAATCCTTATGAGATCCATGTGATAAGTGAATGAGGTAAGAGAAACCCTAAGGATAGGGTGTTCAATGAATTAATCATTTTGATTACCATATTCTCAATATGAGATGCACAACCCAGGATTTGGGTCGATGTGCACGTTTTCCAAGAAAGTGCAAATAATTGATGGGTGTAAATGATGATTTCTCGTATGCCAAGTAATTAGCTCGTATCAGTATATTAAGATTTTTAATTGCATGATTCTAGTGTATAAGTGCCAAATGGACATGCATTATGTTTATTTAAGTATTTTAGTCTGCCTACATGAATAGTATGTTGATTTCTCAGTATTTTATAGTGTTTGAATATACTGCTCTGCCAAGTTAAGGATGATATACATGTTGTGTTATAAACTTCAAATAAATAGACACGGTACCATAGAGATACTAGAGTCAAGTATAAGTAAGGGAAAAGATACATCATAGTAAGTGATTTTGAAGATAAAAAATGATAGATTTAAGAGCCCTGAACACCGTAGATTCCCTACGAATGTCTGCAATGTAGGGAGGAAACGATCCACCCCGGTAGCGACCAGTATAAGGGGATCAGATCGCACCCACAGATCATGTAGGGAGACAAAGCCCTTAAGGAAGTCTCCTAAGAGAAGATAGGTTACCCAACATGAACCGGAGATCCCGGTGGTAACCCAGAGGTACCCACAGAGCGTTTACCAAAATGAAGCCCACAGAGCGTCGCAGTCCCTCCGCCTGTGTATTCAGCCTAGAAGGAGAGGTCCAGTTAAAGGCCAGCTATTTAGCCACCTTAGTCATACGTGACAGTTCGAGTCAAGAAGACCCGGATTCAGTTCTTGGCTTATCTTCCTGGGTTTTAAGCTAAGTCTTGTACGGTGAGATCGTAGTTCACTACGAGTCTTCATATGTAGAGTACACTGCATATGATCAGGGCATAATCTGAAATATGTTCATATAGTTTTAAAGAGTTTCTCAGAAGTAAGAAAGGCTAAGAAAGATTTGAGTATAGTTTCCAAGCAATTATTCTTTATATTTTTCTGAATTATTAGTTCTCTTTGAAAATTATCAAGCATGCTCATTTATTGATTTGCTCTTGTTGATATCTAGAGTATCATGCCATATTTATGATTGTCAATGATCAATCTCTTTAAAGCTTACTGTTGTTATAATTGATATCAACTACTCAAAAGTGTATTTGTATTTATATTAGTGCTTTACACTATTTCTTTGAAGTACTCATTCACTGAGCGAGTAGGCTCACCCCTCTACTCAAAATTTTTAGGGAAACTATGGGAATTGAAGATATCATTGCATCAGAGTAGATATGTCATAAGAGTTAAGTCTAAGTATAGTTAAGTTCAGTTAGTCTTTGTCACTCTAGGTCCTTGTAAAGAAATAAGAGAGAGTTGTAAATGTTGATGTATAACATTATTCCTCTTTTAGTAATATATGCGAATCAGCAAGTCTTATGTGCTTAAAAGTATGAGAAACATAATGAATGTCCATACATGCATTTTAACTATTGAAATCAGATTAGAGAAATCAATGTTTAGATTCCCTTGTAAAGTTAGTTTATGTGGTTCAATGGAAGAAAACAAAGAGTTTGAAAAAGAGGAAAAAGTTACGGGTGATCTTTGTATTACGTTAAATCCTCAATTTATACCCTAATATCATTATTAGTGGTAATTGTGAGATCGGGGTATAACAACTTGGTATCAGAGCTTAGGCTGAGTTGTCAGGGACCATTAAGTTAGTAAGTTAGAGTCATAAGTGTGGCAGATAGGAGATGTTATGATGTTAGCTCTAGGGATCTGAGTATTTGGATATCCTGGCCCGATATCTGAGTACTTGGATCAACCAGTATCAAGCTACTCTATGTATTCTTTCATGTATACCCTAGCAAAGTATACAGTGGAAGGATGGTCTAGAGAGGAACCCTAGAAATATTAGGGTTAGAAATAAGATAAGTAACATGAATTAAGAGTATAAATATAAAATGAGATAGAACTTTCATTTCATATTGTTGTTTTATTGGAGATGAATAGAAAAGCTCTTATATGTTTGAATTCAGATATTCAATATTTTGAAATGTATATGGGTCTTTAAGATTTGTTGTACACTATGCAGTTGTAGCATTTATTGATTACATTCTTTGTATCAAGTAGACTAGAAATGATCTTTGAATGAGCTTTCCTAAGTGGATAAGTTTTCCTCCACACATTTGAGATGAATAGGAGTTGAGTAATCATGAGTAGCTCTTGTCTTCAGGACTGCAGGTTCGGCCTGGTCTGGCTGGCAGGATGCATTACTGGGATCTAATGACTCCTATTAGTAACATAAAAAGAGTAAATTCTAGATAGATTAGATCCAAATTCTAGTATGAATGTATATACTCTAAGATTTTGAAGTATAAGGGAAAGACTGGGATAACTAAGAATCATTTGGAACTGATATCTGAGATCCAACTTTGGGGCCTCATATGAGAAACCCTTAATTGGGAATAAAGGAACATGACAAGGTTCAGATTAAGTTTAATTATTAGTATTATATGAACTCTAAATATGAAATATGGAAAAGATATGAGAAAAGTATGTAAGGGGCCAAGATAGTAAGAATCAATCATGAAGAATGGATTATATAACCGAGTACAATGTTTTTATGTACTCCAAAGCAAAGGGAAAAATAGAAGAAAAGAGTTAAGTATACAATAAGTACATAGAAGTGAAGAGTCTTCAGAAGAGTTAAAGTGAAGAGCACTAGATGAGCATGTAAATCATAAAACTAGGGTAAGAAACTTAGTCGAAACAAAGAGAAATGTTGGAAATAACGAGCTTGATTAAGGAATGAGGGTTATGATATAATTGAGAGAATGGAATGTATACCTTTATTAATAAGTTTAATACATTCATCCTTACTGCCTTTGGATTCTATGTCTCTATAGAACAAAAAACTAGTTTCTAAAAGAAGAACAAACGTGTAGCTAAATAAATCAATAAGTCATACAATGACAGACTATATTCAGGAAGGAAAAACTTGATTGAAAGAGAAACTATATTTCACCCATGCACAAGCTGTTTGATTCAAAATGACGTATATGTAATGTAATAAACATGAGGTGATACTAGTAGAGAGATTATTGATTTAGAATTTCAACTTCACATTAGTAGAAGGATAAAAGGAAATATATGCAACATGGTATACATGATCATACACATAAAAGAAGCAACATGATCATAAGAGAAAACTAGAAATTAAAGATGAAATGTAGAATAGTAGTATATGGTAAGGGGATTATGGAAAGTAAAGAAGGGTTTGAAACATAATGGAGTAATATAGATTATAAAAGAAAGAGGTTGCGAGATTCAAGAAAGTGCTAATTAGTCAAGTATCCTTGTTGATAATTAATTAAACCTACATATGAGAAATGTATTATTGAATGTTTGAAGATAAGAATTCTAAGACTCAAAGTCATCTTCTCTTTCATATCTTCCTTAATGAGAGCAATGTGGGAATGAAGTGATAAGAAAATGAATCATATATGATGCTTAACCACTTTGGTAGAGACATCTAGCGAATGTAATAATGACACACAATATGATGATGAAACCCTAGCAGGGTAATTGAGAATGTAATATATCTAAATAGGTCAATTAAGAGAAAGAAAATTCAATTGATAAGATAAGAAAGACCTTAGTAAAACTTGTGAGATCCAAAGTTTGAATTTCAAATTAAGGGAGTTAAGTCACATCACAATAACGTCATGCTACAGATAAGGACCAAACCCTAGAATGTTTAGAGTTGTAGTATTTCAAGGGATGTCACTAGTGATTTGACCTTGAATACTAGCATCTCTATAAAATAAGATCATGAGATTTGCACTATGAGAAGTAAACTAGCACTAATAGTAATCTAGGGTTTAAAGATAGCTAATTTGAAAGGTAGATAAATAATATGGAAATTATTCGGAGTAAAGATTAAGATAGAAATTTGAAATGTAACAAGTGTGTTTTGAACAAAAGGAGAAATACAATATGAGTGAAGTGTGATATGAGATAAATTCTTGAAGTGATAGAAAGAATTGTGAATAATCTATTTGTACCTTGTATGTTTCAATTTTAGAAATGTTTAATCTAAATGATTAAAGTGAGAAGGATAAGTAGCAAAAAGTAAGTAGTAGTGAATGAGGAGAGAGATGAGAGAAAACAATGGCTTTTAGTAATATGTGAATTTTTTTTTTAGAATTATAATTTGTTGAAGGTATATTAAGGGATGTAAATTGGTTCTACTTATGATTTTAGTATATATGTGCAAGCAATATGTTAATTAAAGGTGTCTGATAGTTGTAGTCATTCATACCAGTAATCCATCTTAGTATTGAATAATGATGGAACAAATGAAGGGTTACCCTGAATAAGGTAGTCTTACCTATTCACTCATATGAATAGAAGGGATGATAACCATATTGCATTGATATGAAACCCTAATGAGGTATAGCTTGTTATACCTAGCTTTCATATAACTAAGTGATGGTAATTGGGTATGAATAGTCCTTGAATGACTAATACAATCATGGAGTACTTTTTTACTATTGTTGAAACCCTAGTATGCTATAACCCGATGGTTACACCTTGAATTATGTGTGGGCTCAAACTTGAGAATAATGTGGAATGTGATGGTAATGCTTCACCTTATGCATCCATGATGCAATCGGGATGCCCAGAGTAGTATTGTACAATTGTTGTTGAATCTAGTCTTCCAACTCATGACTACTTTGCTATTTGAGTAGCACAATAGTAATATTCAAAACAACATAGTGAACTCTCTTTTGTGACTCAGAGGTAATATAAAGCAATAGTACATATTGAGCCGTATGAATTGAGATAGTTGGATCAGACTATCAATGTTGAGGTAACACTTCAAGAGTATAAAAATATTGAAATGGTTGTTTCTCTCTCCATCCTATGATTGATTTTGGCATAAAGAATTCATTAGATATCATTGGGAACTGTTTCAGACATGTTGTGATTATAAAAGAAATAAAGGACTTAATGTTGAAAAGTGCATTCAAGTATGAAATACAAGAATATAATGACATGTAAGATTTTAGAAGCTTAAAATAAACTTTGAATAT
This sequence comes from Alisma plantago-aquatica, assembly GCA_963693085.1. Taxonomy (NCBI): domain Eukaryota; kingdom Viridiplantae; phylum Streptophyta; class Magnoliopsida; order Alismatales; family Alismataceae; genus Alisma; species Alisma plantago-aquatica. The sequence goes on along the minus strand of OY856412.1, from coordinate 579,153,060 downwards.
ACTTTTTATGCGTATTTATGTTTTGGGGATGAAACTTTTTAAGGGTTAGAATTGTAATGACCACATTTGTGCTTAATTGGTAAACTAGGGTTTACCTGAATGATTACATGCTTGATTAGATTGAACATCGTTTAGACTTGATTAATGATAGTAGATCAATTGTAATGTTTCAAACCTAAGAAGAAACTCTAACTATGATTTAGTTTCAAGAATTAGGATTTGAGAAATGTAAACCCTAATCGGCAAAAATTAGGGTTTTGATAGTACATGAATATGGAATTTGATCAGGATAGTGGTGTGATAAATGATTTTTCATATTTTATAAAAATTTTGTATTTAATTGAATTTTGTATATGATATGGATAACTAAATCATGCATATTGGAGAAAATTTCAAAATATTTGAGTGTTCTTTGAATGTGGTTCGCGGTCGAACTATACTTCGACCAAAATGCTGACAGAGTGCTTTTCAGCAGTGTAGTGTTTTATTTTTAATTATTTATTAGTAAAGCCAAATTATCTAAAATTTTAACTGGAGATCTGAAACTCAATCATAAACAACATGTGTAATTTTCATAGTTTTTGGATGCATTTAGACCTTATTAGTAGATGAATTATAGTAATATTTTTATGACAGAAAATTCATCTAAAATAAGAGAAAGTATAGTGAGGGGTCAAGGTGCAATTGACCCAGGTAGCTCAATTACTCTATATGGTCAACCTAACACACAAGGAGCTCTCATAATTTGTGATTCAACCCAGAGAAATGAAATCCTAGAGAGAGAGGGAGAGTTAGGGTTTGAAAGGGGAAAGTGATGAAGATGTTAACCTAGGGTTTTGCAGTTTGAGGAATGATGAAATCATGTAAGTTTAGCTTCTTTGAATATAGTTTCATAGTGAATCTTCTCCCACATGTCAAGATTTTGTCCCCTCCTCTGATTTGATCCAAAATGGTATCAAAACTTCCCCTTTTCTCACTCTTTCTTCATAATCCCTCATTTTTAGGGTTTCCGAGTTGAAAGGAAGAAGAATCGGGTGAATTGCTACAGATTTGATATGAGATCAAGATTTTTAGGGATGAACTGTGTTTTTAAGGTGTTTTCATGCCTTAGGGTGAGTGGGAACTTCCTTTAAACAATATATTGCATGAAAATTGGTTAAATCATCTATAATCTTTAATTGCTTAGTATGCAACTACAAACCCTGAATTGAGTGTTTGATCTAAGTTGTTACAAAATGATATGAAACAGATTCTTCCTCTATTTGGATGAATTTCAGATGATAAAATCATATTATAAATGTATAAAATACATCCTAATGAGAATTCCCTAAGTATTCGCAGAGGTTATAAGAGTAAACTGAAATATAGAGAATGTGTCTATGAATGCAATTGTTGTATAATTAAATAGAGAAGTTTGTTTATCTAGATTCCCTTGGTTATGAATGATTATTTATCTGAATGCATAGTACATATATGTTAGATACTATTTTGGATATCATGTGATGTGAATAGTGTTTTCTTGATATCTTCGTAAAGAGGGTGAAGCCCTATATGAGTGGAAAGTTGGAAATTTGTGAATAAATATGGTGAAATCCATTTGAAGTGTTTTTCTTGACATCATAGACTCTATTTATGAAATGTTATTCTTGATTCATAATATCTCAATGAATGGCATGGAAAACCCTAATTTAGCTCAATTCGAGGATTTCATACATATGTTGATTGTATATGACTTGTTTAAAGCAGTCTGTATTTAGTGGATGTTTATGACATATTAAATCCTTATGAGAGCCATGTGGTAAGTGAATGAGGTAAATGAAACCCTAAGGATATGGTGTTCAATGAATTAATAATTTTGATTACCATGTTCTCAGTTTGAGATGCACAACCCAGGATTTGGGTCGATGTGTACGTTTTCCAAGAAAGTGCAAATAATTTATGGGTGCAAATGACGATTTCTCATATGCTAAGTAATTAGCTCTTATCAGTATATTAAGATGTTTAATTGCATGATTCTAGTGTATAAGTGCCAAATGGACAAGCATTATGTTTATTTAAGTATTTTAGTCTCCCTGCATGTATAGTATGTTGATTTCTCAGTATATTACAGTGTTTGAATATACTGCTTTGCCATGTTAAGGATGATATACATGTTGTGTTATATACTTCAAATAAATAGACACGGTACCATAGACATACCAGAGTCAAGTATAAGTAAGGGAAAAGATACAATATAGTAAGAGCTTTCCAAGAAAAATAAAATAATAGATTTATGAGCCCTGAACATCGTAGATTTCCTACGAATGTATGCAATGTAGGGAGGAAACGATCCACCCTGGCAGCGACCAGTATACAAGGATCAGATCGCACCCACAGAGCGTGCGGGGAGACAAAGCCCTTGAAGAAGTCTCCTAAGAGAAGATAGGTTACACAACATGAATTGGAGATCCCAGTGGTAACCCAGAGGTACCCACAGAGTGTACCAAAATGAGGCCCACAGAGCATCTCAAACCCTCTGCATGTGTACTCAGCCTAGAAGGAGAGGTCTAGTTAAAGGCCGGCTGTTTAGCTTCCTTAGTCAGATGTGATGGTTCAAGTCAAGTAGACTCAGATTCAGTTCAAGGCTTAGCTTCCTGGGTTTTAAACTAAGTCTTGTACGGTGAGATCATAGTTCTCTACGAGTCTTCATATGTAGAATACACTACATATGATCAGGGCATAAGCTAAAATATGTTCATATAGTTTTAAAGAGTTTCTTATAAGTAAGAAAGGCTAAGAAAGATTTGAGTACAATTTCCCAGCAATTATTCTTTATATGTTTCTGAATTATTAGTTCTCTTTGAAATTTATCAAGCATGCTCATATATTGATTTGCTCTTGTTGATATCTAGAGTATCCTACCATATTTATGATTGTCAATGATCAATCTCTTTAAAGCTTACTGCTATTATAATTGATATCAGTTGCTCAAAAGTATATCTATAATTATAGTAGTTCTTTAGACTATTTCTTTGAAGTACTCATTGACTAAGCGAGTAGGCTCACCCCTCTACTCAAAATTTTTAAGGAAACCATGGGAGTTGAAGATATCATTGCATCAGAGTAGATCTACTACAAGAGTTATGTATGAGTATAGTTAAGTTCCGTCAGTCCTTGTCACTCTAGGTCCTTATAAAGAAATAAGAGAGAGTTGTAAATGATGATGTATACCATTATTCGTCTTTTAGCAATATATGTGAATTAGCAAGTCTTATGTGCTTAAAAGTATGAGAAACATAATGAATGTTCATACATGCATTTTTACTGTTGAAATCAGATTAGAGAAATCAATGTTGAGATTCCCTTTTAAAGTTAGTTTATGTGGTTCATTGGGAGAAAACAAAGAGTTTGAAAAAGAAGAAAAAGTTAAGGGTGATCTTTGTATTACGTTAAATCCTCAATTTATGCCCTAATCTCATGATTAGTGGTAATTGTGAGATCGGGGTGTAACACCTACATTCATCATCAATCTGCATGCATGTGAGATAAGCATATCCCTAGAACAATATAAACACAAAGGTGGTCAAGTCTCATAAACTTGAAACCTGATAGAGAAAGGAATACTTCCAATCTTCCAAATATATAAAATATGGGCCAAGAATCACACATCTTGCCCTGGGTATGAGGTTCCTTTCCATCCAAAAAGAGCAGGAAATATCATATTTGCTCTGCAGGAAATAAAACATCTGCCATAAAAACCAATGCAATTATACTACTCTAGTGCTACTTAATCACATAGCATGTTAAATGTAGAGGAAAGTAGAAAGTATAGTCAGAATATATAAGCTAGTCACCACATAAGTGACCAAAATATACATCCACCTCATAAGTGGGCAAAAGACATCACATGTCATCTTTTAGAGTTCCATCATGAACAAAGCATAAGATAAGAGTTCAAAATAATATCCATGATCACATGATCAATATCAAATAAGGTAGTTCACATGAACCATGGTTTTCAAAATAAATGGCATTGTGTATAGGCTAATGTCCATAGGACAAAGAGAATGAATAAGCATAGGTGAATTGATCAACATAGAAGAATAGGGGATACATCATACCTCAACTTCAGAGTATAAACAGTCCAAGTCAAGCCTAGGCCTACAAAGAACCTCTAGGGAAGGTGGACATGTCTAATAAGTAAGGTTCCTAAGCTTAGAGAGGTTGGTTTCTCCAACAAAGCTCCTATCTCGAGCAAGAAGCACCTTCTCCACTGTAGAGGTGAAAAACCCTAACAAAAGAACATGGAGATGTGGTATTTATGGGTTCTAGGTGGGGTTGCACCATGGAAGGCCATGATTATGACCTAGAGGATGGTGGAAGGAAAACTACAACATTAAAATAGGTAATGCAAGGAGTAAACTTACTACTTTTGGTCAAAATAACCAAGGAGGAGCTTTAGAAACCCTAAATAGAGAAATTTGGAACCCTAGGAGCCTTCTTCGCCAAGGTAGGCACCTCCTTTTACCTTGGGACAACACCTTCGTGGAAAAATAGAGTAGGAATGATGCTATAAGATAGAGGAAATAAATGAGAGGAAGTGTTTTTGAATTGGGATTTGGAAGGGGTAGATATGGCTATATAAAGAAAGAGGTCAAGTATGAGGTGTCTATGAGACTTTCCATGTGTCATGTATAAGGGTGTCCACAGAAATGCAAGCCTTTATGGATAAGCAAGAGGTCAAGAATGAGGTGTCAAGTTACTTTCCATGTGTCCAATGCTAAGGGTTCCTATAGACATGCAAACCTTTATGGATAAGGAAGAAGTCAAGCATGAGGTCTCCATAGAGCTTTCCATGTGTCAGCCTAAGGATTTCATGGCCATGCAAGAGGACATCTCATAGGGGCTTCTTGAATATAAAATTTTGGTTTTTGTACACTTATAGGCCATCCCAACCGTCCTCCAATCAAAGAAATAACTCCATTGGTTGATAGCTTCTAAAGATAAGCTCATTTATAAAGAGGGTAATCCCTAAAATGCCCTTGGAAAGTAACACCTTCAAACCAAGGTGCAACTAGGTGCCCCATGGTTCAAAAAATCAAGAATGATAAGGGAATATATAATTATTATAATGCATGGAACAATTTTCAAAGGAAACATCTCAATTGGTAAATTGCAGAAAAGTCCAGAATGTACCTAAAATTGCATAACTTGCACAAACAACATCCAAATTGGACCAAACTTCATCCACAAGTTATCTTGGATGTTTTGAATATGTATTTTCCATTATTTCCATATTTTGAAGTTATATAATCACATTATTCATTACTTATGCCTTTTACTCATTTTCTCTCTCCTAAAACTTAAACTAATATTTCAAGGTTTTCCAAATTAGATGAAATTTGACATGTAGGCTAATTTTTATATTTATATTTTGAATTTGAATTTTTTTTCCACTTTTGAGACTTCTTTTTATGAGATATGCCATATGTCCCATTAACGGCCCATTATCTAAATTATTCATCCAATTAAGTTCCTTATGTTACAATTATGTGGCATATTTTATGTATCCATTATAAACCTAAGATTAATGTTAAAACATTAGGTGACATTAAGGTGATATATACATGAATTATCTCATTGGGGTTATACTAAACATCTATTTATATCTAACCTTCAACCTTGTTTGGCTAAGTCCAAAATGTCAACTTCCAGGGTAGGGTCCGAGATCTAGTATGTTACATCACACCACCCCTTAAAGGGATTTCGTCCTCAAAATCAAAACATACACATATAAGAAAACAACTTGTTCACCACCCCTTAAAGTATTCATATTATAAAGTCAAAACTATTTAGGTACAAAAGGTTCAATTACACTTCCTTACATCCAACTACATAAGCATCATGCAAAAAAAGAAACATAACTTGTAAAGACTAACTATGAACTATGGGTTAACATGCTCTTGTCCATCCTCAAACAAGCCTTTACACCTGGGCGATTAGTTCAACATATTAGGGTCCCTAAAGATAAATCATATAGATGTCTAAGGCTACTATTGCCTAAAAGCATGCTATTTCAGACAATTCATATCAGCTCAGACCAAGTTGGTATCATATGGATTTGGGAGTCCTCGTAAACCAAGCTAGTGGTGCAGAGGAAAATATTGCCAGCCCCAGAACCCTGATCCTTTCTAGACACCTTTTCTTTCAACTTGATGTCCTAGTATATGCCTAAGGTTCAAGCTAAACAACCTCAAGTTACTATGGTTACTTATGCATCTTTTAGTTGTAACTATTTTAGGGATCTATTCATCATTATTCTAATGTGGAACTATAGGATCCTAAATCAAACATTCAACATCTATTGATCAACTCTAGGGCAAACATGTCACTTAAAGGTAAGGCAAGTATTTTAACTAGGGATACAAAATTGAAATAGTCAGATTCCAACTACCATCGGCTCTGATACCATGCTATAAGGAGGTGGGATCACCCCTTACTAAAAACATTTTGAGGTTCTTAATGCAAAGAGTATAGAAAATATAGCTTTTAGAATAATAAGTCAAGGAGAAATAAAAAAAGATCCAAAAACATCTTTTTAATTTTATTTAATGCATTGCAAATACTTGAATAATAATAGTAATGGGGTTTTCCCTTTCTTTCCTATCAAAGAAGTCTACAAGAGAAGAAAGATAAAGAGTAAGCGGCATGGAATTCAAAATTTGAATTAAATGATTTGGGAAATAAGTATTTCTTTTCCTTTTTATAGATTGTAAGATAAAGTCACTAATATTCATAATTCTCTGTCCTATTTGGTTTTTAAAAATGAGAATAATAAAGTGTTCCTTTTTCATCAATTTCAAAAATATAAGAAGATTCACTCACTTGGGGGAAAATAAGTGACTTTCCCTTTTCTTTTACATATACATAGAAGGGAAGTATTAGTATCTTTTATTTTCTCTCTCCTTCAAAGAAATTACACAAAAAGGGAAAGAAAGAGGTGTGATATGACTTTTGAAGAGATTAATATTATTTATCTCGAATTTTGGAGCAAAAGATCACAATGGAACATTTTATCTCAATTATCTAATTTATTGGTGCATTTAAATAAAGATGAGTGAAATAGAAATTATAGACAAAACGGGTGAAAAGACTAAATATGCTTGGATAGAAACATTCTAGTTTATCTAACTAACATATGGTCCAAATTTTAACCCCATTGGATTTTATTTGACCCTCCAATTAAAATGGGGAAGTTTGTATGTAGTTTGACTAAGATTTGCATTTAATGCATTCAATTTCGTAAAATTTGGATATATGTAGTTATCATGCCCTTTCTTTAATCATGCATGCATTCCAGACCATTTGATCTTGATTTGATGGTGGAGAGATTATCCCCTACCTCTGATCAATTTGGTTAGTATGACAGTAGCCACTTTGATTTTTCCCCGAATGATGTCACCCTCATTTCTTGCTCTTTCCTCAGGATTTCTTTTCCCTCACCTTTGTTTTTCTCTCCCGCATTTGATGACCCCTAGCTTGTCACCTGTTGTGCCCTATATATAAAACACCCATTAGGGCTTATGACTCTCTCTCTGTCAAAAAACACAACTACCGTTGCACCCTCCCCAGTTCCTGTTCAAGCACCTGATAGCATCATCAACCCTTTCTTGACCTTCTCTCTCTATAAAATACATCCCCAAGACCCCGAGGCATCCAAACATGCTCCCTTTTCATTTTCAGAAATGATGACCTCGCCCCAGTCCTCTCCACCACCTCCAACAAATTGGACGACTAGTAAGCATCCTCAAAACCCTTCCTTTGATTTAGCACCACTAGCTTGCCTTGTAGTCACTACAAATGACGTACCCTCTAGTCGCAGTTGGGGACCTCGTCGACGCTTGTCACCCCAGTGTTTCATTTGGTATCCAACCTCATGTCTTCACTGCCTAACTTAACAAGATGCTATAAAATAGTTTTCCGCTATTGGTTTCTTGCCTTCCCAACCATAGTGATGATTTTAGATTTCGTACTTCTTCCCTATTTTCTGATAAAGACAAAACATGGATATCCTCGTTCCTTTCCTTTTTCTTATTTGTCTTCACTAGCCCACAACGATGAGTTCCTGACCTCTCTTATCACTTCCATTGTCTTCATCATTGCCCTCATTCCCACAACAGTAGCCGACCATTGTCACGACCTGAGTTTGGTGTCTAGAGTAGCATACAACCTTTCTTATGGTTTGTCAACTTTGTCTCGGTGTAGGGGTGTTGATCGGGGTCTCAGTTTCTCTAAAAATCCCACATTCTTTAGCACTGCATGATCAAGGTTTCACTTCCCACTTGCAACTCACACCAGATGGGATGGGGAAGAAACTAGGTCACAAAAATACCTTGGTGCCCCCGTTGTTTTAATTCAATGATTTTAATCACATGGGCAATCTTGTAATTTAATGCTTGACAACTTAGTAGTCGTGTGTACTCTTCAAGCGAGTTTAGAGCCACATGGCGATTCCTAGATGGGCTACCTTGAAGTGGGCTTGGTTCCTCAATGGGCTGATGGATCTATATAACACACACGTGGCATTTTTCCTCAAATTCTTATTGGATGTATTTTTCTAAATTTGTAATAAATCACTTGATGCTTAGAAAAATGAGAAAAAATATTTTGAAAAGGGCTTTTAGGGAGTAATATGAATATCTTGGTTTTAGAGTCTATTTCTAATTTTCCAAATGTTGGATTTATAAGAAATAAAAATTAGGGTTAATGTTGTGAATAAAATGTATATTAATATGTAATGTAATTTGGATAGGGTGATTAGGGTTTTTCTAACCCAAGAAGTGATTAGGGCTTATTCAACATAAGAAGAGAGAGAAGATACTCTCCAAGTGAAAAGGTAAGTGGTTCATGCAAATTAACATAGCTAAATTGTTTGATTTATATATGTGTGTATGAGAATTGCAATGAATCTCATATTTATGCTATGTGTTGTCCCAATTGCTAAAAGTCTGTAAGTTGATGATGAACTGAGATTTATATTTTATATTGTATCACCTTCATAAAATTTAGTGATAAAGTTACAAATAAAGTCTAAATGAAAGTTAAGAGTTTTAAGAGAAAGAAAATGTTAAAAGTAAATGTATATAAGTTCCTCATAAGAGAAGAGGCACTTCGGTGCTACCCAAGAGGCACTTTAGTGCATAAGAGAAGAGGCACTTCAGTGCAATCTAAGAGGCACATTTGTACATAAGAGAAGAGGTACATTTGTGAAATTAGAGGACCCTTATGTAGGCTAAGATAAAAGAAATTGATCTGAAAGAAATCGCAAGTCTTTTCAATGTTCAATGCTAAATGTCTATTTTCACTTTCCAAGTTTTCTTAAATTATAATAAGTTCAATTCCACATACCATTGGTTTTATGCATGGCTAGAGGTGTGATGCCCACAGGTTAGGAGCAATCTCTGGAGGGAAAAACCATTTGAAGAGAAAATCCTAGCTCAGGGTCTTCAAGGAGAAAAGCATCAGTTGGATGCTAACTGTACCTAATTTATAGATCCTTTTCATTTTGTTAAGATTATTTATATGTGAACCTCGTTAAGGATTTGAGAATGATATTTGTAATTTTATTTCCCTATGGTGGTTTAAACAAACTTTATTTTGTATAATGAATATCATGTTGTGGCATCCCCTTGGAAAGTGTGTAAAATTGTGCTTCCTCTCTCTAATGTGAATAATTTTACAAATGGGGTGTTACTGTCACTGAAGCGGCTTCTTCTCCAGAGTACTTCTGGGATACTAAATAAAAATAATAGTTCATTAATACAATAGTTCAATAATATAAAATATTAGCTAGCAAGATACATAAATATAAAATTATAATTGAACTAGGGGAGAATAACTAATGAAATAAAGAAAAAAATGATTATTTGAGGTTAATGACAGGAGACAATGTGGATGGAAAAAGTATACAAAGGGGGGTATTTGGAATTTTGTGAAAAGGAGAGGGGGTTATTCAAGATTTGGTAAAGGAGCGGGGGTTTCTTGGAACTTTTGGAAAGGTAAGGGGTTATGGGAAAAAGCTCCAAGCCTTACTTGATACCTAAATTATGTGCCTTTTGATTTTCTTACTCTACTCTTGTATACTCACTTCTGACTTGGATATGTAAAAATAAAATAGGTAATTTTATGGTATTTTTAGGTAACATGTAATTGAGAGAAAGCTAACTAATATTAGTCGACTATGTACACAACCAGCCCCCTTCATCATTTAGATTGAACTATGTGTACTGAAGATAGCATCTAAAGAACACTAGTGCAATAAGAAATTAAGCAAAGCAAAAACATAATTAGAAACTCCATTGATCCTATACCATTTACCAATCATAGATAATCATTCTCATCAATATATGGTGAATACACAAAAAACATTGTTAGTTTAGAAGATTTAATTTAATTAGGACACTTGCAAAGGAGTGTCACATGTAACAGACCAGAGATTCAATCATACAATCTAGTGGTAAATTAACTTTTGGTACGACACACAGAACACAATCCAAATTATACATACAAAATCTTTTGACATTTTTAATTCCAAGATCTGGATCAAATGGGAGTATTTTAGAACTATGGTAGGGCCCTCCTTTATTTTTAGTTCAACTCCACTCTTTTAGTATTTGAATACTAAATCAGCCCCTATTCTAATAGTGGACCAGCTCTATTTGAATAGAGGAGTTGCTTCTTTTTAATACTAGGACAACTCTCATTAGAAAAATAGAGCAGCATTTTCTTTTAGTACTAGAGTTGTTCTATTGTAAATATGGGAGTTTTCCTTGTACAAATACTAGAGCTACACAATTTTAATGCTACGTTTGCTCCTTTATATAGTAGAATGTCTTTTTTTTTAATAGGGTAGCTCCTTTTGTATAATGGAGCCACTCCTTTTGTAACTGACTCCTTTTGCATAATACAACTACTCCACTTGTACAATGTGGTGGCTCCATTATATAATGGAACTGCTCCTTTTGTACATTAATGACATTCTTTTTGTATATTGAAACTACTCAAATTTTACAATTGATCCACTCCTTTTGTACACAACAGTTATTCTTTTTGTACAATGGAACAACTCCATTAGTACATCACAACAACTCTAGTTTTACACTAAAATTTCTTTTTGGATATAGTTGTACAATAAAATTACCCCTTTCATACATTACAATTGTTCTTTTTCTTAATGAAGCAACTCTTTTATAACAATAGAACAAATACACTTGGATACTAGAATAACTTCTCTTGAGAAAATGGGTTGTCTCACATCGTTGCTAAAAGACAAATTAAAATTATCTATTGTAGGATTCTAACCCCTAAACCTCCACTTAAACACTAATATTGCACCCTACTTGAGAATGGGGGAAATGGAGATATAACGATAAAAATCTATCTATTTTGGTTGTGAAATGTAAAAAATAAAAGATGAGTGCTCTAAGTGGTCACCACATTTTCAACGAGAAATGACGAAAAACAAGATAAATTGTTAAAGCCAATGTGTAGATATAAGTTGTCATCCAAGTCAGAAAAATAAAGAACAAACCCATAGATTAGAATCATCTATCTTGTTACAAATAGGAAATATTAACACCTATATCCCGCCCAGTGAACTACTTCAAGGCGCTATTTTGTTATGAAGAAAAGCGTGATTTAGTACAGTTAAAATAGAATTCTAAGAGAAACATAAAATAGACTTTTATTTGTGGGTGGACTTTTAGTACTTGAGATGGTTGTGTCCTTCCCATCATTGCCCTAAAAGTAGATAGATTGGGGTCCTAATCACCTCGGAACCTTCCATGATGGAAAACCCTCACGAGTCATTAGGACGGATGCGTAGGATTTAACATGTTAATAGAAGATGTAGGCTGACGAAGAGGATCTGATTTTCCAGATGAAATAAATAACAAAAATTATAAAAATAACATAGAAATTGTAGTGGTTTCAATATATCAGATGCAATGGTTATAGATCAAATATAGCAGTTGTTAGAGCAGATATATTAGTTATTGTGACAACCTCAATTTTCTCTCTCTTTTGCTATACTATTTATTTCTCTATTAGTGGATCACATCACTCAATATGAGTTCAATCACAATACTAGAGGGAGATGAAGACCTAATTTGATCACATTGATGACGAATTTGATGATATGTTGCTCTATTTTGAGAAATTCAACTAGTAGCATGTTATATCATGTCACCTTCTTACATCTAATTTTGAACCTCATTAATTTGTTGTTTTGGATTCCTATTATATATCATGATGTAGATTTTTCAATAATGAATCCAGCGGCACAAAAATCACCCTAATCAGACCTTTGTAGCATGAGTTATGCAAGCTTGAAGATGCTTTGATTTACCTTGATTTTATGTACCCTTTTCTCTATTGGGCTGGCCTACATAGGCCCAAATCCGCACGTGGCCCATTTTCCTGTTCCCTCGTCCCTTTCCTCTTTAGGAAACCAGCGAGGCGACTGGAAAAAGGAAGGATTCTCCGCCTCCACCCAGTTGAGTAACGGAAGGGAACCATGTCTCACAACCCTAACTTGTTTCATATAAAACCCCCTCATCTAACCCTATCCCTTCCCCCTCGTTTTGCCTTTCTCCTGACTCTTCTATCCTCTCCCTCCTGCTCTGCTCTGTCTCCTCAAGCTACTCACTCGACCCGACCCCTCCTTGCCCTCTTGAGAGGTGCGACAGCCATGACGATGTGCATCAGGTGCACAGACGCCTCGACTAGGCCCCTAGCATCGTCGACTGGACTCATCTCGGTCAGCTGGAGCATGCTCGATCGCCCAGCAGATGGGGTGAAGCTTCCCCTGTTCGCACTCTGTTCCCATAGATGGGAAACAGAGGTCACGAGAAATAGGACAACGGGAGTCTGGCCAGCGGTAGGAAGGGTCTCGGGACCTTTGGCGGCGGTGGGCGGCGCCTCCTGGCGGTTCGTGGCTGGGAGGGGCTAGTTAAGGGGGTGACCTGAAGCGGTGGCCAGCGACGCAGGTCAACCAAACCAGCCAGGACACAATGGCGAGCGACTGGAAGTTGGTGCGCCCTGAGCCGCCGGATTTCCCATCATGGGCCAAGATCCATCAATGAATGACATGGTAACGACCCTCCTCACTTCTCCAAAGTTCATGATGTAAATGTTACAAAAATTGTAACTCCTATCCCTCTAATCCAATTATGGCCATATTATATACCAAATTGATCACCTCGACAAAACCTACCATTTGGGCATGGTTCCAGGTCCTAATTCTAATGTTTACTCCACTGATTTCTTGAAAATGATAACTTTATCCATGTTGAGTTCATTCAATGCACCTAAGTGATAAAACTTGAATCTTTAATGATCATCTATCTCCTAATCATGAAATCAGTAATATTTATTCACCTTGAACTAAGATGAGATCTTAATCTCCTCTTTTGATCCGTGGTTGCCCTAATGCATGTTGTAGCTTGTTCATGGACTTTAATGCATGATTATGATGAAGTTTGAATCTTTGATATACTTATAGCTTCCTAAGCATCAAATCATTAGCTCTTTTGCTCTTGTGATCCTAATGAGGGCCCTAATCAACCCATTGTTCATGAATGACCTCGATTGTACTTATGTGCCTACTTTGGACTATAATGTTGAACGTTGCCTAGATTGCTAATCTCACTTCTAATGGACATCCACCTAATATTGTTATATGTTTCTTATGACCTAATGTTGTTGATCTAAATCATCTTTTAGATCTAGACCTCTTGACTCGATGAATCATGATCTGGGGTGCCCTATTGTGAGTTGTTTGACCCTAGAATGCATGTAAATGCCTTAAACCTTGTTAGGATTGTAGAAAGAGCATGGAACGTCATAATGATATGAAACTTGAACCACACCATTATGATGACCTCTAAATCAACACAATATCATATAACGACCCAATAAGCAACTTGGAACCCATCTTGGCCAAAACTCTAAAATACATCTAATTTGGGTTAATGATAATAATCTAATGCATATATGTAATCTTATTTTTAATCAGGTTTGGCATGTGGCTAGATGGTAATGGACGTGTTAAGTTAAGAATCTCTGAATCAGGTATGGGCCTTATCTAGTTATATGACTACCGCTTTCTTGCTTGAAAAGACATATATTATATGCTTGTTTGTCTATTTTCTCAAATATTGCCATGTAGTATTGATATGTCATACTCGATGTTTGCTTCATCTGTTTTATAACTTGAACACATATATATTTGGAAATCCATTATAATATTGTTGATAAAGGGCTCTTGGTTACGACCTTGAGGTCCCTCTCGTATAAAAGGGTTAGCTAAGCTTGAGCACCCTTACGGACCCTTCCGACGGGAAGTTGGTCAAAGGCCTTAAACATGTTTGATATTGTTGGTATAATGGAGTGAAATGACATAAAATATGATTTCGCATTTGTTAAACAATTAACATGTTTATTCTTGTTTGTTTAATCTTGAAATCTTTTCTAAATTATGCAAAGCTTATATATATGTGTATCTTTCGGCCCCATACTCAACACCTCGTGTGTTGACCCATTTCTCGTATGTTGTTTTTAGGTTCAGAGATGGCTAGAAGGTTGATGGGCTTGGTGAGCTATGCTAGGTGTACTTGTTGTAAGATCCAGATATAGTATACATGAGCAGACTTGTACAAAGTGACTCTTGAACATGTAATTCTAATCATGTAATATAATGATGTTTCTTAATATATCTTGTTGATTGTTGAGATTATGTTGGTGCATTTATCTTATTATTTGTTCATGTGTGCTAAGCTTTACGCTTCCGCATTTCGCCTTTGGTATACGTTTGGTTCATGGGACTGGGATTCCAGTTCCGTGACAGATGGTATCAGAGCATGTACAATAACTACACCAAACATTGCTCACATGAAACACAAACTAAATTCACTTTACATCTCAACCCTAGAAACTTAATGAAATATCCTTGTGGATTAGGTTGACTTAGCCTCAAGGTTAGAACCTAGATGTTCTAGAACTAGGTGTAGACTTGTGTAAGTTGCCTCCCTAGACATGATTCGCGACATGTGCTTAGGATGTCTACACAAGTGTGCACCATGTTCTTACTAGTTCTCTAGGTGACATGATACTAGACTGCCTAATGAGTGTGGTAACTCGTTTTGGTTTTGGTTTTATTCGAATGGAGTATGGTGGTTTTTATCAAATGTTTCAACGTTGGAGAAAAACTATTTCAAATACTAGTATATGTACCTATAAAAAAATGTTACCACACTCAGAAAGGCAGTGAGTTTCCATGCAACCTAGAAGAAAGAGATGTAACATCAAGTCTAGATGAGAGAGTTTAGATGATAGTGATAGTCTCTAGAGTTGTCTAGAGCCATGATATAGGTTAGGCAAGTGAACAACCTAGAAACCTAAGATGATGATTATGATATTGATGATGATGTTGATGTTTTATAGGACCCAAGATGCTTGAGGAAGGTTAAGTATGTTTGATGATACGAGATGAGTTGACCATGCAACCCTAGCTAAACCAGCACCTTGTATGATATATACCACTTGGTTGATGTGCTAAACATAGCTAGTGGGTGGACATGCTTGCTTGTACCTAGTCTTGTATGTGTGGAAATATGATATATGGTTTGAGACCAACACGGGCCTCAATCTCTATACAAAGGAAGACCTCTAGCATGGGACATATGAATAGGAAGACATGTTGATATGAGTTGACTCGTATCGGGAAAAGGTTAGAGTACCTAAACTCCAAAATATTTGAAATGTTGGATAATATGAATGATGAAATACTTGATGATGAGTCCCTAGCTAGAATACTTCTAAGTATATGAGTTGAGTGACCTAGTGGATGGTTTCCTTGAAAATTTTGAACCCTAGATGTCCAATGAAAATATCTAACCCTAGAGAAAGAGGCAATTGAAAATTTTGATACTTGATATATATAGGTGAGGGAGATGACCCAAGCCCTAAGATGATGTATATGATGTATGATATCCATGATGAGCCTCATACTCGGGTTAGTAGTTGCAGATAAAGGAATCTAGTGTTTACCCTTAAGATGGGTAGAAATTTGTGTTACAGGTAGAATTTTGTGGTTAACATGTCTTGTTGGACACATATATGTCTTAGCTTGACTGGCTTGAAGCTCTTTTTGATACAAGTGAGAAAGTTAGGAAACCTTGATATTGATGATAATGTTGTCCCTCATATGATGCTTGATGCATGAAATAATCTCAATTACATTTAAAACATGATATATGCCCACACTCATATGCTAGACCTAGTATGAAATCAAACCATACATGAAGATGTAGTTTAGAAATCATGAACTCAATACAGTGATGCCTAGAGATCTTAGCTTGAATAGTTAGGGGTAATGCTCCTAATCTCATACCCCGAATGAAAAAAAAACATAACTAAGTAGAAATTTTTGGGAAAGGCTATTGTAAAGATTACACACTAATTGATAACCTCGCTTGAAGCCATGACCACGCAGATTTTCATTTGAGGATTGATAATAAAGATTTTGATGATACCCTTGGTCTCATATGAAGATATGAACAAAAACCCTAAGGTATGGATACTAGGCAATGGAAAACCCTAATGCCATGATGATGTCAAAATATGTTGGGATAATAAGTAAATGTGTATATCATCGATATGAGTACCACCCTTGATGGCAATAACCTAGTGTGGACCCATCATGCAAAATGCCTTCATAACCATGGTAGGATACCTAGACTAGATAGATTTTGGCTTTGACTCTCAACTATGATCTTGGTTGAATTTCGAGGACGAAATTCTTGTAAGGAGGGAAGGATGTGACAACCTCGATTTTCTCTCTCTTTTGCTATACTATTTATTTCTCTATTAGTGGATCACATCACTCAATATGAGTTCAATCACAATACTAGAGGGAGATGAAGACCTAATTTGATCACATTGATGACGAATTTGATGATATGTTGCTCTATTTTGAGAAATTCAACTAGTAGCATGTTATATCATGTCACCTTCTTACATCTAATTTTGAACCTCATTAATTTGTTGTTTTGGATTCCTATTATATATCATGATGTATATTTTTCAATAATGAATCCAGCGGCACAAAAATCACCCTAATCGGACCTTTGTAGCATGAGTTATGCAAGCTTGAAGATGCTTTGATTTACCTTGATTTTATGTACCCTTTTCTCTATTGGGCTGGCCTACATAGGCCCAAATCCGCACGTGGCCCATTTTCCTGTTCCCTCGTCCCTTTCCTCTTTAGGAAACCAGTGAGGTGACTGGAAAAAGGAAGGATTCTCCGCCTCCACCCAGTTGAGTAACGGAAGGGAACCATGTCTCACAACCCTAACTTGTTTCATATAAAACCCCCTCATCTAACCCTATCCCTTCCCCCTCGTTTTGCCTTTCTCCTGACTCTTCTATCCTCTCCCTCCTGCTCTGCTCTGCCTCCTCAGATACATGTGGCAGCGCCCATCGGGCTACTCACTCGACCCGACCCCTCCTTGCCCTCTTGAGAGGTGCGACAGCCATGACGATGTGCATCAGGTGCACAGACGCCTCGACTAGGCCCGTAGCATCGTCGACTGGACTCATCTCGGTCAGTTGGAGCATGCTCGATCGCCCAGCAGACGGGGTGAAGCTTCCCCTGTTCACACTCTGTTCCCACAGATGGGAAACAGAGGTCACGAGAAATAGGACAACGGGAGTCTGGCCAGCGGTAGGAAGGGTCTCGGGACCTTTGGCGGTGGTGGGCGGCGCCTCCTGGCGGTTCGTGGCTGGGAGGGGCTAGTTAAGGGGGCGACCTGAAGCGGTGGCCAGCGACGCAGGTCAACCAAACCAGCCAGGACACAATGGCAAGCGACTGGAAGTTGGTGCGCCCTGAGCCGCCGGATTTCCCATCATGGGCCAAGATCCATCAATGAATGACATGGTAACGACCCTCCTCACTTCTCCAAAGTTCATGATGTAAATGTTACAAAAATCGTATCTCCTATCCCTCTAATCCAATTATGGCCATATTATATACCAAATTGATCACCTCGACAAAACCTACCATTTGGGCATGGTTCCAGGTCCTAATTCTAATGTTTACTCCACTGATTTCTTGAAAATGATAACTTTATCCATGTTGAGTTCATTCAATGCACCTAAGTGATAAAACTTGAATCTTTAATGATCATCTATCTCCTAATCATGAAATCAGTAATATTTATTCACCTTGAACTAAGATGAGATCTTAATCTCCTCTTTTGATCCATGGTTGCCCTAATGCATGTTGTAGCTTGTTCATGGACTTTAATGCATGATTATGATGAAGTTTGAATCTTTGATATACTTATAGCTTCCTAAGCATCAAATCAGTAGCTCTTTTGCTCTTGTGATCCTAATGAGGGCCCTAATCAACCCATTGTTCATGAATGACCTCGATTGTACATATGTGCCTACTTTGGACTATAATGTTGAACGTTGCCTAGATTGCTAATCTCACTTCTAATGGACATCCACCTAATATTGTTATATGTTTCTTATGACCTAATGTTGTTGATCTAAATCATCTTTTAGATCTAGACCTCTTGACTTGATGAATCATGATCTGGGGTGCCCTATTGTGAGTTGTTTGACCCTAGAATGCATGTAAATGCCTTAAACCTTGTTAGGATTGTAGAAAGAGCATGGAACGTCATAATGATATGAAACTTGAACCACACCATCATGATGACCTCTAAATCAACACAATATCATATAACGACCCAATAAGCAACTTGGAACCCATCTTGGCCAAAACCCTAAAATGCATCTAATTTGGGTTAATGATAATAATCTAATGCATATATGTAATCTTATTTTTAATCAGGTTTGGCATGTGGCTAGATGGTAATGGATGTGTTAAGTTAAGAATCTCTGAATCAGGTATGGGCCTTATCTAGTTATATGACTACCACTTTCTTGCTTGAAAAGACATATATTATATGCTTGTTTGTCTATTTTCTCAAATATTGCCATGTAGTATTGATATGTCATACTCGATGTTTGCTTCATCTGTTTTATAACTTGAACACATATATATTTGGAACTCCATTATAATATTGTTGATAAAGGGCTCTTGGTTACGACCTTGAGGTCCCTCTCGTATAAAAGGGTTAGCTAAGCTTGAGCACCCTTACGGACCCTTCCGACGGGAAGTTGGTCAAAGGCCTTAAACATGTTTGATATTGTTGGTATAATGGAGTGAAATGACATAAAATATGATTTCGCATTTGTTAAACAATTAACATGTTTATTCTTGTTCGTTTAATCTTGAAATCTTTTCTAAATTATGCAAAGCTTATATATATGTGTATCTTTCGGCCCCATACTCAACACCTCGTGTGTTGACCCATTTCTCATATGTTGTTTTTAGGTTCAGAGATGGCTAGAAGGTTGATGGGCTTGGTGAGCTATGCTAGGTGTACTTGTTGTAAGATCCAGATATAGTATACATGAGCAGACTTGTACAAAGTGACTCTTGAACATGTAATTCTAATCATGTAATATAATGATGTTTCTTAATATATCTTGTTGATTGTTGAGATTATGTTGGTGCATTTATCTTATTATTTGTTCATGTGTGCTAAGCTTTATGCTTCCGCATTTCGCCTTTGGTATACGTTTGGTTCATGGGACTGGGATTCCGGTTCCGTGACAGTTATAGTAGTTAGTTGCAACAAGTAAGACAATTTATCATTCTATAGATGCTAATAAGGAAGAAGGTGTTAGAGTAATGATTCTCTGATCATGAGCAATAAGAAATATAACAAGGAAGGTAGTTAGATCCTCTGGATTAAGGAGTTTTGAAAGGGGCTCCAATTACAGATGATATGGGGATATTTAGGGCTTGGGGTTCTGGACAGAACCTTTTGGAAGAGATAGAAGATTGCCACAATGCGCTCCACAGGAAAGGTGCACCAATCGAGGAGACTGGCCACATGGAATGTGGATGATAGCTCGGTTCCGTTGGGTTCTAAATTGGTTGAATATTGATTTTTTGATTGTCTAGCAATTTTAGGAATATTCTAGAGAAAACAAATAAAGTTACATTTAAAATAATATGAGATTAGCTTTTGGATGTTTTTGTAATAGAAATCAAATATCCTAAAAAAATAATATTTAGTTTCTAATAATTCTCAAGTAATTTATAAAAAAAACAACCTATACAATGCAAAATTGAATAAAAATTATATTTTTGATCTGAAAAGATGGTTTTGTATAGATATCTCTAAACAAGCTAAAGTGGATAAAATTAGATGAATTAGATATATGAAAAAAGTGTGGAAAATGTAAAAAAATGATACATGTGAAAAATTGGTGGAATGTGGAATGAACTCCATCATTAACTATACAATTTACATTAGTCATGATTTTTTTTACCGAGAGACAGCAATGGGGTGTCAACAGTTTGCCCCTCTCAATGCAAAATTTGAGATAAGAGTGAGAACCACATGTTGGAGTCAAGTCTAACCTCAAGTTTTTTATCATGGAAGGTCTAAAAGGTTGGACTCATCAATGATATTCTGACAATCCTTATGGATTGTGAAAAGAAAATGTGATGTCTTTTCCAACTAAGGATGAGTTGACAAAATAGTCATCATAAAAAAACTAGGATTGGGAATGAATGATCCTTCAAGAGTAAGGGAACCTCTTTCTGAAGCACTTGCCTATTTCTAATCAATTATTCATTCCCATCAAATTTTGATGAGGCGGAAGAGGTTTTTGGCTACAAAAGTGACTCTCATCACCGCTTTTGATTTTACATCAACATGTTTTATTCTCTCACTAACTCATGTCTTAGTGACAAAAAGGTGGGCGTGAAAAAGAAAAATGGGATTGTGGTTTGTTGAAAGATATTAAGATCAAGAGTCTATGATCATTGAAAAATAGTGGCAACTACTCTGCTTGAATTTTTTTCTTTTTGAGAAAAGAATAATCACCTCTCTTCCTATGCATCTTTAGTTATTATCTTATTTACTTAGTAGGCCAATTTAGAGTCAGCACTAGAATTCTTTATAGGTGAATATGAAAATGTTGCCTATTGGGATTGTGCTTGGATCTTCGAGATTAGAGATTGAGCATTAGACAAACTTTTATATTTGAGGGGGCCTTTTGGCAAAAGATTGTGTTGGTTAGTTGTATGTTTGATTGAGGCATATGAGATTGAGTTGAGATTGGATGCTTAGAAAATTTATCTAGTGATATGTGGCCTCCACAAAATGTTCCCCTATTGGTTCTCCCTTTGTTCTCTAGAGTGTTGATGAGCGGTTATCCTTGACTCTCTAATTCTTTATCTCAAAAATTGGAGATTTGAGCCTGAACATAAGGTCATGAATCAAGTTTGGCAATTTGGTTTGAGTGATGATCTAAGATTTTTGATGAATGTGTGTGCAAAAGCAAAGTTGATAACCCTTGTCATGATTCAGGATTATTTGAATTGAAATGAATCTTGGTTTAGCTTTAAGATCATGAATCGGAACCTTAGAAAGATTTGGACATAAGAGCATGATGGTCTAGTTCAACTTTATAGAACAAGATGTTGTGTATTATAAAATAAACCTTCAAATTGGTTCAATTTCAGGTCATGATTTGAGATCCTAAAAACATTAAAAGATAATGAGCAGGGTTGGTCCAATTTTAGGTGATAGTTTGGGACCCTAAAAAGATTGAAACAATGTAGTTTAAAATTGGTTTATTTTTAGGTCATAGTCCAAGACAGTGGTGATCGTAGTCATAACTAATTTTTATTTTTCTTTGAGACACTTGGAGTTTTGACTTTCTAAGTCAATATTGGACACTCTTAGATTTTTAAAATTTTTGGTAATTTTTTACCTTTCTATGATTTGTTATGATTATTGAGATTTTTATGGTTCTAAAATTTTAGTGAAGTTTGAGGGACTTGTTTGCAACTTTTTTCAGAAGTTTATGTTTTAAAAAAGGGGAAATGGGAGGAGGTCAATCACTCTTCCCGTTTCTTCCCTACTTGAGGTGTGGCAATATGCGAGGAGTAGATGTGAGAAAATGAGATTTGCAATCATGCCGAGGAGAATGAAGTTAAACCAACAGATTGCGTCCATCTGATACCTCTGATTCAGCAGATCACTTTATTTGTCCAGCTAGACCTGATGGTGTGGTGATATGCTTCCTTCTTGTAGTAGTGTTTCTTCTAGACCACTTGCTTCAACGATATTATATGTGAATTTTAGCTATGTTCTTCTCAAAGAAGTAGCTTTCATTTTTCACTTTAGTTTGACCATTTTGGCACCTGTTGGAAAATTATGATTTTGTCTTCCCAATGTTCTTATGGTTTGGAGGTTGAAGATGACCTAGATGTATGTTCTAATTTTTATCCGGATAATTTCAATCATATTTTTCATATTCTCATCCATCTGTTGTCCGATTAAGCTAATAACAGTTGTTGTGGAAAGCTTATGACACTGTCGTCATTCTTGTGTAAATGGCAGCTTATGCCTGTTTTGAGAAAAATCCCATTGTGGATGACACAGGAATCGAGGTGTAACCATGATATGCATGGTAACCTCCTTATTTGAATTTGTATCTGATTTATGAAATCTCTCATTGATGTACTCATTGAGAAAGCATCATTATGATGCAAGCAGGATCGTTGGGGTACTACACCCAATAGAGAGATTCATCCAACGTATGGACATGATGTGGATGAATCTACATCAGTGAGGTCGTTGAGCGAGCAATGATGTATAATCTAGAAACTTTGCTTTGTGTTATTCCCTTTCTACTTTTTAGAGCTTCAATGGTGCTTTTCCCCATGTATCAACACTTTTGACTTTGTCTTCTACCTTGTTCCTTCATGGTCTCATATTTTCGAACGTATATTGGAGGTCCCAATGGAATGAGCTGGGATATTTGAATGATAGCTGGTGGCTGAGGAGGTATACCTACTGGAGATGAATGGTTTTAGTAGTAGCCATGGGTGTGGGATCATAGATAGACTAAATCTCCTTCCTCTAACTGAGCATTTTTACCCAAAGACTAGGTCATTTCCCTTTTCATTTGATGAGCTAGCCATCACCTTGGACTAAATTTTTTGGGATTACATGGTTTTGTTTTGGTGGAATCCCTTTTTGATTCTCTGTCTCACAAACAGGAATGGGGTTGTCATTTTCTAGGTCAAATTCTAGGAGTGAACCCCAAAGATATTGAGATGGCCTCCAGAGTTGAGGCCAAATTTACTTTTTTGAGAGCCATCTTCTTTTATGAGGGTGAGCAAGTAGGTGCTAGTGATCCTTTTATGCATCCTTGAGGGTCAGGGTGTTCTTGTTTGTACTGATTAATGGTTGCTTGTTAAGCAACAACATGGATAATAGGGGAGACATTGGTGGGTTATCCTTTCTTCTAGATATGGACATGATTCCCTCCTTCGACTAGGGTGTTGGTGTGTCTGCACATCTACTAATGCACTTGCAGAGCTGCCTCATGGGAAAATTCAAGGGGGATAGTTCGGGATACAAAGGCATGTGGTGGCTTCATATGTTTGATTATTATTAGAATTTTACCTACTGCCTTTTCATTTTACACATGTGATTGATTATATTGAGATTTTCTTTATAGGTTTGAGGTTATGAGAACTTCTGGCTTCATAGACCCATCACTCTAAGTGGTCTAGAGGGATACCTTTATGCATCCCTCCCTCGCCATTAGATCGGGTGTAGTAGCATGGTATATGAGCATTGGAGGAGTGAACCAGAGATGATGCTAGTAGATGAGGTATGCATAGTACTTTAAGATTGTATTATTTCATTCATTAGTACTTTTAACTGACTCCAATTCATTGTTGTTCCCATGTTCAATTTAGGATCTTCTCCATGATCTAGTGTGGGGAGGTGGCTACCTCTTGTGCAACCTATTTCTAGGTGTTGATTCTGGGTGCTTGCTTGATCCAATTTGAGACTCCCTCTAGGAGTGGGATGCATATAGGCAAGCGTGCTTCTCATCAGTAGGATGGTGGCTGGCACCTCCCTTTTGACCCTTTATCTAAGTTGGATCCACCTGGTCTTGGGATCTATCAAGTAGATTGAGAGAAGATGAATGCCCATGCGACACATCAGGAATACCTAGAGTTGGTATGTGCATGGTTATGTGGTCCTCTTTTGCGGAGGGTCTTATGATTGGCTTTGATGTCCTCCTGTGGTAAGGATTTAAGTATGAAGTTGTCTTTATCTACTTTTATCAGTTCAATGTGATCTTTCTACAATTGATTAATTAAGACTCTGCTATAGATTAGGATGATAGGAGTATGGGTTTCATCATCGACCTCCTCCTAATGTGGATCCTTCTCTTGAGGCTCTTTCTTATCTCCCTTTTGATGTTTTTGGATTTTATGACTTCCTTGAGATGATACCTCATTGGGACTTTGGCATGTGAGCTTATGTCACTTACCAGGTGACTTTGGTTGGACTGGATCTCTCTAGGAGGTTTATGGGGTTTCTAGTGCAGTGGTTGTGCATAGTCCGCACTATAATATTTTTTTTGTGAATTTGTGTCGACGTATCCTATTCAATGGCTTTCTAAACTGTAGTTATGATAAATTGTAATTATAATAATTGATCTTTATGGTATAGGGTAATGTTTACAAGAAAATTGGAATATGAGAAGGATATTAAAGTTGAGTCTACGTCTAAAAACTTTATCTTGTTTTAGCGATGTACTAAAATTGAATGTCCTTATTTCCATTAACTTCAACACTAGTAACAATAAATTTCCATAATTTCTTTCTTTATTGTAGATAGTTATAGAAGCAAACCTATACACATCTGTGAAAAATTTGTTCTATCATTATTTTAGCTTTCATACAGTTTCCATTGCTTCCCTGTACGAAGGGGTTCCATCATTGATATAAAAAAAAGTGAATATCTAACAATATTTGGGCTTACAATGGAAAGGGAGTGGGTGAAGGAGGCGATCTTGGGGATCACTTTACATGTCCAATACTAGTTTCTAGATTTGACATTGCATGGATCGTATGATAGAGAAAGGTAGACTAAATATCCTTTTTGAAAATAAAGAAAAAATAAAAATAATAGTATAAAATGTAACTATTTTACTTTTCATATATAAATCAATTTTGAATTCCATCTTTAAATAAGGTTTGTTATTTTTATTCTAAAGTTGTGGGTTATGTTTCCTCGACAATTTAAGTATGTAGGAAATAATCATTCCATTTGTTAAGGTTATTTACTTATCAAATTATCAAATTTTATGATCCTTGTCTACGTACAGGACACTTTCTTACATACCTGATATACAATAGATACTAACCTAATAGAGAGTAGACTCCATCTCAAACACAAATTCAAGTCAGATGTTGATGGTGTTGAACTGATAGGTAATAGACTAAACTAATAAACAATAGACTCTAACTCAAAAATAGCTTATAGTCGGATGCTACCATCATCGCTCGCATCGCCACTAGATCCTAGCTTGTACCAAACTTTCATAATATGAATTCTCTTAAAATATCCCCAGACTCTCCATAAACTGACTGAATATGCAGATATTTGCATATGTGATGGCAAGTTCACTATAACCTTGTAAGAAGCTTGGAATTTGATAATGGCTAAATTTTGATTGCAACATGGGTAGGATGGCTTTAGAAAATCAAGGGCCTTTGTAGATATGTACTCCATGCTTGGTAATCTTTCTAAGGAAAGCTTCTAACTTTAGAATAAATTCAAATAAGAGAAATAAATTTATTCAAAATGTGTTGTTTATGCAAGAAGGAAGAAGAGGCATACATGCACATTTGATTTTCTTATGAGTTTTGTTTAATTATGTGGTCCAAAGCACTTAGAACGTGTCTGGATGTCTATATTTCCAATCTACTATGAAGATATCATGATGAAAAAAAAACCCAATATAGAAGTGTTTTCATGTTGAATATTGTAGTAGTTGGACAATGTGGAACATTTTCATTTTGATGATTGACCCCTCAATTATCAAGCTCTATGGAAGATGTTAATGCAAGAATTTAGTAGTCCTAGAGCTCACTCTTAGAAGAATACTAGTATTATAGCTTTATAGACAGATCTCATGTATAGTTTGAGCTCTCTATTACTTTTTCTTTACACATTTGTCCTTTTGTACATGGAACATCATTTTTTCTTTAATATTTACATAGTGATGGAAAGGTAGTTATACACTTACTAATAAAGAGTCTTGATTTTCAACTATTGAGGTTTAGGCATGATTAGCTATTCGAAATTATTAAAGATTTATATATCCATTTAAGTGTGAATATAGTGAATGGTGTCTATCATCCATATGGTTTTTTTTCTAATTTTATTATAAGTGAACTTGTCTTCAAATTTAATTCTGACTCTTCAATTTCATTATTTATTTAATTTAGGTTATTTTTATGTAATTAATTAAAAGGGAACTAATAACCAAGGTTGAATCTAAGATGAATGAATACAATTAGGGGTTTATCAATATTGCTAGACCATTTAGCATCATTACATACAATTACTTTAGCTGAGTTCTATTTTCCCTAGAAGGTTTAAATTAAGATGAGTTGTAGTTGAATACATATGAGATAAAGTTGAGTTATGGGGTTTAGATTTATTTTTAA
The DNA here is from genome assembly GCA_963693085.1 of Alisma plantago-aquatica. Taxonomy (NCBI): domain Eukaryota; kingdom Viridiplantae; phylum Streptophyta; class Magnoliopsida; order Alismatales; family Alismataceae; genus Alisma; species Alisma plantago-aquatica. The sequence continues at coordinate 579,126,383 of OY856412.1, read as the reverse complement.
ATGTTAGAGGTTTAATTGAGTGAAGGAGATGAGATTTGTTACATAGCTTCCATGTTACCATGTTATGTAGGCATTTTTTTCCTCATTGTGCTCACACTAAATGTTAAACTCGCCTCTTTTTGTCATTCACAATTTGAATCTTGGACCTAGCGGCGTTGCACAAACTTTTGTAAACCACAACAAACACACTTATGATTTTAAATAAAGAACGATGTCACTTGGGCACCATTTTAGAATCCAAGTCATTTTTAACTACAAGATAAATGGTATAATATATATATATATATATATATATATATATATATATATATATGTTAATTTATTTAGACACCCTAAATAAATTTGAAGTTATTTTTATATAACAATTTAAAAGGGAACTAATAACTAGGTTTGATTCTAAAATGAATGAATACAATTAGGGGTTTATCAATATTGGTAGAGCATTTAACATCTTTACATGCAATTACTTTAACTAAGTTCTATTTTCGTTAGGTGAATGTATTAAGGGTTAAATTAAGGTGAGTCGTGGTTGGATAAATATGAAATAAAGTTGGGTTTTTGGGGTTCATGATTTTTTTGATATTAGAGGTTTAATTGAGCGAAAAAGATGAGGGTTGTTATAAAGCTTCCACGTTACCATATTATGTAGACAACTTTTTTTATTATCATTGTGATTGCATAATGTAGGAATTGGGCTCACCTCTTTTTGTCTCACACTTTAAGTCTTAAACTTAGAGCTGCACAAACTTTTTGTAAACCACAATAAACGTACTTATGATTTTAACTAAAAAATATTGATATGTGGACGCAATTTAGAATCCAAAATGAAATCAAGTCATTATCTACCATAAAACAAAGGATATAACAAATCAAACATAGAATTTTATTTAAATACCAAAGGTGATAGAGAATGACTCACGCCCTATTTTGGATTTTAAAATGGGACCACATAGCAATTCCGACTAAAACGGTGCGTAAACATTAAATGTACTATATTGTTTGTAGATCCAAAAATAACCTCAGTTCAAATGGACATAAATTGAAGATTGACACAACAATCTGAGATACAATCCTTTGGAGGGTGCATTTTCATAGATTACAATTTGTTCTTTAGAGTTTAAAATAAACATAGTAAGTCAAAAATGATAAAGGCGTACCCTTTGACTGGTTCAATTAAAGCAATTATAATTGCGTTGTTCGAATGTGTTATTATCTTTGAACAGAATTGTAATGACAGTCGCCAAACTGACAAACAAATTGTTACTAATTAAGCGGAATAAACATAAATAGTGGATTAACAAAAATTACTAAAATTTAAAACCATTTTGCAAGGAGATCCTTGTACAGAAACCTTTTACTGAAAGATCCAAAACTCATACATATCATGATTTATATTGTACAACATTGTTTCATCTCATCTCGAGGACAACATATAACAGTTGCTCTATCAAAACACATACTGGAGCAACTTAAAAGCTCGAGGCATTCAAGCCAAAATCTCATATTATTCTTGAAACTAGTACGAACCAACTCCAAGGACCTGAGAGTACAGAGATGACACATAGGACTTCTATCTACAAGACCTGACAGAGAGTACACTCAACCTGAGTTGTCACTGCTGTCCCTGCTGCTGTTGTTCTTTCTCTGTAGTACGGTCTCAACCCCCCTCATGCACGTCCACCTAAAAAAATGTGGATCCCATGGGTTGAGACAATTGTAATTGTCCCAACGAGAGATATAACTCTCCGCCAACAATGTTATTACCACAGTTAAATAGTATTAAACTGAGTAGAGAATAAGCAGTTTAGAATATTCTCATATTTTAAAGCATTGCAACTATCTATGATAGAGCGGTAAATCATCTATTCTCTTTATAAGGAATAGGAAGAATATGTATATCATTTACCCATCATACTATATCAACATATCAAGCTTATCCTGTGATACTCATCATCATGGTATGTCATCCATGAATTGTTCTCATTTCTATCTATTGGCCTCAACCAATATGCTAACCAGATATTGAATTGTACCAGTCATGTGAGTATACATCATCATATTCTGTCCAGGCATTGGACTATGTCAATCATGTACAACCATTCCAGGCATTGGGCTATGTCAATCCTGTGACATTATTCCAGGCATTGGGTTATTACCAATCCTGTGTAATTATTCCAGGTATTGAACTATGTCAATCCTGTGACATTATTCCAGGCATTGAACTATGTCAATCCTGTGCAATTATTCTAGGTATTGGGTTATGACCAATCCTATGATATTATTCCAGGTATTGGGTTATGACCAATCCTGTGCATTCCAAGTATTGGGTTATGACCAATCCTATGATATTATTCCAGGTATTGGGTTTTGACCAATCATGTGCATTCCAGGTATTGGGTTATGACCAATCCTGTGATATTATTCCAGGTATTGGGTTATGACCAATCCTGTGATATTATTCCAGGTATTGGGTTATTACCAATCATGTCCATTCCATGTATTGATCTATGTCAATCCTGTGATATTATTCTAGGTATTGGGTTATTACCAATCCCGTGAAATTATTCCAGGCATTGGGTTGTTACCAATCCTGTGCATTCCAAGTATTGATCTATGTCAATCCGGTGATATTATTCTAGGCATTGGGTTATTACCAATCCTGTGTAATTATTCCAGGTATTGGATTGTTACCAATCCTGTGCATTCTAGGTATTGATCTATGTCAATCCTGTGATATTATTCCAGGCATTGGGTTATAACCAATCATGTGCATTCTAGGTATTGGGTTATGACCAATCCTGTGATATTATTCCAGGTATTGGGTTATTACCAATCCTGTGCAATTATTCCAAGTATTGGGTTGTTACCAAACTTGTGCATTCCAGGTATTGATCTATGTCAATCCTGTGATATTATTCCAGGCATTGGGTTATTACCAATCCTGTGCAATTATTATAGGCTCCATGCCTCTGCCAGGTATTGGACTTTAACCAATCCTGATTACACAGCCAGGCAGGGGACTCTAACCACTCCTGATTACATTTCACTATTACTTGGCATTACCTTGGTCAAGCCATCATACTCATCTACATTCTTTATATAATACAAGTATTCCTCATGTCTCATTTTAACATATTCAAAGCACCATAGCCCTTATTTTGGCTATGACTATAATGCATGTATAACCAAGATTTCATTATTACCTTTGTAACCATTTATTATTATTATGTTACAGGGTTCCCATTTACCTGGTTTATTTTAAACATTACAAATTCTTACATCAATCTCTATATCAATATCTTGTCACCTCTCATTAGGCAACAACTAATCACATGTCTCACAAGGCCATTAAACATATTGTCACCTCTCACTAGGCAACAACTATTCACATGGCTCACAAGGCCACTAAACATCTTGTCACCTCTCATTAGGTAACAACTAACCACATGGCTCACAAGGCCATTAAACATCTTGTCACCTATCACTAGGCAACAACTATTCACATGGCTCACAAGGCCATTAAACATCTTGTCACCTCTCACTAGGCAAAAACTATTAGGGTTAGGGTTTCCCTTTATTGTCGGATAGGTTTCAAGTTCATATTATTAATTCAAACCCTAATTCAATTCTCCACACATCTAGGAGCATACATTGATATCATAAGTATTCAATTATGCTTATTTATTCTCATCATTTATCATTAAATGAATCATCAACACAAGGTATGAGTTCGTCTCTCATCCTTACCAGGGTATGATTACATCATACTTTATTAACTTGACTTAACCCTTTCTCAAGGTATGTTAGCCCACACTTATCAAAGTGCATTAATCTCATTACATGTCAATGTAACAATTGACATAACACACTTCATGTGTTACTCATCCAAGTATATTGGATTTAATGTGCATCAAGGTACATCAACCTTGAAATGCTAGATGTGATATCTATCATGTCTTGATGTCATCACTTTTAACTTGCTTAAGTTCATCAACTTATCTTGTATTAGGGTATTTCCCATCCTAATACTTTATGCACTAGCCCATCACATTCATTTTGTACTGTATTGATCATAAGTCATACATTTGAATTGTCCAACCATCATCAAATGATATGGACTCATCTCATGTTGAGACAATGTTGATATAAGGTTCTCCAGTATCAACCACTCTAGGTGTTTCACCTATCAAGGTATTAGCCATACCATTACTTGGTGTTTCACTCATCACTCCTAAGGGTATCTTGCCCTCACCTTTACAAGGTGTCTCAGGTTAGAGGTGTGCATATGTTCACCATATCGGGTTGTAGGTGTATAGGCACCACCATATCGGGCTAGAAGTATATACACACCATTCATATCAGGCTAGAGGGGTTTATATGTGTTACCCATGTCGTGCATGAGGTATTAAGCCATCACCATGTTGGGCTAGACATCAACTAGGGTTGTGTATACCATATCGTGCAACCATGCCGTACAACCATGTCGTGCAACTATATCATGTAACCATTTCGTGCAACCATGTCGTGCAACCATGGCGTGCAACTATATCATGTAAGCATGTCGTGCCATAGCACTTATTACACTTCACTTATATCGGGTTACACAAAGTAGGGTTTCTTGTCAACTTACAAGTATACAATTGACCTTGTATCATGCATGGAGTCTATACTTGACTCCCTATCGTGAAAGAGGTGTATACTACACCCCCATATCGTGCAACAATGTATTCATTCATATCCATATTGTTCAAGTGAAGTAGGTGCATCATCATATCGGGTTAAAGGTACTTTCTTGTGTGCTTGCACCCGATATCACTTTTATAAAGTGATACCACCATCTTCAAGCTCTAGACCTTAGTTATAACTGTTATAGTTAATGTCAACAGGTCTAAGAAACTACTATAACTCATAATCTCATCAACTATTTCAGGAAATTTCGGAATTAAAAGTATTTCACTAATTATAGCAATTCAGGTGAAGTATAGTAACATGGTTGAGTTCAAGTTATATAACCCGCCTTAAGAACGAATTCAAAGCTCCCAGCTCCAAAGCTCCACGTTCCTAAGGTTGAATATGGACTTCACAACTCCTCTATATGCAAAGAATCACCATGGATAAGCAATTGGCGAAGAAGAAAAGAAAGGAAGATCAAAACCCTAAATTCATGCTTCAATCCAAGGTTGAAGATGATCTTATCCTAACCTTAGGGTTAAGTATGAGCTCCTTCTTGCTCCTTAACACCTTTTCACGATACACTAGTGTCCTTGCACGATATTCCACCCCTCTTGCACGATATGGCACTCACTTGCACGATATGATACTCACTTGGAGTCAAAACTTCACTCTATGGCCGATATCACCCTATATGGCCGATATCACCTACTTGGGAGATATGCTCTTGCCATGGGTGATATCCCAAGGCCCATGCACGATACCACAGCATCCCTTCACGATATGGGAGCTCTATGCACGATACCTTAGGGTAGGAGGGTGGTAAGGGTCACAAAATTGCACCAAGGGGTGAAACTAGGGGTACATATACTTGTTGTTCATGAAGGAAGGCAAAAATGAGGTGTCAACATTTTGAGCTAGTAGGTGCCACATGTCATGCATGGGTGACACATGTACATGCATGCATAAACATTTATCTTGTCTTGCAAAACGGTTGAGGATCATCTTGAGATGCAAATTCATCCATTACTTATCCATTTGGATAAGTCATCTAGGTTTAATCACTATTTTAAATCAAACCGATACACTTTTTCTAAGGAAACTTGTTGGCCGTCACACATCACCTCCTTGAGGTTCTTTTCATGATATGGACTTTGTCAAGAGTTCAAAAAATGATATGGGACACCTCCTTGGGCTCCTTGGCCGATAGGCACTCATATATAAGCTTTTCAACTTGATACAACTCAAGTTAAGATTTCATATTCAACCCTTTTCTTGGTCATTTCATCACCAAGATTACCATCATTCATAATTGATTCAAACATGGTTCCTCATTCCTTATATCTCCTCTAAATGATGCATAGAGGAAGTAGGAACACTCTAGAGGTGGTAATTTGCATATTAACCCCACATTTTGGGTAAATTATAATTTGTACCAAAATTGGTGCACAAGGTACTAGCATTGTTCAAACAAGTTCAAACTTAGAATTTGGGCTTTCCACAAGCCACCACTTAGCATCATTCTCTCTATTATGATTCTAAAACACATGGGGTATATTCAACATGTGACATTTTGCATTATAGCCCTTCAATTTGGGTAAATTGCACTTTGGTCCAAAACAAAGGAAAATTGCTCAAACAACATTCAATCGGGACCAAACTTGAAACATAAGTGTGTCACATGATAAAAAAGTACCTTAGAGGATTATATTAAAGTTCTAAGAAACTTTATTACCCAAAACAAATAGGGTTACCTCATAACCCAGGTCAGGGTCATTACTAGAATCATCTGATAACCCGACAATCGTCACGGTTAGGAATGGCAATCCAGAGGAGAAAGGGACTTGCAAGTTCAGTTGGGGTTGAGCATCGAGTCAAGTTTTTGTGGGTTTATTAAATCCCAGACCAGTACTCAGATTTCAATACTGGGTTAAGGGTCGGGTCATAGTTCAAAATTTTTAACACATTATAGGTCTGAACCCGACTTGTGTTATAGATTCAGGTTATGGGATAAGTTCAGATCCTATCTGTATTGGAAGTTTTGTCCAAAATAAAGATAATTGTCATACCAAATTATCAATGCCTTTCATTGAAATTATTTATGTTAAGAGTCTATATGCAGTACAAGTATACATATACATATTTTTATATAAACTTCAAAATCTCACATATACTTGTCGTTGTGATGTTAAACAACACACATTTATCCAAAGACTACACATTTCTAATAGAAACAAAAACATTGGACCAATCAACAATACATCTTATGTTAGAAGTACAATACGACAACAAATACACGATACATTCATTTATTTGGATTAAAAAATATATAAATATTTTCTTAGCAAGTATAAATGGGCAAACAACGAGTTTGCAATATGAAAATAAAAATGGAAAAAATATATGTGACTTTACAAACAAATATAAAATGAAAAAATGTTTTTACATCCAATCACACAAACTATAATCTTTCGATTTATATTTCTCTAATATCATATTCTATCAATAACAAAACACTCATATTTGCAATAATAAAGTTGATTGAAAGCTGATAGCAAAAAAGTAAAAATGAATAACATGTGTGCACATGGTTTAAAATAAATATTGAATAATTAATGGCACATTGGCAATGTTATTACCCAACAAATTCTTGTTTGTCAATACACAATCAAGAGTTATGTATAGAATTCATTAAACTTTTATCTTATTACATATAAATAAAGTAAATAAATATTTAATACAGAATATGTGATAATTATTGAATATAGTATATATAATTTGTATATACGAAATATATATCTTGGTCGGGTCTTTGGGTTCAGATTTTTTAAGACCCTTACCCGGCCTATACTAAATTATAGTCCTAATGTCAATGCCCTAGTCCATCCATAGGAAATTGTGGGTCGGGTTCAAATCTGGTTCTATGGGCCGTGTTGCGGGTAGGGTCGTGTTGGATACGACGAAGTACTGGCCTCCGGGGTCCCTGGTAAGATCTGGATGAGATGGAACCTAAGTTATTAAAGGTTCCATACCGGCACCAGTGGCAGCTGGCAGCTGTAGCATTAACTCCGTCTCGTCCCCTCCAGGTGACATCAGGATCCGCTGTCGCTGGAGGAGTTCGATCACCATGGACCTAGCAGAAAAATATAGAGTAACGCCTAGCCACATAACCTCTACACCAGTCCACTTACTCGATTCTCGAGACTTCATAAAAGGCTGGTCTCCGTCGTGATTAACTCCACGCCAACTATTCCGTATTGAAATAAAAAAGTCTTAAAGTGCTCTCTCCACTCCTATTTCCACTCTCAAATTCGAAAATTTATATTTTCTTTTACAACTGTCTTTCCAGCTTCATTCATGTCACGTATTTCTACACTAGTACAGTACACAATTACATATTTGATTTATAAAATACTTGTAAACGTATAATACTTTCAACCAAATTGTACATGAAGTACAATAAATTAATTTTTCATACATTCAAAAAGTAGCGTTTGAAAAAATTGTGTACAAGAAGTAAAATACTAATAGATACATTATACTAGACTAACAACCACATTTTGAAGGAGAAGATGTACAATATAACAAATATAACGTTACAGAACAAAACGTACAGTACGAGACGTATGAGACATACAATACAAGACGTACAATACTAACAACATATTTTACATGTGTTGCGCACATTTTATTATTTACACAACATTATAGTACAAGACGTAAATTACATGACATACAAAACTAATTATATAATTTATAAATATTTATATAATTTACAAAACTAATTATACAATTTACATGAAATAGAAGATGGGAGACCGCTTAGGGTTAGGCGGCAGCGGCGGCCGTGGCTGCGGAGGTAGAGGAGGAGGAAGAGGAACGGAGGGCCGCGGACCTGGTCCCCCTCGCTATAGGGAGGAACACTGTGATCCCCCTACAAATGCTGCTGACGGTCCCGATCAACCCAATGAACGTTCATATAAGGATGAGATGACAGGGCGCAAAGCGTCGTCTTTGCTTCCCCCGGTATCCCCCGACACTCTCACCGAGAAAGATATCCTTGTGGACATTAGTGGCGCCCTCTCGGCTCTCACCATCAATCCGTCCTCACTGCCGCCTCTCTTGGAGCCCTGGAAATATGCAGTCATCGTCAAGCTGATTGGTGGCAGCATAGGCTTTCAAACCCTAATCAATCGTCTCTCGATCCTTTGGTCTCCGTCCGACTCCTTCAGAGCCATCGACCTGGAGATGGGATACTACATTATACAGCTGGCGAATGAATCAGACTATGTGAAGGCCATGACAGGCGGCCTATGGACAGTTTTTGGAAATTATCTCTCCGTCCAATCCTGGTCTGCAGACTTCTGCCCATCCAACCCTATTCCAAGGAAACTTGTAGTCTGGCTCCGGGTCAAAGACCTTCCCGTCTTCCTGTTCCAAAACCAGCTGCTCTGGTGCATCGGCAACTTGGTTGGGAAAACTATAAAGATCGACAACACAACAATCGCCGGTGACAGAGGGAAGTTCGCACGTCTGGAGGTTGAAGTTGATACATCCAAACCCCTACTGCCAACAGTCTTGCTCAATGGCAAGCAATACAGACTGGAGTACGAAAATCTGTGTATTGTCTATATGTCATGCGGTCGGCTAGGACACACGGCAAATGAGTGCACTCATGCCAAACCCTTCGCCCCCAATGATACTGCATCCACCTCAACGACGGTGGTGCTCACACCCTATACCTACACTGAAGCCATTCATGCCCCCAAACCACAACGGCGGCAAGAAAAGAAGGCGGCCCCTAACTCTGCTCAACAAACCAAGCCCTCGTCGGGTCAAACCAAAGAGCCCAGGTAGTTCGCAACATCCTCTGAGGTTGCACAGGATGCAACTGAGGATAGAGAGGACTCCGACTGGAAAGTAATCGTGAACAAAAAGAATAAGAAGAAGAGCACAACACACCCAAAGCAGAAGCCGCAGACACATACCTCTGCGAAGGACAAGGCCCCCCAGGATAATTCTCAGATGGACACCTCTGTCACCTTGGTTGACGACGAGGTCGTTGAGGGTAGGAAATTGATCCCCAACTCTGGGGCAGCCTTCGTATTTGGCGGCACAACACAGCAGAACACGCCGGAGGTCCACCCAAACAAATTTAACTGGGGCAACTCATCTCAAGGAAACAATGGAATCATCTTGAGGAATCGGAAAGTAGTGTATCAGCATGTGTACACTAGTCCTGACAGGGTGCGCAAGAAAGGTAAAGCCACCATGGAAGCCAACCAGCAAGACTCAATAGGTGCCAGGAAGAACCTCGTCTTCACCGAGCAGAGTAGAGCTATGGAAGAAGGGGCAGCATCCCCTATGCAAGTTAGTGATAGTACTGGGTAGGTGGATGATAACCAGGCCAAGGGCCTGCTAGACGCCATCTAAACCCCCTACCCCCCACCTTTGTTATGTCAAGCATCATGTGTTGGAACGTTCAAGGAGCTTGCTCCAAGAACAAAATTCGATTACTGAAAGAATACAAATAAAAATATCGTCTGCACATCCTGGTTCTCTTGGAAACTAGATGTAGTGGTACGTCAGTTGTTAATGCCATTAAAAAGCTCGACTTCCCCTCTTCCCACCGCGTCGAAGCCATAGGCTTCTCAGGGGGAATCTGGATCCTCTGGGATGATACTAAATGTCACGTTGAGATCATCTTGAATCATAGACAGTTCATTCACTATAAAATTAACCACTCCTGGTTCGCAACCTTCATCTACACAAGTCCAACCCCCTCCAAATGGAAGCTCATCTGGCCTCTCTTACTGGAGCTTTCAACTAACACAATTGGCCCCTGGGCTGTCCTTGGTGACTTAAATACCATGCTTGACATCTCGGAGCAAAGAGGTGGCAAGTACTTCGACAGAGCCAACAACTGACTGTTCAACCAAACGCTGAATAGCACAGGTCTTGCTGACATCAAGATGAATGGCTTCTTCTACACCTTCAAGCGCCTTCAGCTCTTGGAGAAACTCGACAGAGTCATTGCTAATGACATGCGGCTAACCGCGGAAGGGGGCTTCCAAATCTCAGTTCTGCCAAGGCTTAACTCCGACCACAATCCCATCTTCCTTTCAAGCTCTATCAACAATGATGCTAAGCATGTAGTGTTCAGAACAAAGTCGAGTTGGAAACTCTCAGCTAACTTTAATCAAGCAGTTATGCCTGCCTGGGAAAATTCAAAATCCTTCCTAGAGGCTCTCCCCCCCTTCAGAGATGTTGTGCTCAAATGGGAGAAGGACTCCAAGCGAAAGAAGAACAAAGTAAAAAATTCTATCATCTCCAAGATGGAACAATGCCAGATTATTGACAGCGTCAACCCCAGTATTTCCAACGACTTGCGCTCTACTCGCCTACAAGAACAACACGACAACATCCTTCTCGTGGAAGAACTGGACTGGCAACAGAAAGCCCACATACAATGGCTAAAGTGCGGAGATGGAAACACAAATTTCTTTCACTCTTATGTTAAGGCAAGACGACATGCCACAAGAATTAGCAAGCTGAAGAACGACGATGGTGATTGGGTCGAGTCTCCTGTAGGCCTCAAGGAACTCATCCTAAATCACTTTCATCGGATGATGGTGCAGTACGATGGTGAGAACTCGGTTGACACTAACATAGCTGCTTATGTTGGTTCTTTCCAGGAACTCCCCCTACAGATGCTCAACCTTATCGCTCGTACGCCTGGCCATGACGAAATCAAGAGGACCATGTTCGTAATGGCTCCATCCAAGGCACCTGGCCCCGACGGGGTTCACAATGAGTTTATTCAGAACCAATGGCACGAGATAGGTCCTTCTATCACCAAAACCGTGCAATTAGCTTTCAACACTGGCTCGATTGACAACAAAGTGGCAGAATCCTATATGATCCTCATTCCAAAGGTTAGGCAGCCCCAAAGATGCACGGAGCTCCGCCCTATTTCCCTCAACAACTCTTGCTTCAAGTTGATCTCGAAGATCCTCGTAGAACGTCTAAAACCCTTCCTACCTGGATGGATCTTGGATAACCAATCCAGCTTCATTCCCGGCAGGAGGATAAGTGATAACATTCTCCTGGTACAAGAGGTTACTCACTCCATGAAGCAAAAGACTGGTGGTAAGTGCTGGGTTACCATCAAGCTAGATCTTTCCAAGGCGTTCGACCGAATGAGCTGGCAATTCATTGAGGATACCCTCAAGAGGACATGTCTCCCCTCCATTACTATAGAACTCATTATGAATATCATTTCTAGTGGGAACACCTCCATCCTTTGGGAAGGTGCACCACTGCCGGCGTTCAAATCGACCAGGGGGGTCCGCCAAGGGGATCCTCTCAGCCCTTACGTCTTTGTTCTGTGTATGGAACGCCTTTCCCAGGCCATCAATGCAGCAATTACCAATGACTTTTGAAAGCCAATTAGATTGACGAGACAGGGAACACCTCTATCCCATGTTTTCTTCGCAGACGATATCCTGCTTATGGCTGAAGCAAGCATGAGCCAAGCAGGCGTTATTCTTGATGTCCTCAACCAGTTTAGCAACTTCTCAGGACAGGTAATCTCAAAAGAGATGTCATACTGCTTCTTCTCAGCTAACACCACTAATCCTGAAAAATGAGCTTTCTCCCACGCCATGGGGATAGCCCACACCAATGATCTTGGCAGATATCTTGGGGTCCCGATCCTCCACCACCATGTTAATAAAAGCACCCACCAGCACCTTGTTACAGGCATCAAAGAGCGTATGTCGAGCTGGGCTGCCCGACACCTCTCCATAGCAGTAAGAATAACTTTAGCAAAAGCAACGCTACAAGAAATACCAACATACACCATGCAGACTGTAAAGCTTTCTCCTGCACTTTGTGATGACATCAACCGACACATCAAAGACTTCATCTGGTCTGGTGGTAGAGAGCGGAAGAAACTCTCACTTGTGTCGTGGAAAAAGGTTACAAGACACAAAACCGTTGGTGGGCTGGGCATCAAGAATGCAAGAGATCAAAATGCTGCCTTAATGTTGAAGAATGTCTGGTCTTTCTTAAACAACCACCCGACCCTCTGGGTTAAAATCCTTAAAGAAAAGTACATGAAGGATAATCGAGTTGCCAAAAAACCATGCTCCTCGGTCTAGGCCTTTATCAAACGCAACATGTATAAAATCACCAGCTTGTGCCATAAATCCGTTGTCTCAGGATCGGAAACCTACGTTTGGTCAAATAAATGGATGAATGGTACCTCTGTATTAGAGCTCAACCCTTCCTGGGTTATCCCACCAGATTTGCAGGACTTGAAAGTCATCTCTCTCTGGCTTGATAATGGCGAGTGGGACTACGAGTTCATATCCAGTTACATGCCACCAAAAGCCTACAGGATCATCCAACATATCCCCCCGCCAACTGGGGACACCGGTACAGACACCTGGGTCTGGCCCTCCGATCCAATGGGCAACCTAACAACCAAAGGCGCTTATACCTGGCTCAAAGAAGACGACCACTGCACTACACCGGGTGATAGGACATCCATTTGGAAACTGAAGATCCCTGAATGTCTAAAGTTCTTTCTCTGGCTACTGAAACATCAAGCTTTGCTTACCAACATGGAGAAACAAAGACGCCATTTGGAGGTGGACACCGTCTGTCCCCTCTGCAATAACTAGGACGATACGTTGCTACACTGTCTATGAGACTAACTATTGCAAGGGCATCTAGAGGAAACTCGATGCCCCTCTGAACTCTCTTCTGCTGAATGAGGAAGACTGGATTAATTGGCTCATCTCCACTCCTAAGGCCAATGGGGTTTCTACCATTCTCTATGTTGTGGCGTGCTAGCACATATGGAATTGTCGAAACAAACAAGTCCATGAGAACCATCATCCGAAAGAAAATGATCAGATCACTTTCATCAAGGAAAGAACGAGAGCAATCTTGAATTGCATGGACCTGAGCCTGCACCAGTCAACTCTGTCCAACAGAACTTTCACTTGTCCAGACCCCTTTGAACACCTGTTGTTCGTTGATGCTGCATTCAACAGTCTAACATTGGACGCTGGTATTGGTATTCACATCCTTGATCACTCTGGCCATTTTATACAGGGCGAAGGTATCTTCCTCAAAGCCTCATCGGCACTGCAAGCCGAATTCATTGCCATCACAACTGCAGCCTCTATCTGTAGGGCTCGGAATATGCACAATACTATCATTGTTTCTGACTCCAGCATGTCGGTGCAACTGATACATGAGTCTTCCTGCAACTCACCGAGGCTCCAGCAACTCTGGAGGAAATTTCATGTCACTAAGGCAGCTTTACATCGTCTCCTGGTCATGCATATCCCAATAGATCTGAATCAAGCTGCTGACAGAACTGCAAAACTATCTTTATCTTCACGCAATTCCTTCTCTTTCCATTGTACCACGCCACTCTGGCCACTAGAAAGTCTTGATGTCATTTTACCCAACTTTTGGCCTGCTTTAGAGCGCAGGATGAATATATAAGCTCTATCCTTTCCAAAAAAAAAATAGTAACATTAGTAATGTATGATTTGTACTGTACATCTTATACTGTGAAATTTGAGTTAAAAATGATAATAATTATCCATGCACAAATATTGCAATATGTAATGTTGGGTAAAATAATATATATATATATATATATATATATATCATTAATATTTTGAAACTGTATTGGTGTATATATATAACAATATTAAATGTAACATATGAAATAAATTATAAAAAAATCAATAAGTGTACGTACGGTACGTACACATTTGTGTAAAATAATAATTATTATGTATGAGAAAGTATGGCAATATGTAATGTTGTCTTAAATATTGTATATATGATTAAATTTAAAAGCTATATTATTGTGTATGTAACAGTATTAGACGAAACATATCAAATAAGCTACAATAAAAAATATCAACAACTGTCTGTGCAGTACGTACGTTTACAGTACGTGACCTGGAATGAATTGAAAATGAACAAAAATTTAATTCTATATATTTTCATAATCTATAGTGGAGTTAAGATATCACAAGTGTTATTATTTGGATAATAGATGCAATAACTACACCTTTTCATAATTGTTGCATGGGCAATAATGACGTTGCATGGGGCAATAATGGCTGCGAGTGGTATATCTCTAGTCATACAATAAATTCTGTGTTTCCCCATGTTTCGGGTATGCTAGCGGGTAGGAGAGTGACTCATGCTAGAATTTCTCAAAAGAGTCACGCTACCCACACCCGACAGCCCCACCCGGCTGCCCACCCGGGTCTCGGGAAAATGCACCAGCAATATTTTGCAGTCGGCTTTTATTGTCCAACAATTAACTCCATGCAGCCGGCTTTTATTGTCCAGCAATTAACTCCATGCAACCGGCTTTTATTGTCCAACAATTAACGCCAATTAACTCCATGCATCCCGCTTTTATTGTCCAGCAATTAACTCTCTCCACTCATTTCTCTTGTCACTCCTCCTTCCGGCTCTATTTCAACCCACCAACATTTGCACGTTAGTACAGTGCGTATGTTCCCCAATTCTCATCAATCTTTCTACTTCGGTCGTACAATACATCATGTAAAGGTTGTGATGGTCAGAGAGTTGAAGTACAAGTACAGTACTTGCCAAGCACTGTTTTATGAGTACTTGCCCAACAATGTTTTACAATTCAATAATAAGTACAATACTTAATTATTATTCTCATATCAGTAACAAACCTATTCATTTCCGTCAAGTACAATACTCACTCTCCCTATTCATTTCCGCCAAGTACAATACTCACTTGTTAATTTTAACTCATTTAGTCAAACATAACTACAGTACCTACCAATTTTAATCCAAAAGTACAATATCTACAGAATCCAATAACAACATTTTTCTCCTGGACATAAATTTCTTACAAAAGTACAATACACATCCGGTCCATAATCAACTATAAAATGCATCCATAAGTATTGTACCCAATACTTAATTTCAACCAAGTTTGTCAAACATAAGTACAGTAACTATCAAATTCACTTGGGGATGTATATGTATTTATTGTAGGTACAATACTTACGTAATCTGTAGTAGGGAAAAATATGCAGTTAATATAACTTTTTGAAAAAAAGAAGAGAATCAGAAATGAAAAAAAAACTAAGTGGTTTTCGTAAGCTATAGTGGATTGATATCTGCAATTTGCATGACTGTTGCATGGAGTGGACAGAGTATCAGTATCTTGCATGTATTTTGCATGCTTTTACATGGATAATAGTATCAAAAGTCGGCTGTATGTTGGGACACATTAAAAATCGCGTATTTCCGAATTCCGGGTAGGCGAGCGGGTGTGCTTATGGCTAGAATTTTTCTTCTCAAAATATATATATTGGCGATGAACGCTCGCATTACTTCTCCGGCCGGGACATTGTGACATAGCTGACACAGGGATCGGTCATTAGCGGCGACACAAAGTGAATCTGAACCGGCAGGCAAATCTATGTTAACTGGCGCCACTCTATACTCTAAACTGTTCATCTCCACAGTTACAAGCTTAAGTTATGTGGCAACAGGGAACGGACTTCACCGACATGCATCTGGCCCAACAAAATGCAGTGGTGGTTGGGGCATCAACCAACGAGTGGGCTGATGACTGATACCAGCTAGGTATCTAGCTATGCCCCTACAGGCCCAGACACCAGATCCGGGAAGAAAAGCTAGATCCTCTAGCTTGTTTCGGAATCAGAGTAGGACCAGCGCCGACGAGCTAGAGACTCCAACAACTCAACCCGTACACCGTTGGTAGAGTGCTCGAAGAAATGCCAAAAGCAACCCATACACTTATCAGAGTTAGTTGGTCGGTTGGTCAGACGTCCGTCGAACCCTAGCTATCTCAGAAGGAAAGAGCACCCATTTACCTGCGCCGGACGTCCGTCGAACCCATGCAAGCCCCATCGGGTACCTCACCAGCCGCTGGACCGATTGTCTGGTTGCTCACTGGTGCCGAGGGAGCACGGTGCACTGTTTAATTTCCCGATCTGGCTTCTTGTTGCGGCCGGTACTGCTGCTCCTGTTAAAAGCTACGTGGCTGAATGCGAAGCTCCACTGGGTGTTGTCATGAGCGGCGGCCATGCAGCAGCACGTTGTACCAATGCAAGCGCGCGGCCAGGGGACCGTCGGCCGCACACCACCGGCCACTAGTTTATGGTGAGGGTGCATGCCTTGCCGACACCGCTGGCCGCTAGCCGTATGACTAGTAGGGTTGTGGACCTTGTTGTCACTGTGAAGTCGTTGGCGTATCACACAGTACTGCCACGATTCCAAGTCTATACTCAACAACACTACATTCCAGCCATTGACATGTAAAGTATATCGAGAAGCGGTCAATTTCCCGATCTAATTGACATGGAGCAGAGTTGAACTGGTGTAGTCTTGATTGAATCCTATGGCAGACTTGGCAGTCCATCCACGCTTGATACGGACATAGAAACGATCTATATGGATGGTCCTGCTCCTATCAAAGTTTAGTGGACCTTCATAGGCATCTCATTCAATTAGAAAAAAAAACAAAAATAACAGAGTTTCTGTAAAAATATTTTTGGATATAGTACTACTAGGAAAATTATTCTCAATATAGCCCACTTTGGTAAAAAAAAACGTCATCCGATTTATTGTTTTCCTAAGTCAACAAGGTAAAACACCATTGAATTTGAAGCTTTTAGTTGATTTTTTTTAAATAAAAGGAGAAAAACGAAAAATGGATTGGCGTTTTCACCCCAAGGTTGAGAGGTGAAAGCCCCAATTGTTTTTCTCCTATTTATTTATATTTTTAATTTTTCAACTAAACGCTCCAATTCAAATAGCGTTTTTACCTTTTTTACATTTAAACGCCAAATCCGGTGGCATTTTTTACTAAAATAGGTTATATTGGGAATTATTTTCTTGGATGTGTTATATCTGAATTTTTTTTTTTGCAAACTATGCTATTTTGATTTTTTTCCCTTCAATTTAATGAATGAATGCATAGAGTGAGGCCTTCCTCTGACCAAAGGACAAGCTTTATGTCCGAAGGCATACAAACCTAATGGATCAGGTGATTTCTAGCATGTTGCCAGCACCGCTGTCTATTTTAAGCATGCTCGTCACGCCATCACTTATATTGTAGAATATAAAGATATGTACTTATATTGTAGAATATAAACATATGTACTTATGGCACAGATTTACGTGTCATGCTCCCAAGTTGTACCTGCTTTCTAGTTCATATAATTAATTGCTGGAGGGGAAAATAGATCTAGCTAGAATGACGGTTAGAATTTACTCATGTGTGAAATTGTTGTAAAAATTCATATTCATGGGATACTTACACCGTATTTTACACTTTATAGCTGCACAAAATGGATATGGTGCAGATATAATTTGAAAATTTAAAAAATACAATGATGTGGTGTCATTATTGTTCTAAGGAAAATAATTATAGATAAAAAGTACACTACAAGTAATTTATTTTATATATATATATATGTAGAATATTATATTAATTATATTAAATATTGTTCACATAACAAAATTAATATATATAAATATAAATTTATTTAATACCCGCACACCCTTCTTGATAAATTTTTTAAATTCGCAATTGTAGAGGAGCATTTTATCTAGCTCCCCAAAAAATTTCATCTAAAAATAATATCATTTGCCCCCCACCCCAAAATCAAAAAACCCGTCATATATTTACTGACTGTATATTTTCTGCACAGTTATTTTTTGGTCTTAGAGTTACTCTTGTGTGCCACATAGTTACTCTGTTGATCTCATAGTTACTCTTGTGTACCATATTGTTACTATTTTGGATGGGCGGGTAGCGAAAAATCAGGCTACCCGTGCGAGTATTAAAGATGAGCCATATATATATATATTTATTTATTTATTTATATTTATATATATATAGTTTATTGTATAAAGGAATAGGGATTTCATTTTTTTATAGTAGTTGAATACATGGGCCTTCTTTGAACAATTGTTGAACATACATGTGTCCCAAAAACATAAAATTATTACCATCTATTTTTAATTTAATATATTTTGAACTTCATATTTATATGTGTATTTTCACACAATTATATAATCATAGGTAGTTGTTGTCAGAAGAAACATCTAATTGATTATATTTCAATTTTCTACACTTGTTTCTTACTGATCTGGAATAGAATGAGTTAGAAAATGAGAAATATACAATTAAGGTGACAATTTAATTTATTACTATAAGTGAATTATTATACGTTAATTGAGAGAGATGTCGTTGTTAGTAGAGAAACAATCAAGTTCATGTAACTAAACAAAGCTGAAAAGAATATGAAAAGACATAATAGAGAGAAAGAGAGAATCAAGAAGAGCAAACTACACTATTATACCTAGTCATCTTTCTCTATAATATATTCAAATAATTTATTACACTACTATATCAATAGTTTTGACTTCCCTTTATCTCTCTTAGAAAATATATCATTACACTTAACTCAAAATATTCTTATTTTTCTCTCATTATAAATAATATAGAAAAACATGATTACATACTTGAAATGAAGAGGAACACTTAATAGAGGAGAGAGATATGAGGAGCCAATTAAACAAAATAATGTTGTTTGAAGTTAAAATAGAATGTTCTTCATATGAACAAAAAGTTTAATATGTTTATATAATATTGACATTACATTGTTTCTATGATGTTATTTTTATTTATTGGGTATAACTTTGTCATAAATTTTATGTAAAATATTACTAAGAGTGATAATTTCTAATTTTGTGTAGTGTGTTCTGGTGTGGTGTGAGTGTTTAACCATAGTTTTCTGGCAGTGCAAATTTAATTTCTCATGTCAAACGCCACAGGAGATATTGTGTAATTATGGTATTTGATTTTTGTCTGTGGTTCAGTTACAATTTTAGTAAAAACCACACCATATCCTCTCCATTTCCATCCCTATTAATATGTGTTACTTATATTGAATTCTATCACAAATGGTCATTCAATAAATGATGTAGTTTCATGCATAATCAAAAGCAATAAGATCGAAAAAGGGTGCAAAAGCCAACACATTCACAATTGGCTTTTACAATGGGGGCACACAAACATGTTATCAACTTCATTGGCATGAGTACTTGTCGAGAAACATCTTTTGACGATATTGATTTTCTTTTAAGAAAATGTCATCTAATAATTACCTATCAACAAGTGCAGGAGGTACTTATGGACCTAATCACAAACAAAGTAAAACGAAATATTCACAAGTAAATAATGAGAAAAACACAAGTAGAATGACAGGTAAAAATATTCATGAATATCACTAAATCGTGTGCTAACCCTTGGTGGGAAACCTTCTCTCTCGTGTGGTTACCCTCCCTGTTATAAGTTCAAGGAAGGCTTTTCTTCTATTGGGATTGACTTAGTTTGGATCTCCATGATGTCCGATGATTTTGTACCAAATGTGCAAGGTTGGGGTTGGAGGAGGAAGAAGCAGATGTTGTGGATTTGGTGGAACAATAAGTAGGTGACCATGAGAACCATGTCTCATACTTTCATTTTCTCAAGAGGGGTGTCTCCTTACTCAATGTCCTTAAAACTTCTATGTCTTGAAGAGATTCTAATGTAGGCATGGTCCCTTAAGCACGAGAGGTTCTTCAAAAAGAGAGATCCATCAATTTTTATTGTCAACTTCTTCCCCTGGAAGGGCTAAAAGAAAGTTCATTGACAGCAGCCCATGTAAATTCCAAGATCGACTATTACTTACAAAAGAGGTGGAGGAATCTGATTGTCAAGGAAGATTCAGTTTACACAATTGTTGTTTTGGATTAGACTATATGACCTTCCTTTGGGGCATAGATCCAAAGCAGTAATCCACTCCATCACAAATCAGATAGGGCATGTTTTCCTGGTTGATAGAGGCAAAACTAGGTGATAAAATTCAATTTGTGGATATTTCATGCTTTAGTTTAGCTCTAACATCCTCTTGTCGTGCTTCATTACCTTAACTTTTTATCATTTTGTGCATATATAACACTTAATGTCTGATTTAAAGATAACTACTAGTTTTTGTGCAGACAACTGAAGAAACATAGCTTTAACTATAGAGACACGATGCCCATGGATTCCCTTATACTGACAAAAGCCAAAGTACCCATGAAGCCATAGACTAACCATCAATTTCTTAATACCCATCAAGGAAATTTGTGTGACCATCAGATGTCAAGGATCGATCGCTCAATCACTCAGAACAACCATCAGATTTTGAGAATTGATGGTCAATCAGATCATCCACTAACGAGTCACTACCCATCGATCCTCATTATCTGATGGTCAGTCAAACCCAATGATTCAATGAGCATACAAGCCAAGGAATCGATGATCCACCAAAGTGATCATCTCCCCAAAGTACATCCATCGGTTTCCAAAGATCTGATGGCCTGACTGAAACCCAGTCAGGGCTAGCCAGCAACAGGGAGACCGATGGATCAACTAAATGCATAAGATCTCTTGATATGACTTCCCCAGTCTCCAGACTTGGCAACAAAGAGACTGACATGTCATCCATATACTCAAAGACTTGATGACTATATAGAATAGTCATTCAAGTTAGTTACACACACGTCTTAAAACATGTTCCCATAGACAAACTTTTGATGTAAGAAATCAACACCCTACCTGATCTATAAATGGCACCTAGGGGGAGCTGAGAAGGGGGTCACCACCTTCACCAGTAGTAGAAGCTCTGTTGCAGCCAACTCCCTAATCGAACAACTGTCATTTTGGAGTGGAAGATCTACTCATCGTCTTCCTTTAGTTGATGGAGAGGTCTAAGTAGAGAGTAGAAGGTGGCAAGGACTGACTCCAGACCTTCATCCTTAGCCTTCACAATCTGATGGTTCTACAATCTAGATTCTAATGGGCTAATCTATTCAAAGATTCACATGCCTATTGGAAAGCATGTGAGAATGCTAGAGAATGACAAATATTTCAAGGATAAATGAAGCACATGCACAACCCTCCTACTTTTTACTAGTCATATGAGAAGTAAAAGTAGAGTAGAGGTTTTAACCCTACCCACCAACATTGGTGCCAGTGAACCTAACCCTAACTACATGTTATTAAACTAATCTTCCTTGAAATAGGAGCATCGTCCCCTACCTTCATCCAAAGCTCGATGGTAGACCAAGAACACCATGGTAGAGTCAGTCTGATCGAGGTGGGCAATGGCTATGAACAACCATCCTACAAGAAAGGAGAAACACGACGGCTGAAAGAGTCAGTATCTAGTAACCCCTCTTCCATCAGATCTTTTTTTGCTTTCACCATTCCCACTTTGATAAGATGATACTTCATTTTGTGAAGAATCAGCCCTCACCTTTGTTTGAAACATCAGTTCTTCGAAAAGCCTCCTGCTACCTCCCGCCATCGTATCTTTTAAACCACGAGTAAGAAGGCACATCCTTTCTTCTGACCTTTATTTCTTTTGAACCATATGATCCTTTGAGTTAGCTAAACCTTGGTTCCTCCTCCTCGAGGACCCATTGGTTTATTTCTCTTTTACCATGAGGCATCAGATGTTTTCATGCTTAGCATCTATCAGACAAGAAGAACCTTAGCTCTTTTTCCTAGTTTCTAACTCTTAGGAAAACCATCATTTCTTTTTCATATGGAGAACCTTTTGGTTCTTTAAACCCTAACCATATGCGATCAACACTTGGTGCATAAAGCTTCCCACCCTCAATGCTTTACTACCGGTTCTTTCTCTATTTCTCGTGCCTTCAGACCGATCCATCAGATCATATGACTATTGGATCTTTAGCCCGTCATATCTTTTCAGTGCTTGGCTGATTCAGTTTCTACTAAAAAACCATTAGATTTTCACCTGTACTTAGTCAAGCCCCGAGCCTTCTTTATTTCACCTCCTTGAAACCATCATTTTTTTCACTTTGGGTCTGAACTCATAACTTCATTTTTCTTTAAATATCGAGCTAAAATTACAAGAGGTATATAATACCTACATCGCTAAATAAAGATTTATAGTGGTAGGTGATCCTATCGAGAAAATAGCTACCAGCATGTCGACTATAATTCAGGTACCACTTAATCTAGAAGAGGGCAGGGTTGAATACATTAACCCACATGGAAAATCAAGCCCCAATAGTGCCATTATAGGGGACATGGAACGTTATAGTGAAGGAGAAACCACCAGAAAGTCTTCCACCAATGGGGACTCCTTCAACAAAAATAATTCCTATGGCACTGATAATTCTTCACACACTAATACAACAACAAGAACATAGAAATCAGAGTATGCATCCTCCAAAGAAGAGGAAATGCAAACTATGAAGAAGAGAACATCCACTTACAAATAGAGCAAGCAAATTGATTAGGGTATCAGATCACGAAAAATCATAGGTTGTAGTTCTATCGAACCCTCTAACAGGGTTATCCGGAAGCAACAAAGGTCATCCAAAAAGAACAAACTGATAACTTCTTCCTACCACAAGATGACAAACATCAGGACACCTAGGAGGTCATGTGTGCCAACAAGACCATCAAGACCACAAGGTTCGGGGATGTGGACACCCTAAGGAGGTTAGGGATATACGATAGGGTGAGGGAGCATCTACAAAATGTGGGGCTCTACAATATCTACTTCAACAATCAGCCCTCATATGACGAACTCACTTTGGAGTTCATTTCATAGCTAAAGAAGAAGATGGGTACTTTAAAGGGAGTCATAGAGTGTGGGGCACCCTTCAAGCTGGCGGTACAAATAATCAAAGACAATTACATAATCACCAAATGATGGTTGAACTCCATCTTCACTGACTCCAATGAACAAGCTGTAGAAGTGGATAAGGATAAAGGGGACTAAGAAGCTCGAGGATTTAACATTGACAAGTCTTAGGAAAAGCTTTCAAAACAATACAAATTCAGCTCAGGAAAAGCTAAGGATGCAACGAATCATTCTAGATTGATGCACATTTTTGCTTGAACTTTTTGCCAACACTCTTCTTTTAGAAACCAAAATTAGAAATGTCACTAGGATGGACCTCCATGTCCTATGAAGCATACTAGAAAAGAAACTGGTCAACAGTGGGAGGATCTTGATTGATAGATTGCCAGCGGCAAGAGGGATCTAGGGATTTCTGCATCGGTGGATTAATACCTACATCACCCATCTCATATGCTTCCCCATTGAACTACAAATTTTTAACAAAATCATTGGGAATGGCCTTATAGATGGAAAATATTTGTCAATAGAAAACATCTTAAGAATAGAAGGAAACAAACATTTGTACAAATTCTGCCAAAACAATGAATTCCTTCCCCTCCCTTAGATATTCAACTATGACTTCGATAAGATAATGTTCGGGGAGGATGAGATACTAAAATGCAAAAAGGAGTTGTGTCTCTCTAATATGCAAGTGAACACGATCGATCCAACAATGTTGCAACCAACACATATAGAAGACACAAGTACCAGACCAAAAAGTAAAATCTTATTGTCTACCTACCAAATAAAATGATATCGAAGAGAAAGAGTTCCCTCACACACAAAACCTCACATCTAGAAATAGAGCACCAAGACCCTCCAGTGATAACAGATACCACTGTTACACCATATGAACTACAACAAGACAAGGGAGTCACTCCAGCAGAGCATCATGAGTTATGTATGCATGAGATACCTGAGGATATATGGACTAGAGTTGACTTCATGGATACCTTTGTGGAAGCATGTAGAGACTTAATGTCAGAGGTACCAGAAGAACCAGAAAGATGAGAGGAGGTACATGCAGGACCCTCTATCAATGTCAGTATGGAATCTGACCACACTACATCAAAATAAGCTAGTAGTGTAGCCAAAGGCAATAACCCTATCGATGAAGTGATTGACGAAGAGGCTAGAGGAAAAAAAAGGAAAATAGCTAGCCACTTCAACCAGCAAATGCACAGTCTTTAAGAGGAGTGGTCTCCAACAAAGAAACACCTCCATCTAGGCATTACGTCCAACTGAGCCTGCACGTTAGTAGCAAGCAAGAAATCTCTATC
The DNA here is from genome assembly GCA_963693085.1 of Alisma plantago-aquatica. Taxonomy (NCBI): domain Eukaryota; kingdom Viridiplantae; phylum Streptophyta; class Magnoliopsida; order Alismatales; family Alismataceae; genus Alisma; species Alisma plantago-aquatica. The sequence continues at coordinate 579,101,623 of OY856412.1, read as the reverse complement.
CAAAAGAAGGTTCCAGAGAAGGAACCCAACTCATGAAGAAATGTATGACAGCCACAACGAGCTCCTGTCACTTCAAGATTTATAGAGATAGGGTAGAAAATTAACAACATCTGTGAGATCACCCTAACTTCTGCTAAAATTATTCACATATCACTACTACTTTGTGTACACTAACATCACATGTGGAGAAATTAACTGATGAAATCGAATCCTCTAACATTAGTGCGATGACCTCCACTGAGAAAATGAAAGATTATGGACCAAAGAATGGACATGGAGAGAGGAAGCAATGACATCACCCTCCAATGAAGAAATTTTGCTAAAGAGTCAAGGAGGAAATGATAAGAAAACTTCACCTTCAACTACAGATGAAGTAGGTATTTAGTTGTTATCTGACATAGTGCTAGACAAAATACAACCCAACAAGGCTGCATTGCCTATAGAGGACGAAGACACTACAAAAGTATCCTCTAAAGAAAGTAAGAAGGCGGCAACAAAGAATTGGGAAGAGCCCACTAGGGAGGAAGAACTCACCATATCCCCAACCTTTCCATGGGACACCACTAACAATGATGAAGAAAGGGGACCTACCGAACTAGAAGACCAAGGTGCCCCAAAAATCAAAGAACATACCATTCTCACCATAGACTTCAAAGGCACATGTGAGAATAAGGTAGTGTTGCAAAAATAGAGGGATGAGAGGAGGCACTAGAGACCACAAATGTCATGACCGTCACCGAACCCGATAAACAAATCGTTACAATTAAGCGGAATTAAACATTAGCAACAGATTACTGAAAATCACTAAAAATTAAAACCATTAACAAAGAGATCCATTTCAAGAAACTCTTGTAACAAGCACCAAAATATTATATATGCATTTTGGTCCATAAAGTACATATCATGTACCTTCTCTTCTCGAGGATTACATACAACAGTTGCTCTGCTAAATCTACACATAAGCAACATAAAACCTCGAGGAATTCAATGCCAAAATCTCAGATCGATCATAAAAACACTAAGTACTAACTCCATGGACCTGAGAGTACAGAGACGGCTCATAGGGCTCATATCTATAAGACACAATAGTCAGTATCTCCACCTGAGATGTTACTACAGTCCCTGATGCTGCTGTCCTTCCCCTGTTGTACGATTTCTACCTCCTCGCCCTTGTCCACCTAAAAAGGTTGAATCCTACAGGGGTGAGACAATTTGAAATTGTCCCAGCGAGAGATATAACTCTCCGCCAGAAACATTATTATTGCAGATAAATAGTAATAGACTGAGCAGAGGAATCTCTATTGAATAGAAGGATTTAATCATTATTAAGAAGAATAGAGCAATATCATCTTTTAAAGCATTACAGCTATAAGTGATAAAGCAGTAAATCATCTATCCATTTAAATAAGGAATATGAAGAACATGTATAATATTTATCCACTTTAGGATACAATAAGCAATGTAACATCAACCAATGATTTCCGTAATTCATCCTTAAGCAAATATGCTACACGACTTATTACATTTTACAATCATTCTTATGCCCTGAGGAAGTGAGCTGTACCGCTCAAATCCAACCTTCAGTTGTGAAACCCAAAGCCGATGCCATACAATATCAAAGGAAGAGATGGACTCCTTGATCTCATCTGTCTCGGTCAGTGTGAGACCACAAGAAGAACCGTAGTCTCTTGCTTAAGTGACCTCAGTCACAGGGTTAACTCCCATAGGCTACCCATCATCTAGCCCACCTTAGTACAGGTCCTGACGCTAGTAACTCTGAGTCACATGCCAGTTCACCGTGCTCCCTGATCCATGAAAGCATTCATGCTCCATCACACTGAGCCATGGGCCTGTTCCCCATGCTCTTATACATATCTTGAGTCTACAACCGAAATTGCACTCTAATCCTCCTATTTTCGGCTAGGAGAATCCCGTATATTCAACAATATACGCTTCAGATTAACCAGCAGGAGAATCTGTTTCACCATAACCAGCTACTGATGATGATGGATCTATGGCCAGGGCTCTACATGATAATATTTCACTTGATTACCTAAGTACATTACCATATTCTTTTAGCATCAATCAAGATTTCAAACAAGAATTGTTATGACAAATGCTACAAAGAAACAATACTCCTATTAAGTACTTTTCAAAACTTTATAAAACATTGGGATCTCAATCCCTTATCTCATTACTGGGAATTCACATCCCTCAACAACACCATAATCATGTTTGCTGGATCTGGGTATTCAAACCCTTAGTTCATCACTGAACATGGTTACCACTATCAGGTAACTATTACCTCCAGGTCATCTGACCAAGGCATTCATGATACTTGTTACACAAGCATCTCACATAGCTCACCAGGCAAATTCAACTTTTTATCACCTCTCACTAGGCAACAAATAAAATAATGGTTCATAAGGCTCATTAACATCACATCTCATACCTGGTTATGCTCATCATCTCATGATACCTACATGGTTAGTATACTTGATAACAACCATATCCATTACACATCAACATTAAGCAATACAGAGATAACATCACTATTCCCTCATTAGGGTTAAGGTTTCCCATCTTTATCAATTAGGGTTTCACATAACATTACCCTATATTAGGGTTTCACATCTTTATTAATTAGAGTTTCTCATACCATCACCCTATATTAGGGTTTCACATAACATCACCCTACATTAGGGTTTCACATCTTTATCAATTAGAGTTTCTCATACCATCACCCTATATTAGGGTTTCACATAACATTACCCTACCTTAGGGTTTTACATAACATCACCCTACATTAGGGTTAGGGTTCCCCATTCCATATCAATTAGGATTTCTCAACCCATTACCCAAAATTAGGGTTAGGGTTCTCCATTCCATTTGAATTAGGATTTCTCAACCCATTACCCAAAATTAGAGTAAGGGTTTCTCATTCCATTTCAATTAGGGTTTCCATTCTCCATTGATTAGGGTTTTATGATTACCTCATTAATCCAAACCCTAAGTCAGTGCTTCCACATATCTTGGAGCACATAGCATTATTTAAGTATTAAATCATACTTGTCATTGTTCCATATACTAGGAACACACATCACCATCAAACCTTATTCAGTTGACTTAACCTTTCACTAAGTGTATACACCTATGCTTATCATAGTATATTGAATTTATTACTTTCATAGGCATCACATGACAATCACTCTAATTATACTAATCACCTAAGTGCTTTAGAAGTTCTTCCATTGAAATCAACCGTGAGATACTCCTCAACCACTTATAGGGTTATTAGTACTTACATGATTTTAACCAATTAGACCTTCAAATGGTTTAAACCAATTGAACCTTCAAACAGTCTTAGACCAAACCTCCAAACGGTCTTGGACCAATTAAACCTTCAAACGGTCTTGGATCAAACCTCCAAACGGTCTTGGGCTAATTGAACCTTCAAACGGTCTTGGACCAAGCCTACAAATGGTCTTGGACCAATTGAACCTTCAAATAGTCTTGGACCAAACCTCCAAATGGTCTTGGACCAATTGAGCCTTCAAACGGTCTTGGACCAAACCTCCAAATGGTCTTGGACCAATTGAACCTTCAAACAGTCTAGGACCAAACCTCCAAATGGTCTTGGACCAATTGAACCTTCAAATAGTCTTTGTCCAATCCTTCAAACGGTCTTGGACCAATTGAACCTTCAAACGGTCTTGGTCCAATCCTTCAAACGATCGGGGATCGTTTAAACCTTTAAACGGTCTTGATTTAGTTGAACCTTTAAACACTTTGAGGACCGTTAGACCTTAAATGGTCTTGACCTCTTGCTTATCAAATGGTTTGAAGACCGTTAGACCTTAAATGGTCTTGAACTCTAATCCCTCAAACGGTTTGAATCCGTTTGGTCCTCAAATAGTTTGGGACCGTTTGGTCAATTCAACTTGAAACCGTTTAACCCTAAATTATGGTTTTTTCCTCAATTGATCTAGGGTTTTGAAATAAATTGAGCTAGGGTTCTAAGATTAATTGAATTTAATTATTTGAAATTATTAGATCATAAGACCAATTGATCCTTGAATCCATTGAATCTGTTTGGTCTCTAACAGTTTGAAACTGTTTGGTCACCAAACGGTTTGAAACCGTTTGGTCTCTAACGGTTTGAAACTGTTTGACCAACCAAAAGAAATTGTTTGCTTCTGATTTTCTTGAGGTGTGTGCTAAAATGATGTCATCATCATCAAGCTTCAGACCTCCGAATTCTACTATAATATATATGAAAAATTCATCAATTGTTTAAGAAGAAAACAAAAGATCAACATATGATGAGAAATTGAAATCAATAATAACATTGATGGGTTCAAGTTATATAAACCACCTTTAAAGTAGCTCCAAATATTCAAGATTAAAGTCTCTAGTGGTTAAAGAAGCTCCTTCAACTAGCCAAGGTTTGTTTCCAACACTTTGGATGCAAAAGATATCATAGGCTGAGCATTGGATGGAAGAGAGAAGAAAATCAATGTTGAAATCTGATTTCAACCATCAATTCAAGGTTGAAGATGACCATGGAGCTTACCTTCAGCTTGGGGAATGTTTTCCTCCTGCTCCTAAGCTCCTTGGTCATCAGCCAAAGCAAGGGAATAAAGTGGTTTGCAAAATAGCCTTTCAAGTAAGGATAAAATTGAGTACATATAATTGATTTTCTAGGAGAGAGAAAGTAAAAGAAAATTCATCCACTTCCTTGCTACATGCCCCCTCCCTTCCTTGCCTTTGAATCCATCTCCCTTTTCCCTCAATATCCTCTCAATTATCCTTGAATTAAAAGCAACCACTTTAAGCACCTTAATCATTATAATACTATTATCCATTTTTAGTGGACATTACTTTTTAATTAACAAATGTGAGTGAATTTCTTCACCTACTTAGGATATTTCAGTGCAACTCAAGGCATTTGTACGTCCTTGCACAATAGGTTTTCAACTACATCCTTTTTAGTTGACGGGCACTTCAATTAATATATTTATTTTTGCTACAAAATAAATTAGGGTTTCAATTATGCTTAAATCTTGAATATTTTATTATCAAGATTATCTCTCCTTAAAAGTAGTTCAAACAAGACGCTCCTTTCTTTTTCTCTTCTCTAAATGATACCAAGAAATAGTAGGGACATAATGGAGGTGTTATTTTACATATCCAACCCTAGGTTTTTGGTAATCTGCAAATTACACCAAAATAGGTAAAATATTGATTCAAAATTATTCAAATAGGCCCAAAATTGAAACATAAGCTCTTCTTCAGTCTTAATTACTTTTCAAAAGATAAGGAAAAGAGTATAAATGACTTACTTAAGCAAACCTTCTAGGGTTAAGACATAATCTAGGTTAGGGATGTTGCAATTATCCACCCCTAACAAGGATTTCATCACTGAAATCATCAAGAGAAAAGAGAAGGGTACTTCCTCCTCATCTCTTCCTCCAACTCCCATGTAGCTTCTTTAATGCCATGATGATTCCAAAGAACTTTCACAAGAACTATGTCTTTCTTTTTCATCTTTTTGATTCTCCTGTCAAGAATCAACACTGGCCCTTCTTCGTAGGATATATCTTCGTTTAACTCTACCTCCACAGGTTGCAAAACTAACTCCATTTCAGGGTGACACTGTGTAGTTCAGGTGGCAACTCCAACTTATAGGCTACCTTTCCAATCCATTCAGTGATTGGATAAGGCCCCATAAATCTAGAAGCTCACTTACCCTTCTTTCCGAATCTAAGAACACCTTTCCAAGGTGAGACCTTGATATATACTCTGTCTCCAACTTGGAATTCTAAAGGTCTTCGCCGTTTATCAGCGTATGACTTATGTCTATCCTGTGCAGCCTTTAACTGTTGTTGTATTACTTTAATCTTTTTAGTTGTCTATTGCACTAATTCAGGACCTAAAAGTTGGCATTCTCCTATTTTGTACCAGCACAATGGAGATCTACAATGTCTACCATATAATGCTTCATATGGTGCCATATCAATATTGTGCTGATAACTATTGTTGTAAGCGAATTCTATTAAGCTCAAGTGTATATCCCAACTTCCTACAAACTAAAGGACACATGCCCTAAGCAAATCCTCCAAAGTTTGTGTAGTCCTCTCAGATTGTCCATATATTTGTGGGTGAAAGGCGGTACTAAACCTTAAATGTATACCCAAAGTTTTATGTAGTCATTCCTAAAATTGACTCGTGAACTGGGGACTTCTATCAGAAACAATTGTAGTTGCAACCCCGTGTAAATGCACTATCTCATCTATATAGATCTGTGCAAGTTTTTCAGCAGTATAGGTTGTTTTAACAGGAAGAAAATGTGCTTACTTAGTCAACCTATCAACTATCACCCAAATGGAATCATGACTTTTGGTTGTTCTCGGTAAACCAACCACAAAGACCACGATCACATGATCCCATTTCCACTGTGGTATAGGTAAAGGTTGCATTGTTCCTATGGGCTTCTGATCTTCAGCTTTAACCTACTGACATACTGGACAACGCATAACAAACTCAACTACATCTTTCTTCAAACCAGGCCACCAATACATATCTTTCAAGTTATGATACATTTTGGTGCTCTCTATATGCATTGCATACATAGATGAATGAGCTTCCTCCATGACTAACTTCCTTAAGTCATTGGCATCAGGTACTACCATCCTACCATGGTAACAGACTACCTCATAATCTGACTCATGAAACCCATCCTATTTGTCACTACCATACTCTGTTCTAATCTACTGAATCACAATATCAGCTTTTTGTGCCTCTTTGATCTGTTGTTTTAGAGTAGGTTTTATGTACATCTCATCTAACAGTCCAGCTAACAAGGATACTTTAAGCTGTACATTGTTTTGCCTCAAAGAGACAAAAATGTCTTGTTTAAAGCACACTAAAGAGTTCAACTGTGCCTTGTCTATGTTTGGAGATGATGATTTTCTACTTAGTGCATCAGCCACTACATTAACCTTTCCTGGATGATAATCAATTATACAATCATAGTCCTTGATTAACTCCATCCAGTGGCGTTGTCTCATGTTCAACTCATGTTGTGAAAAGATGTATTTTAGATTCTTATGGTCTATGAAAATATAGAATGTCTCTCCATAGAGATAATGTCTCCAGATCTTCAATGCATGAACCACTACAACTAATTCTAGATCATGTGTCGGATAATTTTCATCATGTTTCTTAAGCTATCGAGAAGCAAAAGAAATCACTTGTTTATCCTACATCAACACACATCCTAGACCATTCTTAGAAGCATCACAGAAAACAATATACCCCTTTCCCCGCTCAGGTAATACTAACACAGGTACATCAACCTTTCTTTCAATGTTTAGAAAGAATGTTAACACTTTTCATCCCAGACAAAAGGAACCTCCTTCCTGGTCAACTTGGTTAGGGGTAATGCTACATAACTGAAGTTCTTAATGAACCACCTATAGTAGCCTGCCAGTCCTAGAAAACTGCATATCTCCATTGGTGTCTTTGGCTGTTCCCACTCCAAAATAGATTCTACCTTTTTAGGATCCAAACGGATACCTGCGGCAGATATTATGTGTCCAAGAAAAGACACTTCTGATAACCAAAATTCACACTTACTGAATTTGGCATATAGCTTGTGCTCTCTCAGTAAAGACAGAGTCTGACAAAGGTGGTACTCATGATGTCGAGCATCTTTACTGTAGATTAAAATGTCATCTATAAAGACTACTATGAATTGATCAATGAATGGCTGGAAGATTCTGTTCATGAGTTCCATGAATGTAGTTGGTGCATTAGTTAGTCCAAACGACATAACTATGAACTCATAGTGACCATACCTTGTTTTGAAGGCTGATTTAGGTATGCCACTCTCCTTGATACGTAACTGATGGTATCCTGACCTCAGATCTATTTTAGAGAAGATAGTTGCACCACACAACTGGTCAAATAGGTCATCTATCCTTGGTAGAGGATATTTATTCTTGATGGTTACTTTGTTTAGCTATCTATAGTCGATGCATAATCGCATAGACCCATCTTTCTTTTTAACGTAAAGAACCGGATCACCCCATGGTGAAGTACTCGATCGAATAAAACCCTTTTCAAGCAACTCCTATAACTGTTTCTTGAGTTCTGCCATCTCAGCATGTGCCATTCTATAAGGTGTTTGAGCTATTGGTTGTGTACCAGGAATTTGATTAATCTTGAAATCAATCCCTCAGGGTGGAGGAACACCTGGAAGTTCCTCAGGAAACACATCCTCAAACTCCCTAACAATCGGAACTTCAGAAAGACTAGGACTCTCTGCCCTGATATCTACCACATGTGCCAAGAATGCGAAGCATCCTTGTCTCATCAACTTCTCAGCTACTATAGTAGACACCAGATAGGTTGGAAGAATTTTCTGTCCCCCTGAAAGACCCATGCATCACCATTGTCTGAGAACATAGCCTACTTGGAACCACAATCCAAGACAACCTTATACTTTTCTAGGGTGTCCATGCCAAGGATTATATCGAACCCATGCATCTCAACTGGTATAAGATCCACCTGAATGCTATGTTTAGAAAAAGAAAGAAAACAGGAAGAACATACCTCCCGCAACACTGTAGATCCAACTAATGGAGTTTCTAATAACAAGTTATCTGCTCTATGACTGACACTCATATTTCATTCATGAATCACTTCCCGAGTGATAAAGGAATGCGTACAACTTGGATCAATCAAAACAGATACAAAGCAGGATGAAGACATATCAGAATGAAATAATTCCATCTGACCTGTCACGACTCGTGGGTTGACCACTGCTTCTGGCTGATTCACAACATAGAATCTTGTCGTTGTTGGTTGTCGACCACTTGCCCTGTTGTTGTATGTAGATGAGCCAGCTTGGGATGCCTGTCCACATCCTCGAGTTCCACTGCTAAACTGTCGCTTATGAGAGACTTGTTGACTCTGCCTCGGTGGTTGGGTTACACTCACGTCTCTAGCTAGACAATCTTTCATCAGATGTCCCATCTTCCCACATTTATAACAAACTCTGTTCTCCCACTTTGGTCTAGATGGTCATGTTACTGACATTGATGCTGAGCTGTGGGCTCCCTCTAGTGGTAAACTACAACCTCTACCCTTGCTGGATGTCCACTGTGTCTGAGTGTTGAACCTCGGTGGTACTGTTGGTGCAGAAAACATTGGTTTCTTAAAACTTTCAGACCTCTGTCACTGGAACTGGGTATACACCTTCTTACTATTGGCTTGAAGTTTCTCAGTCACAGACATTTCTATTCGCCTCACTGACTCCATAAAGGTGGAAAACCTCTCTCTATTCTCTAGAGAAGATACTAGTGTGGTTAAATCATCGTTCAAGCCCTTCTCAAAATGTTGAATCCTCTCCTCATCTGTAGAAGCCATGTGCAGATAGAACCGTAAAAGCTCCATAAACTTAGCTTCATACTCACTAATGTTTATTGGTCCTTGCCTTATCTGCTCAAACTGAGAGATCTTCTCATCCAGATAAGTCTTGGGAAAATATCTACTAAAAAACTCTCGTCGGAACTCTTCCCATCCAACTTCAACACCTGGCCTTTTTCCTTCTTCTATGGCCCACCAATGTCCACCACTCCCCATCAACAGGTACATCACATGTCTAACCTTCTCAGCTTCTGGGATATTAAGAATTCTGAAGGCCTTTTCTAGCTCAGTCAGCCACAAGTCTGCGTCTGTTGGGCCAGTTATACCAGCATATTCAGTGGCTCCTACCTGGTGAAGTCATTCAAAAGTATTACCAGCTCCATGTCCCTCATTGGGAGTTGGTGCCCTAGGTGCAGGTGGTGGCATCCTATCTGCCATATGTGTCATAGTCGCCATGAACTGTCCAAACAGAGCATGGAAAGCTAGGTTTTCTAGTGTAGCTTGGTCAAACTAGGGATGTTCATGTACTATTTCTTCTCTATCTTGATCCCTTGCACCTCTTCCTGGTGCAGCAACACTGCTTTCAGCAACATCTTCTTCGTGTGATCCAGCCATCTTCAATCTTTACTTCTTCTCCTAAGAGCAGAAGTCACTATCAGATAAACTGAAAGACACTAGAACATACTCAATGACCCTAATCCTATGTCTCTGTAGACTCAGCGAGCCTTAAGCTCTGACACCACTAATGTTTCACGACCATCACCGAACCCAATAAACAAATCGTTACAATTAAGCAGAATTAAACATTAGCAGCAAATTACTGAAAATCACTAAAAATTAAAACCATTTACAAAGAGATCCATTTCAAGAAACTCTTGTAACAAGCACCAAAATATTATATATGCATTTTGGTCCATAAAGTACATACCATGTACCTTCTCTTCTCGAGGATTACATACAACAGTTGCTCTGTTAAATATACACATAAGCAACATAAAACCTCAAGGCATTCAATGCCAAAATCTCAGATTGATCACAAAAACACGAAGTACTAACTCCATGGAACTGAGAGTATAGAGACGGCTCATAGGACTCATATCTATAAGAAACGATAGTCAGTATCTCCACCTGAGATGTTACTGCAGTTCCTGATGCTGATGTCCTTCCCCTCTTGTACGGTTTCTACCTCCTCATCCTCGTCCACCTAAATTGGTTGAATCCCACAGGGGTGAGACAATTTGAAATTGTCCCAGCGAGAGATATAACTCTCTGCTAGAAACATTATTATTGCAGATAAATAGTAATAGACTGAGCAGAGGAATCTCTATTGAATAGAAGGATTTAATCATTATTAAGCATAATAGAGTAATATCATCTTTTAAAGCATTATAGCTGTAAGTAATAAAGCAGTAAATCATCTATCCATTTAAATAAGGAATATGAAGAACATGTATAATATTTATCCACTTTAGGATACAATAAGCAATGTAACATCAACCAATGATTTCCGTAATTCATCCTTAAGAAAATATGCTACACAGATGATTACATTTTACAATCATTCTTATGCATTGAGGAAGTGAGCCATACCGCTCAAATCCAACCTTCGGTTGCGAAACCCAAAGCCAGTGCCATACAAGATCAAAGGAAGAGTCGGACTCCTCGATCTCATCTGTCTCGGTCAGTGCGAGACCACAAGCAGGACCACAATCTCTTACTTAAGTGACCTCGGTCACAGTGTTAGCTCCCATAGGCTACCCATCCTCTAGCACACCTTGATATAGTTCCCGATGCTAGTAAATCAGAGTCACGGGCCAGTTCACCATGCTCCCTGAGCCATGAACGCATTCATGCTCCATCACACTGAGCCATGGGCCTGTTCACCATGCTCTTATACATATCTTGAGTCTACAAATGAAGTTGCATTCTAATCCTCTTATTTTCGGCTATGAGAACCCAATATATTCAACAATATACACTCCGGATTAACCAATAGGAGAATCCGTTTCACCATCACCAGCTACCAATGATGATGGATCTATGGCCAGGGCTCTACATGATAATATTTCACTTGATTACTTAAGTACATTACCATATTCTTTTACATCAATCAAGATTTCAAGCAAGAATTATTATGAAAAATGCTACAAAGAAATAATACTCTTATTAAATACTTTTGAAAACTTTATAAAACATTGGGATCTCAATCCCTTATCTCATTACTGGGAATTCACATCCCTCAACAACACCATCAACATGTCTGCTGGATTTGGGTATTCAAACCCTTAATTCATCACTGAACATGGTTACCACTATCAGGTAACTATTACCTCCAGGTCATCTGATCAAGGTATTCATGATACTTGTTACACAAGCATCTCTCATAGCTCACCAGGCATATTCAACTTCTTGTCACCTCTCACTAGGCAACAAATAAAATAATAGCTCATAAGGCCCATTAACATCATAGCTCATACTTGGTTATGCTCATCACCTCATGATACCTGCATGGTTAGTATACTTGATAACAACCATATCAATTACACACATCAACATTAAGCAATACAGAGATAACATCACTATTCCCTCATTAGGGTTAAGGTTTCCCATCTTTATCAATTAGGGTTTCACATAACATTACACTATATTAGGGTTTCACATCTTTATTAATTAGAGTTTCTCATACCATCACCCTATATTATGGTTTCACATAACATCACCCTACATTAGGGTTTCACATCTTTATCAATTAGAGTTTCTCATACCATCACCCTATAATAGGGTTTCACATAACATTACCCTACCTTAGGGTTTTACATAACATCACCCTACATTAGGGTTAGGGTTCCCCATTCCATTTCAATTATAATTTCTCAACCCATTACCCAAAATTAGGGTTAAGATTCCCCATTCCATTTCAATTAGGATTTCTCAACCCATTACCCAAAATTAGGGTTAGGGTTTCTCATTCCATTTCAATTAGGGTTTCCATTCTCCATTGATTAGGGTTTTATGATTACATCATTAATCCAAACCCTAAGTCAGTTCTTCCACATATCTTGGAGCACATAGCATTATTTAAGTATTAAATCATACTTGTCATTGTTCCATGTACTAGGAACACACATCACCATCAAACCTTATTCAGTTGACTTAACCTTTCACTAAGTGTATAGACCTATGCTTATCATAGTGTATTGAATTTATTACTTTCATAGGCACCAAGTGATAATCACTCTAATTATACTAATCACCTATGTGCTTTAGAAGTTCTTCCTTTAAAATCAACCTTGAGATACTCTTCAACCACTTGTGGGGTTATTATTACTTACATGGTTTGAACCAATTAGTCCTTCAAACGGTTTAGACCAATTGAACCTTCAAATGGTTTTGGACCAAACCTCCAAATGGTCTTGGACCAATTGAACCTTCAAGCGGTCTTGGACCAAACCTCCAAATGGTCTTGGACCAATTGAACCTTCAAACGGTCTTGGACTAAACCTCCAAATGGTCTTGGACTAAATTAACCTTCAAACGGTCTTGGACCAATTGAACCTTCAAACGGTCTTGGACCAATTGAACCTTCAAACGGTCTTAGACCAAACCTCCAAACTATCTTGGACCAATTGAACCTTCAAACGATCTTGGTCCAATCCTTCAAATGGTGTTGGACGAATTGAACCTTCAAACGGTCTTGGTCCAATCCTTCAAATGATCTGGGATCGTTTAAACCTTTAAACAGTCTTGATTTAGTTGAACCTTTAAACAGTTTGAGGACCGTTAGACCTTAAACGGTCTTGACCTCTTTCTTATCAAACAGTTTGAAGACCGTTAGACCTTAAACGGTCTTGACCTCTAATCCCTCAAATAGTTTGAAACCGTTTGGTCCTCAAACGGTTTGGATCGTTTGGTCAATTCAACTTGAAACTGTTTAACCCTAAATTAAGGTTTTGTCCTCAATTGATCTAGGGTTTTGAAATCAATTGAGCTAGGGTTCTGAGATTAATTGAATTTTATTATTTGAAATTATTAGATCATAGGACCAATTGATCCTTGAATCCATTGAAACCATTTGATCTCTAATGATTTGTAACCATTTGACCTCTAACGGTTTTGAAACCGTTTGGTCACCAAACGGTTTGAAACCGGTTGACCAACCAAAAGAAACCATTGGCTTCTGATTTTCTTGAGGTGTGTGCTAAAATGATGTTATCATCATCAAGCTTCACACCTCCGAATTCTACTGTAATATATATGAAAAATTCATGAATTGTTCAAGAAGAAAACAAAAGATCAACATATGATGAGAAATTGAAATCAATAATAACATTGATGGGTTCAAGTTATATAACCCGCCTTCGAAGTAGCTCCAAAGCTTCAAGCTTTGTGTCTCTAATGGTGAAAGAATCTCCTTCAACTAGCCAAGGTTCATTTCCAACCCTTTGGATGCAAAAGATATCCAAGGTTGAGCATTGGATGGAAGAGAGAAGAAAATCAATGTTGAAATCCGATTTCAACCATCAATTAAAGGTTGAAGATGATCATGGAGCTTACCATCATCTTGGGTAAATTTTCCTCCTACTCCTAAGCTCCTTGGTCATTGGCCAAAGCAAGGGAAGAAAGTGGTTTGCAAAATAGCCTTTCAAGTAAGGAGAAAATCGAGTACATATAATTGATTTTCTAGGAGAGAGAAAGTAGAAGAAAATTCATCCACTTCCTTGCCACATGCCCCCTCCATTTCTTGCCGTCGAATCCATCTCCCTTTTCCCTCAATATCATCTCAATTATCCTTGAATTAAAAGCAACGACTTTAAGCACCTTAATCATTATAATACTATTATCCATTTTTAGTGGACATTACTTTTTAATTAACAAATGTGAGTGGATTGCTTCACCTACTTAGGATATTTCAGTGCAACTCAAGACATTTGGACGTCCTTGCACAATAGGATTTCAACTACAACATTTTTAGTTGATGGGCACTTCAATTAATATATTTATTTTTGCTACAAAATAAATTAGGGTTTCAATTATGCTTAAATCTTGAATATTTTATTATCAAGATTATCTCTGCTTAAAAGTAGTTCAAACAAGACGCCCCTTTCTTTTTCTCATCTCTAAATGATACCAAGAAATAGTAGGGACATAATGGAGGTGGTATTTTACATGTCCAACCCTAGGTTTTTGGTAATTTGCAAATTACACCAAAATAGGTAAAATATTGTTTCAACATTATTCAAATAGGACCAAAATTGAAACATAAGCTCTCCATTAGTCTTAATTACTTTTCATTAGATAAGGACAAGAATCTAAATGACTTACTTAGGAAAAACTTCTAGGGTTAAGACATAACCCAGGCCAGGGATGTTACAACAAAGGATATGATTAACAACTTAGATCCTCTAACACACTATGAAATACCACCACCTCAGCCCATCTACGAGGACTTCATCGATGAACTTTTACTAGACAAACCAATCATTGAAGAGGCTCATCAGGTATCCTTTGTGGTATAAATGGAGGAGGTTATTTTAGAACAAGATGAGGGGAACATAAGATGGATGTTCATCAACATCCCCAACACACCAACACACATAGAGTTTCCATAGCCAACTCCTTCAACAAATGTTGATCCAACAACACTGCCACCATTGCCATGTAAAAAGAAGAATATGGAAATGACATCAGTAGAAGGGATGTCTCTCTAAGACATCCATCTAATGGCTGATATTATGGATGACGATAAGCCAGGTGATGATATTCTCTATAACAATAACAAATATCTCCTGACACAAAATGACCTGTGTGGCACAATAATTAAAGAATATATGTACATGGACAAGATAAATCCAATTTTCAATGCCACATCAACCCTGGATGCCCAATTATATGTGTGAAATTACTCAATATCATTAGTTGTAGAGATACAAGAAATACTACATAAAATAAGAACTCCTCATTACATCACTCTACCTTTCAAGGCCTTCAACCACTGGATGATGACTATGGTGGATCTTTCCATGAGGCACGTCACACTCCACAATCCCAACATCAAATCCTACCTTGTGGATGGATGATCTTCTAGAAGCTAGAGACAAGGAGTGTATAGGTGATACCAACCTCTCTAAAACATCTTATTCAAGATATAAACGGGTGGTATCACCCGATCTGGAAAGAATTCAACATAGACTATAGAGAGCCCCAACAATTGCTTGATTTTGGGGACAACGCCTTGATAGTATTGAGAATGATTGAAGTAATAAATAGAGGAATTACACTTGAACCAATAGCTACATAAAAATTCCATGCCATAAGAGGAATATATGTCATGGAAATCATCCATGGTTAGATGATTTTTCTATGGCGAACGCATGGAAGATACACTAAGAAGAATGTATTCCTTAGTTACCCTACCCATCAAATTTCCTTAGTGAGAGTCATTAAAGAACTGTAGAAGGACAAAGATGCCTCCCCTCAAAATGTCAACACATCCATCCCGATAGACCCTCCCTATGAACCAACAATGCATTGACCTCCATCACAACTTTCACACCCTCCTGCTACAACACCCACAAGCCAATGCCAAAAGTCACTCCATCACCTCAACCAAAATGAGTTGTAGTGGAGGTAGACATGGTGATGGAAGGTCCTACCTTGTCCAATGAAAGAGCAAAAGAATATGTAGCTGAAAAAGATAATACAAGCCATGATGAACAAAAGGAAATAGCGGATCCAATGCCTACATATTTTATACATCCCATGTTCAAAAATTTGGATTGAGACGCGTTCTATGGGCTATGTTTAGAAGATCTATCATTCATCATGGAAGAACTCTAACTAAGGGAAGATTATATTGTCACTATGTTTGAATTCATAGTGTCCAAGTCATCAAGCAAGACCTATGAGAGATTCTCACACTGGGAGGTTATATGATGGCTAATGTCATTAAAGCCTGTCAGATGCTTCTAGCTGACCAACTCGACAATATCTACATGTCATGCTATGACATTGTTGGAGACATTCTTTATAATAAACAATCAGGGGAACCTTAACGCTTAATAGATCATCTAAAATACAATCTACCATATTTAATATATGTTCTGATTCTTCTTGTTGGCCATTGGACAATTCTTTTAGTGGATATAAAAGTGAATCCACAATATTATACAACAACTCATACACTTAATTTATCCTAAAAAGGACACCTCTGCACAAAACATCTAAAAAAGTAATTGAACAAAAAGCAGCCCAGGTTTCCACAAAAATTTTTGAGCTCAGATGGATGTTTAGGCAGGGACTTCCCAAGGGAGGACTTAAATTTGAGAAGCCCCAATTCTGCCTCAAAAGCCCCCAACAACAACCAGACTCCAATGATATTGGTTTTTATGTGCTATTCTGGATGCATATGTTGGCTACAACAACCAAGGGGGTGGAATTTTATCAAGACGATTACTACCACCACCTACGAGGAGCATACACCCTTCAAGACATCGAATTGGGAAATGACCAACTCCCAACACTAAATTCTCCTGTTATTACTCAACCTCATTCTTTGACACCCTGAGCACATGGTGCATGACAAGTTTTTTTTTGGGGGGGGGGGTTGAACAAGCGAGATCGGTACATCTTCATGCCCTATGCTTCAATTGCCTTTCATTACTTTACCTTCTTACCTAACCTATGCATATTTGTTTTTAAAAAGTGTGAATAAGCTAGTCCTTTTATCTTTAGAAGGAGAATATTTTTAATAGAAAATCATAAAGGTGAATTTTGAAACCAACTTTCCTAGTTTTGTCATCGATCCCACCCTTCAGATTTTTTGTCTTTAGGGTAACTCTTAGCATAATTATTGAAAATGACATATATGGGTTGTCTAAGTTACCTAAACATTAGTTTGATAATGCTTTTATAATAATTTTATCCCATGATAACGCAGAATGTAGAAAGATGTTGGTCATTCCAAGATGAAATGTCAATTTATGGAGTACTTAGTCTGATAAACTCCTGATGGATAACCCTAAACCCCAAGTCGAAGTAGAAAAATGCATAACCCCAGCAAAAAGGAAATAGGTACCCCTTATGGTGCTTAAAATCCCTTCTTTGGGATCAAGATGAGGCATGGTGGCTCAAAACATCCTTGAAATACTAGTAGTTACTATCCTGAGAACAAGTATAAAATATGAGTGGAATAGAATCATGATAGTTGTGATCAAGAATATGTTGGAAGACTTCACCTGAACGATGTATTTTTGTAATCAAGAATGCATATATGCTGTGTCTGGTAGTGGAGTCTTGAAGCCAAACATTTACACACATGCCTTTCGACGATTTTATCAAATAATCACCTAAAGCTACATCAATTAAGTAAGACTACCTTACGATGGTACTCATGGTTGAGCATACCCTAGAAAGATCAGACGCACAAGTAGCCTTGGCCTACCCCAACACATTATCTAGGACCTACCCAATATAAATGTTGTGTGTGAAAACTACTCTAACCAAAACCTTGTGCAAGTACAACCAAAAAAGGGGTCATTGGTGCATCACGATAGAGAAATCCTTTCTCAAAATAAGGTCATAATAGACAATACATGTAATGCAACTCCTAATATGAGAGAAAGAATCTAAGGATTGACAACACTTAGCCATGATACATATGTTTTGGAGTAAGGATGACATAATGGCATTTTTCACACTCCAAAAACATTAATCTAATAAAGCCCTTTGAAGTCGTTCAATATCTAAATTCTATTTGTTAATTTGAGGACAGTCTAAATCTTAAGTTTGTGGGATTTGATAGCATTCAATTTTGTGGATATTTCATGCTTTAGTAACCTCTTATCACCTCTTTTCATGCTTGGTTACCTTAACGTTTTATCATTTTGTGCATATATACCACTTAAGCCTTGATTAAAGATAAGTACTAGTTTCCATGTAGGTAACTAAAGAAATGTTACGACCCCACCTTCCGGTAACCCCCAATTACGGGAGACCGAGAGGTCGAAGCCGCACCCATAAATTCTGGATCAAAGGTTCGACAAATAATCAATAACAATTAATAAACTTTACCAACTAAATTGAAAACTGGTATAAAATAAAACTTTGCTTACCTTTTATAAACTGGGATTTCTAAACTTCTATCCATGAAGATATCAATCTAACTAATCCTCATGTGCACGTTAACTCTCATTTAATTCCGCATATGCCACTTTACTGTTTGTTCTTTCCATTTGTACCTAAAATGCCGACAAACAAAACGTCGGTCAGCAAGAAGCTGGTATGTGGGGGAAACAATAATCATGCAACTATAATAACAATGTAATCATTCAATTAATCATGTAACAACCAAGATTACGTTTTAAATATAACTCTGTGATCCAAGGGTACCCTATCCTCTATGTTGTCCCCATTAAACCCCTCATGAACCACCTATCAAGTGAACCAGTTTCTAGGGATGAGTCACATGGAACTACTCATAGGTAGACCACTCCTTAACTCAGGGTGTTCTAAAGAGTCTCATGGCACTACTCATAAGTAGCCCAGTTTCTAACTCCCGGTAACCTAGACCTTGCTCTAGGATTACCCCTTTATTAGCATTGTTAAAGAAACAGAGGTGGACCCAGATCTAGCCAGTTATATATGAACATTTATAGTGATAATCATAGTCACTTTATAGTTGCATGAAATAAATAAACATCCAACAGTTATTTTCAAGCCATAAGGGAAACATCGATAAAATCCTTAGAAAACTAGTCGGAATAAACATAAGCGTAACCACATACCTTTAATTGCAGTTTTCAAGATAGATTCAAGTATGTAGAGAAACCTAATTAATCAAGCAAGGTTGAATAGAAATCCTGAAATGAAAGTACCAATTTCCTTTTATTAATAATTATCCAATTCCATTACACTATTTAGAATTTCAATTCCAATTTTAGGGTTTCTATAAAAATTAGGGTTTTGCTTCAATCCTTAATCATCAAGGTTCCTAATTCCATCAAATTCACTTAAAACCTTTATTTTAACATTCTCAGCAGTTTTAAGTTCACATCTTGGCAAGTTACTCCCTTAATCTGTAATAACTTAGCTTTTATCTCCTTTTCCCTAAATTAGGGTTTTAGTTATAAATTAGCCTTCTTTTAGGTAATACAATTCTAATTTAGGCATCTTTACATTCAAAACGGATAATCAAACCTCTTTTATCATTAACAGGGTTACACTTCTCAATTTGACCTATTGATTCACCAAATTACACTCTTAACCTTCAATTAGGGTTTCTCATAAACTTTTAATATACTTTACTAGAAATTTAGAGTACTTTTGTTAAACAGAGTAGAATTAGGCTCTCAAATCATTTTATTAGATTCCTTGAATTTTTCTACACCACTTTCATATATAAAGTTTTGTCATCTGAGATTCCTAGTTATTTCTATCATTTTTGTAAGAATAATCCTTTTTCTGGTTTATTTAGTAGAAAGATAACATTACCAAAATTCGTGGACCACTCGATCAGTGGTCCGGTGATCCACTTCTTGGATCTGATGATCCTAGTCGCATGCCCTCCGCTCCTTCTCTGGAGCGTCAGATGCCACTAAGACCACTGTGGTCTCAGATCGGACGATCGACGGGTCGTCACCTTCCTTGGACTCAGCAGCCCGCACGATCAACCTGGAGGTTGACTCCGAGCTCTCAGCCATGAGAGAGTGTGCTATCAGGCCAGGGAGCTTCGTCTCCCTTCGAAAAACTTGGTCGTGGGTTCAATTGAAGGCTCAGAAGTCACCGTGACCCCTTACCACTCGCCAGACTTCCGACGAGGTTCTCGGCCGAAAACATCGGTGAAGGTCAAGGTCGAAGAATCAATTGCGAGCGCGGAACCACTCCTCCAGTACTTCCGCAGAGTTTGGCACAGCAAAAAGGGATGCTCGCCATCTCGATCATACCCTCCTATATATAGGGGTTGAGCGAGTCCCTGCCAGATTGGGAATTCTCCCGATCGGCGACCACTCCTACCCAAACCAGGGATGGTTCCCCTCGCCTTCCTCTTCTGAGTTCAATGGACATCTCAGCAAGTCCGCCCACTCCCTGATTCGGGAGGAACCTAAGAAGGAAAGTCTCTCTGTTAGAGACAGAATCCCAGTCCATCTGGGACATAGACGATGAGTGGCGCCTGTTGGATTAAGATCCAACGGCCCACCATCATCGCGTTCAACCAAGTATTTTCTCAAATTCCAAATTAAACTCTATTTGAGGGAAAACTTGGAAAATTAATAACTCCCAAACGGTAACTTCTTTCCTGCTCAAAATTTGAGGGAAACACAGTTATATTTTTATCTTCCATCCTACAAAATTTGAAGTTATTATCTCAAGTGTACGATCCCTTTTCTTGGTTTGCAAGTTATTATTCAATTACTCATATTTTCCATGTCCTCTCTATTTCTTTTATCATTAATTTATGATTCTGAGTTCCTTGAACCCCAAGGAATCCCTTAAACTCAAAATCCTATTTTTGGGAATTATTTCTTAGCCTTTTGCTTTATTTTCTTATTTACTCCTTATCCAATTGAATTTCTTTTTCTTTTTCCTTCAATTGGGCTCAATGGCCAAAAAGGCCCATTAAGAAAACATACAACACGAAATTCATTCAAATCAACCCATCAAATCAATCATGGATTTTTTTATTTATCTTTAAATAGAGATTTATAATCTCATTACATATCTTGAAAAAATGGGGTTATAACATCCTCCTATCCTTATAGGAATTTTGTCCTCAAAATTCAATTAAGCAAAACAAACAATTCAGGATAAGACTTTTCCATGTCCATCAATGGCCTCTATGTGGCTTTACCTTACTCATGGCGCTTCGAAAGAACCTTTATCATCACATATTCTTTTCTCTGAGTTCTTTCATCCTGACATCTATAAACTGCACAGGTGACTCAGGCCATTTCAGCCTCCCTTGGGCTCACTAGGTTCATTGTTCAGCACATGGTCTAGGTATCTCACATAGTGCTCACATGGAACTCATCACACATTACTTTATCCTGAGGGGTAAGGTCAAACTTAACCTTCTCCACCAAAACATGTCGAAAAGAACCCATGCATCGGGGGCTCATCTCTCTTAGCTATAACTTAGAGGGGTCGGATTTTCATGTCACATATTCTCCCACAGTGAACTGCATGTCAGTCTACCTTGCATCTGCTCACGACTTTCGTCGTCTCTAGGCTCCTTTCAGCCATTGCATGATCATAGAGACTTCATTTACACACACTGTGGTCCTTTCACCAACATCACCTTACTGAAGTGGTGACCGACACAACCTCCCTTACAGAGCTTCTTTAAATCCTGATACCGGCTATGGTGGTTATCTTCACATCTTTCATAGGACAAGAACTGTCTCTAGTTGTCACCCTGAACGAACACACATGCTCTCATCAGACCCTTTAGTCTGGATCATACTAACCATTAGTTAGGGGTGATAAACTTTACTAACATAGAGTTCTTCATGTACCTACTTTCATCTTTTGGAGGGGAATCCTTTAGGTCAAATTCATGAACTTTTATACTCAACCTCATGGTGTAGTTGAACCATCTCTCTCATATGTAGTTCAACCCAATCTATCCTTTGATAGTAATCTTTCTTTCTCATGTCATCTAGGTAAGGCGATCTACCATAACCCATATTGCATCTCGACCTTCCTTGATCCAGGGGAGACTTACCACATCCATAGTGATGAACTCCCTTTCTCTTTCGGGGACTTTTTATCCTTTATATCAATGCACTGGGTTACTGGTGTTCGTCCTTCACCTTCGGCTTGCATGGCCATATACCACATGCAACATTATCTTAGGTATCTAAAGTACCACTGTCACTCATTATCTTCGTAGTACGGTGTATGGTGATCTTAAAATCATGACCTCCTGTATGTCATTATTCTTCAAGATCAATACCTTAAAAACCCTAAACCATTCTATTAGGGTTTCATCAATTTCCTTTCCAAGGAAGTATATCTGAGGTTCTGCAACCATCCTTTCTTTATATCACAGACTAGGCTGGCTAACCAAACAATCATTTTACTTGATTAACCACTAGGGATACATTTGGGTGTTAGCCAAACTTATCTCTTTCCTCATCTTAAGGTTAGCCTAACAACCTCAACTCCTTCTAGCATCCAGCTAAGCTAGGTATCTATATCTCAACCTGAGCATTCATTACCACTTCTCCTCCTTAGGGGTTAGGTAATCTTGAAGACATACACCTCCATGTATTCCACTTATCACCTCATCTCAAAATCGAAGTTTGTCTTCATTAAGAAACTCTGAGCTCAAACTCAACCTTGCATATCTTGCAAATTCCAGATAGCTCATGGTATCACATCCTCACAAGATGATCTCCTTCATACTTTTAGTGTTAGTAAACCATCCATGTATCATTCGCTCCACAAGGGTATGTTATCATCTTTTTCCTCATACCTTGTAGATACGTTCCAACTCTCATCATCTTTATCCTTGGTGTATGGCATGCGTACTGTCCTATCTCTCTCTCCCATAACACGAGGAAATAAGCATTTGGCTGTAGTCCAAATATAGAGTTCTTCCTGTTCCAAGAGTAGAGATGGTACAACCCATCTTGCCAGTACACTTTCAAATCTAAGTTGAAATGTGCAACATATGTCTCTACTTTACAGTCATCCTTATATCACAGATTACTTCCATGGAACACTGGTTTCGAACCTACATGGGTTTACACACAATCCTTGGTCATCTCCTCTAGGTCTATAGGGTGCCGATACTTTTGGGGTAATCCCTCTTCCCTTATGCATTCTAGAGAGTGTCCTACTCATTGTCATTTGGGTCTCATGAGTTCGTGAAGGTGATCAATCTCCTAACCCATGGCCCTCAGACAATGATAGCTGTTACCTCCCGACCCATGGTCATGTGCAACTAGGGAATTAGGCAACTCCTACTTCCATCGGTCTTATCCCTACCTGATCCTAGGATAGACTTAGGATTTTCCATTTATAGTACATGTCCAACTTAGAACCTTTCCCAAGCCTTCATAATCTCTCTTTGTATACATGGGCTGACATCCATCCTTTCATAAAGGTCGTGGTGACCTGCCTACCTTGGTCAGGCCCCTTACTGGTTACCTCCATGGTAACACATCCACCTGCACTTAGAGATGGATATCTATGGGTCTACAGGTTCATTCTCATAGCATGTACTTTTCACTTAGCTTCTCAAGATCCTATGAGACCTCTTTAGGTTACCTTAGACCAACAAAACTGATATACACCCTACCAAAGGGGTCCCTCTCCCAGGATGGGAGGAAAACTATCTCTTGACAACAAGGTCACTAAAGCTCTTAGGTCTAGGGTTTACATCCTCATGAACCTACTTAACCCTAGCAAGCTATTAAGGCACAAGCATATCACCTACTGAACCATGCTAGGTCATACTTGTCCTCTTTCCTCAATGTTGGATCAAGATCATACCTTCCTTTATCATCATCCTAGCTGTGAGGGGTTCATCAAACATACCTTAAACTTAAGGGGCTTCCCTTCTCCTCTATACCTGAGGAGTACCATGCTCAAAACTATAGCAACTTAATTCTCGTCATGAGCATTAGGTATACCACTTCCCCTCTTAGGCCTAGGAACCCTAGGTTCACTTTTTGGTGCCCAACTGCATGCTCTATCTCTTATCCATGAATCAAGCTTGCAAAAGGCATGACATGCACTTCCTGTCATCCTTCGACTCGAGTATCACTTAGAGTTGGATCCTCCTCAAGGACAAACAATAAGGTACAAGGCCTCTTAACCTGTTACTAAACCTCTCCAGGGTATACAGAACTTCTTCTTCCTTTCTCAGAAGGTAAGCACTTATACCATAGCCCCATCCTCTCTCTAGTGTTTGGTTCCTCCCATGGCAACCAAGACATCATCAACCTCTAAGGATCAAGCATGTGGTGACCATTATCATCCACTTAGGTCGCATCATCCTCAACTCCCAACTTCTCCTCGAATCTCAGAGTCTAGGATTCCAAGCTTGTTGCTGGGTTTCCAGCTCTCTCTCTAGAGCTAACCAACCTCACCATTAGAGGTCCTCTTTGAAAGAAGGATCAACCTCGAAGGCATGCCCTTACCTAGATGAAGCCTATGTTCAAATTGTGTTCGCTCAAGGTTATCCATAGTTCTTTATGCTCATCTCAGAGGCTATCCCCTCATATTCTCCTGGATAGGGTTTCAACCTATTGCTTACACTACTGCCACATTCTGGGTGCCTATTATGCCATGCTCATATAAGCACATAGGGTTTCCATAGGTTCTTCTCTAATCTCATCAATGAAGGAGCTAGCCTTCACTCTAACATGCACAACCCTTCCCAGGGTTGGGTTGCCAAAGATAATAGGTCATCCAACCTCTCATGGCTCATATGGCATACAAGGCATCTCTATCCAAACACCTAGTCTAACTCGTCATGCCATCTCTCTCTCTAACCTTCACTTAGGGTTAGGATTAACATCATCTTCAGAGGATGTGCCAGGTCTTTACTTTTAATGGAGGTCTCTACCTCCAAGACTAACTCTCTCTACACATCCTCCTGCCAACGAGGTCTATCCTCATGTCTCTCCTAAGGGCAATGACAACTCATGTCATACGACCTAAGAATCCATCTATTCCTTTATGCTTACTCTATTCAGCTTATGTCCATGACATCTTATTTACATGCTTTTTATTAATTTGGAGGATTCCTTAATCCTTATCAACCTTACACATACCTCAAGAGGGTGAGGAGAAGAGAGGAAACCCTAATGCTTAAGGCCCTTAATAGAATTTGAGTTGAGAAGGGATGAACAAGATGAGAGAGTCCTAAAGGTACCTTATTTCGAATCATACCCTAAGACTTTGGCCATGCAGTCACACGGATCTGGGAGTCCTCGTATTCCGACTAGCGGTGCGGAGGAAAATATTGCCAGCCCCCGGTCATGATCCTTTTCTAGACACCTCTATCTTTCTGATAATCCTCTAATAACTCCCTTGGGTTCTACGGAGTTTGTAAAATTTAATAATTATTAAAGATTAAATGAGGAACCTAGGCTCTGATACCATTTGTAACACCTGGGCCCACTGCCGAAGGCTCTAGTAGAGTTTCAAGAATGACGACTGGCCCCACATACCACCACTAGCCTTAACTGTGCACTTTTGTCCACTCACGTGCAAGCCAGGATCAACTTCCTGACTGGTCACCCATCCTAGTACTACTCCAAGCTGAGCACGCTTAACTATGGAGTTCTTTAGATATGGGCTCCCGGAAAAGGAGGTGCACCTTGGTGATATGGGTAGTCAAATCATTCCTTATAAGATCTTTTTATCCGAGGCCTCAAATCCTGGGATGTTACAATCTCCCCCACTTAGACTCTTGACGTCCTCATCAAGGCTCAACTATAAGGCCTTATAATCTGACCCCATTTCAGTGCATACCCACAATGACCCATGGACACCCAATTCCTGATCACGGAATACCAGCGCAAGGGTGGCTACGTCAACCGTGGACAACCCTTTCCTACATGCCTGGATCGCACAACTCAAGATTGGCATGCCATGCCCATGTGGGCCCCACCTACTGGAGGGGTTATGGCTCTGATACCATTTGTTACGACCCCACCTTCCGGTTACCCCCAATTACGGGAGACCGAGAGGTCGAAGCTGCACCCATAAATTCTGGATCAAAGGTTTGACAAATAATCAATAACAATTAATAAACTTTACCAACTAAACTGAAAACTGGTATAAAATAAAACTTTTCTTACCTTTTATAAACTGGGATTTCTAAACTTCTATCCATGAATATACCAATCTAACTAATCCTCCTGTGCATGTTAACTCTCATTTAATTCCGCATATGCCACTTTACTATTTGTTCTTTTCATTTGTACCTAAAACGCCGACAAACAAAACGTCGGTCAGCAAGAAGCTGGTATGTGGGGGAAACAATAGTCATGCAACTATAATAACAATGTAATCATTCAATTAATCATGGAACAACCAACATTACGTTTTAAATATAACTCCGCGATCCAAGGGTACCCTATCCTCTATGTTGTCCCCATTAAACCCCTCATGATCCACCTATCAAGCGAACTAGTTTTTAGGGTTGAGTCACATGGAACTACTCATAGGTAGACCACTCCTTAACTCAGGGTGTGCTAAAGAGTCTCATGGCACTACTCGTAAGTAGCCCAGTTTCTAACTCTCGGTAACCTAGACCTTGCTCTAGGATTACCCCTTTTTTAGACTTTTCAAAGCAACAGAGGTGGACCCGGATCTAGCCAGTTATATATGAACATTTTATAATGATAATCATAGTCACTTTATAGTTGCATGAAATAAATAAACATCCAACAGTTGTTTTCAAGCCATAAGGGAAACATCGATAAAATCCTCGGAAAACTAGTTGGAATAAACATAAGCATAACCACATACCTTTAATTGCAATTTTCAAGGCAGATTCAAGTATGTAGAGAAACCCAATTAATCAAGCAAGGTTGAATAGAAATCCTGAAATGAAAGTACCAATTTCATTTTATTAATAATTATCCAATTCCATTACACTATTTAGAATTTCAATTCCAATTTTAGGGTTTCTATAAAAATTAGGGTTTTGCTTCAATCCTTAATCATCAAGGTTCCTAATTCCATCAAATTCACTTAAAACCTTTATTTTAACATTCTCAGTAGTTTTAAGTTCACATCATGGCAAGTTACTCCCTTAATCCATAATAACTTAGCTTTTATCTCCTTTTCCCAAAATTAGGGTTTTTATTATAAAGTAGCCTTCTTTTAGGTATTACAATTCTAATTTAGGCATCTTTACATTCAAAACGGATAATCAAACCTCTTTTATCATTAACAGGGTTACACTTATCAATTTGACCTATTGATTCACCAAATCACACTATTAACCTTCAATTATGGTTTCTCATAAACTTTTAATATACTTTACTAGCAATTTCGAGTACTTTTGCTAAACAAAGTAGAATTAGGCTCTCAAATCATTTTTATCAGATTCCTTGCATTTTCTACACCACTTTCATATATAAAGTTTTGTCATCCGAGATTCCTAGTTATTTCTATCATTTTTGCAAGAATAATCCTTTTTCTGGTTTATTTAGTAGAAAGATAACATTACCAAAATTCGTGGACCACTCGATCAGTGGTTCGGTGATCCACTTCTTGGATCCGACGATCCTAGTCGCGTGCCAACCGCTCCTTCTCTGGAGGGTCAGATGCCACTAAGACCACCGTGGTCTTAGATCAGACGATCGACGGGTCGTCACCTTCCTTGGACGCAATAGCCCGGTTGGTCAACCTGGAGGTTGAATCTGAGCTCTCAGCCATGAGCGAGCGTGCTATCAGGCCAGGGAGCTTCGTCTCCCTTCGACAAACTTGGTTGTGGGTTCAATTAAAGGCTCAGAAGGAACCGCGACCCCTTATGTAACATACTGAATCTGAGGGTCTTCCCTGCAATTTACCCACTTGTGAGCTTTTCTTGACCTTCGAGTCCATTTGGAGCTTTTTCATAAATTTCCCATCCTTTTGGATCATTTTTGGACTCTATGTGCAATTTGGGCATAATTTGATGTTGAAATCACTATTTACCATCATTTATGTATATGGAGGGGTGTTTGCACAAATAACACACTTAAGGAGATAAGTTAGGGTTAATCATGTAATTTTGTCATTAAGGATGGTAATGTAATAGATAATATTAATTTGGAGTTTTTTGGATAAATATATTATTAATAATGTGTATTTGAGTTCATATATGTGTATATTAACCTTAATTGTTTCTCTCTCCTCAAAATATGATTTTAATTCACATTAATATGTTATTTTGTTGAGAAATGATTATTTGGATCCTATTGTGTTTAATATCTCGAAATTACTCACATGTTTCATTAAAAGTAGTCTTTTCATATAATTCATTCCTTTTAATGTATTAAAATATACCTTAATGAGCAATATATTTATTAAGGGCCTTATTGGATTTAAATGCAAAATCTAATTATATAGCATCGTTCTAAATGCTAACATGAGCATGTGGTCCAAATTTGGTGTCATTTGGACTTCATTTGACCCCTCAAATTGATTTTATAAGCTTTTAATAAAGTATAACTATGGGATTTCAATCGATTTCATTTAATTCTTTTGTAACGCTATGGTTTCGATCCATTTCTCTGTAACGCGGCCCTTCAGCGCCATCCGACGGTTCAGATTAGTTAGATTGTCAATCCAACGAGTCGGACCTTGTCTCCTTCCTCCAGCCGTTCGACAGCCCGACCTCTTGGGATGCTCGATTCCGTTCTTCCTCCACACAACACCGTTCTGGATGATTTCAAGCCCTTTGGCTTTGTCCCGACGAGACGATTCCATCGAGCCATTGTTCGTTTCCTACTTCTACCTAAATGCAAAACGCCCAACCTGGGTCGTCTCCTCCTCTCCACTGCGACCTAACAGGTGGAGCTACGATACTCCCCATGCCTATTTAAGGTCTTCTAAAGCTTCCTCAGGCTTCGAGTCTTCCTCCTACTCCTCTAATTTTACCCCTTCTTACCCGAGACACCCCGACCTAGTCGACCTTCTTCTTCGGCGATGGTGAGCTCGCCGCGGCATCCCGCTCTGCCTTACCCCAAATTGAGTATTGGGTAAGCATCTCCAACCCATTTCCTTCAATTTCATTCTAATAGTTTACCTCGCGACGCTCTCGTTCAACGGGTCCTATAGACCGCCGGAAGCAGCCTCCGGCGCCGAGCTTTTCTGAGCTTCAGTGCACCTCCGCACTCGTCAAGGCTTGGGTTCAACTCGCAACCCATCCACTAAGCTTTTCCCGACCCCGTTTTCCCAGTTCCTACTATTTTCTTTGGGTTGTCGAGCTCCGACCTACTTCTCTGTTCTGGCCATTCTGCGGCATGTTTCCAGCGTTTTGGGCACGCAACTCCTCTCCTAGTGGATTAGTGTGACCGCGAGACCCTGGGGAACTCGTTCTCGACCTCGGGTGGCAATGGTTGTGCCTCAATGGCCATCGGGACCGGGTTGTCACGCTCCCAGAGTGTTGCTCGAGCCATGGCTCGAAGCAGCAACATACCTAGAGGTGGGTTGACCTCGGAGTCCCTACACTACCCATTTGGTTTTCTCTATCGCCAGGGGTATTTTTGGTATTTCTCCCCTGTGTTCTTCCTCCCCGTGCAAACAATCGTTGGGTCCAAATGACTGATCTGCCCTCGCAGTGTTAATCGTTTTGTTTTGACGAGCAGGGGTAGTTTAGTCTTTGCACCTGTTATTTACATCGAATTTTATTTTGATTTAAATAACTGTCACGATATGGTTTCCTTGCATTCTGATTGGTCGATTTTACTTAATCATAGTAAATCGATCCATTGTCATAAAAATGCAAATAAATACTCGTTGGAAAGATAAAAATATGAAGAATCTGAATTTATAAGTTTTAAGTCCTGTTTCCTAATGCTTTTTTGAGGTTTATTTTAAATACCATTCTAATCATATTAAATGATCTAAAATGTGTAATTAATTCATTTTAACTCCAAATTGGAAAATAAAATATGTTTTATTATTCAGGAGAATATGACTAATCATTTGGGAACTGGGATTTTAGTCCCCCTGCCATTTTATATATTAGGCACTGGGGTTTTAGTCCCCCTGCCACTTTTTAGGCACTGGGGTTTTAGTCCCCCTGCCATTGGTGAGGTCCGGTAGGTGCCTCACCCTACATTGAGAGGATGTTGTGTCATAATTTATATTCATGCAATTGTGATATTTGTTGATATTGGAATGTGGCAGTTTTCTAGAATCCTATTCACTCATTTCCTCTCACTTCTTGAAATCTCTTAATGGATTACTATGCTTAACTTTATGATTGCCTTTATCCTTTTATTAACACATACCTTTTATCTCTCTCTTACTGGATGACCCCAACCATCCAGGTTAGGATCAGAGTGCGCATGGAATCTTGGTGAACCTAAGGCTAAGGATAGGACAAGAAGAAGAGCATATAGATGGCATGATCATAGTTGCTTTTATGTTTTAAGTTGTTTTGTTTGGAGACAATCTTGGCTTAGTCTAAGTCTTCCTCTACCTAGATCCTTGTTTTTGTATAAAGTTGTACTTCCTTTATGGAAATTTTGTAATGTACTCTTTATACATTTTGAATAAAGTCAAGATTTTAAATTTCCGCTGCTACACAATTGGTGTTTTTGTTTATCATGTTTATAGTAGAGACTTGGTCTTTACAGCATGGTATCAGAGCATCAAGGTAGTCGGATTCTTGACTAATTCAAATTGTCTCCTAGATAGAACCCTTATCTTATATAGTTTCCCTTTAGTTAGTTTTTCACCTTTATAGTTGACCTAGAATGAAATTTAGATTTAGTATCATAATAATAATTAATTAAAAATAAAATTTGTCAACTTTTTGGTGAAATGTCTATTGAGTAGCTATTAGAGCAAGAAGTTGAAAGTGATGGTGTCTAGAAAGGTTTAGAGCTTGGGGGCTGGCAATATTTTCCTCTGCCCCACTAGCTTGGTAACGAGGACTCCTGAGCTCGTATGACCTGTCTTGGCCTGGCCTGATCTGAAACGGACAGCTCAAAATAGTCTACCCTTAGACATATTACCTTATTGTTGAGTTACCTTTATAACTCTTATATGATGATTTGATTTCTTTTCTCAAACAAAAATCATCTTGTAATCCCTAAGTATCTTATATGAGCCTTAGATTTCCATGTTTAAGGTTTAGTGAACCCTATGCTATACCTTGAGTTGGAAGATAGATTTTAGTAAGACTTTTAATGTTGGGCTTTATACCCTTAAAATAGTTTGACTTAGTCAACCTTTTGAGTGGAAAGGTAGAGTTAGTACCTTGTTAGATTTTGGAGTTGTTGATTTCGAGGATGAAATCCTCTTTAGGGGGTTGGAGTCCCTCAATGCCTTGAAATCAAGAGACTCTAACTCCTTAGACATGGGTTTAGTGAGAGTTGAACAAACCTAATATGATTGTAATTCATCTTTTTTGCTTATGAACAAATGGATAAGTCATATAATTCTCATGCTTGAACCCTAATATATTCTTGATGCACCTAATCATTAATTATTCATATGTGAATATACATAGTTTTGATTAAGTCACCCTAATGATAGATAAAGGCCTAATAAGTAATAATCATGTTGACCTAAACCCTAATGTGTAATAATCTAGCCTTGACAACATATATATATACCCTTAATGCCTTTCATGACACACTGGTGACATTAGGTGTCATCACATAATATGCCTTGGTACATGTAAGTGGATTATAATCACTTAATCATCATTGTGACCCAATTATCAGCATATGTTAGGCATAGCACCTGGTTCACTAAAATACATCTCATTAATCATCTTATTGGTTTATGAATCAAATCAGTAATATGATAATGAGTGATTTGATTCATATAATGTGATATTAATTCGTAGTAATTTATGTAATAAGAGATAATGATTAATGATGACATGGATATGAGTATGTTAGATGTTGTGACAATATGTAACTTGGAGATAAGGCATACACCCTTAGACTTGTTATTAGATTAATAATTTGTTGGATAATGACATATGGTTCTCACCAAAATAGTATGTGATAATTCAAATTGATGTAGTTAATGGATAATAATATTGAGTTATTAAGGCTTGTGACCTAATGCATCTATAAATGTTGAAATGGCTTAGTAAACCCTAATTATGCTTAAAACCCCTGATGAGGGAAATACATATGATATTATATTGAGATGTAATCGTTTTGAATAAAATGTGGCACAAGTGATAGCATAATAAATATGATGCCTCTTCATGATAGAGTTGTGCTAATTAGTAAAAAATGTTAATTTGAGTTTGATAAAAGGCTATAGGTTTTGTGGAAACCTTAGTAATACCTGACTTATGTAGATTGTGTGTTGTACCCTAGATTAAGGTTTATAACCTAGTTGGTTAAGGTTGGGATTGTGACGACCGTCTCGCGAAAATAAGTTTAACTAATGCGTAAGAGTTCATCAAGCAGCGGATTAGCAAAAATCACTAAAAATTAAAACTTTTTGCAAAGGGATCCATTCATAGGAAAACTCTTTCATTCACAACCAAAGTAAAACTTTACATCCTGGTTCATATATATACATCTCATGTACTTTTGCTTCTCGAGGAATACAAATATTAACTACTCTGTCTTAACTATACATAGGTAGTATAAAACCCTCGAGGAATTAAGCCAAAATCTCGAAATCACTAACTACTACTCTGAGGACCTGAGAGTACAGAGACGACACATAGGACTTCTATATACATCTGAACATGACATGACAATCAATGTCTCCACCTGAGACTTTACTGTTGTCCCTGCTACTGGTGATGTCCTTCACATCCTGAAGGATTCCTGTCTCCTCGTCCGCATCCACCTAAAAATGTGGTTCCCACGGGGGTGAGACAATTATAAAAATTGCCCCAGTGAGAGATATAACTCTCCGCCAGAAACATTATTATTGCAACTTGAGAAGATGAATATGAACATGAGAATCATATCTATTTGACAACAAATATTTTAATGTCTAACAGATTAGAACATTATTCCATATCAAAAGCATTGAAGTTATTACTTGATAGAATTAACATGTCACTTATCCTTTAATGAATAGGAAGAACATGTATAACATCTATTCAAACAACAGAATCATTACCACTGCATTAACTTTCTTTAGGCTTAGATCATATATCTAAAGCCTGGCATTATCAATGTGGAGTCATGGCCCGTAGCCATACTCTTTTCATAAGTGTTGGGATCTTAATCCCTCACTTCACCACTGGGTTTTTCTCATCCTTTCAAAATTTCAATACCATAACCATGAAATCATGAGTATTCAAACCCTTTGTTCATCACTTGAGCACTGTTACCTCTTTCTCAGGTAACTAACACCTTTAGGTCATTTGACCAAGGTAAGTATGATACTTTCTACACAAGCATCCATCATGGCACTTGATGCACATTAACTCTCTTGCCACCTCTTACCAGGCACAAGGTATATTATAGCACACAAGGCCATTCACATCTTGTCACCTCTCACTAGGCAACAAATTTATTCACATGGCGCACAAGGCCATTCACATCTTGTCACCTCTCACTAGGCAACAACTTAAAACAAAGGCTTACAAGCCCAACTCATCTTGTTACTTCTTTCTCAGTAACAAAAACATAATGGCACATATGGCCAATCAATTCTTATCAAATAAACATCATAGCTCATACCTGGCTATGATCATCAACTCATGAGACCTGCATGATTGTCACACATGATAATAGATTTATCAAGTTCACAACACATCATGCTATATAGGGTAACACCACTATTCCCTTACCAGGGTTAGGGTTTACCATCAATTAGGGCTTATCATTCCCTTTTCCCCAAATTAGGGTTAGGGTTCCCCATTTCTCATTAATTCAGACCCTCTTGAGTTAACCAACTTTGTCTTGTATTAAGGTATTTCCCCTCTTAATACATTCCATCACAAAATACTCACCCTTAGCATATAATGCATAGGCCACACATTAGAATTGTCCAGCTATCTCACATGATATGGACTTATCTTAGTTTAAGGCATGGCTTTATTATAAAGTTACCTATAAACAATCAAAATGATACTCCCTCAACTAGGGTTTATAAGGATACACCCTCAACCAGGGTTCACAATGATACACCCTCCACTAGGGTTTCACAAGGATACACCCTCAACTAGGGTTTACAATGATACACCCTCAACTTGATTAGGTCATATCAACCCTTCAATCAAGTACATACAACTATGATTTACATAGTGTACCAAGTCATTGATCTTATCAGCAATTAGGGTTCATCCCTTAATTGACACTAATCACTTAGGTACTATTAGGGTTTTAACCTTTGTTCCTTTATTGGTTATCATTACTAACCATCATTGGATCAATAGTACATTCATCATCACATTGGCCCTCCATTACATAAGGTATCCAAAGGAATTAGGGTTTACTATTCATCCTAATTAGTGATTTCACATGTAGGCAACCTCTTAATAGGGTTATACATGAAATCGGCCTCAATTAGGGTTTACATCATGTATTGGATCCATGCATTTGTTATGCATTAATGACTAGTACCATTAAAGGTATCTCCCACCTAATCACATTAGGTTTTCAAAAAGGTTTGATCCATTGGACCCTCAATGACATAAGGTATCCAATTGAATTAGGGTTTTCAATGTTGATTCCTTCAATCATTGAATTCATGGAACCAATCATCAATTGGACCTATACCCATACTTCAATCGAGTTTAAATAGGTCAACCTTCAACTTATTTGACCCTTAATTAACCCTCAATTGGTCATCAATTAGGGTTTGATTCAATTGAATTAGGGTTTGGAATCGAACAACACTAATCAATGTAAGACTAGTTGCTTTGAAACCATTGAACCATCATCCAAGTTGGGTATGACCTGACCCCAAACGGTCTTGAGGTCGTTTGGATGACCTCCAAATGGTCTTGAGACCGTTTTCCAATCATATCACTCAAATCCAAGCCATCCAATTAAGGTTTGGATCATTGGATTGATCACCAAATCAACATTGCATTGTATAATAGCTTGGTACCTTTAGACCTTCAAACACCTAACCATACTCAACCCTAGACCTCCAAACGGTCTTGGGTGACCACCAAACGGTCTTGAGACCGTTTGGATGAGCTCCAAACGGTCTTGAGACCGTTTGCCCATCATATCACTCCAATCCAAGCAATCTAATTAGGGTTTGGTTCATTGAAGTGCTCACCAAATCAGCAATCTATTGCAGATCAACTTGATATCTTTAGACCTTCAACCACTGAACTATACTCAACCCTAGACCTCCAAACGGTCTTGGGTGACCACCAAACGGTCTTGAGACCGTGTGGATGAGCTCCAAACGGTCTTGAGACCGTTTTCCCATCCAACCTTTGGACTCTAGTGAAAATTCATCATGGATTGGTCTATCGAGTTGATCAACAAATCAACATTTAGTTGCAATATGATTTGGTACCTTTGGACCTTCAATTGGTCAACTATACTCGACCCCAGACCTCCAAACGGTCTTGGGGTGATCCCCAAACGGTCTTGAGACCGTTTGGGCTAATCAACCCAAAATCTCAAATTAGCTCATTGTGATTTCAGCACTGATTTCAATTAGGGTTAGCCCAATTGATTAGCCTTCAACTCATGACTCGTTTGGAATTAATCCATAAAATTTGGTGAGTCATTAGATCACATCATAAGGAACAGTAATCCCAAACGGTCAACGCTTGGTCAATGCACTCAAACGGTCTTGAGACCGTTTGGCCAAAAAGTTCAATTAAATCAGATTGAAAATCAGCACTTAATCCAATTAGGTTTCCCTAATTGATTAGGCTTCAACTCACGATTCCTTTGGATTTAATCCCTCAAATATGGAGGGTTATCAGCCTACATAATTAGGAACAAAATTCCCAAACGGTCAATGCTTGGTCAACCATCTCAAACGGTCTTGAAACCGTTTGCTCAACCAGGTCCAGTTAATCAGGTTGAAAATCAGCACATAATTCAATCCGATTGCCTAATTGATTGGCCTTCAACTCTTGATTCCTTTAGAGTTAATCCCTGAAATTTGGAGGGTTATCAGCCTACATAATTAGGAACAAAATTCAAAAACCGTCAACGCTTGGTCAACCATCTCAAACGGTCTTGAAACCGTTTGCTCCCAAACGGTCTCAAACCGTTTGCCCTTAAACGGTTTGCTGAAACCGCATAGCCAATCAAATTAAAACGATTTGGAGTAGCTATCAAAACGGTTTTGCTTGGTAATTTTCTTTGGATAAGCATCTAGGATGATGTCATCATCCCCTTCCTTCGAACAACCAAGAACAGAAACCGTTCTTGATGGAAATTGCAGCAAGAAACAAGAGTGCATCAAATTGAAGAAATCAATCAACAAAGCATAGAGAATTGATGCAATAGCAATGTTTAAGGGTTTGAGTTATAAAACCCGCCTCCAATTGAGCTCCAAAGCTCCAAGATCACGCCATTAATGGTGGATGAAGCTCTAGCAACTCCCCCTAGGCTCGTCCTCAAGCTTTTGATTGCAAAAGTTGGCTAGGGTTGAAGAGGAGATCGAAATAAGAAGGAATCCATAATTTATTTTCGATTTCCTCCATGAAATCAAGAAGAACGAAGGTCAAGGGCTCACCCACAGGTTGGGGACGTGCTCCCTGCTCCTCCCTAGCTCCTTGGTCGGTTTTGCAAGCAAGGGGAAGAAGAAAATCCGAAAAAAGGCCTTGGTTTGGGCTTGGAAATGACACTTTTATAAAGAAATTGATGAGAGAGAATATGCCTTATAAAAATGCATTAAATTCCAAAAATATGGCCGCCTCTTCCCCCTCAAATCCCTTAAGGACGAGGCACCTTCCTTTGCCTTTAATTCTCCTTCATTATCCTTGATTTAAAGAAAATCAAATTAAGCACCTTAATGCTTATTATATTAATATCCATATGTGAGTGGGTTTTCTTTTTCTTATAATAAGGTGAGTGGAATTTCACCTACTTAGGATATTTTCGTTCCTTATCTTGGCAATGGAACGTTCATACTTATTCAAAATCAACCCAAAACATTTTGGTTGAAAGCCCTTCAATTATTTTTATTCATTTTTGCCCTAAATCAAATTAGGGTTTCAATTAGGCATTAATCTTGATTATTTTAATATCAAGATTCTCTCTCCTCCAACTTAATTCAAATGAGGCACCCATCTCATTTTATTTGCTCTACATGTTTTCAAGAAACATTAGGGACCTTATTGAAGTGGTAATTTGCATATTGAACCCTAGGTCTTGGGTAAATTGCACTTTTCACCAAAACTAGGTTTTAATGCACAACACTGCTTTACAAGCTTAATCTTGGTGCCCAAGCTTGTGAAAACCATACCACTACATCATATTCATTCTTATGATGTATCATCATCAGAGGAACATCTTATCATGCAACATTTGCAAATTAACCCCTCGACTTGGGTAATTTGCACTTTAGTCCAAAATAAGCAAACATTACTTCAACATTGTTCAAACAGGACCAAAATTGAAACATAAGTTTCTCATGAGCCCTAATTACTTTTCCCAAGATAAGATTAAGAATCTACTTAACCTTATTAGGCAAAACATATAGGGTTAAATCATAACCCAGGTCAGGGATGTTACAAATTATAAACCCCTAACAAGGATTTCGTCCTCGAAATCCCAAGAAAAGGAGGGACAGATTGTTCATTAATCATGCCCTCAAGTCCCCAAATAATACCTTAATATCATGAAGATATCATGGATTCTGTAATTCACACATAGTTCCTTTCATTAATTCCTCCTTATCACTGTTTATGTTTATCAAGGCATAAACCCCTAACATATGATGTCCATATCATTGAAAGGAAGAAGCATAAAAGAACATACTTCAATAATCACTCAAGAATACTTATCAAAAGGAAAAACATATATATCTAACAAAGATAATTCACTTAGCAAACTCTATGTAATTGGGAATGTTCACATAGCTTTTCCTTTTTGTTGGGAATGTTCACATAGCTTTTCCTTTTAATTGGGAATGTTCACATAGCTTTTCCTTTTAGTTGGGAATGTTCACATAGCTTTTCCTTTTATTTGGGAATGTTCACATAGCTTTTCCTTATAGTTGGGAATGTTCACATAGCTTTTCCTTTTTGTTGGGAATGTTCACATAGCTTTTCCTTTTAGTTGGGAATGTTCACATAGCTTTTCCTATTGGTTGGGAATGTTCACATAGCTTTTCCTTTTTTGTTGGGAATGTTCACATAGCTTTTCCTTTTTTGTTGGGAATGTTCACATAGCTTTTCCTTTTAGTTGGGAATGTTCACATAGCTTTTCCTTTTAGTTGGGAATGTTCACATAGCTTTTCCTTTTAGTTGGGAATGTTCACATAGCTTTTCCTTTTTGTTGGGAATGTTCACATAGCTTTTCCTTTTAGTTGGGAATGTTCACATAGCTTTTCCTTTTAGTTGGGAATGTTCACATAGCTTTTCCTTTTAGTTGGGAATGTTCACATAGCTTTTCCTTTTAGTTGGGAATGTTCACATAGCTTTTCCTATTGGTTGGGAATGTTCACATAGATTTTCCTTTTTTGTTGGGAATGTTCACATAGCTTTTCCTTTTAGTTGGGAATGTTCACATAGCTTTTCCTTTTAGTTGGGAATGTTCACATAGCTTTTCCTTTTAGTTGGGAATGTTCACATAGCTTTTCCTTTTAGTTGGGAATGTTCACACAGCTTTTCCTTTTAGTTGGGAATGTTCACACAACCTTTCCTTTTTGTCTCATTATACTCTCTAGATTGTTTCAGAGTGACTACTTGATCAGAGTAATAAAAAATATAACAATCTAAGAGTTTCATACTTGCCTTATCTTCAACAATCATATACCTGGCCAGGGTATATAAGTATTGAGGTTAGGTAGTATGCACTTACATGCTATCATATTCCTTGCTTTTCATATCATCATAAACATAAGATATAACATACCTTGTCCTCATATCATGGTCTTATTAGTCTTATTACTAATGCAAAAACTAAGACATGGAATCTTACAGGTGAAAGGTTAAGACCTTTGCACTTACTTAGTGGCTACTGCCCTGGTACACTAGGCATTTATTGCACTATTAGTACCAAAAACTTGGCTTTTTAAAACCATTAGGAAAATGTCTCTAAAATTATAGAGACCATTCCCTACTTCTCAGTTTATTGTCCCTTCTTGGGCACTGCCATCACAGATATACTATTTGTCCAGATTTATGGCAAAGTCTACTTTCTTGCCATTTATTATTCTTTCCCACATTTTCCCTTGTTCCAACATGACTAAGTCATTTAAGAACTCTTTTAAAGCTCAAGATTTCTGTACTAAGGACTGATAATCTAGGTTGTAAGGCTAGTATCCAGTCCCCTATAAGCAATACTATTGCCCTAGTCTGCCCAATAAGAGCATGATCATAGGATTCTCTATCCTGATCAGGTCT
This sequence comes from Alisma plantago-aquatica, assembly GCA_963693085.1. Taxonomy (NCBI): domain Eukaryota; kingdom Viridiplantae; phylum Streptophyta; class Magnoliopsida; order Alismatales; family Alismataceae; genus Alisma; species Alisma plantago-aquatica. Next base: position 579,062,031 of record OY856412.1, on the reverse strand, counting down.
TAATGGGGATTCTCAGGCACTTGTTCTCCTCTTGCCTGGTCCCATGCACCCTCTCCTGGTGCAGCAACATTGCCTTAGCATTGTGTTCCTCATGTTCTCCAATCAATTTCAAGTTCTTCTTCTCCTATGTGAGTAGAAGATACTATCAAATAAACTGGAAGACGCTTAGAACAAACTCTACAACCTTAGTCCTATGTCTCTATAGACTCAGCGAACCTAGAGCTCTGGTACCACTAAATTGTGACGATCGTCTCGCGAAAATAAGATTAACTAATGCGGAAGCGTTCATCAAGCAGCAGATTAGCAAAAATGACTAAAAATTAAAACTTTTTGCAAATGGATCCATTCATAGGAAAACTCTTTCATTCAGAACCAAAGTAAAACTTTACATCCTGGTTCATATATATACATCTCATGTACTTTTGCTTCTCGAGGAATACAAATATTAACTACTCTGTCTTAACTATACATAGGTAGTATAAAACCCTCGAGGCATTAAGCCAAAATCTCAAAATCACTAACTACTACTTTGAGGAACTGAGAGTACAGAGACGACACATAGGACTTCTATATACATCTGAACATGACATGACAGTCAATGTCTCCACCTAAGACTTTACTGTTGTCCCTGCTACTGCTGATGTCCTTCACATCCTGAAGGATTCCTATCTCCTCGTCCGCATCCACCTAAAAATGTGGTTCCCACGGGGGTGAGACAATTATAAAAATTGCCCCAGCGAGAGATATAACTCTCCGCCAGAAACATTATTATTGCAACTTGGGAAGATGAATATGAACATAAGAATCATATCTATTTGACAACAAATATTTTAATGTCTAACAGATTAGAACATTATTCTATATCAGAAGCATTGCAGTTATTACTTGATAGAATTAACATGTCACTTATCCTTTAATGAATAGGAAGAACATGTATAACATCTATTCAAACAATAGAATCATTACCACTGCATTAACTTTCTTTAGGCTTAGATCATATATCAAAAGCCTAGCATTATCAATGTGGAGTCATGGCCCGTAGCCATACTCTTTTCATAAGTGTTGGGATCTTAATCCCTCACTTCACCACTGGGTTTTTCTCATCCTTTCACAATTTCAATACCATAACCATGAAATCATGGGTATTCAAACCCTTTGTTCATCACTTGAGCGCTGTTACCTCTTTCTCAGGTAACTAACACCTTTAGGTCATTTGACCAAGGTAAGTATGATACTTGCTACACAAGCATCCATCATGGCACTTGATGCACATTAACTCTCTTGTCACCTCTTACCAGGCACAAGGTATATTATAGCACACAAGGCCATTCACATCTTGTCACCTCTCACTAGGCAACAACTTTATTCACATGGCGCACAAGGCCATTCACATCTTGTCACCTCTCACTAGGAAACAATTTAAAACAAAGGTTTACAAGCCCAACTCATCTTGTTACTTCTTTCTCAGTAACAAAAACATAATGGCACATATGCCCAATCAATTCTTATCAAATAAACATCATAGCTCATACCTGGCTATGATCATCAACTCATGAGACCTGCATGATTGTCACACATGATAATAGACTTATCAAGTTCACAACACATCATGCAATATAGGGTAACACCACTATTCCCTTACCAGGGTTAGGGTTTACCATCAATTAGGGCTTATCATTCCCTTTTCCCCAAATTAGTGTTAGGGTTCCCCATTTCTCATTAATTCAGACCCTCTTGAGTTAACCAACTTTGTCTTGTATTAAGGTATTTCCCCTCTTGATACATTCCATCACAAAATACTCACCCTTAGCATATAATGCATAGGCCACACATTAGAATTGTCCAGCTATCTCACATGATATGGACTTATCTTAGTTTAAGGCATGGCTTTATTATAAAGTTACCTATAAACAATCACAATGATACTCCCTCAAATAGGGTTTATAAGGATACACCCTCAACCAGGGTTCACAATGATACACCCTCCACTAGGGTTTCACAAGGATACACCCTCAACTAGGGTTTACAATGATACACCCTCAACTTGATTAGGTCATATCAACCCTTCAATCAAGTACATACAACTATGATTTACATAGTGTACCAAGTCATTGATCTTATCAGCAATTAGGGTTCATCCCTTAATTGACACTAATCACTTAGGTACTATTAGGGTTTTAACCTTTGTTCCTTTATTGGTTATCATTACTAACCATCATTGGATCAATAGTACATTCATCATCACATTGGCCCTCCATTACATAAGGTATCCAAAGGAATTAGGGTTTACTATTCATCCTAATTAGTGATTTCACATGTAGGCAACCTCTTAATAGGGTTATACATGAAATCGGCCTCAATTAGGGTTTACATCATGTATTGGATCCATGCATTTGTTATGCATTAATGACTAGTACCATTAAAGGTATCTCCCACCTAATCACATTAGGTTTTCAAAAAGGTTTGATCCATTGGACCCTCAATGACATAAGGTATCCAATTGAATTAGGGTTTTCAATGTTGATTCCTTCAATCATTGAATTCATGGAACCAATCATCAATTGGACCTATACCCATACTTCAATTGAGTTTAAATAGGTCAACCTTCAACTTATTTGACCCTTAATTAACCCTCAATTGGTCATCAATTAGGGTTTGATTCAATTGAATTAGGGTTTGGAATCGAACAACACTAATCAATGTAAGACTAGTTGTTTGAAACCATTGAACCATCATCCAAGTTGGGTATGACCTGACCCCAAACGGTCTTGAGGTCGTTTGGATGACCTCCAAACGGTCTTGAGACCGTTTTCACATCATATCACTCAAATCCAAGCCATCCAATTAAGGTTTGGATCATTGGATTGATCACCAAATCAACATTGCATTGTATAATAGCTTGGTACCTTTAGACCTTCAAACACCTAACCATACTCAACCCTAGACCTCCAAACGGTCTTGGGTGACCACCAAACGGTCTTGAGACCGTTTGGATGAGCTCCAAACGGTCTTGAGACCGTTTGCCCATCATATCACTCCAATCCAAGCAATCTAATTAGGGTTTGGTTCATTGAAGTGCTCACCAAATCAGCAATCTATTGCAGATCAACTTGATATCTTTAGACCTTCAACCACTGAACTATACTCAACCCTAGACCTCCAAACGGTCTTGGGTGACCACCAAATGGTCTTGAGACCGTTTGCCCATCCAACCTTTGGACTCTAGTGAAAATTCATCATGGATTGGTCTATCGAGTTGATCAACAAATCAACATTTAGTTGCAATATGATTTGGTACCTTTGGACCTTCAATTGGTCAACTATACTCGACCCCAGACCTCCAAACGGTCTTGGGGTGATCCCCAAACGGTCTTGAGACCGTTTGGGCTAATCAACCCAAAATCTCAAATTAGCTCATTGTGATATCAGCACTGATTTCAATTAGGGTTAGCCCAATTGATTAGCCTTCAACTCATGACTCGTTTGGAATTAATCCATAAAATTTGGTGAGTCATTAGATCACATCATAAGATTCAGTAATCCCAAACGGTCAATGCTTGGTCAATGCACTCAAATGGTCTTGAGACCGTTTAGCCAAAAAGTTCAATTAAATCAGATTGAAAATCAGCACTTAATCCAATTAGGTTTCCCTAATTGATTAGGCTTCAACTCACGATTCCTTTGGTGTTAATACCTAAAATATGGAGGGTTATCAGCCTACATAATTAGGAACAAAATTCCCAAACGGTCAACGCTTGGTCAACCATCTCAAACGGTCTTGAAACCGTTTTCTCAACCAGGTCCAGTTAATGAGGTTGAAAATCAGCACATAATTCAATCCGATTGCCTAATTGATTGGCCTTCAACTCTCGATTCCTTTAGAGTTAATCCCTGAAATTTGGAGGGTTATCATCCTACATAATTAGGAACAAAATTCCCAAACGGTCAACGCTTGGTCTACCATCTCAAACGGTCTTGAAACCGTTTGCTCCCAAACGGTCTCAAACCGTTTACCCTTAAACGGTTTGCTGAAACCGCATAGCCAATCAAATTAAAACGATTTGGAGTAGCTATAAAAACGGTTTTGCTTGGTAATTTTATTTGGATAAGCATCTAGGATGATGTCATCATCCCCTTCCTTCGAACAACCAAGAACAGCAACCGTTCTTGATGGAAATTGCAGCAAGAAACAAGAGTGCATCAAATTGAAGAAATCAATCAACAAAGCATAGAGAATTGATGCAATAGCAATATTTAAGGGTTTGAGTTATAAAACCCGCCTCCAATTGAGCTCCAAAGCTCCAAGCTCACGCCATTAATGGTGGATGAAGCTCTAGAAACTCCCCCTAGGCTCGTCCTCAAGCTTTTGATTGCAAAAGTTGGCTAGGGTTGAAGAGGAGATCGAAATAAGAAGGAATCCATAATTTATTTTCGATTTCCTCCATGAAATCAAGAAGAACGAAGGTCAAGGGCTCACCCACAGGTTTGGGACGTGCTCCCTGCTCCTTCCTAGCTCCTTGGTCGGTTTTGCAAGCAAGGGGAAGAAGAAAATCCGAAAAAAGGCCTTGGTTTGGGCTTGGAAATGACACTTTTATAAAGAAATTGATGAGAGAGAATATGCCTTATAAAAATGCATTAAATTCCAAAAATATGGCCGCCTCTTCCCCCTCAAATCCCTTAAGGACGAGGCACATTCCTTTGCCTTTAATTCTCCTTCATTATCCTTGATTTAAAGAAAATCAAATTAAGCACCTTAATGCTTATTATATTAATATCCATATGTGAGTGGGTTTTCTTTTTCTTATAATAAGGTGAGTGGAATTTCACCTACTTAGGATATTTTCGTTCCTTATCTTGGCAAAGGAACGTTCATACTTATTCAAAATCAACCCAAAACATTTTGGTTGAAAGCCCTTCAATTATTTTTATTCATTTTTGCCCTAAATCAAATTAGGGTTTCAATTAGGCATTAATCTTGATTATTTTAATATCAAGATTCTCTCTCCTCCAACTTAATTCAAATGAGGCACCCATCTCATTTTATTTGCTCTACATGTTTCCAAGAAACATTAGGGACCTTATTGAAGTGGTAATTTGCATATTGAACCCTAGGTCTTGGGTAAATTGCACTTTTCACCAAAACTAGGTTTTAATGCACAACACTGCTTTACAAGCTTAATCTTGGTGCCCAAGCTTGTGAAAACCATACCACTACATCATATTCATTCTTATGATGTATCATCATCAGAGGAACATCTTATCATGCAACATTTGCAAATTAACCCCTCGACTTGGGTAATTTGCACTTTAGTCCAAAATAAGCAAACATTACTTCAACATTGTTCAAACAGGACCAAAATTGAAACATAAGTTTCTCATGAGCCCTAATTACTTTTCCCAAGATAAGATTAAGAATCTACTTAACCTTATTAGGCAAAACATCTAGGGTTAAATCATAACCCAGGTTAGGGATGTTGCAAATTATAAACCCCTAACAAGGATTTCGTCCTCGAAATCCCAAGAAAAGGAGGGACAGATTGTTCATTAATCATGCCCTCAAGTCCCCAAATAATACCTTAATATCATGAAGATATCATGGATTCTGTAATTCACACATAGTTCCTTTCATTAATTCCTCCTTATCACTGTTTATGTTTATCAAGGCATAAACCCCTAACATATGATGTCCATATCATTGAAAGGAAGAAGCATAAAAGAACATACTTCAATAATCACTCAAGAATACTTATCAAAAGGAAAAACATATATATCTAACAAAGATAATTCACTTAGCAAACTCTATGTAATTGGGAATGTTCACATAGCTTTTCCTTTTTGTTGGGAATGTTCACATAGCTTTTCCTTTTAATTGGGAATGTTCACATAGCTTTTCCTTTTAGTTGGGAATGTTCACATAGCTTTTCCTTTTATTTGGGAATGTTCACATAGCTTTTCCTTATAGTTGGGAATGTTCACATAGCTTTTCCTTTTTGTTGGGAATGTTCACATAGCTTTTCCTTTTAGTTGGGAATGTTCACATAGCTTTTCCTTTTAGTTGGGAATGTTCACATAGCTTTTCCTTTTAGTTGGGAATGTTCACATAGCTTTTCCTTTTAGTTGGGAATGTTCACATAGCTTTTCCTATTGGTTGGGAATGTTCACATAGATTTTCCTTTTTTGTTGGGAATGTTCACATAGCTTTTCCTTTTAGTTGGGAATGTTCACATAGCTTTTCCTTTTAGTTGGGAATGTTCACATAGCTTTTCCTTTTAGTTGGGAATGTTCACACAGCTTTTCCTTTTAGTTGGGAATGTTCACACAACCTTTCCTTTTTGTCTCATTATACTCTCTAGATTGTTTCAGAGTGACTACTTGATCAGAGTAATAAAAAATATAACAATCTAAGAGTTTCATACTTGCCTTATCTTCAATAATCATATACCTGGCCAGGGTATATAAGTATTGAGATTAGGTAGTATGCACTTACATGCTATCATATTCCTTGCTTTTCATATCATCATAAACATAAGATATAAAATACCTTGTCCTCATATCATGGTCTTATTAGTCTTATTACTAATGCAAAAACTAAGCCATGGAATCTTACAGGTGAAAGGTTAAGACCTTTGCACTTACTTAGTGGCTACTGCCCTGGTACACTAGGCATTTATTGCACTATTAGTACCAAAAACTTGGCTTTTTAAAACCATTAGGCAAATGTCTCTAAAATTATAGAGACCATTCCCTACTTCTCAGTTTATTGCCCCTTCTTGGGCACTGCCATCACAGATATACTATTTGTCCAGATTTATGGCAGAGTCTACTTTCTTGCCATTTATTATTCTTTCCCACTTTTTCCCTTGTTCCAACATGACTAAGTCATTTAGGAACTCTTTTAAAGCTCAAGATTTATGTACTAAGGACTGATAATCTAGGTTGTAAGGCTAGTATCCAGTCCCCTATAAGCAATATTGTTGCCCTAGTCTGCCCAATAAGAGCATGATCATAGGATTCTCTATCCTGATCAGGTCTTAATGGGGATTCTCAGGCACTTGTTCTCCTCTTGCCTGGTCCCATGCACCCTCTCCTGGTGCAGCAACATTGCCCTTAGCATTGTGTTCCTCGTGTTCTCCAGTCAATTTCAAGTTCTTCTTCTCCTATGTGAGCAAAAGATACTATCAAATAAACTGGAAGATGCTTAGAACAAACTCTACAACCTTAGTCCTATGTCTCTGTAGACTCAGCGAACCTAGAGCTCTGATACCACTAAACTGTGACGATCGTCTCGCGAAAATAAGATTAACTAATGCGGAAGCGTTCATCAAGCAGCAGATTAGCAAAAATCACTAAAAATTAAAACTTTTTGCAAATGGATCCATTCATAGGAAAACTCTTTCATTCAGAACCAAAGTAAAACTTTACATCCTGGTTCATATATATACATCTCATGTACTTTTGCTTCTCGAGGAATACAAATATTAACTACTCTGTCTTAACTATACACAGGTAGTATAAAACCCTCGAGGCATTAAGACAAAATCTCGAAATCACTAACTACTACTTCGAGGACCTGAGAGTACAGAGACGACACATAGGACTTCTATATACATCTGAACATGACATGACAGTCAATGTCTCCACCTGAGACTTTACTGTTGTCCCTGCTACTGCTGATGTCCTTCACATCCTGAAGGATTCCTATCTCCTCGTCCGCATCCACCTAAAAATGTGGTTCCCACGGGGGTGAGACAATTATAAAAATTGCCCCAGCGAGAGATATAACTCTCCGCCAGAAACATTATTATTGCAACTTGAGAAGATGAATATGAACATAAGAATCATATCTATTTGACAACAAATATTTTAATGTCTAACAGATTAGAACATTATTCTATATCAGAAGCATTGCAGTTATTACTTGATAGAATTAACATGTCACTTATCCTTTAATGAATAGGAAGAACATGTATAACATCTATTCAAACAATAGAATCATTACCACTGCATTAACTTTCTTTAGGCTTAGATCATATATCTAAAGCCTAGCATTATCAATGTGGAGTCATGGCCCGTAGCCATACTCTTTTCATAAGTGTTGGGATCTTAATCCCTCACTTCACCACTGGGTTTTTCTCATCCTTTCACAATTTCAATACCATAACCATGAAATCATGGGTATTCAATCCCTTTGTTCATCACTTGAGTGCTGTTACCTCTTTCTCAGGTAACTAACACCTTTAGGTCATTTGACCAAGGTAAGTATGATACTTGCTACACAAGCATCCATCATGGCACTTGATGCACATTAACTCTCTTGTCACCTCTTACCAGGCACAAGGTATATTATAGCACACAAGGCCATTCACATCTTGTCACCTCTCACTAGGCAACAACTTTATTCACATGGCGCACAAGGCCATTCACATCTTGTCACCTCTCACTAGGAAACAACTTAAAACAAAGGCTTACAAGCCCAACTCATCTTGTTACTTCTTTCTCAGTAACAAAAACATAATGGCACATATGCCCAATCAATTCTTATCAAATAAACATCATAGCTCATACCTGGCTATGATCATCAACTCATGAGACCTGCATGATTGTCACACATGATAATAGACTTATCAAGTTCACAACACATCATGCAATATAGGGTAACACCACTATTCCCTTACCAGGGTTAGGGTTTACCATCAATTAGGGCTTATCATTCCCTTTTCCCCAAATTAGGGTTAGGGTTCCCCATTTCTCATTAATTCAGAACCTCTTGAGTTAACCAACTTTGTCTTGTAATAAAGGTATTTCCCCTCTTAATACATTCCATCACAAAATACTCACCCTTAGCATATAATGCATAGGCCACACATTAGAATTGTCCAACTATCTCACATGATATGGACTTATCTTAGTTTAAGGCATGGCTTTATTATAAAGTTACCTATAAACAATCACAATGATACACCCTCAACTAGGGTTTATAAGGATACACCCTCAACCAGGGTTCACAATGATACACCCTCCACTAGGGTTTCACAAGGATACACCCTCAACTAGGGTTTACAATGATACACCCTCAACTTGATTAGGTCATATCAACCCTTCAATCAAGTACATACAACTATGATTTACATAGTGTACCAAGTCATTGATCTTATCAGCAATTAGGGTTCATCCCTTAATTGACACTAATCACTTAGGTACTATTAGGGTTTTAACCTTTGTTCCTTTATTGGTTAACATTAATAACCATCATTGGATCAATAGTACATTCATCATCACATTGGACCTCCATTACATAAGGTATCCAAAGGAATTAGGGTTTACTATTCATCCTAATTAGTGATTTCACATGTAGGCAACCTCTTAATAGGGTTATACATGAAATCGGCCTCAATTAGGGTTTACATCATGTATTGGATCCATGCATTTGTTATGCATTAATTACTAGTACCATTAAAGGTATCTCCCACCTAATCACATTAGGTTTTCAAAAAGGTTTGATCCATTGGACCCTCAATGACATAAGGTATCCAATTGAATTAGGGTTTTCAATGTTGATTCCTTCAATCATTGAATTCATGGAACCAATCATCAATTGGACCTATACCCATACTTCAATTGAGTTTAAATAGGTCAACCTTCAACTTATTTTACCCTTAATTAACCCTCAATTGGTCATCAATTAGGGTTTGATTCAATTAAATTAGGGTTTGGAATCGATGATTCAACCACTAATCAATGTAAGACTAGTTGCTTTGAAACCATTGAACCATCATCCAAGTTGGGTATGACCTGACCCCAAACGGTCTTGATACCGTTTTCCCATCATATCACTCAAATCCAAGCCATCCAATTAAGGTTTGGATCATTGGATTGATCACCAAATCAACATTGCATTATATAACGGCTTGGTACCTTTAGACCTTCAAACACCTAACCATACTCAACCCTAGACCTCCAAACGGTCTTGGGTGACCACCAAACGGTCTTGAGACCGTTTGGATGAGCTCCAAACGGTCTTGAGACCGTTTTCCCATCATATCACTCCAATCCAAGCAATCTAATTAGGGTTTGGTTCATTGAAGTGCTCACCAAATCAGCAATCTATTGCAGATCAACTTGATATCTTTAGACCTTCAACCACTGAACTATACTCAACCCTAGACCTCCAAATGGTCTTGGGTGACCACCAAACGGTCTTGAGACCGTTTGGATGAGCTCCAAACGGTCTTGAGACCGTTTGCCCATACAACCTTTGGACTCTAGTGAAAATTCATCATGGATTGGTCTATCGAGTTGATCAACAAATCAGCATTTAGTTGCAGTATGATTTGGTACCTTTGGACCTTCAATTGGTAAACTATACTCGACCCCAGACCTCCAAACGGTCTTGGGGTGATCCCCAAATGGTCTTGAGACCGTTTGGGCTAATCAACCCAAAATCTCAAATTAGCTCATTGTGATTTCAGCACTGATTTCAATTAGGGTTAGCCCAATTGATTAGCCTTCAACTCATGACTCGTTTGGAAATAATCCATAAAATTTGGTGAGTCATTAGATCACATCATAAGGAACAGTAATCCCAAACGGTCAATGCTTGGTCAACGCACTCAAATGGTCTTGAGACCGTTTGGCCAAAAAGTTCAATTAAATCAGATTGAAAATCAGCACTTAATCCAATTAGGTTTCCCTGATTGATTAGGCTTCAACTCATGATTCCTTTGGATTTAATCCCTCAAATTTGGAGGGTTATCATCCTACATAATTAGGAACAAAATTACCAAACGGGCAACGCTTGGTAAACCATATCAAACGGTCTTGAAACCGTTTGCTCAACCAGGTCCAGTTAATCAGGTTGAAAATCAGCACATAATTCAATCCGATTGTCTAATTGATTGGCCTTCAACTCTCGATTCCTTTGGAGTTAATCCCTCCAATTTGGAGGGTTATCAGCCTACATAATTAGGAACAAAATTTGAAAACGGTCAATGCTTGGTAAACCATCTCAAATGGTCTTGAAACCGTTTGCTCCCAAACGGTCTCATACCGTTTGCCCTTAAACGGTTTGCTGAAACCGCATAGCCAATCAAATTAAAACGATTTGGAGTAGCTATCAAAATGATTTTTTTTGGTAATTTTCTTTGGATAAGCATCTAGGATGATGTCATCATCCCCTTCCTTCGAACAACCAAGAACAGCAACCGTTCTTGATGGAAATTGCAGCAAGAAACAAGAGTGCATCAAATTGAAGAAATCAATCAACAAAGCATAGAGAATTGATGCAATAGCAATGTTTAAGGGTTTGAGTTATAAAACCCGCCTCCAATTGAGCTCCAAAGCTCCAAGCTCACGCCATTAATGGTGGATGAAGCTCTAGAAACTCCCCCTAGGCTCGTCCTCAAGCTTTTGATTGCAAAAGTTGGCTAGGGTTGAAGAGGAGATCGAAATAAGAAGGAATCCATAATTTATTTTCGATTTCCTCCATGAAATCAAGAAGAACGAAGGTCAAGGGCTCACCCACAGGTTGGGGACGTGCTCCCTGCTCCTTCCTAGCTCCTTGGTCGGTTTTGCAAGCAAGGGGAAGAAGAAAATCCGAAAAAAGGCCTTGGTTTGGGCTTGGAAATGACGCTTTTATAAAGAAATTGATGAGAGAGAATATGCCTTATAAAAATGCATTAAATTCCAAAAATATGGCCGCCTCTTCCCCCTCAAATCCCTTAAGGACGAGGCACATTCCTTTGCCTTTAATTCTCCTTCATTATCCTTGATTTAAAGAAAATCAAATTAAGCACCTTAATGCTTATTATATTAATATCCATATGTGAGTGGGTTTTCTTTTTCTTATAATAAGGTGAGTGGAATTTCACCTACTTAGGATATTTTCGTTCCTTATCTTGGCAAAGGAACGTTCATACTTATTCAAAATCAACCCAAATCATTTTGGTTGAAAGCCCTTCAATTATTTTTATTCATTTTTGCCCTAAATCAAATTAGGGTTTCAATTAGGCATTAATCTTGATTATTTTAATATCAAGATTCTCTCTCCTCCAACTTAATTCAAATGAGGCACCCATCTCATTTTATTTGCTCTACATGTTTCCAAGAAACATTAGGGACCTTATTGAAGTGGTAATTTGCATATTGAACCCTAGGTCTTGGGTAAATTGCACTTTTCACCAAAACTAGGTTTTAATGCACAACACTGCTTTACAAGCTTAATCTTGGTGCCCAAGCTTGTGAAAACCATACCACTACATCATATTCATTCTTATGATGTATCATCATCAGAGGAACATCTTATCATGCAACATTTGCAAATTAACCCCTCGACTTGGGTAATTTGCACTTTAGTCCAAAATAAGCAAACATTACTTCAACATTGTTCAAACAGGACCAAAATTGAAACATAAGTTTCTCATGAGCCCTAATTACTTTTCCCAAGATAAGATTAAGAATCTACTTAACCTTATTAGGCAAAACATCTAGGGTTAAATCATAACCCAGGTCAGGGATGTTGCAAATTATAAACCCCTAACAAGGATTTCGTCCTCGAAATCCCAAGAAAAGGAGGGACAGATTGTTCATTAATCATGCCCTCAAGTCCCCAAATAATACCTTAATATCATGAAGATATCATGGATTCTGTAATTCACACATAGTTCCTTTCATTAATTCCTCCTTATCACTGTTTATGTTTATCAAGGCATAAACCCCTAACATATGATGTCCATATCATTGAAAGGAAGAAGCATAAAAGAACATACTTCAATAATCACTCAAGAATACTTATCAAAAGGAAAAACATATATATCTAACAAAGATAATTCACTTAGCAAACTCTATGTAATTGGGAATGTTCACATAGCTTTTCCTTTTTGTTGGGAATGTTCACATAGCTTTTCCTTTTAATTGGGAATGTTCACATAGCTTTTCCTTTTAGTTGGGAATGTTCACATAGCTTTTCCTTTTATTTGGGAATGTTCACATAGCTTTTCCTTATAGTTGGGAATGTTCACATAGCTTTTCCTTTTTGTTGGGAATGTTCACATAGCTTTTCCTTTTAGTTGGGAATGTTCACATAGCTTTTCATATTGGTTGGGAATGTTCACATAGCTTTTCCTTTTTTGTTGGGAATGTTCACATAGCTTTTCCTTTTTTGTTGGGAATGTTCACATAGCTTTTCCTTTTAGTTGGGAATGTTCACATAGCTTTTCCTTTTAGTTGGGAATGTTCACATAGCTTTTCCTTTTTGTTGGGAATGTTCACATAGCTTTTCCTTTTAGTTGGGAATGTTCACATAGCTTTTCCTTTTAGTTGGGAATGTTCACATAGCTTTTCCTTTTAGTTGGGAATGTTCACATAGCTTTTCCTTTTAGTTGGGAATGTTCACATAGCTTTTCCTATTGGTTGGGAATGTTCACATAGATTTTCCTTTTTTGTTGGGAATGTTCACATAGCTTTTCCTTTTAGTTGGGAATGTTCACATAGCTTTTCCTTTTAGTTGGGAATGTTCACATAGCTTTTCCTTTTAGTTGGGAATGTTCACACAGCTTTTCCTTTTAGTTGGGAATGTTCACACAACCTTTCCTTTTTGTCTCATTATACTCTCTAGATTGTTTCAGAGTGACTACTTGATCAGAGTAATAAAAAATATAACAATCTAAGAGTTTCATACTTGCCTTATCTTCAATAATCATATACCTGGCCAGGGTATATAAGTATTGAGATTAGGTAGTATGCACTTACATGCTATCATATTCCTTGCTTTTCATATCATCATAAACATAAGATATAACATACCTTGTCCTCATATCATGGTCTTATTAGTCTTATTACTAATGCAAAAACTAAGCCATGGAATCTTACAGGTGAAAGGTTAAGACCTTTGCACTTACTTAGTGGCTACTGCCCTGGTACACTAGGCATTTATTGCACTATTAGTACCAAAAACTTGGCTTTTTAAAACCATTAGGCAAATGTCTCTAAAATTATAGAGACCATTCCCTACTTCTCAGTTTATTGCCCCTTCTTGGGCACTGCCATCACAGATATACTATTTGTCCAGATTTATGGCAGAGTCTACTTTCTTGCCATTTATTATTCTTTCCCACATTTTCCCTTGTTCCAACATGACTAAGTCATTTAGGAACTCTTTTAAAGCTCAAGATTTATGTACTAAGGACTGATAATCTAGGTTGTAAGGCTAGTATCCAGTCCCCTATAAGCAATATTGTTGCCCTAGTCTGCCCAATAAGAGCATGATCATAGGATTCTCTATCCTGATCAGGTCTTAATGGGGATTCTCAGGCACTTGTTCTCCTCTTGCCTGGTCCCATGCACCCTCTCCTGGTGCAGCAACATTGCCCTTAGCATTGTGTTCCTCGTGTTCTCCAGTCAATTTCAAGTTCTTCTTCTCCTATGTGAGCAAAAGATACTATCAAATAAACTGGAAGACGCTTAGAACAAACTCTACAACCTTAGTCCTATGTCTCTGTAGACTCAGCGAACCTAGAGCTCTGATACCACTAAACTGTGACGATCGTCTCGCAAAAATAAGATTAACTAATGCGGAAGCGTTCATCAAGCAGCGGATTAGCAAAAATCACTAAAAATTAAAACTTTTTGCAAATGGATCCATTCATAGGAAAACTCTTTCATTCAGAACCAAAGTAAAACTTTACATCCTGGTTCATATATATACATCTCATGTACTTTTGCTTCTCGAGGAATACAAATATTAACTACTCTGTCTTAACTATACACAGGTAGTATAAAACCCTCGAGGCATTAAGACAAAATCTCGAAATCACTAACTACTACTTCGAGGACCTGAGAGTACAGAGACGACACATAGGACTTCTATATACATCTGAACATGACATGACAGTCAATGTCTCCACCTGAGACTTTACTGTTGTCCCTGCTACTGCTGATGTCCTTCACATCCTGAAGGATTCCTATCTCCTCGTCCGCATCCACCTAAAAATGTGGTTCCCACGGGGGTGAGACAATTATAAAAATTGCCCCAGCGAGAGATATAACTCTCCGCCAGAAACATTATTATTGCAACTTGAGAAGATGAATATGAACATAAGAATCATATCTATTTGACAACAAATATTTTAATGTCTAACAGATTAGAACATTATTCTATATCAGAAGCATTGCAGTTATTACTTGATAGAATTAACATGTCACTTATCCTTTAATGAATAGGAAGAACATGTATAACATCTATTCAAACAATAGAATCATTACCACTGCATTAACTTTCTTTAGGCTTAGATCATATATCTAAAGCCTAGCATTATCAATGTGGAGTCATGGCCCGTAGCCATACTCTTTTCATAAGTGTTGGGATCTTAATCCCTCACTTCACCACTGGGTTTTTCTCATCCTTTCACAATTTCAATACCATAACCATGAAATCATGGGTATTCAATCCCTTTGTTCATCACTTGAGCGCTGTTACCTCTTTCTCAGGTAACTAACACCTTTAGGTCATTTGACCAAGGTAAGTATGATACTTGCTACACAAGCATCCATCATGGCACTTGATGCACATTAACTCTCTTGTCACCTCTTACCAGGCACAAGGTATATTATAGCACACAAGGCCATTCACATCTTGTCACCTCTCACTAGGCAACAACTTTATTCACATGGCGCACAAGGCCATTCACATCTTGTCACCTCTCACTAGGAAACAACTTAAAACAAAGGTTTACAAGCCCAACTCATCTTGTTACTTCTTTCTCAGTAACAAAAACATAATGGCACATATGCCCAATCAATTCTTATCAAATAAACATCATAGCTCATACCTGGCTATGATCATCAACTCATGAGACCTGCATGATTGTCACACATGATAATAGACTTATCAAGTTCACAACACATCATGCAATATAGGGTAACACCACTATTCCCTTACCAGGGTTAGGGTTTACCATCAATTAGGGCTTATCATTCCCTTTTCCCCAAATTAGGGTTAGGGTTCCCCATTTCTCATTAATTCAGAACCTCTTGAGTTAACCAACTTTGTCTTGTAATAAAGGTATTTCCCCTCTTAATACATTCCATCACAAAATACTCACCCTTAGCATATAATGCATAGGCCACACATTAGAATTGTCCAACTATCTCACATGATATGGACTTATCTTAGTTTAAGGCATGGCTTTATTATAAAGTTACCTATAAACAATCACAATGATACACCCTCAACTAGGGTTTATAAGGATACACCCTCAACCAGGGTTCACAATGATACACCCTCCACTAGGGTTTCACAAGGATACACCCTCAACTAGGGTTTACAATGATACACCCTCAACTTGATTAGGTCATATCAACCCTTCAATCAAGTACATACAACTATGATTTACATAGTGTACCAAGTCATTGATCTTATCAGCAATTAGGGTTCATCCCTTAATTGACACTAATCACTTAGGTACTATTAGGGTTTTAACCTTTGTTCCTTTATTGGTTAACATTAATAACCATCATTGGATCAATAGTACATTCATCATCACATTGGACCTCCATTACATAAGGTATCCAAAGGAATTAGGGTTTACTATTCATCCTAATTAGTGATTTCACATGTAGGCAACCTCTTAATAGGGTTATACATGAAATCGGCCTCAATTAGGGTTTACATCATGTATTGGATCCATGCATTTGTTATGCATTAATTACTAGTACCATTAAAGGTATCTCCCACCTAATCACATTAGGTTTTCAAAAAGGTTTGATCCATTGGACCCTCAATGACATAAGGTATCCAATTGAATTAGGGTTTTCAATGTTGATTCCTTCAATCATTGAATTCATGGAACCAATCATCAATTGGACCTATACCCATACTTCAATTGAGTTTAAATAGGTCAACCTTCAACTTATTTTACCCTTAATTAACCCTCAATTGGTCATCAATTAGGGTTTGATTCAATTAAATTAGGGTTTGGAATCGATGATTCAACCACTAATCAATGTAAGACTAGTTGCTTTGAAACCATTGAACCATCATCCAAGTTGGGTATGACCTGACCCCAAACGGTCTTGATACCGTTTTCCCATCATATCACTCAAATCCAAGCCATCCAATTAAGGTTTGGATCATTGGATTGATCACCAAATCAACATTGCATTGTATAACGGCTTGGTACCTTTAGACCTTCAAACACCTAACCATACTCAACCCTAGACCTCCAAACGGTCTTGGGTGACCACCAAACGGTCTTGAGACCGTTTGGATGAGCTCCAAACGGTCTTGAGACCGTTTTCCCATCATATCACTCCAATCCAAGCAATCTAATTAGGGTTTGGTTCATTGAAGTGCTCACCAAATCAGCAATCTATTGCAGATCAACTTGATATCTTTAGACCTTCAACCACTGAACTATACTCAACCCTAGACCTCCAAATGGTCTTGGGTGACCACCAAACGGTCTTGAGACCGTTTGGATGAGCTCCAAATGGTCTTGAGACCGTTTGCCCATACAACCTTTGGACTCTAGTGAAAATTCATCATGGATTGGTCTATCGAGTTGATCAACAAATCAGCATTTAGTTGCAGTATGATTTGGTACCTTTGGACCTTCAATTGGTAAACTATACTCGACCCCAGACCTCCAAACGGTCTTGGGGTGATCCCCAAATGGTCTTGAGACCGTTTGGGCTAATCAACCCAAAATCTCAAATTAGCTCATTGTGATTTCAGCACTGATTTCAATTAGGGTTAGCCCAATTGATTAGCCTTCAACTCATGACTCGTTTGGAAATAATCCATAAAATTTGGTGAGTCATTAGATCACATCATAAGGAACAGTAATCCCAAACGGTCAATGCTTGGTCAACGCACTCAAATGGTCTTGAGACCGTTTGGCCAAAAAGTTCAATTAAATCAGATTGAAAATCAGCACTTAATCCAATTAGGTTTCCCTGATTGATTAGGCTTCAACTCACGATTCCTTTGGATTTAATCCCTCAAATTTGGAGGGTTATCATCCTACATAATTAGGAACAAAATTACCAAACGGTCAACGCTTGGTAAACCATATCAAACGGTCTTGAAACCGTTTGCTCAACCAGGTCCAGTTAATCAGGTTGAAAATCAGCACATAATTCAATCCGATTGCCTAATTGATTGGCCTTCAACTCTCGATTCCTTTGGAGTTAATCCCTCCAATTTGGAGGGTTATCAGCCTACATAATTAGGAACAAAATTTGAAAACGGTCAATGCTTGGTAAACCATCTCAAATGGTCTTGAAACCGTTTGCTCCCAAACGGTCTCATACCGTTTGCCCTTAAACGGTTTGCTGAAACCGCATAGCCAATCAAATTAAAATGATTTGGAGTAGCTATCAAAATGGTTTTTTTTTGGTAATTTTCTTTGGATAAGCATCTAGGATGATGTCATCATCCCCTTCCTTCGAACAACCAAGAACAGCAACCGTTCTTGATGGAAATTGCAGCAAGAAACAAGAGTGCATCAAATTGAAGAAATCAATCAACAAAGCATAGAGAATTGATGCAATAGCAATGTTTAAGGGTTTGAGTTATAAAACCCGCCTCCAATTGAGCTCCAAAGCTCCAAGCTCACGCCATTAATGGTGGATGAAGCTCTAGCAACTCCCCCTAGGCTCGTCCTCAAGCTTTTGATTGCAAAAGTTGGCTAGGGTTGAAGAGGAGATCGAAATAAGAAGGAATCCATAATTTATTTTCGATTTCCTCCATGAAATCAAGAAGAACGAAGGTCAAGGGCTCACCCACAGGTTGGGGACGTGCTCCCTGCTCCTCCCTAGCTCCTTGGTCGGTTTTGCAAGCAAGGGGAAGAAGAAAATCCGAAAAAAGGCCTTGGTTTGGGCTTGGAAATGACACTTTTATAAAGAAATTGATGAGAGAGAATATGCCTTATAAAAATGCATTAAATTCCAAACATATGGCCGTATCTCCCCCTTCAAATCCCTTAAGGACGAGGCACCTTCCTTTGCCTTTAATTCTCCTTCATTATCCTAGATTTAAAGAAAATCAAATTAAGCACCTTAATGCTTATTATATTAATATCCATATGTGAGTGGGTTTTCTTTTTCTTATAATAAGGTGAGTGGAATTTCACCTACTTAAGATATTTTCGTTCCTTATCTTGGCAAAGGAACGTTCATCCTTATCTAAAATCAACTCAAAACATTTTGGTTGAAAGCCCTTCAATTATTTTTATTCATTTTTGCCCTAAATCAAATTAGGGTTTCAATTAGGCATTAATCTTGATTATTTTAATATCAAGATTCTCTCTCCTCCAACTTAATTCAAATGAGGCACCCATCTCATTGTATTTTCTCTACATATTTCCAAGAAACATTAGGGACCTTATTGAAGTGTTAATTTGCATATTGAACCCTAGGTCTTGGGTAAATTGCACTTTTCACCAAAACTAGGTTTTAATGCACAACACTGCTTTACAAGCTTAATCTTGGTGCCCAAGCTTGTGAAAACCATACCACTACATCATATTCATTCTTATGATGTATCATCATCAGAGGAACATCTTATCATGCAACATTTGCAAATTAACCCCTCAATTTGGGTAATTTGCACTTTAGTCCAAAATAAGAAAACATTACTTCAACATTGTTCAAACAGGACCAAAATTGAAACATAAGTTTCTCATGAGCCCTAATTACTTTTCCCAAGATAAGATTAAGAATCTACTTAACCTTATTAGGCAAAACATCTAGGGTTAAATCATAACCCAGGTCAGGGATGTTACAAATGTTGCACACACACCCTCTCTTTCCTCTTGTGATTTCGGGGACGAAATCCTCTTTAATGGGTGGTGTGCTGTAACATACTGAATCTCAGGGTCTTCCCTGCAATTCACCCACTTGTGAGCTTTTCTTGACCTTCGAGTCCATTTGGACCTTTTTCATAAATTTCCCATCCTTTTGGATCATTTTTGGACTCTATGTGCAATTTGGGCATAATTTGATGTTGAAATCACTATTTACCATCATTTATGTATATGGAGGGGTGTTTGTAAAAATAACCCACTTAAGGAGATAAGTTAGGGTTAATCATGTAATTTGGTCATTAAGGATGGTAATGTAATAGATAATATTAATTTGGAGTTTTTTGGATAAATATATTATTAATAATGTGTATTTGAGTTCATGTATGTGTATATTAACCTTAATTGTTTCTCTCTCCTCAAAATATAATTTTAATTCACATTAATATGTTATTTTGTTGAGAAATGATTATTTGGATCCTAATGTGTTTAATATCTCGAAATTACTCACATGTTTCATTAAAAGTAGTCTTTTCATATAATTTATTCCTTTTAATGTATTAAAATATACCTTAATGAGCAATATATTTATTGATGGCCTTATTGGATTTAAATGCAAAATCGAATTATATAGCATCGTTCTAAATGATAACATGAGCATGTGGTCCAAATTTGGTGTCATTTGGACTTCATTTGACCCCTCAAATTGATTTTATAAGCTTTTAATAAAGTATAACTATGGGATTTCAATCGATTTCATTTAATTCTTTTGTAACGCTATGGTTTCGATCCATTTCTCTGTAACGCGGCCCTTCAGTGCCATCCGATGGTTCAGATTAGTTAGATTGTCGATCCAATGAGTCGGACCTTGTCTCCTTCCTCCAGCCGTTCGACAGCCCGACCTCTTGGGATGCCCGATTCCGTTCTTCCTCCACACAACACCGTTCTGGATGATTTCAAGCCCTTTGGCTTCGAATTGACGAGCCGATTCCATCGAGCCATAGTTCGTTTCCTACTTCTACCTAAATACAAAATGCCCAACCTGGGCCGTCTCCTCCTCTCCACTGCGACCTAACAGGTGGAGATACGATACTCCCCACGCCTATTTAAGGTCTTCTAAAGCTTCCTCAGGCTTCGAGTCTTCCTCCTACTCATCTAATTTTACCCCTTCTTACCCGAGACAACCCGACCTAGTCGACCTTCTTCTCCGATGACGGTGAGCTCGCCACGGCGTCCCTCTCTGCCTTACCCCAAATTGAGTATTGGGTAAGCATCTCCAACCCATTTCCTTCAATTTCGTTCTAATAGTTTACCTCGTGACACTCTCGTTCAATGGGTACTATAGACCGCCGGAAGCAACCTCTGGCGCCGAGCTTTTCTGAGCTTCAGTGCACCTCTGCACTCTTCGAGGCTTGGGTTCAACTCGCAACCCATCCACGAAGCTTTTCCCGACCCCATTTTCCCAGTTCCTACTGTTTTCTTTAGGTTGTCGAGCTCCGACCTACTTCTCTGTTCTGGCCATTCTGTGGCATGTTTCCAATGTTTTGAGCACGCAACTCCTCTTCTAGTGGATTAGTGTGACTGCGAGACCCTGGGGAACTCGTTCTCAACCACTGATGGTAATGGTTGTGCCTCAGTGGCCACTGGGACCGGGTTGTGACGCTCCCAGCGTGCTGCTCGAGCCATGGTTCGAAGCAGCAACATACCTGGAGGTGGGTTGACCTCGAAGTCCCTACACTACCCATTTGGTTTTCTCTATCGCCAAGGGTATTTTTGGTATTTCGCCCCTGTGTTCTTCCTCCCCGTGCAAACAATCGTTGGGTCCAAATGACTGATCTGCCCTCGCAGTGTTAATCATTTTGTTTTGACGAGCAGGGGTAGTTTAGTCTTTGCACCTGTTATTTACATCAAATTTTATTTTGATTTAAATAACTGTCACGATATGGTTTCCTTGCATTCTGATTGGTCAATTTTACTTAATCCATAGTAAATCGATCCATTGTCATAAAAATGCAAATAAATACTCGTTGGAAAGATAAAAATATGAAGAATCTGAATTTATAAGTTTTAAGTCCTGTTTCCAAATGCTTTTTTGAGGTTTATTTTAAATACCATTCTAATCATATTAAATGATCTAAAATGTGTAATTAATTCATTTTAACTCCAAATTGGAAAATAAAATATGTTTTATTATTCAGGAGAATATGACTAATCATTTAGGCACTGGGGTTTTAGTCCCCCTGCCGGGCACTGGGGTTTTAGTCCCCCTGCCATTTTATATATTAGGCACTGGGGTTTTAGTCCCCCTGCCACTTTTTAGGCACTGGGGTTTTAGTCCCCCTGCCATTGGTGAGGTCCGGTAGGTGACTCACCCTACATTGAGAGGGTGTTGTGTCATAATTTATATTCATGCAATTGTGATATTTGTTGATATTGGAATGTGGCAGTTTTCTAGAATCCTATTCACTCATTTCCTTTCACTTCTTGAAATCTCTTAATGGATTACTATGCTTAACTTTATGATTGCCTTTATCCTTTTATTAACACATACCTTTTATCTCTCTCTTGCTGGATGACCCCAACCATCCAGGTTAGGATCAGAGTGCGCATGGAAGCTTGGTGAACCTAAGGCTAAGGATAGGATAAGAAGAGGAGCATATAGATGGCATGATCATAGTTGCTTTTATGTTTTAAGTTGTTTTGTTTGGAGACAATCTTGGCTTAGTCTAAGTCTTCCTCTACCTAGATCCTTGTTTTTGTATAAAGTTGTACTTCCTTTATGGAAATTTTGTAATGTACTCTTTATACATTTTGAATAAAGTCAGAATTTTAAATTTCCGCTGCTACACAATTGGTGTTTTTGTTTATCATGTTTATAGTAGAGACTTGGTCTTTACAGCATGGTATCAGAGCATCAAGGTAGTCAGATTCTTGACTAATTCAAATTGTCTCCTAGATAGAACCCTTATCTTATATAGTTTCCCTTTAGTTAGTTTTTCACCTTAGAGTTGACCTAGCATGAAAGTTAGATTTAGTATCATAATAATAATTAATTAAAAATAAAATTTGTCAACTTTTTGGTGAAATGTCTATTGAGTAGCTATTAGAGCAAGAAGTTGAAAGTGATGGTGTCTAGAAAGGGTCAGAGCTTGGGGGCTGGCAATATTTTCCTCCGCCCCACTAGCTTGGTAACGAGGACTCCTGAGCTCGTATGACCTGGCCTAGCCTGGCCTGATCTGAAACGGACAGCTCAAAATAGTCTACCCTTAGACATATTACCTTATTGTTGAGTAACCTTTATAACTCTTATATGATTATTTGATTTCTTTTCTCAAACAAAAATCATCTTGTAATCCCTAAGTATCTTATATGAGCCTTAGATTTCCATGTTTAAGGTTTAGTGAACCCTATGCTATACCTTGAGTTGGAAGATAGATTTTAGTAAGACTTTTAATGTTGGGATTTATACCCTTAAAATAGTTTGACTTAGTCAACCTTTTGAGTGGAAAGGTAGAGTTATTACCTTGTTAGATTTTGGAGTTGTTGATTTCGAGGATGAAATCCTCTTTAGGGGGTTGGAGTCCCTCAATGCCTTGAAATCAAGAGACTCTAACTCCTTAGACATGGGTTTAGTGAGAGTTGAACAAACCTAATATGATTGTAATTCATCTTGTTTGCTTATGAACAAATGGATAAGTCATATAATTCTCATGCTTGAACCCTAAT
The DNA here is from genome assembly GCA_963693085.1 of Alisma plantago-aquatica. Taxonomy (NCBI): domain Eukaryota; kingdom Viridiplantae; phylum Streptophyta; class Magnoliopsida; order Alismatales; family Alismataceae; genus Alisma; species Alisma plantago-aquatica. The sequence continues at coordinate 579,038,509 of OY856412.1, read as the reverse complement.
ATATTCTTGATGCACCTAATCATTAATTATTCATATGTGAATATACATAGTTTTGATTAAGTCACCCTAATGATAGATAAAGGCCTAATAAGTAATAATCATGTTGACCTAAACCCTAATGTGTAATAATCTAGCCTTGACAACATATATATATATATATATATATATATATATATATATATATATATATATATATATATACCCTTAATGCCTTTCATGACACACTGGTGACATTAGGTGTCATCACATAATATGCCTTGGTACATGTAAGTGGATTATAATCACTTAATCATCATTGTGACCCAATTATCAGCATATGTTAGGCATAGCACCTGGTTCACTAAAATACATCTCATTAATCATCTTATTGGTTTATGAATCAAATCAGTAATATGATAATGAGTAATTTGATTCATATAATGTGATATTAATTCGTAGTAATTTATGTAATAAGAGATAATGATTAATGATGACATGGATATGAGTATGTTATATGTTGTGACAATATGTAACTTGGAGATAAGCCATACACCCTTAGACTTGTTATTAGATTAATAATTTGTTGGATAATATCATATGGTTCTCACCAAAATAGTATGTGATAATTCAACTTGATGTAGTTAATGGATAATAATATTGAGTTATTAAGGCTTGTGACCTAATGCATCTATAAATGTTGAAATGGCTTAGTAAACCCTAATTGTGCTTAAAACCCTTGATGAGGGAAATACATATGATATTATATTGAGATGTAATCATTTTGAATAAAATGTGGCACAAGTGATAGCATAATAAATATGATGCCTCTTCATGATAGAGTTGTGCGAATTAGGCAAAAATGTTAATTTGAGTTTGATAAAAGGCTATAGGTTTTGTGGAAACCTTAGTAATACCTGACTTATGTAGATTGTGTGTTGTACCCTAGATTAAGGGTTATAAACTAGTTGGTTAAGGTTGGGATGTTGCACACACACCCTCTCTTTCCTCTTGTTGTGATTTCGGGGACGAAATCCTCTTTAAGGGGTGGTGTGTTGTAACATACTGAATCTTAGGGTCTTCCCTGCAATTTACCCACTTGTGAGCTTTTCTTGACCTTCGAGTCCATTTGGACCTTTTTCATAAATTTCCCATCCTTTTGGATCATTTTTGGACTCTATGTGCAATTTGGGCATAATTTGATGTTGAAATCACTATTTACCATCATTTATGTATATGGAGGGGTGTTTGCACAAATAACCCACTTAAGGAGATAAGTTAGGGTTAATCATGTAATTTGGTCATTAAGGATGGTAATGTAATAGATAATATTAATTTGGAGTTTTTTGGATAAATATATTATTAATAATGTGTATTTGAGTTCATATATGTGTATATTAACCTTAATTGTTTCTCTCTCCTCAAAATATGATTTTAATTCACATTAATATGTTATTTTGTTGAGAAATGATTATTTGGATCCTAATGTGTTTAATATCTCGAAATTACTCACATGTTTCATTAAAAGTAGTCTTTTCATATAATTCATTCCATTTAATGTATTAAAATATACCTTAATGAGCAATATATTTATTGAGGGACTTATTGGATTTAAATGCGAAATCTAATTATATAGCATCGTTCTAAATGCTAACATGAGCATGTGGTCCAAATTTGGTGTCATTTGGACTTCATTTGACCCCTCAAATTGATTTTATAAGCTTTTAATAAAGTATAACTATGGGATTTCAATCGATTTCATTTAATTCTTTTGTAACGCTATGGTTTCGATCCATTTCTCTGTAACGTGGCCCTTCAGCGCCATCCGATGGTTCAGATTAGTTAGATTGTCGATCCAACGAGTCGGACCTTGTCTCCTTCCTCCAGCCGTTCGGCAACCCGACCTCTTGGGATGCCCGATTCCGTTCTTCCTCCACACAACACCGTTATGGATGATTTCAAGCCCTTTGGCTTCGAATTGACGAGCCGATTCCATCGAGCCATAGTTCGTTTCCTACTTCTACCTAAATGCGAAATGCCCAACCTGGGCCGTCTCCTCCTCTCCACTGCGACCTAACAGGTGGAGCTACGATACTCCCCACGCCTATTTAAGGTCTTCTAAAGCTTCCTCAGGCTTCGAGTCTTCCTCCTACTCCTCTAATTTTACCCCTTCTTACCCGAGACACCCCGACCTAGTCGACCTTCTTCTCTGGCGACGGTGAGCTTGCCGCGGAGTCCCGCTCTGCCTTACCCCAAATTGAATATTGGGTAAGCATCTCCAACCCATTTCCTTAAATTTCGTTCTAATAGTTTACCTCGCGACGCTCTCGTTCAACGAGTCCTATAGACCGCCGGAAGCAACCTCCGGCGCTGAGCTTTTCTGAGCTTCAGTGCACCTCCACACTCGTCGAGGCTTGGGTTCAACTCGCAACCCATCCACGAAGCTTTTCCCGACCCCGTTTTCCCAGTTCCTACTGTTTTCTTTGGGTTGTCGAGCTCCGACCTACTTCTCTGTTCTGGCCATTCTGCGGCATGTTTCCAATGTTTTGAGCACACAACTCCTCTTCAAGTGGATCAGTGTGACTGCGAGACCCTGGGGAACTCGTTCTCGACCTCCGATGGCAATGGTTGTGCCTCAGTGGCCACTGGGACCGGGTTGTCACGCTCCCAGAGTGCTGCTCGAGCCATGGCTCGAAGCAGCAACATACCTGGAGGTGGGTTGACCTCGGAGTCCCTACACTACCCATTTGGTTTTCTCTATCGCCAGGGGTATTTTTAGTATTTCGCCCCTGTGTTCTTCCTCCCCGTGCAAACAATCGTTGGGTCCAAATGACTGATCTGCCCTCGCAGTGTTAATCGTTTTGTTTTGACGAGTAGGGGTAGTTTAGTCTTTGCACCTGTTATTTACATCGAATTTTATTTTGATTTAAATAAATGTCACGATATGGTTTCCTTGCATTCTGATTGGTCAATTTTACTTAATCCATAGTAAATCGATCCATTGTCATAAAAATGCAAATAAATACTCGTTGGAAAGATAAAAATATGAAGAATCTGAATTTATAATTTTTAAGTCCTGTTTCCAAATGCTTTTTTGAGGTTTATTTTAAATACCATTCTAATCATATTAAATGATCTAAAATGTGTAATTAATTCATTTTAACTCCAAATCGGAAAATAAAATATGTTTTATTATTCAGGAGAATATGACTAATCATTTAGGCACTGGGGTTTTAGTCCCCCTACCGGGCACTAGGGTTTTAGTCCCCCTGCCATTTTATATATTAGGCACTGGGGTTTTAGTCCCCCTGCCACTTTTTAGGCACTGGGGTTTTAGTCCCCCTGTCATTGGGGAGGTCCGGTAGGTGCCTCACCCTACATTGAGAGGATGTTGTGTCATAATTTATATTCATGCAATTGTGATATTTGTTGATATTGGAATGTGGCAGTTTTCTAGAATCCTATTCACTCATTTCCTCTCACTTCTTGAAATCCCTTAATGGATTACTATGCTTAACTTTATGATTGCCTTTATCCTTTTATTGACACGTACTATTTATCTCTCTCTTGCTGGATGACCCCAACCATCCAGGTTAGGATCAGAGTGCGCATGGAAGCTTGGTGAACCTAAGGCTAAGGATAGGACAAGAAGAAGAGCATATAGATGGCATGATCATAGTTGCTTTTTTGTTTTAAGTTGTTTTGTTTGGAGACAATCTTGGCTTAGTCTAAGTCTTCCTCTACCTAGATCCTTGTTTTTGTATAAAGTTGTACTTCCTTTATGGAAATTTTGTAATGTACTCTTTATACATTTTGAATAAAGTCAAGATTTTAAATTTCCACTGCTACACAATTGGTGTTTTTGTTTATCATGTTTATAGTAGAAACTTGGTCTTTACACCTTACCACTCACCAGACTTCTGACGAGTCTCTTGACCAAGAACACCGGTGAAGGTGAAGGTAGAAGAATCAATTGCGAGCACGAAACCACTCCTCCAGTACTTCCGCATAGTTTGGTAGAGCAAAAAGGGATGCTCGCCATCTCGATCCTACCCTCCTATATATAGGGGTTGAGCGAGTCCCTGCCAAATTGGGAATTCTCCCAATCGGCGACCACTCCTACCCAAACCAGGGATGGTTCCCCTCGCCTTCCTCTTCTGAGTTCAATGGACATCTCAGCAAGTCCGCCCACTCCCTGATTCGAGAGGAATCTAAGAAGGAAAGTCTCTCTGTTAGAGACAGAATCCCAGTCTGTCTGGGATATAGATAATGAGTGGCGCCTGTTGGATTAAGATCCAACGGCCCACCATCATCGCGTTCAACCAAGTATTTTCTCAAATTCCAAATTAAACTCTATTTGAGGGAAAACTTGGAAAATTAATAACTCCCAAACGGTAACTTCTTTCCTACTCAAAATTTGAGGGAAACACAGTTATATTTTTATCTTCCATCCTACAAAATTTGAAGTTATTATCTCAAGTGTACGATCCCTTTTCTTGGTTTGCAAGTTATTATTCAATTACTCATATTTTCCATGTCCTCTCTATTTCTTTTATCATTAATTTATGATTCTGAGTTCCTTGAACCCCAAGGAATCCCTTAAATTTGAAATCCTATTTTTGGGAATTATTTCTTAGCCTTTTGCTTTATTTTCTTATGTACTCCTTATCCAATTGAATTTCTTTTTCTTTTTCCTTCAATTGGGCTCAATGGCCAATAAGGCCCATTAAGAAAACATACAACACGAAATTCATTCAAATCAACCCATCAAATCAATCATGTATTTTTTATTATTTATATTTAAATAGAGATTTATAATCTCATTACATATCTAGGAAAAATGGGGTTATAACAAGAAACATAGTTTTTACTATGGTGCGAGGCCACCCAACTGTTCCCTTAGATTTATGAAAGCCAAGGTACATGTGAAGCCACTAACTAACCATCAGTTTTTGAGAACCAATGGTCCATCAGATCATCCACTGAACGGTCACCAGCCATTGATCCTCAAGATATAATGGTTTTCCAAACCCGAAGATCAAAAAAGTATACAAGCTAAGTAACCTATGATCTGTCAAGGTGATAATCGCACCAAAGGACATCAATACATTTCCAAAGATCCAATTGCCTACTGGATCCCAATAGGGCCAACCAACAAGAGGGAAACTGATGGATCAGTTGGACAGATAAGATCCAATGATATGAAAACCCCAGTCTCTAGACTTCGCAACAAAGTCATCGATGGGTCATTTGTATACTCAAGGATCCTACAACTTAATGAAAATATCATTCAAGTTAGTTACGCACACGTGCCCATAGACAAACTTATAGCCCAAGAAATCAACTCTTGATCTGAGCTATAAATAGCACACATGGGGCGCCGAGAAAGGGGTTGCCACCTTCGCCAGATGAGGAAGCTCTATCACAGGAAACTCCCTCACTAGGTAGGGAAACACCATCTTAGGTTTGTTTGGTTCTTAGTGTTTGAAAGCCCTTCAAGAGGACACAAAGAATATGGGGTAGACTGAGAATCTTGATTACTATAAAAAAAAGATGCAAAAGGCTCTCAATCTCTCACTACTTATGTGGTCATCTTGGTCATGTAGATAAAGACTACCATATTGAAGAAGTTGAATAAGGAACAAGGTTTTAGAGGCATGGCTAAAGGCATCCTACCTAAAGCCCCTACTTAGCACAACTTAAGAACTCTTTGGTGAGAGATCAATAAAGTGGTGAATTCCTATTTTGTAAGTCTGGAAAAACATTCATCATCATTGTGGAGTGAACATGAGATTCATGGAAAGAAAACCCTAGAGGAAATAGAAGGCAGTGGCCATCTCATCATTGTGCAATCACAAACAATGGAAAATCCTACTAGAGTAAGCTATCAGACTAAAGATCAGGGAGGGTGAAGAAAAAGGGTAGATAGGTCATAGATTGATTACTGATAAACAAGTTTTAGATCTCCTCAATGATGAACCAAGACAAGAGTGAAAATAGGTAAACATAGAGGTCGTTACAGTTGGGAGGAAGTTGACATCACAAAACAATATACAAACATTTGAGGGGTGAAACATGTCTAGGATAGAGCTAAGGTAGATGGTGGCTTAGTTTTAAATGAGGTTTATAGTTGTAGATCAGAAGCAAAGAAAAAGGAGAAAAAGAAACTACCGTGCATATTTAGGGAATCTTCAGTCACCATTTTCTGATTTGATATCACAAAACACCCAATGAATACAAGGTTTATCGTGTGAGGGGGGTCAGGTCTTTGTTTTGATTTTGGCTTAGTGAGATACAAATCTTTCACCAGAGGGAAGTGGAGAAAAGGTACACATAGAGGATGGTTACGGCATGTTAGTGGCCACGAAGAAAAAGTAGTAGAGGTAGCTGTTAGGAAACTGAGGACACCCTTGATTATAAAAGGAAAATATACATTAATGAAGATGAACCATGGGAGGGTACAAGGGACCAAAAAACTATGGTAGGAAAAAAATCTAGAGATATGGAGGTTACGAACATGGAGCTTGAGGATTTACTAGGAAGTTTACCAACAAAAAAGCAGTTTGTGTAGAGGGATAATGGTCTAAAACATGTGGGGATCAAGGCACTCAAGTAGCAGGTGTTGATTGGAACCAACTCCATGAAAAATAATGAAAATCTTAGCATTGAACTATTGGGGTACGAGAAAACCCAACAATTATTCTGTTCATCGTAGTTGTTGTTGGAGAGAACGCCCAAAAATGGTCTTTGTTTTAGAGGCCAAGTTTGTTGAAGCCAATCTCAAGGAAATTAAAATAACTTATGGTTTGATGTATGGCTTGTGTTTATCATGTATTGGTAAGTTGGGTTCTTGGATTTTGGTAGAAAGATATCGATGTTGAGATATTGAACTTATAGAAACATATATGTGTGGAGTGTATTGTCACTATAAGGGGAGGTATGTACCAATAGAGGGCCATTGTGGTTTATGAGTGGCCAGATCAACTTGAGAATTTTTTCACGTGGGATATGATGAAGAAACTAAAAAGAAAGTCAAAATTCCCAAGTATCTTCTTGGGGATTTTAGTGAAATTATTTCTAACAATGAGATTATAGGGGACACCAAAATTAGAAAAATGTCTTAAAGGTTTCCAGGATGTTATTGATTTATGAGAATGATTCCGTTTGGGATTTTCTGGTGGCCAATTCACCTAGAAATGGAGAAACATGGTAGATACATTAGTCTAGGAAAGATTTGAATTGAGCTTTAGATTCTTATGAATGACGTCAAATGTTTTATTTTGAGAAGGTTTTTCATCTTCCCATGCATAAGTGAGAACATACAACCATTGTTATTATTGCTAATAGGAAGGAAGTCAGATCAAAGACAAGGGAAAACTATTTTGTTTGAATCTATGTATCGGTCTGATACTTCTTGTGACTAAATCCATCGAAAATCATGGGAAAATTATCTCTATCATGACATGATGGGAAAAATAAAATTATTTAGCATCATACATGAAGCTTGGGATGTAAATCACTTTGGGGACATGAAGAAAAAAATTAAAGAGACAAAGAAACTTTTAGACATAGAGAATAGGATGACACCTGACAATATTATGTTTTAAAGGTTACTATAATGGGAAAGAAGATTTCTAATGGACGTGTGAGAGTAAAAGTAAAGGAGATGTAGGAAGGGGATAAAACATTGCTTATTTTTATCATAAAGCATCCCATAGAACAAAGAGAAATACAATTAAAAGGCTTAAAGATAAACATGGAATCTGGAGAACCAATGAGGATGATATTGAAAAGATTATTCTGATTACTTCCAAGATCTCTGTAGTAGTAGTCATTCGCATTGGTTTGAAGAACCTACAAAAAGGTAATTGACTTATCTAAGATAAATTATCTTGATAAGGATATCTCTGATGTTGAAATGATTGAGGCTATAAAATAGATGCATCCTAACAAAACTCTTGCGATGGATAGGATGAAGTTCTTTTTCTTCAAACGTTTTGGCATGTGGTGGGAGGTGATGTATCAAATGACTTTCAAGGGTGGTGAAAAGGTGAAAAGAATATTGCTAATGTCAAATCTACTCTTATTGTCCTAATTCTTATAGTTTCTAAACCAAAAGATCTTGCTAAATCTAGACCTATTAATTAGTGTCTTGTGACATACAAGATTGCCTCAACGGTCTTAGCTAATAGATTGAATCCTATAATAAACTAAATTATCTTAGAAAATAAAGTTAATTTATCCCAGGAAATATCTTTACCCATAATTCCCTCAATGTCTCTCACTTTCCTAACAACAAGGCCACCTTTGCCATCTAGTAATGTCTTTGTATCCCACTTGACTAATTGGAGGTTGTGTTTACTACCAGACCATGTTTTCTTATGTTGCATTCCTATTAATAAAGAATATATTCATAATCTTGTACATTTGGTGAAATTTCATTCACTAAGCCAGTAGCTCATACTCTACTGGAAAACAAATCATTTAACCCTACTGATGATGAAGACATTTACAACTTCTAAAGAGTCTTTCCATAGAAGAATGTTAGTAGTGTTTCCAGGAAGAATCTGTTAGTCTCTATCCTTATCCACTCTAAGTCCTATAGTGAGAAAAAGGAAAGAGTTCTACTAGTCAAGTGTAAAACCTTGTATCTTACATCCTTGTCAAATGATTGTAAAATATGTGACTCATGTATGATAATGTGATAAAATATCAAGAGAGGAATAAGAAAAGTTCTTGTGGTTTCTTTATGAGAAGAGTGTTTCTATATAAGGATTTTACCTACATGTTTTAGTTGTAAAGTATTCATGGAAAAAGAAAGAAAATATTAGATGTGTTTGTGTTAGCCAACTTAATCACCTTAGAGTCTAATCTCATGGTCTAAGAGAGATTATGGGATATGGATTCTGATAAGAAAGGTACTTATGGTTGCAACTATAGGCTTCTAGGACCCTTCCCATTGTTCTTTGTGGATAGTTTGTCATCATCCATTGAGTAGATCATCTATCAATATCTAAATTTAAATTCTCCCATAATAGGTTGGGTTTCCAGGGGCATCAATAGAGTAACATATACATCATTTGTAATTGGTGGGGGACTATCTTTATATACCAAGGCATATTCATAATTGGAATTCAAAATGGATAATTTGGGTGGGGTAGATTGCCAAAATCAAACATCACATGTTGAAGAAAACATGGTTTTGCTAAGGATTTGTGATCATGGAGTTATCTACTCTATTATGTTAAACCTTTTAGAATGGTTTCTAAGATCCAGGACATCTCCTTTTAATAATTTCACTCAAGAATCAATTGGTGCAAATATGGTGGCTAGGGCTACTAAAGCTGAAACTTGTTGTTGTTTGATTAATTTCTCACATGGAGGCATGTGGAACACACATTGACCTGGATATTCTTGTATTTGAAACCCAATATGTTCATACTATATGATCGGCTATCCGACATCATGTATCATTACCTAAGGATAAGATATAAGAGTTTCTTTTTATATGATGCTAGACACATGTGAGAATAGAGAAGTAAATGGCTTCTTATGTGGAGGAGAACTAGTAGTCACAAGCCACATGATTAAAGTACATGCAACACTTTGTATATAAATTTTAAAGTTTACAAGCCTAAGTAAAATGATATGCATAATAAATACCCCTTATAAATAGGGGGATTTGAAATATGTTTTAGAAGATTGCAACAATTTAAAATTGTCTCTTGAGTGAAAAAGGTTGATGATAGGGAAATGCCCAAAACAACACATATTAGGAAAAAAATTTCTCTTTCGACACATTCTTGACTTGATCTCATGGTTCTATTTTTTATTTGTGGTAAAAAGGAGGGAAAAAAATTGTACCCTTGAGTGATTAAAGATTGCATTGAGTGGTCTTGAGTTATCTTTTTTAATGGCTAAGATATGAATCCTAACAATATACTCATATTATTTTCCATATGGGTTATAACATTGGACTTCTTTTTACATTTTGCTACTTATCCTTACACATATAAACCAATGTGGTGTCATCCTATCATGGTTTCATATCAATATGGTTTAGTTGCGTGAGTCATTATATACTCATGACTTAATTGTGAATCCAGACTACAGATCTATTCAAATTTCTCTAGGGGATTTAAAGGAGAGTCTGAATGTCTCAAAGATAGGATTACTGAATCTTCCTCAACATGATAGAGAAAGTAGGGAGGGTTGTTTTGTTTGCATAGGTATGTGATAAATTGTCAAAAAATGTTTCATCTCTTATTCATTATAAAAAAGGCTAGGCTTAACGCTTATTTTGCATTTCCCTGTATGCTGTTTGAGGATTTGATATTAGTCGTGCCATTCATGATGTCGATCTTCTAAGTAGGTTTTCTTTCATAGATGGATATTGGGGAACATGCAAGTTTTTATATATATAAGTAGGTTTTCTTTCTCGGAGAAGCGCCACTATTGTGACCCCCCCAGACAATGTAAAACACTCGGGCCCTGAGCACCCCGCACACCTGAGAACCCGTTAAAGCACATAGTTGGCCAGCCTGTACGACGGGTACCATTTCAGAGATGGCCACTGGGTTTCGAACCCGAGTCCCTTCATGAGGGGACACCATGCCGAACCACCTGAACTACTCCTCCCAGACATGCAAGTTTATATTAGATGATTTGAAGTACTCTATACTTTTAAATGTTTAAAGAGGATTGTATCATAAAAAATGAGTCTTGAAAGTCGACATGATTATACCATGCATTGTGTTTGGGATTTTTAAAAGTATGTCTACAGAGATCAATCCTTAAGTAGGATTTATGTAGATTGGGTTTGCAGAAAAGGATTACAAAAAGGTAGGGTTGTAAAATTTTGTTTGAACTCATGAACCCTATTCCTCCCAACTTGGAAAAAATCATGTTTGGTTTTTAAATTTGTCAATCTAGGTCATTTTCAACTTTAGACATTGATGTCTGAGTTGAAACCAGGTTGATTTTGGGTGGTAGTCTTTTCAACCAAAACTGAATTTGGTTTGGGAAAATTAGAGAATAATGTGATAATTATATATAAATTATTATGTATCATGAGAAATTAACAACATTAAACAATGAATATTTGGTACTATGTTACAAAGTATGAAACAGGGTCTGGATCTGTATACACAACTTTGTAAAAAAATTGGTTTTGGGTCAGACCCTAGCTGAGCTTTGTTGCGTTAACTTGATTGTTGTTTTCCCCGATATCGTCCTAAAACTAGTTTTTTTACACCTCTAGAAAAGGTAGGGTTTGGTATTCTCAACCTAGTAGGATTTTGAAAATTTTGACATGAAAAGGGTGTAATTTAAATAACATCTAGACATTATATAGGGATTTGAAAAATATATTGGCAAGGGGTCAAAGTTTGGCAATATTTTAAATCTCTCTTGTGATTCCTAAATGAATTTTCTGAAGTAAAAAAATTTCTAAAACATACAATTTCTCTCTTTGATTTTCAAATTAGGGGTTTGCCAAGGGGTCAATAGTTTGGTAACATTTGGATGCTATCTTAGGTTTTTTTAAAAAGGGGATTTCCAAGGGGTTGATAGTTCAGAAGCATTTTGACTTTATCTTGTGTTTTCAAAGAATTTATTATGCTTTATGTATATTCTTCCTGGAACAAGAATCTTCCCCACTGATCCCATTGGGGTTTAGAAAATATAACATCAACCTCTTTGTACATGTTACTAAGATAGATGAATGGATAACCTATGCTTTGCTAGGGTAAAATGTACTTAGTTTCTATATAGTTCTACATTTTCACATGGCTAGGTTACTACCCTCAATATGATTCCTAAACATGGTGACCACAATTGATTAGTGATACAAGGGAGTGGGTATGTTTGGGGATAGGATTGTTTCACTTGCTTGGTGTCCTTGCCAATACTAATGTCATTTTCTCTTTTAGGCCATGCAACATTTGTATTGAGGTTGCATAATTTCCATTATAGGAATGGGACAGTGTGAAGTGTAATGTGTTAGTATCAAAAATATGAAACTCATTTTTTCAAGAAAAAGATGATGGAAGGGATACAAAATAACACTACAGTAAAAAAAGAAACAAAACAAAACATTTATAGTTACTTGCAATAATGTTTCAGCAATTTTCATAAGCAAACTGCAAGATGAAAATTAATACTCAAAATGTCTAGTCTCTACTTACATTTTTATAAGCAACATAACCAATAATCATGTTATTATTGTTCATCCAAAGGATGTAGCATGTGACTTAATCTCATAATATAACCAAACATTTTTTTTTATATATTTATAAGTTTTAACTAAGATGACTCATAAAAAACTAAAATACCAAAAAAATATAATTAGAGGGGAGACACGTAAAAAGGATGTGTCACCTTTAATATGAAATTAAACAAAATAGATTATGACCACCATGACCTCCTGGAATGAATGTTCATGAAACTACCCGCCCCCTTTTTCTCAGGTACCTAATCATCTTGATCTGTCATCCCCTTTTCTTGCATATAAACATGTGTCAAAAGGGTACAATATTATATTGTATGATACCCTTTAAATGTTTGGATGAGCACGATCATAGGAGGATGGACCACACAATCACCAGGTAACGATACCAATCATGAGCCCTATCATTTCTTCTATGATGAGGCCATACATTCTATAGGAGGCATAGAAAATCGCATCCCCATTGATAAGATCATAGACAAAATAGAAAAGACTTGGAGGGAATGTGAAATTACCTTAGAATGTGTGGAAGAAATAATCATCAACTAATCGTGATAAATATTTGTACATTCACCCCTCATGTGTATTTATGTCATACATCTCAAGAGGCATGCACCAAGACAATACCCTAGCCAATAAAAGTCTAGATAAAAAATAGATCTTGTGAGTTGCTTGAGTGGCACACACTTTTCACATAAAGACCAGAAAGAGTCCTCATTGTGACCTTCAACAATTTGGATTCTAGTATCCTTGATAGAATTTACACTATGGTTTAAGATGCAAAGACAAATGGGTGGACCTTGGTGAATAGGATGGAAAAAAAGTGGGGTCTCCACTACGATTATAAGGGAAAAATAAGAAAATTGTGAACATATTTAGAAAGTAGGTGGATCAAGAAAAGAAAGGAAAACTAGAGATAGTAAGGCCTCAAGTTACATGTGGGGAAGGTGTTATCAACCCTAAGTCATCCTTGATGTATTCTAAATGTAAACAAATTATAAATATGGATTATCTATGCAAGATGAAACAAAACTATGACAAGATTGCCTACAAAAAATATTGTATAACAATATTGCATGAGTTATCATCAACCCTGGGTGCTCATATCCTCACCCCATTGGAGGTTTACAAGGGAGGAAAGAGATATGGTGAAATAATAAAAAATAACAACATGCAAAACAGAAATGAGAGATAGAAATATAGTACCACTAATTTTTCAAACCTTTAGATGCTCAAATCAACACATAACTGGGGGATATGAAAGGGGAAGGAAAAAGATATACATGGTTATTAGGATAAAGATACCCTTCTTTGACATCATAGGGACTAGAGGTGTACCTCTCCTATATTTTCTCTCTAGGGTTTAGCAATAAGAAAAGATGGATCTAAGAGTTTGCATCTCAAAGCGTGGTCTTTCTCTAAGGGGATAATCCCTTTTGGAGTCCTTCTCAAAATGACAGCTAGGGGTCATCATATCTCTAGTCTCAATGGTATCCTTTGGTCACCACTAAGAATCTAGCCTCTATAAATGGGGGCTAGGAAATCTATTTATAGTAGATTTGACATTTTCTAGGGTTAGGTTTAAAAGGAGCATCCAAGGAGGACATGAGTGAGAGGAGTGCACATAATATTAGCAACATCACTCTATATTCTTCCACATATATTGTCAATGTGAAGTCGCTGACTTAGTCAACACAAAGAGCACATGGTGCATGTCAACCACACAACCACCTTTTGGATCTTTCCAGAGGCCTTTTGAATGGGGTCCAAATGACTCGATCAAAGTGGGAAGCATGTGAGTGTAGGGTGCATTGTTGGGAATCATGGAGGTGACACACGTAGTTGAAGCAACAAAAATTAACTAACAATCCATGTTCCAATGACACGTTTTCATCAAAAACAAAATACCAAGAAGTAAGGGATGTTAGATATACCCAATTGTAGAGTAGATCCAATCAAAACGCTCATATGATATATATACATGACAAAGAGGTTTCTAATTGTAGTTGTTAGTCAGTATTATCTCTATGTAGTCCACAAAGATGATGGGAACACCATGTCACACTCATAGATAAAATAGGGAAGGAGAACCATTTCCCTTAGCAATGTATGATTCCACAAACTTTCCTTCTCTCTATCTTGTTTTGGATAATGGTGACTACGGTTCATCAGTGTAAAGATATCACCAAAAACTTGTTTGTCCTATATTTTTACATAGAAGATGCAAGGAAGCATGTTATCTGATAATGTAACACCCGAGCCAACTGTTCATGGATCTAATAGAGTTTCATGAATTATGTCTGGCCCCATAGACCACCACTAGCCTTAACTATTCCCTGTCCTCACTCACGCACAAGTCAGGATAAACTTCTGACTTGTCACCCATCCTAGTACTACTCTAGGATGAGCATGCTTAACCACATAGTTCTTTAGTGTTGGGCTTCCTAAAAAAGGAGGTGCATGTTGGTGATATGAGTAGTCGAATCATTCCTTATAAGGTCATTTCATATGAGGCCTCAAATCCAGGGACATTACAATCTCCCCCACTTAGACTCTTGACATCCTCATCAAGGCTCAACTATATGTCCTCATAATCTATCCCTATTTTCAGTGCAGACCCAAATGGCCCATTTACACCTAGATCCTGGTTATGGTACCAACACAAGGATGGTTCCATCAAATCAGATATCCCTTTCCAACATGCCTAGAAACTACCAGTGCAAGGGTGGCTCCATCAACTCAGATAGACCTATCCAACATTCCTGGACTGCATGGCTCAAAGACTGGCATGCCCAACCTACTAGAGGTGAATTGGATGTAATACATTTTGTAACACTCAGTCCCACATCCCAAGGCTCTAGTAGAGTTTCAGGAATGATGACTTGCCTCATGGATCACCACTAGCCTTAATTGTGCACTTTGTCCTCACTCATGCGCAAGCCATGATAAAGTTTTGACTGGTCACCAATCCTGGTAATACTCTATGTTGAGCACAATTAACCATAGAGTTCTTTAGAGATGGTCTCCCTGAAAAGGACATGCACCTTGGTGATATGAGTAGTCTAATAATTCCTTTTAGGATCATTTCATATAAGGCCTCAAATCCTAGGATGTTACAAATAAACTTTCAAAAGAAAAAAGGTGATGGTTTCTTTTTAGTGGACCATGCGGGACATCTAGATGGCCGACTAGCCAGTCCATTAGAGTGATCGGGTTGGGTCATAACATTACAGATCCAAATAGTTGGTTCACTAATCCATTCAAGTCATTCAATTAGACTATGTAGTCGACCAATTGCTTCATCTTGTCCAATCATGTTACCAGGATTGCCACTCTAGTAGTTGACTTGATCTTATCCCAATCAATCAATTGGACCAACCAAACGATTGACTAGTCTGTCCAATCAGGTTACTGAATTTTGGGTCAGCGAACGTAACTTCTAGTAAGTCCACCAATTATCTAATTTATTACCTATACCTTTTAGTAACAAATTAATGTTGTGTGCATGATCATACTCTTCTTCCATATGCATCCTTTGAATATGACCTTATAGGATCCAATTTGCATTGGTAGTGATTTCTATAATCTTATTAAGACTTCACAAATAATGATTGGCATCTACAAAAAATTCATTAGCACAAAGTAATTAGAGAAGTTTGAGAACAAATTCACCCTAGTATTATGTCCAATATTAAAATAATTTTATAATCCCCTTGTCTTTGATATCTCAATTGAATTGGAGGCATGGAAATATAATTTGCTTAATGTTCAATCATCTTTCCCTTATCTGTATAGTAGTCAATATGAAATATATATATGAGCTCATTATTATATATTGACTCCCATTAGCAAGGTCATGCATTTTATTGTCTTGCCCTCAAGTGGTCAGGATATCACTCCAAAAGGATGAAAAAATTCCATCTACATCACTAAAATTTCATAGTATAAGGACCAAAATCACCATTTTCACATGTAACATGATTATGATTGTCATTTCTTCCAAGTTTCATACTCAGGTTGGGTATGTTTAGTAAACTTGTTCATAACAAGTACCTTTGTGTTTAAATTGATATACATATCATGACTAATCAGGCGGAGGCATTTATAAACACACATACTAGTCTTAATTAATTATTTTCACCCTAATTTCCTCATTAGTATCCAACTAGTGACCTAGAAAAGATTGGATCCTTTTTAGCATACACATAATCTCAGGTCCTCAACCTGAAATCACGTCATACATTCTTATGACATACTATTTTATTCATTATCTAATAAGAAAGCAAACATAATAATTGGAATTCCCTTTTTTAAAAATGAGGTTGATTAAAAGGTGTGCTATTAAATTATTCATATGACTTGATCTCAGGGCATGCTATTAACTATCTCTCAATTGCACTAGAACCAATCACTAACAAATCTAACTCCAAGTGATCTGAAATGGACATCATGCTTTTGCTGTGAAACTACTTTTATTAGAGGGTCACTCACATTGCTTTCAGTTCATAATAGGGTTGTACCTGGGTAGGGTAAAGGCTTACCCTTACCCTTACCCATATCAAATATGTAGTTAGCTAGTAGTGTAATTACCCTTTTCCTAAAAGCCATTATCCTACCCTTACATACACCATTTTACCCGTAGGGTAAATGGGTAGGGTAATGGGTGTAATGGATAAATAACATGAAGATAGGAATACAACCTTATCAACAATAATTTCATATGATATTACCTATAATAAACTCAAGATACTCTTAAAAAATATATAGTAATAATATATTTTGGAGATATACAATAAAAAATAATATTGAACACAATTTTTAAAAAAGGCTTAACTTTTTAGTATCTTATTTCTTATTGATAATTCTATTTGATCTCTAATATATGACTACAAAAGGTGGTTACATGCTACCCATTGTGTTCTAGTTTTTTGGTAATCATAATAGTATAAAATAAGAAAGTAATGGTGTTTCTTTTGGAGCATTAGCAGACATCTATACATATATTAGAATCTAAAATTTTGAATACAATCTTATACTAATGGGTACATTAATAAAGTAGGTAGGTAAAGATTCTCCCTTACCCTACACTCTATAGATGCATGTAAAGATGGTAAAGGGTAAATGGGTAGTGGGTAAAAGATGTTCTTTCCTGACCTTACCCAACATGGTATGGGTGGTGGGTAAAAGGGCAACACCCTACCCATTTACAACCCTAGTTGGTAATATGAAAATCTTCACATCTCCTTGTTGTAAATCTATTGCATGATAATTTTGGATCATAGTATGTACTAATCTAATGTGATGTAGATTCCTTAGCTTGTGTGACAACTCCATTTTTATTGTAGTACAAATCTAGTACATAATCAATGTATTGAACCACCCCTAGTTAACTAGTAAACTTCTTGAACCATACGACTTCCTTTTTTATTATAGAGGCATCAATGTACTAAGCCTCTATTGTAGAAATAACCATTGTCTCTTACTTAAAACTTTTCTAGATCATAGCTCTGGCACTGAAGAAAAACACAAAATGTGATTTTGATTGGTAATTGTCCTTGTCGATTTGAAAGTTGGTGTCGATGTAACCCTTTACAACTAATTCTTTCTCACTACCACAAATAATGAATTAATCCTTAGTTCTTTTCAAGTACTTAAGGATTTTTTTTCATTATTTTAGTAACCTTCACTGGATCTAACAAGGTACCTTCTTGTCATGCCCAAAGCGTATGCAATTTTTAGACGCGTATATAAGATTACAACTATGACAGATCCAATTGCATATGCATATGAAATATTAATCACGTGTTCCCACTCTTCAAAAGAGCGAAGACATTGAACACTAGAGAGTTTTATTATATGGGACATGGATGAGTCTCCATTCTTACACTCTTACATGAACCTTTTCAACATTTTGTCAATGTATCTATTTTGACTTAGACCAAGAAGCCTTCTAGATCTATTTCAATATATCTTGATTCCTAGTATATAGGATGATTCTCCTAAGCCTTGTAGGGAGTAGGTGTTTCCCAACAAAGTTGTAACCAGTTGTATATAATGCCATTACCCATCAATAGTATGTTATGTTCATACAATATGAGGAATATGATTATACTCTCACTAAACTTCTTGTAATCACAAGGTTCCCATTCATTTTAGATAAAGCCAAACTATTTGACTGTCTCATAAAAATAAAGATTCCATCTTTAAGATTCTTTCATCCATCTGTAGATTGAGATTTGTACCTTGCATATCTTTCCAACATCATTTTGAGAGATAAAACCTATGGGTCATGTCATAGAAAAATCATCAAGGATATTCCCATTATGGAATGCAATTTTAATTTATATTTACTAGATTTTATAGTCACGATAATCTACAATGACAAGCATTATTGTGAAGAATATAACAAAATCAATCATTTAAATGGTTTCATCATAGCCACGAACTTATTTGAGACCTTTCATTACCAGTCATCCTTTGTAGGTTTGTACATTAACATTAATGTATTTCTTCTTTTTGAAGACCCATTTGCACCCTATGGGTTTTACCACTTCATCTAGATCCACCATGGCCCATACCTTATTGGCGTACATGAAGTTCATCTAACATTTCATGGATTCAAGCCATTTCTCAAAATTGGGTCCCTCAATAGCCTCATCACAGGTTGTTGTTTTATCATCGTCAATGACCAACATATTATCTTGTTGAGTCGTGAGAAATAAAAATCTCTCTAGCTCAAGGATTTCCAAGTAGACCTCTAATTTTTTTGTGTAACATGAGGAACTTGAAGTATTAGTTTATGATTCCTCTTATTTTTTATCACCCTATATAGGTTCTATGTTATCTTTTTAGACTTGAACTTCTTTGAGTTTTATTTTCCTACCATTTGTTCCTCTAAATATGAATTCCTTTTCAATGAATAGAGTAGATCTAGAAAGAAACACTTTGTTATCCAAAATAATATAGAAGTAATATCCCTTGGTTTTATTCGGATATTCATCAAAATGACATTTTCTATATTTGGGTCCAAACTTTTTAGAAAACTATTTCCTAATATAAACTCTACATCCCCAAATTATCATGTTTACATTTTTCCCAGTGTATATATATATATTTTTTAAATTATTTAATGGTACTTGATTAAGTATAAAAACTATGGATTCTATAGAATATCCTCATAGAATTTTGGAAGAATAACATTAATCATACCATGACCAGTAGGGTGAAATTCCTTCTTTCAGTTACCCCATAATGTTGTGGTGTTCCAAGTGGAGCCCATTGTAATACAATACCGCAATCCATCAGAAGGGATGTCAAAATCTTGTCTTACATATTCACCACCTTGATCTGATCAAAGTGATTTAATACTCTTACCAAGTTAATTTTGTAATTCATTTATGAATTCCTTGAACTTTTCAATGGATTTTGACATGTGTTAAATTTTGATACACTAGCCATATCTATTGTTGTCATCTGTAAATGTAGTGAACTATCAATAGCCTAGTCTAGAATTTGCATTAAATGGTCCACATACATAAATATGTATGAGTCCCAATAAGGCATTTTCCTTTCCCAATTTCCACTAAAGGGTGCTCTTTCCTAATAAACAAGATTTGCATGTGATAACACCCAAATCTACACATTTTATCTGTGCATTTTATCTATAGTTTCGTGTCACTTTAGTCTTAATTTTCCTTAAAAAAACCATGTTTCTTATCTCCTTGTAATTCATGCCCTTTTCTAAATAAAGACCGCTCAACTAGCCAATTTTGGGACATACAAGCACCGGACCTAAGAAGACATCTTTACTCCATGACTTCTCCCCTTTTCCACACGTTTTTGCAGTAGCGAAGACTACACCAGGACCGCGGTCCACATGGTCTCGACCGTGACCACAGCCAAGACGTACACCATGAATGCGGTCCTCACCATCGCCACAGCCGTGACCGCGACCCACATGGTCCTGACTAAGACCGCGACCACGACCAGGATGCACACCGCGACCGCGACTAAACTAATCGTGACTGAGGTTTACACCTCGATCGTGGTGCCCAGCCCCAGCCAAGGTGATCAGCCAGCCTCAACTGCGACCGTGGAAGGCACCTCGGCCGCATAACTACGACCAAAGGTCCTCGTTGCGACCACGGTAGTTGAATTCGCGATCAAGTTCAGAGCCACGATCACACCGCCTATAAATATCCATCCCTCTCCACCTGAAGGGGGGTTAAGATCTGGGGTGTTTTTCCAGCAATTGGTCTCAAGCCAGTGAGGTTCCCAGAGCGTCGTGGGAGAGTCTGGAGGTCCAAAGGGGCCGAAGTGCACATTCTACGCTTGCCTCTTCAGCATGCTTTCATCTTCCACTGCTTTTCCACCTCCATCCACTGACCGTACTACTTTTTGGAGAGGATCTAGAGAGAAAGGAGGCCAAGGTGTCTGGATGACCAAGGAGGAGGGCCTAAAAGATGAGATCCAGCCTATACGGAGGCTAAGGAGCGAGAGCCACCTCTCCTCTACGGGCTTAATCTCTTCTTCTTCCTCCTTTTTTCTTCTGTTCCCCTTGGTGTCTTGTACAACGATGTTCTTCTATCTTTGTTCTGGGCCAACTATGCTTGTCCATGGCTAGTTGGGCTCCTTCTTGGCTATGTAGCCCGTTCTGGGCATGTTTATGTTCTTTTACCTAAGGAAAGTAGTTGTATTCCATATTTATAATCTTTTCCTTGTTTTATCTTCTCTCTTTGGTTATGATTGCTAGATTGGTTGATCTCTTTCTAGTTTGAACTGCTATTTCTTCCTATATCGAGAGATCCATTATAGGAATATCTAAGAGATGATAGTTTGGATCTGAACCTGAGAGGAGGAAGATCCAGGGTACTCTATTCCTAATATCTCCGAATATCCTAAGACCCGAGAGGAACTTAGCATATTCTGAGGTATTGATATGTCATCCTCGAGAGAGGACTCGATGACATATCGTTGATGGTTTTAGTCATGCATCGCGAGAGCAAGTGGGATGACCCACAAGAACAGACACGACAGTGTGTACTACGTTTGGATATAGATGCTTGCTTTGGTGTTCGAGGGTTGTCTACACCCGAGAACGAGTGCATAGACTACCCAGGTTACAGTTACATAGCCAAGAACTCCTTCTCTCTTGATTAGTAGAATCCTACGAGCTCTGTTTTGTTTTGTTTTCTTTTCTTTTCTTTATTTTTTTTTTAATTCATGACAACCCTCTAGACTAGTTCTAGCATATACTTTTGATCAACTATTGCTTTTAGCTTATCTGACCCAAGAACAAAATCTTTGGCGTCCTAAACGTCACTATGTCTCTGTGTTCGACCCTGTATATCTACTTTGACCCTGTAGAAAAAGTTGTGGGCATCTTAGAAGGTTTCGGGTTGCAAATGTAAAGCTTGATTCCTTCCCTTATCCTGAGTTCGTATCCGAACGTGAGGAAAAGGAGGCAATCAACTTTTTGGCACCGTTGTTGGGTAGTAACTGCCAAAAAGTTTCACCCACGCCTTCGAGGATGATCAACACGTTTCAATTGATTTGATATTAGATGATCATATATATCTTTATGGAGTCTACAAAAGAAATTCTCATTTATATGGCCTAGATGACAATGTCACAAATAAGTTTTCTTGAGTCATCAAGTTAAATATTCTTAGTGTATATGCTATATGCATTTGTCTCAGGATCTAATAAATAAATAAAATAGGACATACATGCAATGCAATAAAAGATCTCAACTTTAGAAATAGAATATTGACCATTCTTGAAATAATGTTCAACACTATTCTTGTCCAAAAATGAAAAAAATGATGTTCTTGTTTATGGCATGTACAAATTGCAGCTATTTAACTTTATTATAAGCCCTCTAGGAACATGTAGGTCCTTACATTAGTGGCAAAAATTCATGGTCCATATTCGCATACCTCCACCCCCCTTAAAGGTTCTACTTCTTTTCAAATATTGCATATTTTAACATTTTTGAGATCCACATCTTATATCTTATACTCATGTTGAAGAAGTAGATAAGTATATATCTATAAGATTCATCCCCTATTTCTTATTTTTTAGTTCCTCTCTGTAGAGAGAACATTTTCTCTTCCAATGTCCAACCTTGTAAAAGTGGTAACAATTGCCTTCTTTTCCACTCCTCCTTTTTCTTTGAGTACAAAAGACATAGACTTTTAACCCATCCTTAGAATATTTGTTGGCTTTATCTTTGTCCTAGGAATTTCACTTTCCTTTATTGAACATCAACATAGAATTGGTGTTGTCTTTCATTTTTCCCTTCACTTGTCCTTAATATTCCAAGTAGCTCTTTCCGTGGTTTAGTAAAATTATTCATGTTCTAGTTCATGATAAAATGTTGCTATGAATCTGACAATGATTGCAGGATCACATATGTGGCTAATTCTTGTCCTAAAGTAAATCCGTCTCTCTAGACTTTCACCTATTTAATGTACATGAGTACAAGGGGTCCAATTAAATCACCTTCTGCCATTTTGCACTTAAATGATGCCTTGAAGACATCATATATCTCTTGCCTTACCTATTCTTGATGCATGTTCCTAAGATGTGTTATCATATCAAAAACTCCCAGATTCTCATCTTGCACCCGAAACTCGTGATTTATGAAAGAAATATTAAGGCACATGATGTCCATGACATCATCATAGTGCTTACAACAAGCCTCAATTTTCACTTTAGGACATTCAAATCTAGTTCAGTTGGTATCGGAGTGTCCGGAGCATAGAGATTACACTCATGTGTGAGAATAATTCTCAAAGACCTAGACTATTCATGGACATTGTTTTTATTAAATGTTTCCTTCCCAATGACCAACCACAGTGAAAAATGTTATTATTGATTGTTATTTGATCTATGAAAAGTATTTGCGAAAGTTTATAGTTGTTTTGAAAAGTTTTATTAAATCAATTGGTCATTAAATTAATATCACTCCTAATATTATATTTAAAATAATAGCACTAATTATTCGTTTAAATATTTCATCAGAAAACCTTCTAGCGAGACAAGACATGTATTTCACCAAGTCATTAGTTAGCTTTGGTTGATCATCCACAATTTGACTATTTGCATAGGTGATGTTTTCTAGCTTCATTTAATGCAAATCTTCATAGATGGATACAACCCTTTGTCATAACCATATGTATACCTCTAGGTTCTTAATCCTATTAAGATCACCTATTTAAGTGCTACTGAAAGGCCAACACAATAGAATTAGAATATACACCTAGATCCATATATCTATTCTCACACTTCCCCAATATAGACAATGAACCACTCTTTGGCATGCCCACACTTAGTTGATTATGGTTTTCAAGTGTACTATACATTGGAAATCATCTAGACTTAATATTATATTTGAGGGTATATATATATATATATAAATATATATATCCAAACACTAGATACTAATAACATTTATCATATACACATTGTTTCCATAACCCATAAATGCAATCACAATCATACAATATTGATTGGAGTCATTCTAGTGTAATTATTTGGAGACACAAATTGTCACGGAACCGTTCTTACCCCAATCCCAATCCTACCGTTGAAACAGTAGAAAAAGGATTGAAGCGCCCATCCCTGAGTGGCCCCGTAGGATCTAACACACATGCATATACAATAAGAAATAAATAACTCAAAAACTGGATAATTGAAAAACAAACTAACCCAATATGGAGATATATTCGATTTATCTTTGTCATCAGAGTGTATGAGTGTGAAAGCGATCTTATTCAGTATTCCATTGTATTGCCTAAAATCAAGAAAATCAAGACACAATCATGCAATTGCACGGTACGCTATCAAAATAAGGAAAAATAGTTTATTAGAAAATAAGTATACTTGGCAGGACTTATATTTCAAAATATAACAAATGATTTCCAAACATTCAATATCATTCGACAAAAAGGTTGTTATTCAACGATTCAAATTTTATTACGAGTTCCCATTATGCTGTAATTCGAGAAGCATGCTTATATATTTTTGTGTGACTTTATTGCCCCAACGCGATGGGGTAAGTCATTGGGCTCCTTCTCACCATAGGAACATAAGAGGCCAATGTACAAGTCCCACCTCCAATGAGGGGGTTGTTGTACTCAATATCAACATTATCAACATTATCAATATCATCATCATTATCAATATACGGGCAGTCATAATGGGCATGAAATTTATGTTTTCATATTTTTCAAAATATAGTATAGAAAAAAAGAAGACCAATCATAGGGAATAGTAGCTCATCCAAATAAATAGCCAAGTATACAATCAAGAGATACATAAAAGTATCTTCAATACAATCAAGGAGGAGTCATATAATAGCGTACCTTTCACCAAAGATTTCGAGTATGATCAATATTTGAATCAATATGTCAACCCTTCAAGTCAGATCCTAAATCATCAAGATTGGATCAAAGGTCAAGATCATGATGTTCAGAAAATCATGTTTTAATATTTGAGATTAGGGTTACACTTTTCCTTTGTCAACCTTAGGGTTGGGTCATTCACTTATAATCAACATTCCAATATGTCCAACATTATTTCAAGTATACAATATATTCGAGTGTGAATGACTTACCTAGGTTTTCTAGGATTATATGTGTTAACCCTAATTTATGATCACTATCCAAGTCATCAGCAAATCTTTAGATCATCATGTTGTTCTAACGTCATTTGTATTCAAGATCAGATTGCTGGGTCAAAACTATATCAAGGGTTTTGCAAGATTAAGATCAATATCAAGATTTACTCATTATCCATTATAATTAAGATTGAATAAAAATAGATCAGGATCACTAATGATTCATTTTCAAGAGTCAACTAGATTGGATCTAGATTTGTATTTCAAGGTAATCATTAGAGTCAAATATTAGGTTTTCCAAGAATTAACATCATTATTGAGCCATTTAATAAATGAAAAAGTAAGAGATCAAATATAGGGATATCAACAAACAACATTTTGGAATCTGGTCTCAAAAGTACTTTTAAACGTTGCACTAGATGTTTCTGATCAATATAGACTACTTATTTGTAATTTTCGGAGCTAGGATGTATTTCTTACAATTAAAACAAGATTTGGGCATTAAGATGAATATTTGATAGAGAGAGGTAAAATCACCTTATCTGCCGAAAAAAAGAGGGTTGTTGGATCGAGATTGGGTGGTCAGGATCGCTCCATAATGCTCGCTGGTCAGGAACTGGTTCAAACTCTATTTTCCCGGTTTATTCTTGATTTATCGGTTCACTGGTGGTATGCTTGGACCGGGGAATTCCCCTTGAACCAGCAAGTTAGGGCTCCTGTCCTCTACGCTCTAGCTTCACCCCGTGATCCCAGAAAGGAGGCGGAGGAGCTCACCGGTTTGGATGGGCTTTGGGAGCAGTAGGGACCGAGCAAGGCCACGAGGAAGTCGTCCTAGCTTGCCTTGACTTCTCAGAGGTGGTGGTGATTGCAGATCGAGGTGACAGGGCAACCAGTGCAGATGCCCAGAGGGGCCTATGTGGCGGTGCCGCTATGGCAGCAGGAGGTCGGGGAGGAAACAGGGTGCACTCGAGACCAGAAAACAAGGGTACCTCCTACGAAGTGATGAGGGGAATCCATTTCCGGGGTTTTTATAGCGTTAGGACTAGGATTTTAGGGCAGACCGAGATCTAGATGTAGCCCAGCCGCCTGAGTGAAAAAGGAAAGAAAAGAACTCGTTTTGGAAGCACAACAATGTGAGGAACCAAGTAAAAATAGTGTTGGGTGAGTTCGAAATCATGAGGTTCATATTCCCTCTCATTTAGAATTTTGAATCGTGTTTGTTTATGGCCGATTGCGCCTTTGGGGTCTTAATTACTCCTCCCCGTAATCAGTGGGAGGTTGAAGACAGGTTAGTGGCTGTGAGATCGGGCCCTGATCCATGTGGGGCTGATCTAAGGGCTGGGGTTCGCCCCCAAGGTGAGCCCTGGATCGCTGACTTGGAATAGCCAAAGAAAAAGGCAATAATAAAAGGATTTTGAGCACAAAAGTTCCAAAATTCATAGAAAATCGTAGGAATGTCCAAATGACCTCAAATTTGGACCAAAGCTTCAAAAGAATGCGTATAATATCTAGAAAATGTTTGAGAATCAAAAGACAAAGTGTGATTGACCAATTTGATTCTTTGGACAAAGTGATGCATGAATCCAATTTGAAGTGTTATAATGTGTATAAAAACTACATTGGTCACCATATCTTGGATTTGTGTCTCAATAATGATTATGAAGACAAGAAAAATAATTTGAGACCATGAGAGAATATAATGAGGTCAAAAGAGTAATTATCTCATTATTTTGCTAAAATCCACTTTGTCACATCCTTCCCTCCTTAAAAAGGAATTTTGTCCCCAAAATTCAAAAACATCCTTAGACTTAGTACTTATTCAAAAACTAGATCATATCCTCAAATATTGGTGTATCCTCAACTATATAATCAAAATCATGTCCTCAAAGTTTAAGTATCATGTTCTCAAAGTTTAAGTAGTGTAAACATCATAATTGAGATTCCATGTTCCACTTCATAACCAACTTGGTACTAACATTATTTCATCATCGAGCAATTGAGTATCAACACATATATTGTCCAAAGTCATTATATGAGTCACAAATATGGAAAGCATCCTATTGATCACAAATTTGGATATATCATATTTTAGGTCAAACAAAAAGATATCCTGAATCAAGTGTGCAAGGTGACTTTCAATCCCAAAATCTCAGGGTCTTAGCTTCTACGTTGGCCTAGGTGGGTTATATATCCATGATTTGAGATTTAATAGTTCAACATTTTGAGACAACATCATATCATCATTTCGAGCTCAAAATCAATGGGAAGGTCCCACCCTAGTCCTAATGAGAGCAAAACCCTAAGTCATAAATAAAGAGAGTCAATATAGTCATCATTTCAAAATTTTCAGGATTTGGGATTTTAAAGTCATTAGTCATATATCTCAATGTCCAAATAGTGTGATCATAGGATTTGTATCATTATTGTGATTGATAATCATGAGTCACAAATATATTAATCAATATCAAGAGTCGAGATTTTAAGCATCAAAAGTTATAGGTCCAAAATTTCGAAGCTAGGGTTTAGATTCCTATTTAGACCTTAGGAGAGATCACTCATCTATATTCAATTTCAAGCAATGATATTCATCAATGTTCAAGCAACATATCAAGGTTTCATTATCATTCTATCCAAGGTTGATGAATGATCTACACCTAGGTCTATCTAGGA
Organism: Alisma plantago-aquatica; assembly: GCA_963693085.1. Taxonomy (NCBI): domain Eukaryota; kingdom Viridiplantae; phylum Streptophyta; class Magnoliopsida; order Alismatales; family Alismataceae; genus Alisma; species Alisma plantago-aquatica. The sequence continues at coordinate 579,011,015 of OY856412.1, read as the reverse complement.
AGTCAACCACAAGCTATAGTCAATATTGTCATATGTCAAGGTCATTATTAAATCAATATTCAAGATCGAGTATCAACCATGGGTTTAACCTATCTGGATTAGATCAACCAATCCAAATAGGGTGGAAGGGAATACCTTTCCAAACTCTAAATAATCAATGGGATGAAAACTTAGAGGTAGTCAAAATAGGGATGTGACCTAGATTAGGGGAGTCATGAGTCAACTACCACCCTAATCTAGCACATTACCAACATTAGTCATTGTCCATCGAGCTTATTCAAATAGGAAGAGTATCAACGATCAAAGCATGTTTTACAAGGTCATAACATCAAAATTCAAGATAATAGGGCAATAATGTCAAGGTTTGTATTCCTTTCCTTTTATGATCAAGGTAGTGATATAATTTGGAAATCAAGGATTTGAATTTGGCATTCAAGGAAACAGAGAATAATGGTGCAAAATCATAATCATCATATCAAAATCGAGATTGCAAAAGGCATCAATAGTCAATAGGGAAACTGCTTTTTGCATCATAGTCTTGCATCATGGTTATGTTAGTCCAAGACTTAGTCACTTGATAGCATAGTCATGATGTGCATCAAATAGGATAAGAGTTTGCTTAACTATGTTTGAGGTTTAGTCAAAATAATAGGGCAACACAGATTTGATCAAATAGGGACCTTATCAACAACAAGGTATAAAGTATAAGTCCTTCTTATTTCACCATATCATAATTTCTACAGTTCACCTCAAACATAGGGAGCATATAGTCAAGTTTTAGCTAATTTGAGTGTTCATGATATCAACAATCATACATGAGTATTTGGTTTCAAAAATTAATTGATCAAAATTGAGTTTTCAAAATTAAGGTCAGATCATAGTATCAATTTTCAAAAATTTAGCGATATTCATTTTCCCATGCATAAGCTACCCATAATCGAGACATCAAGTGGTAAAAGGTCATGAGAAGGACCACATGATGAGATAAGAAGACTGCCTAATCTTCATCTACATGGGTGGCTTAGGATTGTCCTTAAAGAAGATATGAGATGCTAGAAGACTCTCTAGGGTTTCACAAGAGAACCTTTAGGTCCAGTTCTGGATCAATTAAGGCCAGGTAGAGTGGGGGATCTCAACCACCGTGAAGACGGATAGGAGAAATTATGCCAGGACCCCGAGCCTAGACACCTCAATTTTCACCATTATGGACTTTAGGGTTTCTTGGGTGTAGGAGACTTGAGAAATTATTTACTTAAAGTATATGAGAGTGTGTAAGCTTTGATACCAACTGTCACGGAACCGTTCCTACCCCAATCCCAATCCTACTGTCGAAATAGTAGAAAAAGGATTGAAGCGCCCGTCCCTGAGTGGCCCCGTAGGATCTAAGACACTGGCATATACAGTAAGAAATAAATAACTCAAAAATTGGATAATTGAAAAACAAACTAACCCAATATGGAGATATATTCGATTTATCTTTGTCATCAGAGTGTATGAGTGCGGAAGCGATCTTATTCAGTATTCCATTGTATTGCCTAAAATCAAGAAAATCAAGACACAATCATGCAATTGCACGGTACGCTATCAAAATCAAGCAAAACAGTTTATAAGAAAATAAGTATACTTGGCAGGACTTATATTTCAAAATATAACAAATGATTTCCAAACATTCAATATCATTCAACAAAAAGGTTGTTATTCAACGATTCAAATTTTATTACGAGTTCCCATTATGCTGTAATTCGAGAAGCATGCTTATATATTTTTGTGTGACTTTATCGCCCCAACGCGATGGGGTAAGTCATTGGGCTCCTTCTCACCATAGGAACATAGGAGGCCAATGTACAAGTCCCACCTCCAATGAGGGGGTTATTGTACTCATTATCAACATTATCAATATCATCATCATTATCAATATACGGGTAGTCATAATGGGCATGAAATTTATGTTTTCATGTTTTTCAAAATATAGTATAGAAAAATAGAAGACTAATCATAGGGAACAGTAGCTCATCCAAATAAATAGCCAAGTATACAATCAAGAGATACATAAAAGTATCTTCAATACAATCAAAGAGGAGTCATATAATAGCGTACCTTTCACCAAAGATTTCGAGTATGATCAATATTTGAATCAATATGTCAACCCTTCGAGTCAGATCCTAAATCATCAAGATTGGATCAAAGGTCAAGATCATGATGTTCAGAAAATCATGTTTTAATATTTTAGATTAGGGTTACACTTTTCCTTTGTCAACCTTAGGGTTGGGTCATTCACTTATAATCAATATTCCAATATGTCCAACATTATTTCAAGTATACAATATATTTGAGTGTGAATGACTTACCTAGGTTTTCTAGGATTATATGTGTTAACCCTAATTTACGATCACTATCCAAGTCATCATCAAATCTTTAGATCATCATGTTGTTCTAACGTCATTTGTATTCAAGATTATGTTGCTGGGTCAAAACTATATCAAGGGTTTTGCAAGATTAAGATCAATATCAAGATTTACTCATTATCCATTATAATTAAGATTGAATCAAAATAGATCAAGATCACTAATGATTCATTTTCAAGAGTCAACTTGGTTGGATATAGATTAGTATTTCAAGGTAATCATTAGAGTCAGATATTAGGTTTTCCAAGAATTAACATCATTATTGAGCCATTTAATAAATGAAAAAGTAAGAGATCAAATATAGGGATATCAACAAACAACATTTGGAATATTCTCTCAAAAGTATTTTTAAACGATGCACTAGATTTTTCTGATCAATATAGACTACTTATTTGTAATTTTCAGAGCTAGGATGTATTTCTTACAATTAAAACAAGATTTGGGCATTAAGATGAATATTTGACAGAGAGAGGTAAAATCACCTTATCTGCCAAAAAAAAGAGGGTTGTTGGATCGAGATTGGGTGGTCAGGATCGCACCACAATGCTCGCTGGTCAGGAACTGGTTCAAACTCTATTTGGCTGGTTTATTCTTGATTTACCGGTTCACTGGTGGTATGCTTGGACCGGGGAATTCCCCTTGAACCAACAAGTCAGTGCTCCTGTCCTCTACGCTCTAGCTTCACCCCGCGATCCCAGAAAGGAGGCGGAGGAGCTCACCGGTGTGGATGGGCTTTGGGAGCAGCAGGGACCGAGCAAGGCCACAAGGAAGTCGTCCCAGCTTGCCTTGACTTCTCGGAGGTGGTGGTGATTGCAGATCGAGGTGAGAGGGAAACCAGTGCAGATGCCCAGAGGGGCCTATGCGGCGGCGCCGCTATGGCAGCAGGAGGTCAGGGAGGAAACATGGTGCACTCGATACCAAGAAAGGCCACGAAAACAAGGGTACCTCCTACGGAGTGATGAGGGGAATCCATTTCTGGGGTTTTTATAACATTAGGACTAGGATTTCAGGGCAGACCGAGATCTAGATGTAGCCCAGCCGCCAGAGTGAAAAAGGAAAGAAAAGAACAATGTGAGGAACCCAGTAAAAATAGGGTTGGATGAGTTCAAAATCATGAGGTGCACATTCCCTCTCATTTAGAATTTTGAATCGTGTTTGTTTATGGCCGATTGCGCCTTTGGGGTCGCAATTACTCCTCCCCGCAATCAGCGGGAGGTTGAAGACAGGTTAGTGGTCATGAGATCGGGCCCTGATCCGTGTGGGGGCTGATCTAAGGGCTGGGGTTCGCCCCCAAGGTGAGCCCTGGATCGCTGACTTGGAATAGCCAAAGAAAAAGGCAATAATAAAGGGATTTTGAGCACAAAACTTACAAAATTCATAGAAAATTGTAGGAATGTCCAAATGACCTCAAATTTGGACCAAAGCTTCAAAATAATGTGTAGAATATCTAGAAAATGTTTGAGAATCAAAATACAAAGTGGGATTGACCAATTTGATTCTTTGGACAAAGTGATGCATGAATCCAATTTGAAGTGTTATAATGTGTATAAAAACTACATTGGTCACCATATCTTGGATTTGCATCTCAATAATGATTATGAAGACAAGAAAAATAATTTGAGACCATGAGATAATATAATGAGGTCAAAAGAGTAATTATCTCATTATTTTTCTAAAATCCACTTTGTCACACAAATGATAACTATCTACCTAAGATCCAATAAACCTTATGAATTCTAACCTTGTGGACCTACATTTGCATTGTAGCACATGAAGACCCATGAATGACATGGGATCTTCATGATTTCCTCATCAACCAAGTCCCCCAAAAGTTATCCTATTCCTATCTAAAGTGAAATGATATGTAGAAATCTCAAGTTACATCAAGGAGACTAGGAAATAATAGTTCCCATTACATATAGAGTAAAAGATGATCCTTGACGTGAAAGCCTTGTACTTGTAAACCAAAAGGATCCATACACATCCACCACATGCACACATAAAGTGGCTCTTGCCCAGAACCATGCAAACATCCACTAATTTAAAAAATTCAAAGGTGATGTGTATGATTTATAGATATATCATACCATATTATATATATAACAATAATAATAATAATAATAATAATAATAATAACATTTCATATAGGACAATATCCATGGAATATCTATGACATCCTCACAAACAAGATTGGGTATGCAAGGGAGCACCAACAAGTGGACCCACTCTCGGTCAGTGGATAGGAGTCGAGGGGAGGCCACACCTCACGGGGTCGCACGGGTTGCTCCACTGGAAATCCATATAAAATTTAACGTCTATGTACTAGGGAAAATAAGATGTTTAATAGTAGACCCCATCCACAATATAAAACTTTCATGTTGTGATGCATGTGGGATTAACATGATATTGATATTAATGTTTACTTTTTCACATCAAATGTAATGACAATAAAAAAGTGTCATATAACTAACTATGATCATATCAATTACAAATATTGATATATCATGTATTATTGTATCTCTATTACCACTATTCGAAATCATAGAGGTAGAAGGCATAAAGGAAGCAATAACAAATTAATAATAATTCTCTTTCCCATGAGAAAATATCATCAACAACATTATATAAGGAACAAAGGGATGTGAGATATACCTTTTTGTAGAGTTGATCACGTGATGAAACTCACAAAAATATAGTTATGAATAAGATATATATAACACAATCATTACACGGATGTTCTCTATTACTCTATGCATGAAAACATGAACTCCACACTATGCTCCTAAAGACGATGGGGAAGGAGAAGCATTTCTTTTTGCAACTTGTTGACATTGCATAATATATCCTTCTCTCTCTCCTATTGTGGATAATGACAATAGGTTTCATGTGTCAAAATGAGTCACCAAAGACCTGACCCTCATGCCTTTTTATAAAGTAGAGGATAGGAAGCACAGTTTCCAATAAACCTAGGGAAACAAAATGGAATGGGCTACTTTTTAGTGTACCATTAGGACAGCCAGTCAGCTGACTATCCAATCCAATCGAACAATTGGGTTGGGTCAGAATATTCTAGATCTAGTTGGCCAACTTGTTGATTTTGTCTAGTCTATCGACAAGACTAGCTAGTTGAACAATTGGTTTATCTAGTCCCTTAGCCGACTGGGCTAGCTAGTCAACTAATTGGCCTGATCTCTACCTAGACAATCAATTGAACCTTCCAATTAATCGACTAGTCTGTATACCCAAGAGATTGTATATTCCAATCAGCCTACTAGGCTTCCAATCAGTCCATCAATTAACTAATTGTTTACATAAACCTTATAATAAACAATTAGTCTTATGTCCATGATTATATTCTCTTACCTATGCTTCCTAAGTGTGTGACCATATTGGATGCACATTATGTTGGTAGTGATGTATGTAATCACATTATGACTTTGTAAACAATGATTGGTATCTAGAGAGACTGCATTGCCACTCATGTAAATGGTGAAATTATAGAACAACTTTACCTAGTATTGTGACAAGTGTTATTGAGATTGTATAATCCCTTTGTCTTTGATATCCAAAATGAGTTACAATAATGGATATGTCATCCTCTTTATGTCAATATTTGTTCCTTGATCTGAAGTAGACTACTTGAGATAAATATGAAATCAATATCCTACATCGAGTCACATGAGCATGTCTATGAGATGAATGCATATTCATCCTAGTTTTAGTCACATTATCAGCCTAGTTTTTCGTTCATCTCCATCATTTTAGCTTAGAACTGGTTTGTATTTAAGTTTTCTTTATTTAATGATAATTTATAAGGTTTTGAACCAAATTATTTGTTTTTAAGGCAAGCTTTAACTTTAGTACATGCGAGGAGTGTAGGAGGCAAAAATCTCGTAGATGGTTTGAACTTTATCCCAAAAATATTTGATCAAATGGACCATATTTTTGATAATCCAATTCTTCATTCATTGATGAAGATCTGCGGTTTGCAGAACATCTATTAAACCATTGGTTTTCACACATTTGTCATGCCTTCATTTGATGGACCCTTCTGTTGATACTCCATTGAGACATACCTTTCATCTCACACCAATAGTGCCACCCGCACCCTCACGGGGTGGGATTACTTTAGCCAAACCTTTGATTTAAGTCAATTTTCCAAACCATCAGTTTGCATTGGGTCTACCTAACCATCAGATTACGCCACTATGCCCTTCCTTTGAAAGCCTAGTTCCCACTATCGATGGTCATCTAGTGTCCCTATCGAAGAAGATTCTACACTCATCTTCTAATGGCCCGTCTGCGTTGCCTTTTGATGGACGTTCTGCACTGCCTTTTGAAGGCTAATACACACATAACAATTGATGGTTCCACTACACTTTCCTTCCAATGGCTATTCTACTCCCTTCAAAAGGCAGTTCTACATAACCTTTTGATAGTTTTCTACGGCCATTAGCCTACTGATGACTTCACTAAATGTCGTGGGAATCATCCCATGTCGGTGGAATGACTGTAAACTGATGACTCATAGTCTTCCTCATGCTACTGCTAACTATTCACCTCCATGGAGGGCAATACTTCACTGCATTAGAGATGGGATGGTTTCAAACCCTACCCTACACCTATAAATAGAATACCATGACCAATGAAGAAGGGATCTACCAGTTTATGCTGCAAGGTTGCCGCATTCACCCCACACCTTCGAACTTCAATGCCCTTGACCTCCTTCCATTGGTTGGTGAACAACAACCAAAGGTTGTCCCACCTCCTCTCCAAGGCCCTGAGGACCAGATCTCAAATAGAAGTATGTTCTATGGTATCTTCATCCATTAGTTGACGACTTCCACCATTGTGAACCTACTGCTTTCTTTACATAGTAATAGATTTAACACCATGATTTTATAGTCTCACTCATCAAGTGGTCAAGATATCACATCAATAGGAGGGACAAATTTCATCTAAATCACTCACAATGCACCCAAGCACTACTTGTTCATCTACTTCCCTTTATTGATAGATCAATTGTTTTGCTGACATTCTTCTTTGTTTAAGTTCCCATATAGGATCTTGTTGCTACTTGTTATTCAAGTTATATATCTCCTTAGAATTTTTTAACATGATGGAAGTTGTTAACATGAAATGATTCCTTCCAAGACTTCCAATATTTGATATAACAATTTGAAAAGACAACAAATCAACTAAGATATTTTGTTGCTTGTCCTACTGTTATGAATCTTGTTTAGACTTCATCTAATCCATGTCATTATAACTTATACTTAGCATTTTTCTCATCTATGTGCTTTGAACTTATTTTACAAAGGTAATTAAATATTGGTGATGAAACATGTATACATCTATGCCGAATTTGATTAAATCCTTCAGATCTCTAACTAAAGTAAATCTCTACTTTTTCCTTCTATTTAATTAATATTTTTACACTTCACATTCCTAGTATATAAATTGAGTAGCATGTCATGGTAGGTACTTAAAACTATCTATGAACATCACATATATAATAGGATAAGCACCATGAGATTCCTCTTTTAGAAAAGATGGAGCCACTGAAATGAATTAGACTAACATAGTTTTACATGGAAATGTGTCCATGTTACATTTTATTTGGCTTATATGGGATAAATTCAAGGGAAACTAAGAAATCTCAATTGGGATGATTTCCAACACAGTACAATATAATGATTGATCAAGAGTGTAAGGTGATGGTCCACCCTTTATACATGTCTTTTAGTCAAGAATGATGTCCCTCCCACTCCCACTATACTATATAGTTTACAAATAAGTTTCTTTGAGTACACATGGTTAATTATGACCATGTAAAGTGGCCATGTTTTTCCTATATCTCCACACATGGTGGACCAGAGTGTGAAGGTTTTTACTTAACTTAGAATCATGGACCCATTATTTACTTTGAACCTTTCTTTATGATCCTCTCTTTGAAATCATTTACATATAAGATGGCGTTTGTTTGAGATGTTCATGTTGAATGTTTGCAATGTCATTGAATAAAATGAAAAATATTCAATAATGAATCAGAACACATTAACTTATGGTTGGTATACAAAGAAAATTAAGGTTTCTTACATTTAGAATCTTGTCTTCAAATATCGATAGTATTTCCATTAATTTACTTAATGACTTACAAATATTTTACATATACAATATTGCTTACATACATACTTGTCTAATGACCTAATTTGTGAAAGCTGTAGTAATATTCAAAATACTTATAACTATTTTGTTCTTTCACTAGTTCATTGTATATACTTTATTCAAAGATGATAGAGATCTTTAGTCATGAGCAAACACTTGATTCCTTTATGGATTTACATTTCAAGTAAAATCAAGTGGATTCTCGGAAAAGAGGACTCGAGACATGTGCAACTAGGAAACTAGTGAAAGATGGTAGATATACATTCTTTTAGAAAGTCTACAGTGAGATTTTATGATCTTTTTCTTGTAAGGGTGTATTTGTCACTTGTATTCAGGTTGTTTGATGAACTTATGTATAGTCTTGTTTTCCTTATAATAGAATGTGACATGGCCAACATTTAAGTTAGGACAATATTTATTTTAGAATGTTAATTCTAGATATATAACAATTCTAACTGTGAAATCATTACATGTATATGTTTGTTTTTGAATTTAACTTAATGAACAGACATAAGTTTTTATTTTGCATGCGAGTCAATAAATCTTAATTGTATCTAACTAGGGGTAGGACTACACACTAACATATGGTTTATAGTGACATATTACAAAATCTAAGGGTTTGGGGTATACGGTGCTAGATCTCTTAACCACTATACGTGTGCCAAAAGAGAGTTTCATAATTCAAGCACAAGAGTGATGACTCTCTATTTGAAGTCATAAGGCCACTATGATAGATTATCTTTATCGCCATTATTCATATACATGTACTTAACTCTATGGTTGGATTTAGGTTCATGCATAGGAGGGATTCTCAAGAGAACCAATGTTATTACCACAATCCTCTTGAATTATAGGCTTAGGCTAACATAAATGAAGAGGATTATAACCCTTTTGGGAATGGTGTAGAGAATATAATCGAGGCTTGGGTTATGGCATCAGGCATAATTAACAAAACTAGGAAATTCAAGAGATTGTGGTAGCTATGAGAGACCACTTCAACAGGATGTACTAAAGTTGCTACTTGGTTATTATTTCTATGGTCATTTTTTTCTCTAATGAGGTTGCAACGCGGTAAGGAATCCTAAATGATGTAAAGCTAAACGTTCTTATGTAGTCAGGGTGGAAACAAAGATGCCCTTTGCTAACCATCACTTGGGACAAATCTAAAGAAAAGTTTGGTAGTACTCTCCTACCTTAATAGATTTAAAGACACACCAAAATTTGATCTTATGCCCATGTCATTTGTGTAAATTAATATATGTCACAATTATTTAATATAACATGATTATGCTCCAAATAGCAGCAACACACTTTGTAAATATGTACTAATTAACAAAATCAATGTTTTAACGTTCTTTTTAAATCTAACCAGAAATATTGTTTGATTCTACATATGTAGAATATGTTCAATTTTATGTTCTTTATTGTCTTAATTGTAACCTTTTTTACTTAATTTCAATATGTTCTTATAGTAAAAACAATAATAGATTCCTCCATTCCAAATTCTTATATATCATGAAATATGATAACTACAATAAATTTTGACTACAACATTTTTCATAATATGAACCAGAGTCCTCTCTCTTAAAAAATTGTCGATAATTGTTGAGTCAAATTAATCATTTCTTTCCATCAACTCTTTCATCAAGCTTTACAACTTGGTAGTGTTGAAGCATTTGTTCCCTATTCATTTGTTTTTGCTTCTGGTGGAATCTCTTGTTCCTATCCCCTACTCTTTCTATCTTAATATTTTTAGTGGAAGCACTCCACATACAAATGACTCCACCTTTTTCTACAATAGGGAGCAGGCCTTGTCACACAAGAATCATATGTACAATCTAGTGTAGGAGAGATCATATATTACTTCTTTGATGTAAATGTCCAGTGAGTGAGACTCTCTTAGTTTGATTATGGTTAGTGAGTGAGACTCTCTTAGCATAAGATGGGCTTCATGCAAACAAGTATTCTTGTCATATTTTGGGTGTCATGCTTATCGTTAAAATCCTACGACCCATGTGATGATGAGAACTTTATTGTAGCTAGATGAAAATGAGAAACAAGATTTAACTTGCAATGTTCTTTCTGTATATTTGGCTTAATTTTGGATTTTTTTAAAAGAAACCATATGTTAATTAAGCAACGCGGTCCAAACTTATAAGACTTCACACAGAACTTGGGGTAGTCTTGGGATCCATAGTACTAAAATACCCGCCAGACAGAAAACCTGAGAGATTGAGAACGAGATAAATTAGGGAAGTAGATTTGGGAAATCAAAAACAATTAAAGCCAGATAATCTTGACGGCTATCAGGATAATTGATCGAGTTGATCAACACCAGTGAATCTGACTCAAAATGAATGAAAAGAAAGCCATATTCAATAGACTTCCTTGCACAACATATAAGAGTGAGTTCTTCTCCCATATCTAAATTCATTGTCCAACTACACTGTTCAGCAACCATAGCAATTACATCAACTTGTGCATTCCTAAAGATGTCGCCAATACAAAACGAATCTCTATTGTTAGTAGCAAAATCATAAATGACCTTATAATATTCTTTGTTGGCGCAGCCCATGTTTGTGGTAGAGTTTTGTATTTGGTGGCTTACGTCTCGCATATTGGGCAATCATGATGACATTGCCAATTATCTAAAATTGATTGATTTTTATAACAAACCAATGAGATTGAGTTGCCACATTCATGCTCCACACTCTTTTGGCTTCCACACATTAAAAAATCATTTGAACATTTGTTTCATTTTCGTCTTACAATAAATTTTGACTACAACATTTTTCATAATATGAACCAGAGTCCTCTCTCTTAAAAAATAGTCGATAATAGTTGAGTCAAATTAATCATTTCTTTCCATCAACTCTTTCGTCAAGCTTTACATTTTGGTAGTGTTGAAGCATTTGTTCCCTATTCATTTTTTTGCTTCTGGTGGAATCTCTCGTTCCTATCCCCCACGCTTTCTATCTTAATATTAGTAGTGGAAGCACTCCTCATAAAAAATGACTCTACCTTTTTCTACAATAGGGAGCATGCCTTGTCACACAAGAATCATATGTACAATCTAGTATAGGAGAGATCATATATTACCTCTTTGATGTAAATGTCCAGTGAGTGAGACTCTCTTAGTTTGATTATGGTTAGTGAGTGAGACTCTCTTAGCATAAGATGGGCTTCATGCAAGCAAGTATTCTCGTCATATTTTGGGTGTCATGCTTATAGTTAAAATCCTACGACCCACATGACGATGAGAACTTTATTGCAGCTAGTTGAAAATGAGAAACAAGATTTAACTTGGAATGTTCTTTCTCTATATTTGGCTTAATTTTGCCTTTTTTTTTAAAGAAACCATATATTAATTAAGCAATGCGGTCCAAACTTATAAGACTTCACACAGAACTTGGGGTAGTCTTGGGAACCGTAGTACTAAAATACCAGCCAGACAGAAAACCTGAGAGATTGAGAGCGAGATAAATTAGGGAAGTAGATTTGGGAAATAAAAAACAATTAAAGCCAGATAATCTTGACGGCTATCAGGATAATTGATCGAGTTGATCAACACCAGTGAATCTGACTCAAAATGAACGAAAAGAAAGCCCTATTCAATAGACTTCCTTGCACATCATATAAGAGTGAGTTCTTCTCCCATATCTAAATTCATTGTTCCAACTACACTATTCAGCAACCATAGCAATTGCATCAACTTGTGCATTCCTAAAGATGTCGCCAATACAAAACGAATCTCTATTGTTAGTAGCAAAATCATAAATGACCTTATAATATTCTTTGTTGGCGCAGCCCATGTTTGTGGTAGAGTTTTTGTATTTGGTGGCTTACGTTTCGCATATTGGGCAATCATGATGACATTGCCAATTATCTAAAATTGATTGATTTTTATAACAAACCATTGAGATTGAGTTGCCACATTCATGCTCCACACTCTTTTGGCTTCCACACATTAAAAAATCATTTGAACATTTGTTTCATTTTCGTCTTATCAGACAAAGACCATCTACATTGTAGTGTCTAATAAGTAACCCCCCCCCACCCCCACCGTGGAAAGACCCCCATGCCCATCCTTCAAACGAAATGAGAATGCTTGGTGGCCAATGGAGATTCCAAAAATATCCACACTTTCTCGGGTACATGTAGTCGGGTATTTAAAATTTTAATCTTTCAAGGTGCCCAAGCCAATAGGTTAATTTAGTACAAAAAACACTTTCGGATGGAGCCACCAAAAGGTAAGATCTTTACGTAGTCTTGGGCTGATTGGAATCATCTTAACACAAGAGCACACATCTGGGAAAATAGCTTGTTGAGTCTCTCCCAATCCTACGTACCTGTTTACACATTAATGAGTCCATGTACATGAGATGGAGGATCGTGCACAAGATTCTAAAGATAAAAAACAATACTTTCCAAATTTCACACCCATTTATCATTTTAGATATTTATATTTCTTCCATTCTAAACTTTTCATTGGAGGCCTTGCATAAAGACCAACTTGGGCCCTGATGAAGTACTCCGTGTGAAGCTTGAATTGTATCATGTAGTCGCCTCCAGTATAGATGAGCTAGGAAAGTATCTAGCATTCAGTACTTTGTAAACCAGGGTGTCTATATTAATAAGTAGACACCATAATTGTTTTTTCAGAAGCGACTGATTAAAATCCAAATTATGCATATCCCAAAATCCAAGCCCGCCACATTTTTTGTTTGTATAACTTAGGTTAACACTACAATGAGATTTTCCATTTAGTATCTTTTGCTCCCCATAAAAAATGTGCTATGTTTCTCTAAATATCATCTAGGATGCCTGATTGTTTTGAAATATACTCATCACATAGATTGAGATGGCTTGTGCTACAACTTTGATCAAAATGTCCTTCCCTGGTTTTAACAAAAAAATTCCATCCCTATAACTTCTTCCATACTCTATCTATAATGAAACTGAAAATATGTTTCTTTGAGCATGCAAACATTATAGGAAGGCCACAATATTTAGAAATTGAAAACTGCAAACATGTTTCTTTGATCAGTTTTCATCTGGTATTTGTTTTGGGGGGGTTATAAAATTTATTATGCTTCCTAGATGATACCTTGGTTACAGATTGTGGCTGTCATTTCTTTGTTGTTTTTTATTATCTTTTTTTCCTTTTATAGCCATATTTGTGTAGCTTCTTCTATTTTTCCTTTCTTCTAGATGAGTCATTCTCACTAGAGTCTTATATCTGCACATGATTTTTTTTGAAAATACAAATAGAGGTTTGAGTTGTTTCACCACAAAAAAAGAAAAATATTAAATATTGAACTTAAATGAGAAATAAGATAATAAACATCAACATTTAAATATTGAGAATGACTGAAAATACATTTTTAATATGATTTCTTAATTCTTTAGTAGCTTTATTAATGTCGCAGACCCACTAGAAGTGTACCAAAACATGTGGAAATATCACAATAGGCTATAATCTCACTATACAAAACTTACACGCATTTTTGGGATTTTTTGTCTATAACCCTAGCAAAATTGTTTGTAGAGGGCTTCACCATGTCTATCTCTTGGTGGATAATGAGAGCAATCAAATATCTGTACTCTTCCTCTAAAGCTGGGGAGTTAGGCAGATAGTGAAACACTTTCTTTCTCTACATCAGTAGTTCTACTAGGGCTAACCAACTGACCATCATCAGAAGTATCGCCAACATCTCTAATTATTGTTGGGTACCACTCTTGTAACATACCAGATCATGGACCCTATCCTAGAAGTTTGACCTTTTGGGTTTGACCAAATAAGGTTAAGAATAAAATGATCCTAATAATCTAATGCATGAACAATGTAATCTAATATGTGACATAATTCGTTTGGGGATAAAAAGATGATAAAGAACTTAATTGAATAAGTAATTCAGTTAATGGGCCATTAGTGGGCCATATGACATAACTCATATAAGAAAGCCTCAAAATTTAGAATAGACTTCAAATTCATAATTTACACATTAAATTTATACTACATATCAATTTTCATTTAATTTGGCCCACCTTGAAATAATATGGTAAGTTAGGAGAGAGAAATTACCTAAAAGGTGTAATTAATAAATAAATATAATAAATGATTCCAAAAGAGGAAAATAATCTTATATTCATGATCTACATAATAAATATAGTCTTTGGGTAAATTTTTATCCAATTTGGAGAAAGTTTGTTTAAAAGGTAATATCAGGAGAGAGAAAGTTTGTAGAACCTTCAAAATATTAAATAAATATTCAAAAAATTCCAATATGTAAATTTCATGGAAAATTCGTATCCAACACATTAAATATGACTTGTGGGTCATATTTCATAAAATTTGGATAATCCTAATGTAATTAATGAAGGAGGAAAGAGAAAATGAGATTTGAAATATTTAACACATTAATAGTTTTCAAAAGGTAAATCTAATTTTATATTCAGAATCTAAATGCTTTAATTAAGCTCTATTCAAAATTTTACCTAATTTGGGGTTCTTTGCACCCTCAATTGAGGAGAGAGAAAAAGGAAAGTTAATTTAAACAAATTTTAGTTTTAAACAGATTTTCTCCCTATCACACTTTTGTTTTGGTTCGCCCGATTTGGAACGTGGATTTTGGATCCAACGGTTCCAGGATCGTCTCCTAGCTCCGGTCGAAGTAGGAGTACATGCTGCTTTATGTGATTTTTTGGATGCGGATATCTCCCTCGATTCTTACTCTTTTTCGATGATTTCTTCACCAATGACTTTGTGCTTTAATTTCACATAAGCCGATCCCTTCTTTACCTGGTTTGGTGGAGTTTTCTGGAAACGCCCAAATCATGGACACCAGGCTTCTGGATTGTCCTATCTACTTTCCACATCTTGGAACCACACCTATATATAACACTACCCAAGCCTCCCTCAGTCCTTATGCAACTTTCCCCTTCCCTTAATTTCTCGGTTCTTTGTGTGGGAGGTCATTAGTTGTTGATTTTTCGATCAAGTCTTGTGACACCCCTTCTTCTCTACCCCATGCACCTTCGACTCAATTATTTGTTCCGGTGAGTTCGGATGGTCCTTATCTTCCTTTTTTCTTCTGTTTGCTCGACGGATCGTTGATTCTCGTGGATTCGCCCAAAGTCTAGTCAAGCCGGAAGCTGGTTGCTATAGGCATGGTGAGGGTTTGAGATGGGGATGATTCCCCTATTGACTTTTATCGTTACACCCTCATTTTCCTCTTTGTTCTTGTTTTGTTTACGAGGGGCATTTTCATCTTTTCGCGGCTTCCATCTTCCTCCTTTAATTGTGGTCTCGTGAGGGATTGACCGGTGACTTGGTCGGCTGTGATTGGGCCAAGTCACGCGGGCCCCTCTCCTTCTTTTCTCTTTCGATCCAAATTTATTACGTGGAATTATCTTATTGGTCGCATTTCAAAATTTCATAACTAATTATTTGCTTATCAGAAAAATTTGTAAAAA
Source organism: Alisma plantago-aquatica (assembly GCA_963693085.1). NCBI lineage: Eukaryota > Viridiplantae > Streptophyta > Magnoliopsida > Alismatales > Alismataceae > Alisma > Alisma plantago-aquatica. The sequence goes on along the minus strand of OY856412.1, from coordinate 578,994,966 downwards.
TAGTCGTTGGATTCAAAAAAATGCAAGCTTTCTTTTGGTATTGGTTTTGTTGCCTGAATCTAACGTTTTCAAAGGTTGATTTTAATGGATCTAATTAAATAATATAATACATTGTATAATTCATAACTAATAATTAATAAGTCAGAAAAATATAATAAAATATATTTTGAACTCAGGAAAATATAACCTAAAATATGACATGGTTTTGATAACCTAATTCACCAATAATAAAAAGGCGATTTTTAGGGTTTTGAATAAGTAATGGAAACCTAACCCTAATCCCATATATATATGCTAATAGGTGCTTTGGATGCCTAGGATTAGACCGAGATATGACTTTGGATCGTTTGACTCTAAAGTTGAGGTATGTTGTATCCCCTATTCCTCTATCATGAGCAATTCACCTATCTTTTCATTCTTTTGACTTTGGCCTACACTTATCTATTCTCTTGATATCATGTTTCATGTGAACTATCTTACTTGCTATGGGCTTGGATATTTTCTTGATATCTTATCTTGTGCCTCGGTGCATGCTGGTCTCTTATATAGATATGTGCCCACTTTGAAGTGGATGTTTATATGTTTGTGTTGTCCATTGTGTGATGGCAAAATTGTACTATTCTAACCATACTTTTCTACTTGCCTCTACATTAAACATGCTATGTGATTCAGTACCACTAGAGTAGTGTAAATTACTTTGGTTTTGGGGTAGTAATCCCCTATTGTTTATTTAAGGAGGGTGGAAGTATACCACTTCTCTATACCCGAGTGTGGCAGTAATCCATACACAATTTTATATATTTGGGAGATTGGCAATATTCCTTTTTCTATCAGGTTTCAACTTTATGAGGGTTGGCCGCCAATTGTGTTTATATTATTCTAGGGCTATGTTTATCTCACATGAATGCACGATATTGTTTGTGGGGTGTGTGCCCTACTTGTGCTTTGTTTCCCACCATGGTAGTGGATTTATTTATGGCACAATCCTTTTATATGTTATTTTATGGCAAGTATCCCTTTTGTTATGATTCTTTTCTCTTGATACCCATTTGGGTTGTACCTATCTCTTGCATGGGAAGCCTTGTATATTTGTTGTCCCTTTATTTTCATAACATTGCTCAATTTGCCTTTTTAGTATGCACATACCAGCTTTTGCTGATGTCTCCTATTGTTTCTCTTTTGCTGGGGTATGCTTCCAACCCTAGGTGGAGGACTTGGATGACAAGGCTTGATGACCTGGACTTATATGGTGAAGTTAAAGCTTGGAGAAAATCTTGAGGTGCTTTAGATTTCCTCTACATGGATCCTTATGATGTAAGTTGTAACCCTTTGTTTTATAATTGAATATAGTCATGTTTTATTCCGCTGCTATACTTTGGTATGTTGATTACCATTATATAATGATTTGAAAATTTTACACCCACTCCATCATACCTTCTGAGTGTGTTGGACTGGAGGTTTGATATTTCAAATTTTTAGTAAGGAGGTGTTTTCACTTCTTTACAACATTGTATCAGAGCCCATGGTAGTCAGAATCTGACTATTTCGATTTTGTCTTCCTAGTTAAACCCTTGACTTAGATAGTTGCCTCTAGGTGATATGTTCACCCTAGATTTGATCTCTGATGATCTTTTATGCAATAAGGTTTGGTTTGAGGAAAAGTTTAGGTTATGAGGAAATATTCATATGGAAATATTGTGACTTGGTTTCCACAATTTATTTTGGATCCACTTTTTGTTTCATCTCAAAAAGTTTTCATCGCGAAAAATTATTTTCAATTATACTACTATATGTACAAATTTTTTTTCTGATTCATCGATGTTTTCTTCAACTAAGTCACAATGAAGTGAAACTCTAGTTTGAGTAGAATCTAACCCTAGTTTGTGACTAGGATTGATACAATGGTGTAGTTGTCCTACCCTATGACTTTTTGGATGTTCATGTAGGGTTGATAGGTTAGAGACACAAGGACCTAAAACTCAACCCTAGATGGTGACTTTTAGTTGGATACCTGAAAAAAAAACATATAAATCTTTAAAACCTTCACAATTAAAAGATGTGGGTATCTTTAAAAAGTTGTTTAGTTTGACTTGTTAGGTTGCTCCTTTAAGGGGTGGAGAGTAGTTAGTTATTGATGTTTGATCTATTTATTTCGAGGACGAAATCCTTTTAAGGGGTGGAGTGTTGTAACATACCAGATCATGGACCCTACCCTAGAAGTTTGACCTTTTGGGTTTGACCAAACAAGGTTGAGGATAGAATGATCCTAATAATCCAATGCATGAACAATGTAATCTAATATGTGTCATAATTCGTTTGGGGGTAAAACGATGATAAAGAACTTAATTGAATAAGTAATTTAGTTAATGGGCCATATGACATAACTCATATAAGAAATCCTCAAAATAAAGAATAGATTTCAAATTTGTAATTTACACATTAAATTAAAACTACATGCAATTTTCATTTAATTTGGACAACCTTGAAATAATATGATAAGTTAGGAGAGAGAAATTACCTAAAAGGTGTAATTAATAAATAAATATAATAAATGACTCTAAAATAGAAAAAAATAATCTTAGATTCGTGATATACATAATAAATATAGCCTTTGGGTAAATTTTTATCCAATTTGGAGAAAGTTTGCTTAAAAGGTAATATCAGGAGAGAGAAAGTGTGTAGAACCTTCAAAATATTAAATAAATATTCCAAAAAATTCCAATATGTAAATTTGATGGAATATTTGTATCCAACACATTAAATATGACTTGTGGGTCAAGTTTCATCTAATTTGGATAATCCTAATGTCATTAATGAAGGAGGAAATAGAAAATGACATTTGAAATATTTAACACATTAAAAGTTTTCAAAAGGTAAATCTAATTTTATATTCGGAATCTACATGCTTTAATTAACCTCTGTGAAAAATTTTACCTAATTTGGTGTTCGTTTGCACCCTCAATTGAGGAGAGAGAAAAAGGAAAGTTAATTAAATGAAACTTTAGTTTTAAACAGATTTTCTCCATGTCATGCTTTTGTTTTGGTTCGCCCGATCTAGACCGTGGATTTTGGATCCAACGGTTCCAGGATAGTCTCCTAGATCTGATTGGAGTAGGAATCTAGGATGCTTTATGTGAATTTTTGGATGAGGATATCACCCTCGATTCTTACTCTTTTTCGACAATTTCTTTGCCAATTAATTTGTGCTTTAATTCTGCATAAGTCGATCCCTTCTTTACCTAGTTTCGTGGAGTTTTCTGGAAACACCCAAATCATGGACAGCAAGCTTCTCGGTTGTCCTATCTACTTTCTACATCTTGGAACCACACCTATATATAACACTACCCAAGCCTCCCTCGGTCCTTATGCAATTTTCCCCTTCCCTTAATTTCTCTATTCTTTACGTGGGAGGCTGTCAGTTGCTGATTTTTCGGTCAAGTGTTGAGACACTCCTTCTTCTCTACCCCATGCACCTTCGACTCATTTATTTGTTCCAGTGAGTTTGGACGGTCCTTATCTTCCTTTTTTCTTCTATTTGCTCGATGGATCATTGATTCTCGTGGATTCACCCAATGTCTTATCAAGCTAGAAGCTGGCTACTGTAGCCATGGTGAGGCTTTGCGATGGGGATGATTCCCCTGTTGACTTTTACCGTTACGCCCTCGTTTTCCTCTTCGATCTTGTTTTGTTTGTGAGGGGCATTTTCGTCTTTTCACGGCTTCCATCTTCCTCATTTAGTTGTGGTCTCACGAGCGATTGACCGGTGACTTGGTCGGCTATGATTGGGCCAAGTCACGTGGGCCCCTCTCCTTCTTTTCTCTTTCGATCCAAATTTATTATGTGGAATTATCTGATTGGTCGCATTTCAAAATTTCATAACTAATTATTTGCTTATCAGAAAAATATGTAAAAATAGTCTTTGGATTCAAAAAAATGCAAGCTTTCTTTTGGTATTGGTTTTGTTGCCTGAATATAATGTCTTAAAGGGGTGATTTTAATGGATCTAATTAAATAATATAATACCTTATATAATTCATAACTAATAATTTTTCAGTCTGAAAAATATAATAAAATATGTTTTGAACTCAGGAAAATAAACCTAAAATATGGAATAGTTTTGATAACCTAATTCACCAATAATAAAGAAGAGATTTTTAGGGTTTTGAATAAGTAATGGAAACCTAACCCTAATCCCATATATATATGCTAATAGGTGCTTTGGATGCCTAGGATTGGACCTAGATGTAACTTTGGATCATTTAACTCTGAAGTTGAGGTATGTGGTATCCCCTATTCCTCTATCATGAGTAATTCACCTATCTTTTCATACTTTTGACTTTGGCCTACACATGTCTATTCTCTTGATATCATGGTTCATGTGAACAATCTTGCTTGCTATGGACTTGGATATTTTCTTGATATCTTATCTTGTGCCTCGGTGCATGCTGGTCTCTTGTATAGATATGTGCCCACTTTGAAGTGGATGTTAATATGTTTGTGTTGTCCATTGAGTTATGGCAACATTATACTATTCTAACCATACTTTTCTACTTGCCACTACATTAAACATGCTATGTGATTCAGTAGCACTAGAGTAGTATAAATTACTTTGGTTTTGGGGTAGTAATCCCCTATTGTTTATTTAAGGAGGGTGGTAGTATACCACTTCTCTATACCCGAGTGTGGCAGTATTCCTTTCTCTATCAGGTTTCAACTTTATGAGGGTTGGCCACCAATTGTGTTTATATTGTTCTAGGGCCATGTTTATCTCACATGTATGCATGATATTGATTGTGGGGTGTGTGCCCCCCTTGTGCTTTGTTTCCCACCATGGTAGTGGATTTATTTATGGCACAATCCTTTTATATGTTATTTTATGGCAAGTATTCATTTTGTTATGATTCTTTTCTCTTGATATCCAGTTGGGTGGTATTTATCTCTTGCATGAGAAGCCTTATATATTTTTTGTCCCTTTATTTTCATAATGTTTCTCAATTTGCCTTTTTAATATGCACATACCAACTTTTGCTGATGTCTCCTATTGTTACTCTTTTGCTGGGGTATGCTTCCAACCCTAGGTGGAGGACTTGGATGACAAGGCTTGATGACCTAGAATTAGATGGTGAAGTTAAAGCTTGGAGACAATCTTGAGGTGGTTTAGATTTCCTCTACATGGATCCTTATGATGTAAGTTGTAACCCTTTGTTTTATAATTGAATATAGACATGTTTTATTCCAGTGCTATACTTTGGTCTATTGATTACCATTAGATAATGATTTGAAAATTTTACACCCACTCCATCATACCTTATGAGTGTGTTGGACTGGAGGTTTGATATTTCAAATTTTTAGTAAGGAGGTGTTTTTGCTTCTTTACAACTCTTATCCCTATGATTTGACTATCTCAATCTAGACTTGTCCTCCGGTTGGTAAGCATGCTTCCTCTCCACAACACATGCATCCTATGAGGAATTCTATAGTATTTAGGGAATCTAATTGTGTAATGACTATTTAATTTCACCTTTCAGTTACTTGCCAAACTTTTCTCAGCTTTAACCTATATTTGGATCATTCCATTTTATTTTTTAAACTCAATACTGGAATAAATACTACATAATACCATGCTAAACAATTATAAGTAATCCAAACACTTTAGAAAGAAAATACATATAACAGAGCCTCCAACTCTCTATATTGTATCACTTGAAATGAATATTTTTAATTTGTCTAAACAATATGTATAGAAACAATTCTATTATTCTTTCATACTAAACAGATCATTTTTGTAATTTATATTGTTTGTATGGAACTGAACTGCAAACTTTCAATACTATATTTCACATATACCAGACACTATATTCTCTTATATTTCATGTTTGAACATTTATGAGTTTACCAGTACTATCGATGCCACAAAAATAGCACATGTCTTGTGTGCACAATACTACATATTTTGTTATAGCTTATATATGGACGATTGATGTCCAAAACTGTTGAAATATTAAATGGGTTAAATAAAACATCAAATAAATGACTCTAGAGATAATTTTACATTACATATATTTCATGTGCATTACTGAGAGAAAGCCAACCTATATAATAGCACTTCATAGAATGTAACTTACTTCTAAAGAATTATGGCTATTTGGGCACACAAGTGCCTCTAGATTTCTCTCTAGTTAAAACTTATGCATGTTATATACTACCATTTTGGAACTTTGAATCATTAAATAATTATTATATTCTAAATATTTTTTTTCTCTATGACCAATCGAGCATGGACCTCATTTTATTACTCTCAATCAGGTAGGTTAATATCATACCTGGGGTATATAACCACATATCGGTATAAGGGAAAGAGAGAGTGAATGACAAATATATACATTAAAGAAAGGGTAACCATACAAACTAACTTAAGAAGGAAAAAATCCAATATGGATCAAGTCCCCTTTGCAATGCATCCAGGCCGCACAATAGAGGTCCATGAGTGTTCAAATATAGCCATGTTTCTACTTCTCCAAATGTAATAGATACCACAGATGATGACATAGAACTCCTTCTTAGTTTTCAAATGAAAACAATCTTGAATATAATTGGGGGAAAGATTAATAAAACTAGTAGATATAGCTCTTCTCCCAAAATTGATAGAGTATAAGCAGTCAAATAGAATATGCTCAATCAAGTTCTCTCCTCTAAGACAAAGGATTCAACCAGGAACCATACAAAAACCTCTTCTTCTAAGTAGGTTTAGAATAGGAAGCCATTGGATGCAAATGTTCCAGACATCCAATCTGTAGTTCTCAAGGATAAGTAGAAAACATAACCATTTGGACCATTCAACAACGTGCCTATTATGACAAGCAATATGCCATGCATCTCTGAGCTTAATAAACTCCATATTGTGACACATACATTTATCATTATTAGTGAAGCTAAACTTGAACTGCATAAGGAACTTTTTCTGAGGCTTCAACCTTCTATTATCAAGAATCAAGTACTCACCATCCTTCAAGACATAGCATATAAAAGGATTGTAGCCAATACCCAAGAAAATAGGCATTCTATTATCTAGAAAGTCGGTCAGGAACCATCTTTTCAACCAAGGATCCTTTGAAAAAAGAATGTTGTCCCCCATGTTCATAGAAAAACAAACATGATGCCATATCATGTCCCTTATGCCAATATTCTTATTCCACATCCATGAATGATTGACTGATGGGATAAGAATCCAAATGGATTCTTTCCTTACATATTTAACACAAATCCATTTCATCAATGCAATATCCTTTTCGACAACAAGGTTCCAAAACTTCACAATGAAACTAGCATTACAAGCCTCATCGATTTTCCTTATCACTAGGCCTCCCTCTTTTTTAGGCTCACATATTTTTTTTCCAATAAATATAGTGGTTACTTATGGATTCCTCGACTAACCTCTATATAAAGTCCCTACCAATTTGATCAGTCATAGTAGAGACACTAGAAGGCAGAGGAAAAATAGCCAAATAGAATAATTGAACAGATTCGAAGGTAGACTTCACAATATCCACTCTCCTTTCCATTCTCAACACCTTAGTCTTCAAACTTTCCAACCTCATTTTGATTTTATCAATAAGAGGATGATATCTATTTATTAGTGAGCCCTCCACAAAGGAGAGGAACTCCATGATAAAAAATAGGTAACACCTCATCCTTGATACTAAGAATATCTAGGATCTCACCCTTATTCATCATACCTTCGATAAACCAAAAGCTCTTCTCATGATTAATGGTAAGACCAGATAGCTCACCTTAAACTTTTTGTGTTTAATTGATACTAACAACTGATATCTGATAAGCTTTAACAAATAACATAAGATCATCAACAAAGAGAATATGAGAAATGCACACTTCCTTGCTAACTTTAATAGGGTGAATCTTATTAAGAGACACTTCTTTATAAAGCATAAAAGAGAGAACATGCATATAAATAACAAGAGCATGGGATAAAGGGGGTCCACATGTATAATTCCATTAGAGGGGGAAATGGGCCTTGCATGTTCCCCATTTATGAGAACTATATAGCATGTAGAAACAAGAATTTGAGAAATACAATCTCTCCAACATAGTAATTTTCATATTTTCATGAGTATTGATAATAAAATCCCAATTAACTAAGTCATAATCTTTGGTGATGTCATCCTTGATGCACATACTAGTAGGGAAACTGGGTTTATTGAAGTTACACATGTTCTTGTCAGATAGTAGAATGATATCAATAATTTCCTACCATGAACAAAAGATCAATAATTATATTCAATAATGTTGGGCAGGACAACTCTTAATCTATTGGTCATCACTTCAGATATGGTTTTGTAGAAAAAATTACAAGGGGAAATGGGTCTCCATTCCTTAAGAGTGCTAGCCTCCTTAATTTTTGGAATAAAAGTAATGAACGTCCTATTCATCTCTTTCAGCATCATTCTTTTAGAAAAAAAAGACAACAACAACACAAAACACTTCATCTCCAATGATACTCTAGACTTTTTAAAAACATTTCATCAAACCTGTTAAGACTAGGTGCATTGACAAGATCAAATTTTTCAGTAATATTATCCACTTATTCTTTGCTGACATAAGCAGACAACTAAGTGATCTAGTCCTCAGAAAGAGAAGTTGTCTTCCAACCAGTGTCACATTTCGTATTCATAGTAGAGCTTTTTTCAAAAAGATTAGTATTAAATCTATGCTCTCTTCTCTCTTCGCGGTCAATAATCTTTATGCCACCAACTTCCAAAGATATAAATTTATTTCTCTATCACCTAGTATATAAAGATATGTAAAAAAATGAATTCTTATTACCTTGAGACAACCATTGGACCCTGGATTTCAGCCTGCTGGCGAAATTTTCTTCCCTATCAACAATAATACTAGCCTTCCTGCTATTAGTTGATAATTCATGAACGACTTTGTTTATAGGATCAACAAAAACTTTCTCATTAGCAAGAAGAGCTTCCAACTCAGCTTCCCTAGACAAAGAATAAGCATTCCCAAAATATTTCTTATTCCATTCAAAAAGATCATCCCTCACGTTCTTCATCTTGTGAATAATTATAAACATAGGACATCCTTTGACTACAATATTCCAAGCATTTCAACCAAAAAAAAGGAAACTAGGATGTTCAGTCCAAATATTAAAGAACTTGAAAGGGATATTTCATCATCTATTCTTGTAGATCAGAGTAAGACGAAGAATTTTATGATCACTATAAATGGTGTATCTCTTCCAGATACTCAGACAACATGTTAAGAAATTTATCATTGAATAATGCTATGTCTATTTGTCTAGTAGTATAATTCCCAAATTTCTATCTATTATCCCAAGTATAGAAATATCCTTTCATAACAGCTTCTATGTTTCTAGACTTCAACATAAATTGATTGAAGTCTTGCATTGAGATAGCAGAAGGGTTAAATCTATCCATTCTCTCAAAAACCAATATGACAACATTAAAATCATGACATATCACTGACTCCTCATATGAATCATAAATTCATATGATATTTTGCCATAGGTCTTCCTTCTTCAACATCATTAACACCATAAGTAACACTATCCTGAAAAGAGACTCCATCAATATCCAACATGCAATGCATTAGTCGATCAGATTGCTGAATTATCATGATGTTAAAACATCCATGATACTAGACAACAAGAATACACCCCAAGTGGTGCTCATTATGATCATCATCCCACTCCATGTTAGGTCAGAATCTATCCATAACCTTATGGATACTCGTTCTTCTAATATTAGTTTCAAATAGAAACTTAACAAGAACTTCCTCTTCAACTCTTTGTGGATCTTAGAATGATGTAGAGAGTTATTTAGTCCACACACATTCAATGTTACTACAGAGATGTCATTCATAATTGGCATTGGTATCTAGAGGCCTGCTAGTTGTAGATACTTCATACTCATCTGAGTTCTCATAGGACAACTCCCTGATCTGTTAGGAGAGACAAACACTTGCCTTCCTAACAATAGGAATCCAAGTTTTTCTCCTTTTTACTACAATCTTTGGATGATCATGTGAAGAAACATATAATATTCATGTGTAAAGACACCACACTTCTCACATTTCTTATGTATCCAGTCGTATGAGACAGAAATGTCACATTCTTCTCTCAAATTGCTCATCATTGAAATCAAAGTTGGAAAAAAGGATTCTTTCCACATTAGAACATAACTCTTGTGATTCTAGATGAAAACACCTCTTTGTAGCCAAATCAGTATCAATTAAAACCCCAAGAAAACTCCCTAGGAAAGAAAACATCTAATCAACCCAAAATTCCAGCAGTAGAATTTGGAATCTCACCCAAACCAAGATAAAATCAAACACTTCCTTCTTGAATTTTTCACCAATCTTCGAAGGTTTTAGGATGAGAGGATTATCTATGACCATCCAAGGAACATCTTCCAGAGCATGATTCATATATGACTCCTATGTAAATCACATGATAAAGAAACCATGGCTTCTAGAAAAGATATCAATTCTACCTTTCACCTTTTGCAACCATCCCATTTGCTTTGCCAAAATTGGAAGGTGGCATTTCCAATCAACAACATAACCTGAAATTGCATTCCTCCATTTCTCTCCATTCCTTATTTCCTCTGCCTGAGGATAATAGAGTTTGCCATCTACAACCTCCGTGGGGATCTTCTTTAGACTTTTACCTCCTGACTTTGTTTATTGAGAAGGTTAGACCAAATGCTTGTAGAAGCTCAAAATTCATGAAACAATTTATTTTCCACATCAACTTATTTTCCACATCAAAAGAAATAAGAGTAGATAAAGATTCACCACAAATAATAGAAATATAAGATGAGAATGGATCACCCTAGGACAAGCCTTTGAATGGTTGGATCTTCTTGGATTTATATCCTTTAATGGTAAAAGCTCCTTCTTTTCTCTATGGGATTCTATCATCTTGGACAAGATGAATATTTTAATCATTTTTCATATGATATTTTTGGAGTACCATGGTGGTAGATTGTGGTTGTCATTTCTTTGTCTATTATTTCATACCTTTTTCTTCATTTTATAGCCATCTTTGTATAACTTCTTCAATTTTTCCTATCTTCTAGCTGAGTCATTCTCACCAGAGTCTTATATGCACACATGATTTTTTTGAAAATACAAATAGAGGTCTGAGTTGTTGCACCACAATAAAAACATAAGAAAACTATCAAATATTGAACTTAAATGAGAAATAAGGTAACAAACATCAACATATTAAATATTGAAAATGACTTAACAAACATTTCTTAATCTAACTTCTTTAATCTTCAGTAGCTTTATTAATGTCACTGACCCACTTAAAGTGTACCATAACATGTGGAAGCAACACAACAAGCTAAAATCTCACTGTACAAGACGTGTAAGAATTTTTGAGGTTTTATGTCTATAACCCCTAGCAACCATGTTTTTAGCGGGCTTCGTCATGTTTAGCTCTTTATGGATAATAAAAGAAGTTGAACATATTTACTCTTCCTCTAAACTTGGGTACTTAGGTAGATAGTGAAACACTTTATTTCTCTACATCAGTAGTTCCACTAGGGCTAACCAACTGACCAGCTTCACAAGTATTGCCAACATGAGTCATGGTTTTTTGGTACCACTCTTTTAATAAGGAGTCTGTCCTTACTATCCTAGACCCCTCACACCCTTATCCCTATGATCCGGATATCTCAAACTAGACTTGTCCTCCAACTGGTAAGCATGTTTCCTCTCCACAACACATGCGTCCTATGAGGGATTCTACAGTTTTTAGGGCATTCGATTATCTAATGGTTATTTAATTTCACATTTCAATTACTTGTCAAACTTTTCTTAGCTTTAGCCTATATTTAGATAGTTCCATTTTCTTTTTTGAACTCAATACTGCAAGAAATACTACTGAATACCATAGTAAACAATTATAAGTAATCCAAACACTTTATAAAGAAAAGACATATAATAGAGCCTCAAACTCTCAATATTGTATCACTTGAAATGAATATTTTGAGTTTGTCTGAACTATATGTATGGAAACAATACTATTAATCTTTCATTCTAAACACAATATTTACGTGATTTATCTTATTTGTATGGAACTGAATTGCTAACTTCTAGTACTATATTTCTTATATATCAGATACTACTTCTCTTATATTTTAGATTTGAACATTTATGCGTATACCGGCATTATCAGTACCTCAACAACAGAAGATGTCTTGCGTGCTCAATACTATATATTCTATTATAGCTTATATGTGAATGATTGATGTCTAAAACTATTTAAATGTTAAATGGGGTCAATAAAACATCAAATAAATGACACTAGAGATATTTTCACATTGGAACTATTTCACGTGAATTACTTAAAGAATGTCAAGCTATATAATAGCACTTCATAGAACATATCTTATATCTGAAGAATGAGGGCTATTTGGGCAGACATGTGACTCTAGATTTCTCTCTAGTTAAAACTCATCCAGGCTAAATACTAGCATTTTGAAACTTCAAATCATTAAAAAATGTTATATTCTAACTATTTCTTTATTTCTTAATGATCAATCAAGCATGGAACTCATTTTATTACTCTCATTCAGGTAGATAAATATCATACCTGGGGTATATAATCGAACATTTGTATATGGGAAAGAGAGAATGAATGACATATATGTACAATAAAGAAAGGGTTACTATACAAACTAGCTTTAGAAGGACCAAACCCAATATGGATCAAGTCTCCTTTACAATGCACCCAGGCCACATCAATAGAGGTCTATGTGTTTTCAAATATAGCCATCTTCCTACTTCTCCAAATGTAATAGATACCACAAATGACCATGTAGAACTCCTTCTTAGTTTTGAAATGAAGGCAATCTTGAATATAATTTGGAGCAAGATTAATAAAACCATCAACTATAGCTCTTCTGAAAAAATTGATAGAGTATATGTAGTCAAATAGAATATGCTAAATTGAGTCCTCTCCTCTTAGACAAAGGATGCAAGCAAGAACCATAAACAAACCTCTTCTTCTAAGTAGTTTTAGAATAGGAAGCCATGGAATGCAAATGTTCCACACATTAAATCTATAGCTCCTAAGGATAAGTAGACAACATAACCAATTGGCCCATTCATAAACCTACTTCTCATTACAAGAAATATGCCAAGCATTTTGAGCTTAATAAACTCCATATTGTGACACATACATTTATCATTATCAGTATGGATGATCTTGAACTACATAAGGAACTTTTTTAGAGGCTTCAACCTTCTATTATCAAGAATCAACCACTCACCATCCTTCAAGACAGAGCATATAAAAGGATTATAGACAATACCTAACAAAAGAGGCATGCTATTATCTAGGAAGTTAGTCATGAAACTTCTTTTCAACCAAGGATCCTTCCACAAAAGAATGTTGTCCCATTTATTCATAGAAAAACTAACATGAGACCATATCATGTCCCTTATGTGAATAATCGTGTTCTACATCCATGAATGATTGAATGATGGGATAAAAATCCATATGGATTCTTTCCTTAGGTATTTAACATGAATCCACTTCATCAATATAATATCCTTTTCAGAAAGAAGGTTCCAAAAGTTCACAATGAAACTAGCATTACAAACCTCAGTCATTTTTCCTTATCCCCAAGCCTCCCTCTTTTTTAGTCCTACATATTTTTTCCAATAAATAGAGTGGTTACTTATGGATTCCTCATCTAATCTCTATATAAAGTCCCTACCAAGTTGATCAATCATAGAAGAGATACTACAAGACATATGAAAAATAGCTGAATAGAATAATTGAATAGATGCCAAGGTAGACTTTACAAGCTCCGCTCTCCCTACCATGATCAATGCCTTAGTCCTCAAACTTTCCAGCCTCATTTTTATCTTATCAATAAGAGGATGATAGAATTTATTTATTGATCCCTCCAAAAAAGAGAGGAACTCTAAAATAATGAAGAGGCAACCCCTCCTCCTTGACATCAAGAATATCTAGGATCTCACCCTACTTCATCATACCTTCGATAAACACAAAGATTTTCTCATGATTAATGGTATGACCAGATTGTTCACCACAAACTTTTAGTGTACTATTGATACTGACAATTGATCTCCTATCAACTTTAGAAAATAACATAACATCACCAGCATAGAGAATATGATAAATGCACTCTTCCTTGCCAACTTTAATAGGGTGAATCTTATTAAGAGATACTTCTTTATCAAGCTTAGAAGAGAGGACCTTCATATAAATACCAAGAGCATGGGATATAGGGGGTCCCCCGTCTAATGCCATTAAAGGGGAAAATGGACCATTATAGCTTGTAGAAACAAGAATTTGAGAAATCCAATCTCTCCAAAACAATAATTTTCATCTTTTCGAGAGTAGTCATAGGAAAATCCCAATTAATAAGGCATAATCTTTGGTGATGTCAGGCTTGATGCATGTACTAGTAGGGTAATTGGGTTTATTGAAGTTACAAATGATCTTGTTAGATAGAAAAATGATATCAGTAATGTCCCTACCATGAAAAAAAGCACATTGATTATAGTCAATAATGTTGGGTAGGACAACCCTGAATCTATTGGCCATCAGTTTAGATATGATTTTATAGACAAAATTACTAAGGGCATTGGGTCTACATTCCTTATGAGTGCTAGCCTCCTTACTTGTACAAATGAAAGTAATGAATGTCATATTCATCTCTTTCAACATCACTCTTTTAGCATAAAAATTCAACAACACCAAACACTTCATCTCCATTGATACTCTAGCATTTTTAAAAAACAATTTATTAAACCTTTCAAGCTTGGGTGCTTTATCAAGATTAACATTTTTAATAATATTATCCACTTCTTATTTGGTGACATAAGTAGACAACTAAGCAATCTGGTCCTCATAACGAGAAGTTGGCTTCCAACCAGGGTCACATTTTGTATTTGTAGTAGAGCTCTTTTAAAAAAAATTTAGTATTAAAGCTATGCTCTTTTATCTCTTTGGGGTCAGTAATCTTTAGGACACCAAATTCTAAATATATAATTTTATTCCTTTATCTTCTGGTATATAAACATTTGTAAAAAAATGAATTTTTATTACTTTGAGCCTGGTTGTTGTTGTGGGATTGTATGGTAAAATTGAGGTTTATTAAATTTAAGTCCTCCTCTAGGAAGTCCCCTCCTGAACATTCTTATGAGCTTGACGGTCTTTGTGGACACCTAGGATGCTTCTAGTATGACCCCAGTAGAAGGTTCGGTGGATGTTGCAGCTTTTGTTTGTTCAGGTTATGATACCCTACTCATTTTAATTGGTTTGTCTATGAGTGGAGGGATTTTTTATTTTATTTTCTTCAAATTGTGGTCCTCCTCTTCCTTGGAGAATGCATACTTTGATTTCCCTATTTCTTCAGACGAAATGTCATCACTTGTGCAGTCCTCTTTTGTGAAAGATTCTCCTGACTTGTTTCCTTCTGTGTACCCTACATTGTCCCAGGTACTGGTGTTGGTGGTGATTGATTCTTCATGCGGGTTGAGATAATCAACTCCACCTTCATTCTAATTGAGTGGTAACTAAATTATGTTTGATTTGATGGTACCTGGTTCTTTGATATAATCAACTACTGTTACAACCCCAATTGTTTGGGTTCTTTTGGTGAGAAATGTAATTTCTCCTATTAAATATGTTTGAACAAATAATTATATAATTTTTTTGAATAAATGGATTTCATTTACAATAGCCTTGTTGGTTGTTTTGTGGGTTTTATTGGCTATTGGGCCCAATAACAAGGAAAGGACAAAATAAACTCCATTATTAATCAGAAATGGAGAAAAGAAAGATGTAGAAAGATATAAAAGGCAAAGGAATATAATCCAAAGATGGATTTCGTGCCTCTTGGGTTCCTTGGGTTCTAAGGAGTCCAAAGTTGCAAAGATAATGCAACAAGAAAAGAAAATATCAGTTAAATACTTCTTTATTAAGAAAGAAATTGAAAAAAATGATAAAATGTGGAAAATAAGTGGAAAGAGGTATAATTGAGTTATCCTTGGTGGATTTTCATATCCATGAGGTTTCTAATATTAGAAGGAATTCCAATAAGGAAAATAAAAAGAGAGATAAAGATAAATCCTCGAAAAGAGATATTTTAATAAAGAAATGAATAAGACAATGAGAAATAATGGATATAGATGCATCTAGAAGGATAAGGAGTATCCACTAAAAAGGGATTTCGAAATATTAGAGTTTCTTGGGGTCCAAGGATCCCCAATGGAGAAAAAGAAAGAGAAAATACCAATAAATACAAATAAGAGGATAATGTGATACATAATTAATGGATTTTATGACATTATTATAAAGGAGGTATTTTCTACTAAAAGGAAATATAAAATTCGTGCCAATGAATTAAAAGGCAAGTACAAAGAGAATAAAAGAGGTAATTTTCAAAATCCTAATATCTAAAGAATAAAGAATATTAAAGAGATAATTAGGAGAGAGAAGATTGCTTCTCCATGAAGGAATAGGGTTCCTTTTAAGAGTTGGACTTGTTTCCTCGTGGATGGACACCTTAGGGTGTGGATACCCTCCACTATATAAGGGGTAGAATCCCTGGTTTGAGTTCAAGAGAGGTCCCACGCTCTTCTTCTTATTCTTTCCATGCAAAACCTAGTCGAGGGTATAGATCTATCCCTAGGGCACCAAGGAGTGGTGTTGAAGTCTTGATAGAAGAAGGATGCTCCCACGACAACTGAGGAGTGATCGGACATCATCTTCTTACACTCGACCTCGCACAGACCACCTGCAACAGGATGTACGACCAGCCAAATGGCGTAGGCGGAGCACACTTGAAACAGCCACCTTTGTTGCAAAGAGAGAGCACCCTTGGTATGGCAGGAGGTGATAGAGGTAGGGTGGCAGTCTCCGACCACCCTTGAGCCTTGGGAAGGAGGGGGTGACCCCCGCGATTAGCTGATGCGGCGGAAGCAGAGGGCATTCGTGAGGTTGAAGACGATCAAGTATGTGTTGGACGGAAATGCCCCTCCATGGGCTGAAGCACCGACCACTTAAGTAAGGGCAAAACTATAATTGCGTTATGTTTTCAAACAAGCCAAGCAACGTTGCTTGGGATAGATGACGTGGCAGCCTCCCATTGATTCAAGTAAGCTTATTTTGCAAAAAACCGTATCTCTTTATTGGTAGCTCATATGAATGCACATAAAATATGAAAGTTGCTCAGAAAAATGAGAGGAATCCATTAAAAATAGATTTAGAAGCTACTCCTCTTGCAATTGGAAAAGTAGTGGAAGTTATCAACTTAAATGCTTTAATGATTAAGAAACCCTAATTTGAGACAATTAATGTACTTAAGAAGGGTTTTATGGATGATTAGAGTTGATAATAGCTGGTTAATTATAAAAAGGTACATTAATAACAAAAAGGATGAACTTTGCACGTAATTGGTTTAATTTAGAATTCCATGTGCATAAACGAGCTTTAATGGGCCTTGAAACCCTAATGTTAGTAATTGTTGTTCGTAATGGCTTTAGTTGTTCAAATTCATGAATAAGCTGAGATACGTTAGTCCTAAGCTATTTTGAGTATAAGAGTTCCTAATTTTGGATAAATACCCTTAATGTAGTAATTAGGGTTTTCTAATGGATAAAGGTGGAATTAATGATAAATAGAGTTCATATGTGAATTAGATCCTAATGAACTTTGATTTGATAATTTTAAAGGAACCAAAGATGATAATTAGGCCTAATGATATCGTAATGAACCCGCCTCCTGGTAACCCCCAATTAAGGGATATTTGCAAAGTAATCCATTGTTTGAAGAAAAACATACAACCTTTTTAATTAAGTCCAATTCATAAAATCTTTACATTTCAATTATGAAAACATATGAAAAATTGGGGTTGTAACGTCCTTCCCCTCTTATAAGAATTTTTTCCTCAAAATTCCATCAAGCAAACAAACAATTCAGGATAAGACTTTTCCATATCCTCCATTGGCCCTTATGTGGCTTTACCCTATCCATGGTGCTTCTAAAGAACCTTTATCATCACATATTGTTTTCTCTGAGTTCCTTCACCTTGGCATCTATAATCCTCATAGGTGACTCAGGACATTTCTACCTCCCTTGGGGCTCACTAGGTTCATTACTTAGCACAAGACTCGGGTACCTCACATAGTGCTCTAAATTGGACATATGGAACTCATCATACATTACTTTATCCTGAGTGGTAAGGTCAAACATAACCTTCTCCACCAATCCATCTCAAATGGACCCATGTATCAGGGACTCACCTTTGTCAACTATAGCTCAGAGGGGTCATATTTTCATATCACATATTCTCCCACAGTGAACTTCATGCTAGTCTACTCTGCATCAGCTCACAACTCATGTCATCCTTGGGCTCTCTTTCAGCCATTGCATGATCAAAACGACTTCATCTGTACACACTGTGGTCCTTTTCTGACCTTCACGAGGTCCCTTCACCAACATCATCTTAATGAAGTGGTGACCAACACAACCTCCCTTACAGAGCTCCTTCACATCCTGATACTGACTATGGTGGTTATCATTACATCTTACAGAAGATAAGAACTGTCTCCATATATAACCTTGAATGAGCACACATGCTCTCATTAGACACTCTAGTCTGGATCATACTAACCACTAGTTAGGGTAAAAAATTGTACTAATATCGAGTTCTTCATGTATCTACTTCCACCGCATGGAAGT
Organism: Alisma plantago-aquatica; assembly: GCA_963693085.1. NCBI lineage: Eukaryota > Viridiplantae > Streptophyta > Magnoliopsida > Alismatales > Alismataceae > Alisma > Alisma plantago-aquatica. Next base: position 578,976,188 of record OY856412.1, on the reverse strand, counting down.
GAATCCTTAGGTTATACTCAAGAACTTTTGAAATCACATCATGGTGTAGTTGAACTATCTCTCTCTTATATGCAATTCAACCAGATCCGTCCCTTGAGTAATCTTTCTTTCTCATGTCATCTAGGTAAGGCGATCTACCATAACCCATATTGCACCTCGACCTTCCTTGGTCCATGGGAGACTTACCAAAACATCCCGAGTGATGAACTCCAATTTCCTCTCGGGGTCTCTTTATCCTCTATATCAATACATTGGGTTACTGATGTTCGTCCTTCACCTCCTGGCTTGCATGGCGATAAGCCACGTGCAACTTCATATTAAGCATCCAAAGTACTACTGTCACTTACTATCTTTGTAGTACCATAGTGTATGGTGATCTTTAAAACTTGGTCTCTTGTATGTCATGATTGATTCCTTAGAAGCCCTAAAACACTTTAATCGGGGTTTCATCACCTTCTTTTCCCGAGAAGTGCATCTGAGGCTCTACAACCATCCTTTTATTGCATCAAGGCCTAGGCTGGCTAACCAAACAACCACTAACTTTGTAACGTCTATCTCGAGAAAACAAGATTAACTAATGCGGAAGCGTTCACTAAGCAGCGGATTACCAAAAATCACTAAAAATTAAAACTTTTTGTGAAGAGATCTTTAAATGGTAAAGTTTTTTCATAAAGTAACATGATAAGTTATTTACAAACTGATCCATGAGTACATCTCTGTAAGGTCGTATCCCGAGATTACAATCATCAACTACCATGTTAACTATATAAGGCAAGATACATAAATCTCGAGGTACTGGACCAAAAACTCGAAAGCACTAACTATTACTCTGAGGACCTGAGAGTACAGAGACGACACATAGGACTCTAACTACATCTATACGTGGCATAACAACCAGTGTCTCCACCTGAAACTTCACTGCTGTCCCTGGTACTGTTGATGCTGCCCTTCAACTATTGAAGGATTTCTGCTTCCTCGCCCACGTCCACCTAAAAAAATATGTTTCCCACGGGGTGAGACAATTATAAAGTTGTCCCAGCGAGAGTTATAACTCTTCACCAGAAACATAATTATTGTAGCTTAAGAGAATAAATGTACACAAAGAAGTTATATTTGTCTAGGAGTAGTTAAAACAATGTTTAACAGATTAAACCATTCTTCCTATTAAAGCAGTACATCTATAGATTGATCAACCCATATGTCATTTATCTTTCAAGAAATAGAAGAACATGTATGGCATTTATTTACTTATAAAACCATCATTACAACACTAACTCTCTTCAGACTTAGATCATATATCTAATGTCTGACATTATTATTGGGGAGTCATGGCCTGTAGCCATACTTTTTCTCACAAAGTGTTAGGATCTCAATTCCTCAATTTATCAAATACCTTTCTAAATTTATCATCATGATTATAGAATCTAGGTACTTGAACTCATAATTTACCATTCACTAGGTATCATAGCATATCATTATACTTGAAGCATGTAAAGTAATTTCAATACATAAGATATCACAATCCTTACCTGGATATGATCACCTCTTTATGAAAACCTGCATGATCAATATTTACTAATTACATGCATATTGTATCATAACAACACCATATAGGTTCTTCTCAAATTATATATGTGATACCACGGCCGTGCTACCTTGCACGGTCGTGCAACAAAGGACTCACCACGACCGTGTCATAATACCACGGCTGGTTTCTAGGGTTAGGATTATCATTTAATACAAATAGAGTTATTCAACTTCTTAACTAGATTAGGAATAGTGATTCCTGTCTTATTTCTCAATCATGGAGTTTCATGCTTAAAAGCATAACTCAGAATTAGGGTTATTTGTTCATATCATCACATCTCCCTAGATTAGGGTTTACTATTAACATAGCATCACATTACCCTAGATTAGGGTTTACTATTCACATAGCATCACATTACCCTAGATTAGGTTTTACTATTCACATAGCATCACATAACCCTAGATTAGGGTTTACTATTCACATAGCATCATTATGTATGAAGATTACTTCCATTCATGTCTTCACTTAGGTTAAGATTCATTGATCATCATAATTAGGGTTTCCATGATCCCATTATAAAGGATCATACCCTAATTATGTGTATTCATTCATGTTGGAAGTATATTACTTGATTCTCATTCATATTAGGAGTCTTCTCTCCCCTCTAAATTATTAGATGATGTTTACATCTCTTATGATTAGGTTAGGTCAATTCAACCTTGATAACATAAGTCACATTATTACTACAATGTTCATTAGGGTTTTCTTGATCAAGAGGTGTTGACTACTTAAACCCATCAAGGGTACTTTAGTAATGGTCATCATTGATCATAACATGCTTCAATCAACTAATTACATGTTCCCTTAATGTCTTTAGATATTATAGGGATTTAGATTAATCAACCATTAAACCATCTAAGCCTTTAAAGCATTAAGCATTCTTGACCTTAAAAGACCCCAAACGGTTTTGCACTTTCAACCTCCAAACGGTTTGAAACCGCATGACCACCAAACGGTCTTGCGACCATTTGGTCCAAACACCCTCAAAACCGCATTGACCAAAAATTGTATTAACACTTCCAATTGAGTTAGGGTTTTCAATGTTGAACACCTCAATCATTCATGCCATGGTTAACCATTTATCCATTGAGCCAATTAAGTTAATACTCAACTGATTTGACCCTCTATTGATCCTCAATTGATCACCAATTAGGGTTTGGATGGATTGGATTAGGGTTGGAATCGATCATCCTTAAACATGCATCAATATGAGCTTAATTGATGTTGAACCCATTGAACCATCACTCAATTGGGTCATGACCTGACCCCAAATGGTCTTGAGGTCGTTTTGATAACCTCCAAATGGTCTTGAGACCGTTTTCCCATCATATCATCAACATCCAAGTCAACCAATTAAGGTTTGGATCATTGGATTGATCATCAAATCAACAATTGATTACAATTTAACTTAGTAACATTAGATCATCAATTGCTTAACCATACTCACCCCTAGACCTCCAAACGGTCTTGGGTGACCTCCAAATGGTCTTGAGACCGTTTGGATGAGCTCCAAACAGTCTTGAGACCGTTTGTCTCATCCAACCCTTGGATTCTAGTGAAAATCTATCAAGGATTGGTCTATCGAGTTGATCAACAAATCAACACTTAATTGTAATATGATTTGGTACCTTTGGACCTTCAATTGGTCAACTATACTTAACCCCAGACCTCCAAACGGTCTTGGGTGATCCCCAAATGGTCTTGAGACCGTTTGGGTGATCCTCAAACGGTTTTGAAACCGTTTGGGCCAATCAACCCAAAACATCATCTCATTCACTTGCAAAATCAGCATCTAGCTGATTAGGGTTCATGCCACATCTTTGGATCTTCAAACACATATCCATACTTCACCCTAGACCTCCAAACGGTCTTGGGTGATCCCCAAACGGTCTTGAGACCGTTTGGGTTAATCAACCCAAAATCTCAAATTAATTCATTGGAATTTCAACACTAATTTTGATTAGGGTTTGCCCAATTGATTAGCCTTCAACTCATGATTCCTTGAGAATTAATCCCTCAAATTTGGTGAGTTATTAACCAACATAATTAGGAACAGTAATATCAAATGGTCAATGCTTGGTCAACGCACTCAAATGGTTTTGAAACCGTTTGCCTAAAAAGGTCAAGTTAATCAGGTTGAAAATCAGCACTTAATCCAATTAGGTTTATCTAATAGATTAGCCTTCAACTCTCGATACCTTGGGAGTTAACCCATAAAATTTGGTGAGTCATTAACCAACATAATTATGAACAATAATCCCAAACATTCAACCCTTGGTCAACGCACTCAAACAGTTTTGAAACCGTTTGCCCAAAAAGGTCAAGTTAATCAGGTTGAAAATCAGCACTTAATCCAATTAGATTTACCTAATTGATTTGCCTTCAACTCACGATTCCTTTCGAGTTAATCACTGAAATTTGGAGGGTTATCAACCAACATAATTATGAATAGGAATACCAAACGGTCAACCCTTGGTCAACTCAACCAAATGGTCTTGGAGACCGTTTGCTCCAACCGACCTTGTGAAACCGTTTGCCCCTCATACGATTTTGCAAACCCCCAAACGGTTTTGCAAAACCGTTTGACTAAGGGTGCAAGACCGTTTGCTAAAGTAACATTGGTATTAATGACCCCTTCTTCTACCTCCAGATCCAGGTCTATTCTTCATGGTTTTAGTTGCAAGAAAGCAAGGAAGGATGGGGAAAAGAAGAACAAACTACTTTTGCAAGAAAGAAAGATGCATAACAAAGTTTAAGGGTTTAGAGTTATAAAACCCGCCTTAGAACCAGATCTAGAGCTCCAAGATTCGAAGCATTAATGGTGGCTTGAGATCCATAGGTCGTCCAAGGTTTCTTCTTCAAGAATTGGTTGGAAAGGATGGCTAGAAAGAAGAACTAAGTAAGAAAAACTAGCAAACCAACCTTGTATCATGATTTCCTCCATGAATCCGAGCTAGATAGTGGTTAAAGCTTACCCAACTCTACTTGGCCGTTCTCCTCTGTTCCTGAGCTCCTTCCTTAGTTGGCCACAGAAAGAGATAAGTGAAGAGAGAAAGGGAAACGATCCCTTGGTTGTAAAAGAAAGGTGTATATATACTTTGGGCACGTTTTCAAGATAAGGACAATCTTTTCTTCTATTTCTCATATGGGTCCTTCTCCACTTCCTTGCCACGTTTCTCCCTTTCTTATCACATGCAAATCTCTCCCTTATCCACGTTTTAGAGGAAATTAAGCCAAACATCTTACTAAGTTGCACACCTAAAAGGGTCATTTTGCTTACAACTTAGTTATTTAATTACAAGGGTTTTCCTTCTTATTTGATTATTCAATTGAAGTGCCCTCTTCATCATTCTTACTCCGAATGATGCCAAGAGTCATAAAAGATATTCTATAGGGTATATTTTACATGTTGCACCCTATGTTTTGGGTAAATTGCACTTTACACCAAAACTAGAGTTTAAAGCACAAGGATTGCTCTACAAGCTGTATCTTGGTGCCCAAACTTGGAGAATCCATATCACTATATCATATTCATTCTTATGGTGTCTCAACACCAAAGGAACATCTTAACATGTGCAATTTGCAAGTTAACCCCTTTTAATTGGGTAATTTGCACATAGGTCCCTATATTACAAAACATTATTACAACATTGTTCAAAAAGGGCAAAAATGAAAATATAGATTCTTCTAAAGCTTTGATGACATATCAAGGGTTAACCACCAGCCTCTAATCATAATTTTAAGCAAAACACCTAGGGTTAGTTCATAACCCAAGTCGGGGGTGTTACAAATTATAAACTAACAAGGATTATGTTCCCGAAATCCCAAGAAAAGGAGGGACCGATTATTCATTAGTAAGGCCCTCAAGTTTCCCCATATTATCTCAAAATTATGATGATATTATGGATTTGTAATTCACACAAAGTCCCTTTCATTAATTACTTCTTATCACTGTTTATGTTTGTGCAAAGCATAAACCCCTAACATAAGGTGTCCATACTTTTGAAAGGAAGAAGCATAAAAGAACATTCTTCTAGTATCACCCAAGAATGTTTACCAAAAGAGAAACATACATACCTTAACACAGATAATTCACTCAACAATCCTTTATTTATTTGAAACAGTTCACTAAGAAAGTTTGCTAATCAATTAATTTGGAAATATTCACTGAGAAGATTCACTAAGCAATTTGTCTTGGAAGATTTCACTAAGTAAAATTACTAAGTATGTTGTCTCAAAAGCTTTCACTGAAGGAGTTCATTGAGTATGCTTACTAAGTATTTACTGAGGAAATTCACTGAGTATGTTCACTAAGTATATTTACTAAGTATATTCACTAAGTATTCACTGAGGAAATTCATTGAGTATGTTCACTAAGTATTCACTGAGGAAATTCAGTGAGTATATTCACTAAGTATTCACTAAGGAAGTTCCCCGAGTATATTCATTAAGTATTCACTAAGGAAGTTTTTTTTTTAATTAAGCCAGGGGTTGCTATTATTCATCCCACACCCCTCTGGTGGGCTAAAATCAGCAAAAAGAATACAACTCCCGCTCTTATAACTCGGGTATCTTCCCAAAAAACCCCACCAGAAACAATTGAACAAAACAGAACCAAACAAGGTCAAGCCTCAATCACTTCACTCTCGACTGCAATGTAAGGAATCTTCCTCTTTTCCAATCTAGCCATACTACGAATTCTATTAGGAATCCTATTCGAATCCGTAGTAACAACCAGATTGGAGGATCCACGTCCAAGCTTGCCAATCTCTCACAGTATGGAGTTGATCAGCTTGTGCACATATCCACCCGATATGCTAGCCATACCCAACTCCTCTCTAAGCTCTTGCACATACATTCTAGCCCTCCATGGCATGGAAGCATTGTTCCAAAGCAAGTTATAGATATTTTTATCATCCACTTCCATAGTAGAAATATGAAGCATATGATCTCCAACCAACTTTAGCCCGATGATGCACGCCTGAATGTATGCCAGCTTGTAGTCTTCCTTTTTGAGCCAAGCGCGGAAGATCAAACAAATATCAGCATTGTGATTACGTACAATTCCTGCTGCCCACCTTCTTTTGTTACCTTCCTCGTCCAAGTCTCTTCCAATCGTCACATTTAGCTTGAGATTGAACATGTCTGGATTTGTCCACCTGATAAGACGAACCTTCCTCATCTTGAACCTAGGCTCGTTGATGCTTGCCATCATCATCCTGGAAAGAAGGATCGGATTTGTTGTAAGAGGGAAAGACTTTCTCTTATTCATCTAGTTCACATGGTCTATAAGATTTCTCCATTCATGCTCCACACGTCTCTTATTATCAGCATACCGAGATGAACATCTCATTCTCCATATAGATACTAGAATATGACCAGCCATGAACCCGGCAACCCAATCAGTAACTTCATTAGAGAGACCATCCACACATATACTAATCAGGGACTGAACGTCAGAAGGCGGTTCCTTATCCGTCATCACGCCAAACTTGTCCCACAAAAACCTCGCAAGCTGTCCTTGAAAGAACAAGTGATTCATGTCTTCCTCCTTCGGCTCATCACAACAGTTGCACCGCGAGGCAAGTTGTATACAACTTTTGTTGCGCACATTATCGTCAGTCGGAATGGCCGCCCTGGCAATCTTCCATATGAGGGTGTTGGCCTTTGGGGAGTCCATCCTCCAAATCTTGCCCAGATCATCGGGTCCTTCCAGTTGCACGGTCCGCAACATCACCTTGGCCAATTTCATAGAGAAGCTGCCATTCTCCTCCACATCCCAGATCAACTTGTCATCCATATCCGATATCCACACATCCGCCTGTTTGATAAGGTCCATCCCATTGTCGTCGATCACCTGGCTCAGGGAACTCCAATACCACGCATGATCATCAATCCAAAAATCCTTAACAAGGAAAGGGTGTCTTTTATCACTTGCATAAGTAGCATGGTCAGCGATCCTTTCGTCGCACCACCAGTCATCCCGGAAAGAAATATCGCCTCTCCCAATCGCCCATTTGCAATGCCTATAAATTTTTGGGAAGGTGCTCCACACTTTTTTCCAGAAGGGGGAAGGTGAGCAGCTCAGCTTCAAGTGTCCAGGATACAAGGCCGAATGACCAGGGGCATGATTCGAATACTTCACCCTACAGAACTCTGCCCAGAGGGTGTTTTTGGAAAGGATTTCCCAGCAAGCTTTGGCAGTAAAGGCTTCATTTATATTATGTAGTTGTGGAAGATCAAGACCACCCTTATCAACCGGCATTGCCATGCGATGCCATCCAAGCCAAGCTTTCCTGTGCATCTCATCTCTGCCAGCCCATAGAAATGAAGATAGCTTATTCTCAATCCGAGATATAATACCAACTGGTAACCCAACTGCTGCCGCTGCATGAATCGTAACTGATGAGAGGACATGTGCTATCAGCAGGCGCCGTCCAGCAAAGGATAAAAGTTTGGCCTTCCATGAAGCAATCTTGGAATTAATCTTCTTGATAAGGAAATCATAATCAACTAGTTTGTGTCTCCCTTTATATATCGGTAACCCTAGGTATAGGAAAGAGTTAGATGCATGTTCAATCCAAAACTTCATAGCTATCTCATGTGACTGTGAAAGGTCTGATCCCCCTGCAACACAGACCGACTTGTTACAGTTCACCCTTTGACCTGTTGATTTCTCATATGTGTTGAGAGTGTTCAAAACCTTCTGAATCAAGTTGTTGTCGGCTTCAAAGAGAACCAGAAGGTCATCAGCATAAAGGAGCATAAGAGGTGCCACCGCAGGTCCTCTCGTCTTGAAACTGGAAATAGAGTGTGCGTCTGCCAATCTGCAAAATCTCCGAAAACGGACTTCTTCAAAGATGATAAACAAGAATCAGGAAATAACATTTCCTTGCTTGAGACCTCTAGCAAACGAAAAGAATCCTGCCGTGTGTTCACCAATGGTGACTGTAGCCCATGAGTGTACAAAAAAGCTGAGACAAAGCTCTACAACCTCCGAAAGCAGACCAAAAGCAGGAAGAATCCTCCTGAGCACCTTCCAATCAACCCTGTCATATGCCCTTGACATGTCAATCTTTATCATCACATTTGGAGCCAACTTGCCTTGATTGATATCATGCATGAGCTCCTTGGCAAGCCGGATATGATGCGTGATATCGGTACCTTTCAGAAACGCACCTTGAGATTTGGAAATAAGAGAGGGCATCAGGGGCGCCAGCATGTTATTCAGGGTTCTTGCAAGGATCCGGAGAGCCAAGTTTTCAATGGAAATCGGTCGGAAATTAGAAGGGAGTTGTTTGGGATTATCACATTTAGGAATCATAAGAATGTGGCAGCAGAAAAGGGCCCTATGGCAGGTCTGACCTCTGAAGAAAGCTTCAGTCATGGCAAGAAAGTCCGCTCCAATAACAGTCTAGGCAGCTTTATAAAACGGGAGGGTAAAACCATCAGGACCCGGGGCTGTTGATGGGTCCATTTCTTTGATCGTCATAACAATCTCATCCGGGCTAGGAACCGCATATACATCGAAGCTATCTTCAGCCGAACAAACAACTGGGATGTCTTCTAGCATCCCATCAAGCATCGTGTCATCAGTATGCACCTCTTCATTGAAAAACTTCTCAAAGTGGTCAGCTGCCTCCCTCGCCATCTCCTCTAGATCGGACACCACCGATCCATTGGGCAAAGATAGAGAACTGATTCTTCTATGACGACGTCTAGACTTCACCACCGTGTGGTAAAAAGGAGTATTTCTTTCCCCGTCATGCAACCAGTTAATCCTGGCCTTTTCTTTCCAATTGGCTTCCTCCAAATCCATCAAGTGTTGAAGCTCCAATTCCGCAATCCTCAGATTCGCCTCGTTCGCAGCCGTGGGATTTTTGTCGAAGGCCATCTGAGTAGTGGAAATAATATCCTCTAGATCTTTAATCTTCTGACTAACCTCACCGAGAACATCTCTACTCCACTTCTTCAAGGCAACTCTAACTCTCTTCATCTTGTAGAAGAAAACATAGGAAGGGTGCCCAACCACATGAGTGTTCCACGCTTGTCCAATTATCCTCAAGCAATCATCATGTTCTAACCAGTTCGACTGGAATGTGAAGAACTTACTTCTTTTTCTATTAACATCAGCATTCCCAGGAATCGTGAGAATCGGGCAGTGATCCGATACTCTAGATCTAGTAAGGTGCAGAGAGCAGAAAGAAGGTCTGTCAGCTAGCCATTCATCATTCAAAAAGGCTCGATCAAGACACTCCCAAATAGTCAGAGTAAGGATTTGCTTGTTCACCCAGGTGAACCTGCTGCCTTCAAAGGGAACCTCATTGAGGCGAGCATCAGTGATAAGGGCATTAAAATCAAACAAGTCCTGGAATCTTGGGGGGTCACAACCTCTCTTCTCTTGTGAATTTCTGATCACGTTGAAGTCACCAGCTATCAACCATCTATCATCACCAATATCTCCGGACAAAGAGAGGATCTCATTCCACAAATCTTTACAATAATTACAGTCACAGCTTGCGTATACAGCAGTAACGAAGAAAGCAGTTCCATCTCCCTTTTCGAGCTTGATAGTAACATGCTGCTTATGCTTCCTAAGGACCATCAGATTCAAATTCGCCTCCGCATAGAACTATATTTTACCTCCCTCACCAAAATTGTCTATCGCCCAATCCAATCGGACGACATCTAAAAGCTCCACTACAAGATTCGCATGAAGGAAGGGTTCAAAAAGGCAGATGATCCCGGGTCTATAACGGCTACAAAGTCTACTCAAGACTCTTCTTGTAGGGTTATTCGCTGCTCCTCTAATGTTCCAAAAAATAGAGTTACAATCCATTAAGAACACAGACGTACCACTGCATCAAGAGTGCACCTCAAACCAAAGCCAGCTCAGTTGCTATATCTCCACTCATCATCGTCACAGAAATTCTCAAAAAAATCATCTTCACCCATGGGTGGTCTTCTTCTGTAGGAGTCCCTTCTTTCCACTGATCTGTTCCTGAAAGGACGATATTCTTCTCGCCTAGAGGCCGATCTACCTCTGACCCTGCTGTGTCTTCCTCGAACAGAAAAATGTTCAACGTTTCTTTCAAAGAAGTCCTCTAGTCTCATCTGTGGAAGATGTCTTCTGTACCCATCTTCATCCATGATCATTCTTCTCGGTGAGTGCACAGGTCTCATCTGTTGCTTCCTAGTCGGTGACGGGTCTCTTGTCATCTCTTCAGACGGGCAAGCCACTAGTGTAAGAGGTTCAGGTGCCTTCTCTCTGATTGTAAGTGCATCACGAGGAATACAGATTCTATTCCGACCTCTGTCATGTTAAAGGAGTTGGTACCAATCTGCCCTCTCGCTAGCATAAAGAGTTGAACATCCGTTCTTCTATGACCATAGGTAACTGAAATAAACTGAGGAACATCATTACTGAAAGCCTCGACCAAGATAAGCATGCCTGATACATCATCGACTTCTCTCTGCCAGTCAGATATATGTATGAGCTTCCCAAAAGGGCTAATAAGGGCGGTCATGGAGTCATCATCTCTACATACTAAGGGCATGCCCGATAACCAGAACCAGAAACATTCTTTTCGGTGGTGTTGTTCCCCCTCTTTCATGTGCCTGAGCGTGAGCTTATGTCTACAACCAGCCGGTAAACCCTTCTCGATCATATCCCGTGCCTCATCCTCACAAGAAAAGAATGCAATAGCTTTCCTCGCGGCAAACCTGTATAGGTCGGCAGCGCTGGGCCACAAACCTTTCAAGAACACAAGAATCTCCTTCCACGAAGCCTCACTGGGCCAGGAGACCTTGACAACTCTCATAAGGGCATCCATCTTCATCTTCCTCATGTCATTATCCGGTCCAATGTCCACCGCAATCCTTCTGGGCACATGTTGTGGTGTGCCCCAAGCCGGGATCCCTGAGGGCAGTGGGGGGAACAAAACCCTAGATTGGATATCAGGAGGTCTATGCGACTATGTTTTCTGCAAAGGTCTCTGTCTGCATCTTGCCGCTACATGTCCCGGCCGCCTACAAAGATAGCAGACCTTGAAGCCTTTGCACTGTGCCTGCCAATGTCCTTTACCCATATAGCAGAAGCAGGTATCATGTGGGATCCCGAACAGTGGTGTCTTTCTCAGCTGTTGCACCACTGTCTCCTTAGCCGGTGGAGGGGGAAGGGGCCCTAAAGGTAAGCCATCATTCCTCGTCGCGCCCTAAACATTCGACACCCTCAACGATTCCCTTTACGGTAGCTCCGTCTGTAAGGTAATCATCGGTGTTGTGTGATCTCCCCCAGCCGGATAAGTCGACGGACTACCCTCTTCTAGTTGCACGTTGGACGTCACAGGGTTCTCCACCCACGCCATTCCAGGACTGCCCGAACTCCCATCGTGTTGGCCTTCCTTCTCAGAAACCCTAGGCGACGGGTTGTCGTGCCCCGTCTCATCGTTATCCAGAACCACCCTAATGTCTGGTAGCACTTCCTCCGTAGGGATGATAGACGCCACAAGGTTGGATCTCCTTTCTGCAACAGCTTGCTGCGCCTGTGTTCCTCGCACGCTCTGCCGAGTCACCCGACGTAGGAGAGGCGACGGTAGCATCTTGGATAGTGATCTCAGCGACAAAGGGACAGTGGCCCCCGACTGGCGGAGTGCCAAGCCGGAGTGTATGGCGGTGGCGCCGCCAAGGGCACGAGCATCCTAGGGAATGCCCCGATCGCCCTCACGATCGCCCTCCAATCAATAAACACATAGGTACTTGTTAGAGATCGCCCTCACGATCGCCCTCTCGTTCCTCACTAAGGAAGTTCACTGAGTATATTCACTAAGTATTCACTAAGGAAGTTCACTGAGTATATTCATGAAGTAATCACTAAGGAAGTTCACTGAGTATATTCACTAAGTATTCACTAAGTATTCACTAAGGAAGTTCACTGAGTATATTCACTAAGTATTCACTAAGGAATTTCACTAAGTATATTCACTAAGTATTCACTAAGGATGTTCACTGAGTATATTCACGAAGTATTTACTAAGGAAATTCACTGAGTATATTCACTAAGTATTCACTAAGGAGGTTCACTGAGTATATTCATGAAGTATTCACTAAGTAAGTTCACTGAGTATATTCACTAAGGAAGTTCACTGAGTATATTCACTAAGTATTCACTAAGGAAGTTCACTAAGTATATTCACTAAGTATTCACTAAGGAAGTTCACTGAGTATATTCACTAAGTATTCACTAAGGAAGTTCACTAAGTATATTCACGAATTATTCACTAAGGAAGTTCACTGAGTATATTCACTAAGTATTCACTAAGGAAGTTCACTAAGTATATTCACTAAGTATTCACTAAGGAAGTTCGCTAAGTATATTCACTAAGTATTCACTAAGGAAGTTCACTGAGTATATTCACTAAGTATTCACTAAGGAAGTTCACTAAGTATATTCACGAAGTATTCACTAAGGAAGTTCACTGAGTATATTCACTAAGTATTCACTAAGGAAGTTCACTGAGTATATTCACTAAGTATTCACTAAGGAAGTTCACTAAGTATATTCACTAAGAAGATTCACTGAGTATGTTTAATTAGAAGTTTCACTTAGCTTTTCTCATTAATTTCCTTATAATCTCTAGATTATTTTAGAATAATTACCTGATTAGAGTAATTAAAAAGATAACAATCTAAGAGTTTAATACTTGCCTTATCTACAATATCCATATAACTGGCCAGGGTATATAAGTATTGAGATTAGGTAGTATGTATTTTACTTATCATCATATTCCTCACTTTTCATATCATTATACACACATGATTTACCATACTAGATTATTCTTCAGGTATCACATCTATATCTCATCTTTTAATACACAGTTAAGGGAGATTATAAATTGTTTTAAAAAATACTGAGTAAGATATAAGTTCTTATCTCCCTTGTGTCCTTCTAGGACTTAGTCAAAGGAATTCAAAAACAGCTAATTTTCATATCTGTAACACACAGAATCCTGATATGAAATATCAAAACAAAACTTATTTCATCTGACCTGTCTGGGACGTCTGTCCACGTCCTCTATTATTATATTGCCTCCCTTGTGAGCCTTGCAGACTCTGTCCTTGAGGTTGAGTCATTATTGTATTCCTGTCTGGACAATCCTTTGCCAGATGTCCCAGTTGTCTACATTGGTAACAGATCCTGGGTGCAAAGTGTCTATACGATCCAGTTACCGATGTTGATGCTATGTCAGAGGGTCTTCTTGGTGTACTACTATGATCCCTACTTCCACTTGACATCCATTGTGTCTGGGTAGGAAATCCTGATATTGCTGTCGGTATAGAAAATCTTGGCTTATTAAAACTTTCAGGCCTTTGATCTTGAGGCTGGGTGTACATCTTCACTAGTAAAAATTGGGCCATTATTCACGAGTGAGTCCTGTCACAAACCCCTCTCTACAGGCCTTCACAAATAGGGACGGTTGTGAGTCTGGCCCTCACAAATGGTCCGTGAAGAGAACTCACGTGACAAATACCAGTGGCCCTCACAAATACAATTGTCACGGACCAACTGACCCTCAAGAATGTTATATTGAGGGACTATTTAGCCTTCATAAATATATTTTTGAGGGACTATTTAGCCTTCATAAATACTTTTTTGAGGGCATGTTTAGTTCTCATAAATACATTTTTGAGGGACTTGATGGTCCTGGAGAATATATTTTTGAAGGGCTAATGCCTTCATTAATATTATTTTTGAGGGGCTATGTGGTCGTCATCAATACAATTGTGATGGTCAATCTGGATCTCATTTTTGAGGGACTAAAGACCTTCATTAATATATTTTTGAGGGATTACTGTAAATGATTTGGTTATTGATTTATTGAATGATTTGTTGAATGTTAATTAATTTTAAATGAAAACTTTGTATATATAACCTCAAGCAATATTTTTATAAGAGTCACATGACATCATAAGAATTTTCAACACCAAAATGACACATAAAAATGTTAAATCACCTCAAACCAATTTCTATTAATGAAGCAAAATATTAATCATACATTGTGTGCTCAACATTGATATAAATAACGAATACATATGATTCTAAAATTTGAGATTGATGACAATCAACATATCATGCTAGAAATTCTTAAGATCAGTAATGTCTCTATATTCCTTCAAATGGTGTGGTGCTCTTCATCAATGACATGCCTCATATGGTTGCCACCTGGAAAGAGATAAGAGTAGATTTCAATATACCAAAAAGACAAACAGTACAGAAAAAATATATGTACATAATGGGTCTGAAGCCTAATTTGCAGGGAACTATACTGATTACCTTATCGAAGACTTACTAATCTAGCTGCAATGCTTGCTTAAATTTTCTTTTGAGGAAGTCATATTCCTATGGGAGTCCAATGGGATGACTCCCTCCAGATCCCATAACCTTTTAGTCTTGAATACAGAGGCTGACATCACCTTCACTGTATACAGATAGAATAAAGCATAACATCCAGCACATGGCAGTGCCTAGAAATAAGCTAAGCATTAACGCCACACAATATAGTGGTACAACAACATTCTAACAGCATTGGTGCAGTGAGCATGGTATGATTCTAGATGTATTTTTATATTAAAGCTTTCCCCATGACTGAATAAGAGCTACAGATTCTGCCAAAATATTCCTTTGAATGGAAACATGAGACAAATTCTAGTTAATTCTGAGTTATTTTGTCATTAATTGTACCATGTGCTACGGCCTGGTCTGGTAACGCATTTTCCATTTAGTGTTGTTTGATTTTTGTGTGTGACCTACCCTATCTATGCGGGAGCTGGACACGTTGTTTAGGAGTGCCTAAACTAAGAAGTGTACACAGGTGAAATCCAGATTAACTGGATACTGAAAACAGGAATGTAAGCATGATCACACAACATAAAATCATGCCATTGAGGGTGGTAGACACTTACGCATTGCTTTTAAAATAAAACAAAAAAGCGAGCATTGTACTGCAAGTAATTGTACAATATATTTACACATAATGGAAAATAAGGCCTACATATAGTATATCTAACCAATTTTATACACTACTCAAAGAATAAATAATAGTTCTATATGCTCTAATGCAGCATTCAAATGAAGTATTGATGCAAACCACTTGCAAAATGAAACTAATTCATATAAAACAGCTCTGCAGGACAATACCTTCGGGCATCGGTATACATAGATAATTCACAAGAAGCCCCTAGTTAACTTATTTCTGCTTATGGAAGGTCACTTACCAGGTGAGTAGTATGTGCACTAACGTTTCCACCTTCATGGTCTCTGCAAATTTTAAGTAAAGAATGCATAAAGATTGAAAATAGGTGAAATAACGCAAATGTAAAGCATATGTTGACGTCTTATAAAAAGAATACTCACATATGAATGGTAACATATAACCTCATGAGCTCCAACATTTTAGGATCGTGAAAACCTAACATGTGATAGAAATTGCCTCCGTAATCTAGAGACTCATCAGCAGATATAGTACTTCCATTCTTGTATATCCTGCACAAAGATAGGCATCAAGTCACGTTCCTCAACTACTCAATTTGCTAAAGAGAGCAAAACAAGATGTGTTGTTTAGTACAAGCCTGCCTTTCATAGTTGTTTCAAATGATTAGTCACTAGTGAAAATAATTATTAGGCTTTTAAGTCTAAAGAAAAACATATTAGCACTATAAAGTCACTTCAGGAGAAAAATCTTAGCAGCAACAGAGAAGACTAATAGATGTATTTACTTCCAAAAAGTTTATTGTTTTTGTACTCTATATTCTAAACTGTTCATAATATGCCTTCAGAATGAGAATTGCCGCCTTCTAAACCTTTCTAGCCATCAAAGAGGCCATGTGTTTTATTAGCACAACACGAGAAGTAACAAAGCCATAATCAAAATTCAGGGAGATTCAGTGAGTAGATTCTAACACATTGTATGGCCCTACACTACATATACAGCAGGAAAGACAAAAATAAATAAAAATAAAAGCGAGACTGTTCTAAGGTCTAACATTTTTCCTCAAACCAAAAGCATATATATTTGTTATGCCCAACTTGAGTAATATGCAGACTAGTTTGGGCATACCAGGCAACCTCTTTTGGCTACGTGATAAGGCTTTAAGGTAACTGCAAACTTAGGTCCCCTGACTGACTGTCCCCAGCGTGACACTTTGGGCCTGCACTGTTGTTCTCTCTGGAAACATCCCTTCTGGACTGAATCCCTTGAGTTGTACACTGGTATTGTTCTGTATGATTCTGATGAGATTTCCAAGAGTCATCTGTAGATGTCAAAAGCATCTTAGAAAGTAAAATACAACATATTCAATGACATTACCATATGACAATATAGAACCTTCAATACCAACAACAGTTTTTTTGTTTCCATCATCAAGTTTCTGCATAATCTTATCAATGTTTTTTTCACCAAAGCAGGCATCATATGACCAACACATGCCTGATAGTGAGAAAAAAAGAAACTAATACAAGAGCTACATAGGTCGGAAGTAAGGGGCTCACCAACGGCATGGACGATATCTTTCACCTCTGTTATGTTAGTTACAATGCTTTCACCAGTGACCTTCAAATACGTATTGTTTTCTACTATAATGGGGTAATCATCTATCCTGGATACAAAAGCATGTTCTATGAAGTTTTTTTTTCTTGGATATAGAATTAATAAGAAACATTTTCCAAGGATCTATAAGCTTTTTCAAGAATAAGATCTCTTAATTGTAGTTGAAAACCAAAATGATATTTTTGCAAAATTGGAATTGACATTCACCTAATAAATGAATTCTCAATCAAGGATAAAAAAAATATTCCAAAAAGAATACCAAACAATAAATTGGTCATGGAGACAGTTAACCAAACCAAGGATGCTATCAAGCCACAAGATAGAAGAACTAGTAATAAGGTGGTCTGGTCAACTTAAGGTGGGGCTACCTATATCCTTGGGGGAAGATGAATGGTTTTATGATCCAATCATGGAGAAAGATATATAGGAAACTGAGAAGTGGTTAAAGATGAAGATTCTAAAATCTGTACTTAGGACTTACAAGCCTTAATAGAGATAACAGAAACGAAAGATTTTAGTGGTTAGGAAGAAGAATAAAAGGGCAAAAGGGGGCATGTACAACCCGAGTTCACACGTTCCGGCTGGCCTTATTGACAAGGCTTGATATCTCTTTCTCATTTCTATTTCCAATGTTTCAACTGTTAAGTTTTAACTACATGCATGTGATTCCTGAACCAGAGTTCAAGTCAAACTGACTAACATCAGTGATACAACCATATTGGTCAACAAAATGTTGTATCATGGCACAGAGAATAAAACAGTTGTGGTTGCTTCGAACTTCGGTTGGTGGCCAGTGCAAAAGAACCATATTCTTCCATGAAT
Source organism: Alisma plantago-aquatica (assembly GCA_963693085.1). Taxonomy (NCBI): domain Eukaryota; kingdom Viridiplantae; phylum Streptophyta; class Magnoliopsida; order Alismatales; family Alismataceae; genus Alisma; species Alisma plantago-aquatica. The sequence goes on along the minus strand of OY856412.1, from coordinate 578,958,173 downwards.
TTGAGACCCGTTGCACAAACAGTTATTACCAAATATGGGTTGTTTGTTTTCTCCTTGGATTTTAGGCTCCGGGATCACTCTTCCCAAACATTATCATAGCAACCTATGGTGGAATATATTACATACTGATGGGGCGATTTTGAGTATTTCTTTTCAAGTATATCAGAATATACTAGTCCACATGCACGTCAAGCTGCCCCAAGAGGTGCGCCTTGACTTATTTGTCATTTAAGGTCCGTTTGGTGGGTCCTTTGGGCTATTGATAGGCATTAATTTTCTTTTTGGATCCTTGTTAAATTAATTTATTGTCTATGTTAAGTGTATCACACCAATACCATCAGGGTTAATACCCAGTTTCAAGTTTACCACGGTCTACACCTTAAATTTAGTTTATGTGTTGAGAACTTCTTTTAAAAACTCAATCATAACACCAAAATTAGATCACAACATGCAAATCGTGGGAACCCCAACTACCAGTGTGTGTGTGTGTGTGTGTGAAGGCATGTAAGTGTGCAGAAAGTGGCCTAAAATAAGAGAGATTTTCCACCCATGATATGTAAGGACTTTGTTATCCTTGTTAGTGTTCAAACTGCAACATAAAATATCACAATAAGTAGATTACAACCACTGCAGCATACTATAGGAATCTGATTGCAAGTTTGCCACACAAAAATTATCCAAATGCAATAAACCTCAGGCTTATCCTATTTCTACATGCAATAGCAATCACCCGCAAGAGGACTAGTCTTATTGCAATATAGCTATAAGATTGAACCCAAAAGACTACCTTTCTAAGAAATCGTTTTTAAATCCAAGGAATTGAGATCAGTATTTATAAAAAGATGGTTAATTGATTTTGTAAAACTAGTTGCAAGCAATTTAAAAGGCAATAAAAAGGATGATTTAATCAAGAATGAGAGACAACAAGGCATTATGGATTTCACCACCAGTGCCTACGTAATCAAGAATTAACTACCTAGCTTACGGTAAAATTTGTTTTAAGATTAGTAAGTATACAAATATAAAGTATAGTATAACATTTAGCTGCATCGTCAATTGACTATTTAATTAAGGTGTGTTATAATTATCGCACAGTTGAAGTTGTGTAATTAAATTTCAAATTATATATAGTTTCTCTATCAATTATAGGTCCAAATCTTATTATATTAATTTAAGGAATCACTTTTAATAGAAATATACTTTGGTTACATTTTAAATGTTTGAAGGAGTAGGTATTTATGTTACTTGTCCTACATGTGCCTAATAGGACCCACTTAAGTTGTTCCTTGAGTACTTGGTACCCATGTTTGCTTGATGTAAACAACATTTGCAAAATCCAACCTCATGCATGTAATTCAACCAACCAAACAATATCCTTGGGCATGGGTTAATATTAGATAACTCACAAGAATCCCTATTTATTTTAAGTTTCTAATGTCACAACTTAAACAGAAATTAAAAAATTAACTTGAATTTATTCTCTTTGCTTTCTTTTTTCTAGTTTGCTACTTGGTTCCGTAACGAACATCCATCTACAATTTGATTTGACTTAGCTAAGCTATGATTTAAGGTCCTAAACAGTTTGTCACTTGTGTCCCTATGTTTGACCCCTCTTACTACTTCACACCCGGTATTATCATTGTGGGCTTCCTAAAAGCATTGGGTTATAAGTTTAACGTCCAATCCTTAAAATCTATATCCAACATCTCACTTTTTCAAACATGCACCAAAGGCGACCACTGCCTCCTTCGTTAGTTTGAACTATTTATTCTTATATTCTTGAAGTTATTTAGAATTTAGTATAATGATTTTTTATTCTGCATGTATGTCAATTTGGGATTGTTTTATTGTTTACTACTTATGAAAAATATTAAAATATGAAAAAACTCATATATGCATATATGTAGGTAAAACCATCCTTTTTTATTAAAAAAATGCCTTGCTAAGGCACCTAACTTGAACATTTATTGTTTGTCCCCTTAACAAACCTATCTATTTGGATAGCCAAAGGGGAAGAACTACTATGACGCATAACCCCATGAAAGCCCGATATGATAGGGTAGGTAAATCTAGGGCTAGCGCAATGTAGTAATGACACAAACCACAATGCTATTTAAGATATCAATAACAACTTCATGCAACAGGAATGGAACCTAGGACTTTCTAACTAGCACCATGGCCTAATCACCATTGTGTCACAACCTTTCAGGAATATATGTCTATATATATTGTACAATTTTTAAAAAATAATATTGTTACATGTACGTGCAGTTGCGTATATATGATAGATGTATATGAAACATTCAATGAGCAAATAAACAATAAACTAGAAGTGATACATTTGTTGAGTCAGCCTAAAATTCTGAAGGATCAAAAATTCTATCGAGGCCTGTGGCTATCTTTCACTGACTCATTTTTTTGAATGCCTCTTCTGTGAAAACCATTGATTACATTAAAATTTATAAAAATGTTGCAATATTTGTGAAAATGCAGAAAATTGAGTTTTGTTTGCAGAGAGAAACTAGCAGGGTAAAAGAAATTCATAAAGTTGGCAAACTTTATATAAGCTATCCAAAAGTTTGTTGAATCAAAAGTATTGATTAAAGTTCTGTTTCTAAATGTACAAGGATTCCAATCTATGTGGGAAGCTACTTATTAGCATCTTTAAACTTGATATAGTCGTCCCGAAAATGCAGCCAGCCAGTTTATACAAGCATATAACTGCATCATTTAGCTAACAGTCATTCCAACATAAATATAGTACAGAGTTAGCAGTGCATGTACAATAAGTGCTGGATTAAAATGTTATTTCTTATACATGGAAATGAGTATCTTAGAAGACAAAGGATCAGATTATAACAAGCTATATTCAATCTAATAGAAATTAAAAGTTTATGATGCATCTCAAAGTGGAATCAAACACTTAAATTTCTTAGAGAAAATGGTTTAGATAGCTAGAACCTGAAGGACTAATTTGCAGATCCATCGTCACACTTGTAATTCAGATTACCTATCACACTCACTGATCCCAATTGCGAATAAAGCTTTCTTTTGAAAATAAGAATTATCTATCTCATATTATACTCAAGGAATGACAATCACTACAAATTAACTTTCTCAAGGAAACCAACTATTAAGATATGGATATGTTATGTGGGCATACCAAATATATTTGGGAATGTGAAGAATATCTTCTGTATTCACACCCCTTTATAATGACATATAAAACACACACACACATATATCTAACCCAACTGTCCCATTAACAATATGACCAATACTAAGTTTGAAGACCAACCCATCTACGAGGCGTACACCAATCTATAGTACATCCGCACAAAGTTCCCCTACTAGCAATTGGTGGAGCAGGAAATGGTTACTGGTCAACATGGAGCACAGTCATGCCAAACTAGTGCACAAGGATGCATATTTTCTACTATTCACTAGGATTGCAGACCACCTAACACATATGACAGGTCCATAAATATAACTCATGTAACAAAAACAATATGAACACATCATCATACCTGATGGAGAAGGCATTCTTTTGCTTGACCTAACCCAAAACACCACCACAAAAATAGAGCTACCTGAAAAATTTCATCCACATAAATGATCAGTCACTCCCTTGAGGTACGAATAACACAAACATATTTAAAATAATGTCTCTTGGTTAGCATAGCTTTGTTCCAATCCAACCACAACTGCATAGTCTCAATGTTCTTGGAAGAAGATATGTTTAGTAGCTCAAGCATTTTCTAAGGTGCTCATACATCAACTCTAAGAATTCACTATACAGTTCATAAAACCACATGCACAGACAAAGAACACTAAAGAAGAGCTACATCCAAAAAGTCAACAAGCTAAACATCAACATCACAAATCTAACACTATTTAACTTCTTAATCAACTTTGTAACAAACTGACAGCGAGATTCATTAGAACTTTTATCAATGCAAGGGAAGACAAGTTCAGCCAAAGCTTTGTCTGTTGTGTATTGTTAGCTAGCATTAAACCCCTCCCCATCAAACATTTAAAAAGGAGATTTTCCGGATTGAGTTATAGCTAGTTGCTATAGCTAGGGATCACGATGACAGTTGACTTATTTCTAGAAGTTGTGCTAAAGTGTCTCTTGGCATTATTTAGGCAGAGTTATGGGGGATTCTAGAAATCAAAATCACCAGTTTTGCCCCATCCTCTAAGAAATATAGTTTCTACTAAAAGAAAATAAAATGGATAGATAGAAGTAGATTCTAAGAGGTAAGCACGATATGATAGTTAAGTGTAGGTCCAAGATGGTTTGCAGTAGCACATAGGTACTAAAGTGCAAATTTACTTAGAGACTTGCACCGAACAAAGTGAGGAACAAAACAAGATGACAAAAATACAAAACAATAAAAAAGTAATTTTACAATTGTAAGAAGCACAATTTACAGAGTTGGATCAAAGACATGCATGAGGAGGAATTTATTGTGATCTAAATCAAAATATGTATGCTATTTTAGGTGGTATAGAAAGTAAAGAAGCTTATTGAGCTAGGTGGTGGAAAAGCATGTTGCTTATGTACACAAATGGGTAGTGTCAAATTCTAGCGTTCAACTTCAAAGATTTATAATATCATTTATCAGTAGATCCAGGCAATCTTTACCTCTATCTGAGTTGGTGATAGCTATCACAAGAGAGAAGGAATCACTTTCTAGAATGATCCTTTGTATTAGAGAAGTCAATTGGGCGGGAATGAGCCATACCAAGTCAGTCATACAAGGTTGTGGCAATAGCCTAATCGCTAATGATTACCTTCCATACTAAAATAGGGAAAAATGAGATTGACAACATGATAGATTGAAGCCACAATTAAGTTTATTGGAAGATGTATAATAAAACTTAATGTCATTGCTTAGAAACCTAATAAGCACCATACTTAGGTATATGCCATAATTAACTTTTTGAAGAAATAGGGTGTATTTCTCATCCAGCTAAGCTCATTTTCCTCATGATGCTACGTAAAAAAGAAAACCATATTCTAACAACTCTTGTCTGTACTAGACAACCTTCAAAATTCAATGAAATGAAAACTCCATACGCAAGGAAAGAAACATAGAGAAATGAGTTGGCTGAAAATTTAGTGATACAAATTATATTAGAAATGTAAAGTTCATAAGTTTTAGCAACAACCAGTAGTCTCACCTGAAGTGGTGGTGGCTGCTAATCATAAGAACAAATAGGAAGTTAGTTGCAATTTCTCTTAATAATCTCACTGAACCATGGCAAGCAAAAAGTTTTTTACATAGTATCTTGAGCATTGAGATTTAAGAGAATATCGATGATCATATGGATTTCACATATCCAAGAGAATAAATAACACAATATCTACAATGAGACACCGATACTTGACAACTTGATCATTCATATGTAGACAAACTTTGAAATTCAGCAGAATGGATGATTGGGAGCATGGTTACATTATTGCATCTAACCTGAATGAGTGGAGCACATAGTGCCGCAGATTGTACTACTGCAATTGGTTGGTGACTACTGCTTTGATTGAGAGCATGGCAACATCAGCTTTGAACTTATTCCAATTGGTTGGTGACTACTGCTAACTGATTTTACTACTGCAGGTCCAAAGGCATTAGGATCCCTATAAATAGAATTACTGAAAGGAGGTATGTGTTAATGTGAAGAGGGGGAGCAGAAGGAGGAAAAGGATTGGGAGGAGGACTAACCTCCATTTCTACAGATTGCATAGATCTTGACTAGTGTAAGAAAATAGACCCCAAAATTAATGATTACAGTGCTTACCTCTAAAGAGGAGGCGATCTTGTGAACTAAAGAAAAGAAATCATAGTGGGCAACCGAAGTCGAGGAAGCACTTGAGTACAGTGTGGAGGAGGAGAAACAAGCCTATGAGCTCCATCTCTACTGTTAGCAGCACGAGGATGGTGGATGTCATTACAGGCTAGTGACGCCTCAATCAATCGAGGGAAAGAGACCAATGATGGTCGTAGATACTCCATCTACCTCTAGAGTGAGGAAGGGTAGAGGTTGGCTCTTTCCCCCTTTCCGGCCCTCACGGTGGTAGAGGAACGCCAACCTGATCTTGGGTTCACGTTTCCCTTTCTTGATTTCTTAAGACGAGGTGGTGGGGAGGAGTAACAGAGAGCTACAGAGCTAATCCAGGCTTTGTTCCTCGAAGGAATTCCTAAAAGCTCACACCTTTGCTCGTGGGCGAGTTTGTGCTTGCGGTGGCTATGGCGTGAAACAGAGAAAGGGGGCCGCTTTTCCCCTTCATCTTCACCACGGTGGTAGAAGCCAGTGATGTGGTCGGGAGGCACAGCCCCAACGCAGCATCAATCACTGCCGAGATGGAGCTTATTGCTTCGACAAACCTTTATCCTAGACCATCGAAGCTTGAAGCTCGGTAGAGACCTCGTCGGGGTCAGACCTAGCGGAGGCGCCTGGAGGCGGACGGTGAACACAAGGCTTAGAGGGAGGGTCGACTGATCCAGCGGCCCAGACCCTACGGAAGATTAGAAGAACTGGTCCATCGGCTAGCCTCTCCACCGTGACCCTCTCCAAAATGAACCAGCACACGCACGGCGGGGGAGGGAGCACGGCGTGAGAGGGGAGGGTTTATTTTTTTTATTTTTGATTTGCAAATGTTGTTTTTTAGAATGGAGGGAAGGGTTATGAGATGGAGGGAAATATTTGTCATGGCATTTTTTACGGGGTGATTAGTGAGTAATGTATTTGTGAGGGATTAGTGTTCATATAAAAGGTCTAAGGATGTAAAAAACACAGTTGAGGGGTTTGGTCCCATGTTTGAAGGATGATCCCTCACAAATAGACATCATTATTCACGATTTTCGGTTCCTCACAAATGTTCTTAAATAAAGGCCATTTTTTTTTTATATCAGCGGTTTCTCTGCTTAAAGTTAGTATCGTGATATCAGCGTCTCTCCTCCCGTAACGCTCTGGCAATCGCCCTTGCGATCTAGGGCTAGAGGCGGCGGTGCCCTAGGCTTGGGGGGGCAGGGGCGGCGGCCTGTGGTCTCTTCCCCTACTCCCCCGGAGCCTCTTTCCTGCCTCGCCTCGCCTCCACCAAGCTGCCGTCGAAGTCCTATGGCTGGTCCTGCCTCTCGCCGTTCCTGGGCGGCGGGACCTAGGGGTGGCGTTATCCACCTCGTCCAATGGTGGTGCCTCTGCCTTTACAGGCACTTGTCGTGATAGGTGGGAGACGGTGTGGTGATGAGGGGCTGAGGTTCCCATTTCCCTTTCCGGTTTGCTCTGGTTTCCTTCCAGTTGCTGGTCTGTTCTCATCTTCTACCTGTGTCGGGTGGTCTTTGGCATCTTCAGTCTGTCATTTTAGTCGCCGTTCATCGGCGTTTGTTTCTAGTTGCTACTGGTTAGCCTTTGTTTGCTTGCTTCTTATCAGTGTTTGTCTTCCCGCTGCCTGTCAGCGTTTAGTTTTTACTTGTGTCTTGTTGTGGCTTGTTTTGTTACTTGGTTATATGGCTTCCTTTGAGATGATGATGCATCGGAGCACTGCACAGATCCAGGGCCTCTATCACTACTACACGCTCAAGTCGAAGGAATTCTTCGTGGAAAGCTGCTTAAGACAGCATCAAGGAAGAAGAATCAATACGGAAGCGTTCTATTCTCATTCCGATATGAGTTGTAGTGATGTTAACTTGATCTTTGTATGCTCTTACTGTATTTTTGACTGAAATTGTAGATGCCGTATGGCTTATAAGTAATGAATCGAGCCATTTGCCCTATAAAAAAAAGGCCAAATTTTTTGTAGTGCTTCTTACTACTTGTCTGTTGTTTCTCGATTTCCGACCTCTCTATCCTTCTTACTGACTCCACAAAGGTGGAAAACCTTTCTCTGTTCTCTAAGGCAGACACAGGAGTGGCTAGTTCAGCATTCAATCCCTTTTCAAAATGACGAATTCTTTCTTCATCACTAACTGCCATCTGCGGACAAAACCGCAACAACTCCATGAACTTAGCTTCATATTCGCTAACGTTCATCTGTCCTTGTGTGATCTTCTCAAATTGAGAGATCTTCTCATCTAGATACGTCTTAGGGAAGTATCTATTGACGAATTCTCGTCGGAATACCTCCCATCCTATTTCTTCACCTAGTCTCTTATCTTCCTCTATCATCCACCAATTACCAGCACTCCCTTTTAGGAGGTATACCGCATGTTTTATCTTTTCAGCTTCAAGAATATCAAGGATCCTGAAAGCCTTTTCCAGCTCTATCAACCATAGATCAGCATCTGTTGGGTCACATGTACCAGCATAGTCTATGGATCCCACCCGGTGAAGTCTCTCAAAAGTCTTTCCGACTCCATAACCTTCCTGATGGGTTGGTGCCCTAGGTGCATATGGTGGCACCCTATCTGCTATGTGTGTTATGGCTGTCAGGAATTTATCAAATAAAGCATGGAGAGCTGGGTTTTCTATCTCATCTGGGTCAATCTGGGGCTATTCAGGTACATGCCCCTCCCTAGTCTGGTCTCCTACACCTCCTCCTGGTGCAGCAGTACTTCCCTCAACAGCATGCTCTTCATGTGATCCAGACATCTTCAAGTTCTTCTTCTCCTATGAGAGCAGAAGATACTTATCAGATAATCTGGAAAACACTTAGAACAAACTCAACAACCTTAGTCCTATGTCTCTGTAGACTCAGTGAACCTAGGGCTCTGATACCACTAAATGTAACGTCTATCTCGAGAAAACAAGATTAACTAATGCGGAAGCGTTCACTAAGCAGCGGATTACCAAAAATCACTAAAAATTAAAACTTTTTGTGAAGAGATTATTAAATGGTAAAGATTTTTCATAAAGCAACATGATAAGTTATTTACAAACTGATCCATCAGTACATCTCTGTAAGGTCGTATCTCGAGATTACAATCATCAACTACCATGTTAACTATATAAGGCAAGATACAGAAATCTCGAGGTATTGGACCAAAAACTGTATTAACACTTCCAATTGAGTTAGGGTTTTCAATGTTGAACACCTCAATCATTCATGCCATGGTTAACCATTTATCCATTGAGCCAATTAAGTTAATAATCAAGTGATTTGACCCTCAACTGATCCTCAATTGATCACCAATTAGGGTTTGGATGGATTGGATTAGGGTTGGAATCGATCATCCTTCAACATGCATCAATATGAGCTTAATTGATGTTGAACCCATTGAACCATCACTCAATTGGGTCATGACCTGACCCCAAATGGTCTTGAGGTCGTTTTTATAACCTCCAAACGGTCTTGAGACCATTTTCCCATCATATCATCAACATCCAAGTCAACCAATTAAGGTTTGGATCATTGGATTGATCATCAAATCAACAATTGATTACACTTTAACTTAGTAACATTGGATCACCAATTGCTTAACCATACTCACCCCTAGACCTCCAAACGTTCTTGGGTGACCTCCAAACGGTCTTGAGACCGTTTGGCTCATCCAACCCTTGGATTCTAGTGAAAATCTATCAAGGATTGGTCTATCGAGTTGATCAACAAATCATCACTTAATTGTAATATGATTTGGTACCTTTGGACCTTCAATTGGTCAACTATACTTAACCCCAGACCTCCAAATGGTCTTGGGTGATCCCCAAACGGTCTTGAGACCATTTGGGTGATCCCCAAACACTTTTGAAACCGTTTGGGCCAATCAACCCAAAACATCATCTCATTCACTTGCAAAATCAACATTTAGCTGATTAGGGTTCATGCCACATTTTGGATCTTCAAACACATATCCATACTTCACCCTAGACCTCCAAACGGTCTTGAGTGACCCCCAAACGGTCTTGAGTGACCCCCAAACGATCTTCAAACACATATCTTCAAACCATGTACTTTTCACTTACCATCTAAAGATCCTATGAGACCTCTTTAGGTTACCTTAAACCAACAAAACATTCTACAAGAGGGTCCCTCTCCCAGGATGGGAGGAACTACATCTTGATAAGAAAGGTCACAAACGTCCTTATGTCTAGGGTTTACATAAACATGAGCATGCTTAACCCTAGAAAGCTACTAAGGCACAAGCAGACCACCTACTAAACCATGCTAGGTCACATTTGTTCTCATCCTCAACATTGGATCAACAACATACCTTCCCATGTCATCAACTTAACTGTGAGGGGTTCATCAAACATACCTTAAACTTAAGGGGTTTCCCCTTTCCTCTAAACCGAAGGAGTACGATGCTCGAATCTATCAAACTCAAATCTCATAATGAGCTTCAGGTACCCCACTTCCCCTCATAGGTCTAAGAACCCTAGGTTCACTTTTCTGATTTCCAACTGCCTGCTCAACTTTTTAACCATGAGCCAAGCATGTACAGGGTATGACATGCATTTCCCATGATCCTTCTACTTCAAAAACATCTCAGAGTTGAGTCCTCTTCAAGGACACCCAACTAGGTAGAGGGCCTCACAACTTTTTTACCAACTTCTTCATGGTCTGAGGAACTCTTCTTCCCATCTCAGAAGGTAAACACCTATACCATAGGCACATAGGCACCAGAAGCATCATCCTCTTTCTCGGGTTTGATTCCTCTAATGGCAACCAAGATATCATCAGCCTCCAGGGATCAAGCATGAGGCAACCACTATCAACCAGTTAGGTTGCATCATCCTCAACTCCCCACTGTTCCTCATATCTCAGAGTCTAGGCTTCCAACCTTCTTGCTTGGGTCCTGCTCTCTCTCTCTAGAGCTAACTCCACAACTAGCCTAACTACTAGAGGTCCTCCCTCCAAGAAGGTGGATCAAGCTCACAGGCATACCCCTACATGGGTGAAGCCTCTGTTCAAACTTATGTTCACTCAAGATTTTCCAGATCTCCTCATGCTTATCTCATAAGCTATCCAACATACTCTCCTGGCCAGGGTTCAACCTACTACCCGCAGTACTACCGTATTCTGGCTGCATACTATGCCATACTCATATAAGCCCATGGGTTTTACATAGGTTCTTCTCTAACCTCATCAATGAAGGAGCTATCCTTCACTCTAACATGCATGAACCTTACCAGGGTTGGGTCGCCAAAGGAACTAAGTCATCCAACCTCACATGTCTCATAACATCATGGGCATCCAAAAGCATGTCCACACACCTAGTCTAGCATGACATCTAACTCATAATGCCATCTCACTCTCTAACCACCACTTAGGGTTAGGGTTTGCATAATCCTTAGAGGATATGCCAGGTCTCTACTTTTAATGGAGGTCTCTACCTCCAAGACTAACTCTCTTTACTTATCCACCTGACCAGAAGGTCTAGCCTTAGCTCTCTCCTGAGGGCATGACAACTTATGTCATACGACCTGAGCATGTATCTATTCTTTATTTTGCTCTTAATCTATTAAGCTTATGTCCATGACATCTTATTTACATGCTTTAAATTAATTTGGTGGAGGATTCCTTAGACCTTATCAACCTTACCCATACCTTAAGAAGGTGAGGAAAAGAGAGAAACCCTAATCCTTAACATCATTTGAGTTGAGAAGGGATGAACAAGATGAGAGAGTCCTAAAGGTATCTTATTTTGAGTCAATTCTTGAGACATTGGCCATGCAGTCACACTAATCCGGGAGTCCTCGTATTCTGACTAGTGGTGCAGAGGAAAATCTTGCCATACCCTAGACGTGATCCTTTTCTAGACACCTCTGTCTTTCGAAAAATCCTCTAATAACTCCCTTGGGTTCTACAAAGTTTGTAAAATTTAATAATTATTGCAGATTAAATGAGGAACCTATGCTCTGATACCAAATGTAACAACCCCGCCTCCCAGTAACCCCCAATTAAGGGAGACCAAGAGGTCAGAGCCGTTATCCCAATTTCTAGATCAAAGGTTCGACAACTAATCAATAATAATTATCAAATTCTACCAACTAAACTGAAGGGTTGTAATAAAATTAAACTTTGCATACCTTTTTAAAAACCCTTGAATATCTACTTCTATCCACATCTGGAGTCTATTCTAACTAATCCTCCTTTGTACTTTAATTCTTATTCAATACCACATATGCCACTATACTATTTGTTCTTTTCATTTATTCCTAAAATGCTGACAAACAAAACGTGGGTCAGCATAAATGAATATGCCGGTATGTGGGGGAAACAATAATCGTGCAATTAACTGTAACAACATATTGTAAGCAATTATGGTTTAGCAAGCAATCTTTACATCTTAAACATAACTACACAATCCATACATATCCTAGCCTATGCACTATCCCTGCATTGGACCTGGATGCTACCTTCCTTATGGTAGATCCCCATTAATCCCCGCATGATCCTACCTAATAGGTGGATCAACATCTAGGGTTGAGTCACATGGAACTACCCATAGGTAGCCCAATCCATAACTCATGGTGTGCTAAAGAGTCGCATGGCACTACCCATTGGTAGCCCAATCCCTAACTCTTAATACCCTAATGGTCCCTCTTAACAAGTAGATCCTTTATCAGGCTACCCTTTTCATCATTAGCAAAGCCACTGAGGAGGACCAGGATCTGAGCCAGTCTTTTTATACATACTTATGGTGATAATCATAGTCACTTTATAGTTGCATGAAATAAAAGTCAACCAAGCAGTTATTTTCAGGCAACTCATAAAACATCTAGGAATCGCTGTGAAACTAAAGCGATTAACCATAAGCATAACCACATACCTGTCAGGATGATTTGAGACAGAAATAATTCAACCAATGCAAGAAATCCAATAGGCAAGCAAGCACACAAAGAGATCCTGAAATATGCATATAATTTCCTATCATTGATCAGGCCATCAAGATCTAGTAAACCTAGTTCGCTTCCTAGGGTTTCTAGTCCACTTTTAGGGTTTCCACTGCAATTAGGGTTTCACTTCAATTTTACAATTTTAAACCCTAATTTTATACAATTACTCACAAACCCTAACTATCTCATCTATTCTTCACAAAAGCTATTAAGGTTACCTTTTAACAACATATAACCCTAATTTCTTATTAAAGGCACACTTCAGTCTAATATGCCCCTTTTACATTAAAGCTACCATTTTTATCCTTTTAATTCATGACAAGATCATTGGAACTAATTATAATCTTTGGTTTCTTCTGGATTAACAACTCATAGTTCATTATGATTTAATTCACATATGAACCCTATTTATCATTAATTCCACCTTTATCCATTAGAAAACCCTAATTACTATATTAAGGGTATTTATCCACAATTAGGAACCTTTATACTCAAAATAGCTTTGAACCATTATATCTCAGCCTTATTCATGAATTTGAACAATTAAAGCCATTAAGAGTCACAATAACTAGCATTAGGGTTTAAAGGCCCATTAAAGCTCATTAAAGCATATTTATGCACATGAAACTCTAAATTAAACCAATTACGTGCAAAGTTCATACTTTTTGTTATTAATATACCTTTTTACAATTAACATGTTAATATCAACTTTAATCATCCATTAAACCCTACTAAATACATTAATCATCTCAAAATAGGGTTTCTTAATCATTAATGCATTAAAGTTGATAACTTCCACAGTTTTTCGAATTTCACGCGGAATTAGGCTTCCATTATATTTTTATTGAATTCCTTGTTTTCTCCTGATCAAAATACATATATTATATGTACCAATCCAAGCTACAATTATTTAGATATGAATTTTGCAATAAATTCTTACTTGAACTAATCAAAGGATGCCACGTCACCTCTTTCCATGTAACACACTTGCTTTGGGAATTAGAACCAAATTACTCTTCTGCCCTTACTTAAGTGGCCGACTCTTTAACTCATGGGAGGGAAAAATGGTCCAATGACTGAAGGGTTGTCTTCAACCTCTCGACGGTTCCCTGCAGCCGCCCTAGCCGCATTTGGTGCGGCTTTTCTTCCTCTTCCTGGACCCGAAAGCCACCGACGATGGTTCCACTAGCTGCGCCACCTTCTACCGCACTTGGGGTGCCACCCAGCTCTCGACCAGAACGGCTGGGTTGGGCTAGGCATACCTGCAACCCACGGCCGGTGTTGTGGCCGTGCGGCTGTTCTTGCGCCTAGGTTAGGGCAGAAGAGTAATTTGGTTCTAATTCCCAAAGCAAGCGTGTTGCATGGAAAGAGGCGACGTGGCATCCGCTGATTGGTTCAAGTAAGAATTTATTGCAAAACTAATATCTAAATAATGGAAGCTCGGATTGGTACATATAATACATGTATTTTGATCAGGAGAAAATGATGAATGGAATAAAAATATAATGGAAGAATAATTTCTATTGCAATTCGAAAAATAGTGGAAGTTATCAACTTTAATGCATTAATGATTAAGAAACCCTATTTTGAGATGATTAATGTATTTAGTAGGGTTTAATGGGTGATTAAAGTTGATATTAACATGTTAATTGTAAAAAAGTATATTAAGAACAAAAAGGATGAACTTTGCACGTAATTGGTTTAATTTAGAGTTTCCTGTGCATAAATATGCTTTAATGAGCTTTAATGGGCCTTGAAACCCTAATGTTAGTTATTGTGACTCTTAATGGCTTTAATGTTCAAATTCATGAACAAGGCTGGGATATGATGGTTCAAATCTATTTTGAGTATAAAGGTTCCTAATTGTGGATAAATACCCTTAATATAGTAATTAGGGTTTTCTAATGGATAAAGGTGGAATTAATGATAAATAGGGTTCATATGTGAATTAGATCATAATGAACTATGAGTTGTTAATCCAGAAGAAACCAAAGATGATAATTAGGCCCAATGATCTTGTCATGAATTAAAAGGATAAAAATGGTAGCTTTAATGTAAAAGGGGCATATTAGGCTGAAGTGTGCCTTTAATAAGAAATTAGGGTTAGATGTTGTTAAAAGGTAACCTTAATAGCTTTCGTGAAGAATAGATGAGATAGTTAGGGTTTGTGAGTAATTGTATAAAATTAGGGTTTAAAATAGTAAAATTGAAGTGAAACCCTAATTGCAATGGAAACCCTAAAAGTGGACTAGAAACCCTAGAAAGCGAACTAGGTTAACTAGATCTTGATGGCATGATCAATGATGGGAAATTATATGCATATTTCAGGATCTCTTTGTGTGCTTGCTTGCCTATTGGATTTCTTGGATTGGTTGGATTATTTCTGTCTCAAATCAGCCTGACAGGTATGTGGTTACACTTATGGTTAATCGCTTTAGTTTCACGGTGATTCCCGGTTGTTTTATCGGTTGCTTGAAAATAACTCCTTGGATGACTTTTATTTCATGCAACTATAAAGTGACTATGATTATCACCATAAGTATGTATACATGACTAGCTCTGATCCTGGTCCTCCTATGTGGCTTTGCTAATGATGAAAAGGGTAACCTGGTAAAGGGTCTACTTGTTAAGTGGGACCAACAAGTTATTAAGAGTTAGGGATTGTGTTACCTATGTGTAGTGCCATGCGACTCTTTAGCACATCATGAGTTAGGGATTGGGCTACCTATGGGTAGTGTCATGCGATTCAACCATAGATATTGATCTACCTATTAGGTAGGATCATGCGGGGTTTAATGGGGATCTACCATAAGGAAGGTAGCATCCAAGTCCACTGCAGGTACAGCGCAGAGCCTAGGATATGTATGGATTGAGTAGGTATGTTTAAGATGTAAAGATTGCTTGGTAAACCATAATTGCTTTCAATATGTTGTTACAGTTAATTGCATGGCTATTGTTTCCCCCACATACCGGCATATTCATTTATGCTGACCGAAGTTTTGTTTGTCAGCGTTTTAGGTACAAATGAAAAGAACAAACAGTAAAGTGGCATATGTGGTATTGAATAAGAATTAAAGTACAAAGGAGGACTAGTTAGAATAGACTCTAGATGTGGATAGAAGTAGATATCCAAGTTTTTTGAAAAAGGTATGCAAAGTTTAATTTTATTACAGCCTTTCAGTTTAATTGGTAGAATTTGATAATTATTATTGATTAGTTGTCGAACCTTTGATCCGGAAATTGGGATAATGGTTATGACCTCTTGGTCTCCCTTAATTGGGGGTTACTGGGAGACGGGGTCGTTACATTGTTTGAAGCAATGTAGATATCCTCTTATCATGATAAGCCCCAATTAAGGGATATTTGCAAAGTAATCCATTATTTGAAGAAAAACATACAACCTTTTTAATTAAGCCCAATTCATAAAATCTGTACATTTCAATTATGAAAACATACACAAAATTGGGGTTGTAACAGATCTTGTCATGAATTAAAAGGATAAAAATGGTAGTTTTAATGTAAAAGAGCATAATGGACTTAATTAATGTTTAATTATTCCTTTAATCCGAAATTAAGGTTATATGTTGTTAAAAGGTAGCCTTAATATCTTTCAAGAGGAATAGATGAGATAATTTGGGTTTGTGAGTAATTGCATAAGATTAGGGTTTAAAATAGTATAAATGAAGTGAAACCCTAATTGCAATGGAAACCCTAAAATTGGACTAGAAACCCTAGGAATCAAGCTAGGTTTAATAGATCTTGATGGCATGATTAATGATAGGAAATTTGGATGCATATTTCAGGATCAACTTGTGTGTGCTTGCTTGGTTTCTTGCTTGGTTGAATTATTTATGCACTCAAGTCATCTTGACAGGTATGTGGTTAATTACGGTTAATCACATTAGGTTTCCCAGATGATTCATCACATTGAACGCAACCTACCAGTTTGGATGTTCATTCTTGCAAATTATAAAGTCACTATGATTATCACAATTGTAAAATAAGTGTGTATTCTCGCACCTACATGCCACCCTGATGGATGATGTAAAAAGGTCAAGCCCATGAGGGATGACCAATGGGTACCATGAGAGGTGACCCCAGACACCAAGCTCAGGAATGAGAAGGTGGTCTGTGTTGCATGACTAATGGGAACCATAAGAGGTGACCCCAGGAACCAAGCTCGGGATTGAGAAGGTGTCCTTAAGTCAATGGAAAAAGAGAAACCCTAGAGGGGGGTATTCCAGGGTTAGGGAAAAAGAGGTGGAGAATGACACAGTAAAAGCATAATTTGGCTTGTTAATTAACTTGATTGTGATATTTAGATTGTTAGCCATATCTGTGAAATTTTGGTTGTCCCCACATACCGACATATTCCTATATGCTGACCAACATTTTGTTTGTCGGCATTTTAGGTACATATTGAAAAGGACAAATAGTAAAATGGCATATTGTGAAATTGAGAGATAAAGTGAAAGGAGGATTAGTTAGAATAGTGTCTAAATGTGGATAGAAGTTAGATATCCAAGTTTTTGAAAAAGGTATGCAAAGTTTTATTTTATTCCAGCTTTTAGTTTAGTTTGGTAGAATTTCATAGTTATTACTGATTATTTGTTGAACCTTTGATCATGTTAATTGGGATAACGACTCTGACCTTCCGGTCTCCCTTAATTGGGGGTTACTAGGAGGCGGGGTCATTACATTTGGTATCAGAGCATATTTTCTTCATTTAATCTGCAATAATTATTAAATTTTACAAAATCGGTAGAACCCAAGGGAGTTATTAGAGGATTTTCCAAAAGATAAAGGTGTCTAGAAAAGGATCACGTCCGGGGGCTGGCACAATTTTCCTCCACACCGCTAGTTAAAATACGAGGAATCCCAGATTAGTGTGACTGCCTGGCCAATGTCTCAAGATTTGACTCAAAATAAGATACCTTTAGGACTCTCTCATCTTATTCATCCCTTCTCAACTCAAATGTTGTTAAGGACCTTAAGGATTAGGGTTTTCTCTCTTTTCCTCACCCTCTTGAGGTATGGGTAAGTTTGATAAGGATTAAGAAATCCTCCACCAAATTAATGAAAAGCATGTAAATAAGATGTCATGGACATAAGCTTAATAGATTAAGTATAAACTAAAGAATAGTTGCATGCTTAGGTCGTATGACATGAGTTGTCATGCCCTCAGGGGAGACCTGAGGCCAGACCATCTTGTTACGAGGATGAGTAGAGAGAGTTGCTCTTGAAGGCAGAGATCTCCATTAAAGGTAGAGACCTAGCACATCCTTGGAGGATGTTGCTAACCCTAACCCTAAGTCAACGTTAGTGAGAGAGATGACATGAGGACCTAGATGTCATGGTATATCATGTGTGTAAGTGGACATGCTTTTAGTTTGATACCCATGATGATATGAACCATGTGAGGTTGGATGACCTAGTACCTTTGGAAACCCAACCCTGGAATGGGTCGTGCCTGTTAGAGTGAAGGGTAGCTCCTTCAATGATGAGGTTAGTGAAGAACCTATGGAAACCCTATGGGTTTATGAGAGTAGGGAATAACATGCACCCAGAGTATGTAAGTAGTGTGGCAATAGGTTTAAACCCTAACCAGGAGAGTATGATGGATAGCTTATGAGATAAGCATAAAGGGTTATGGGTAATCTTAAGCAAATATAAGATGAATAGAGGCTTCACCCATGTAGGGGTATGCCTGTGAGCTTGATCCACCTTCTTGGAGGGAGGACCTTTAGTATTTAGGTTGGTTGTGGAGTTAGCTCTAGAGAGAGAGAGCAGGACCCAAGCAAGAAGGTTGGAAGCCTAGACTCTAAGATATGAGGAACAGTGGGGAGTTGTGGATGATGTGACCTAAGTGGATGATAGGGGTTGCCTCATGCTTGATCCCTAGAGGCTGATGATATCTTGGTTGCCTTTAGAGGAACCAAACCCTAGAGAGAGGATGATGCTTCTGGTACCTATGTGCCTACGGTATATGTGTTTACCTTCTAAGATGAGAAGAAGAGTGCCTTAGACCTCGAGAAGGTTTAAGTAACCAGTTGTGAGGCCTTACACCTAGTTGGTTGTCCTTGAGGAGGACTCCACTCTGAAAGGTTGCTCGAGTAGAAGGATGACAGGAAGTGCATGTAATTCCTTATGCATGCTTGATTTGTGGTTAGAATGTTGAGCATGTAGTTGGACATCTCTGGCAGAAAAGTGAGCCTAGGGTTCCTAGGACTAAGAGGGGAAGTGGTGTACCTGATGCTCATGATGATATTTGAGTTTCTATAGATTTGAGCATGGCACTCCTCATGTTTGGAGGAAAGGGAAACCCCTTAAGTTTAAGGTATGTTTGATGAACCCCTCACAGCTATGTTGGTGACATGTGAAGTCTTATTCTTGGTCCAGTGTTGAGGAATGAGAACAAGTGTGACCAAGAATGGTTTAGTAGGTGGTCTTCTTGTGCCTTAGTAGATTTCTAGGGTTAAGCATCCTCATGTGGATGTAAACCCTTGACATAAGTACATTCGTGACCTTTGTAGTTTTTTCCCCATCCTGGGAGAGGGACCCTTTCACGGGGTGTATACCAGTTTTGTTAGTTTTGAGGTAACCTAAAGAGGTATCATAGGATTTTGAGGAGGTAAGTGAAGAGTACATAGTATGAGAATGAACCTGTAGACCCATAGATAACCATCTCTAAGTACATATGGATGCGTTACCTTGGAGGTAACCCGTATGGTGCCTGACCAAGGTAGGAAAGTCACCATGACCCCTATGAAAGGATGAAAGACAACCCATGAATGGAGAGAGAGATGATGAAGGCTTGGGTAAGGTTATAAGTTGGACATGTACTATAAAAGAATCCTAAGTCTATCCTAGGGTCAGGTAGGTATAAGACCGATGGAAGTGGGAGTTGCCTAATTCCCTAGTTGCACATGATCATAGGGTCAGGAGGTAACAACTATCATTGTGTGAGGGCCATGGGTTAGGAGATTGATCACCTTCATGAACTCATGGGACCCAAATGGAAGATGGGTAGGGCACTCTCTAGATGCATAAGGGAAGTGGGATGACCCCAAAAGTTTCGGCACCCTACAGACCTAGAGGGGATGACCAAGGATTGTGTGGTGACCCAAGTAGATTCGAGACCAGGTTTCCATGGAAGTAACTTGGATATCAAGATGATTGTGATGTAGAGACATAAGTTGCACGTTTCAACTTAGTTTTGAAGGCGTATTGGCAATGTGGGATGTACCATCTCTACTCTTGGAATAGGAAGAACTTTGTGTTTGGACAGTTGCCAAATGCTTATTTCCTCTTGTTATGGAAGTGAGAGATAGGATAGTACACATGCCATACACCAGGGATAAAGGTGAAGTGAGTTGGAACGTTGCTATGAGGTATGAGGACAAAGATGATAACATACCCTTGTGGAGTGAATGATGAAGGGATGGTTTACAAACATCAAGAGAACTGAGGTAGCCATCTTATGAGGATGTTTTTATCATGAGCTATGAGTTATACAAGGTTGAGTTCAAAAACCAAGAGGATGAGCTCAGATTTTTCTTGATGTAGATAGACTTAGAGTCCGAGATGAGATGATAAGTGAAATAGATGGAGGTGTATGTCATTGACACTACCTTACACATAAGGATGTGAAGTGGTAATGGATGCTCTGGTTGAGATGCAACTGTCTAGTTTAGCTGGAGGCTAGAAGAGGTTGTTAGGTTAGCCCTAAGTTTGGAAAAGAGATAAGTTTGGTTAACACTCAGATAAAAGTTAGTGGTTGTTTGGTTAGCCATCCTAGGCCTTGATGTAATAAAAGGATGGTTGTAGAGCCTCAGATTCACTTCTTGGGAAAAGAAGCTGATGAAACCCCGATTAAAGTGTTTTAGGGTTTCTAAGATATCAATCATGACATACAGGAGACCATGTTTTTAAGATCACCATACACCGTGGTACTACGAAGATAGTAAGTGACAGTAGTACTTTGATGCTTAAGATGAAGTTGCATTTTGCCATGCAAACCAGGAGGTGAAGGACAAACACCAATAACCTAGTGTATTGATATTAAGGATAAAGAGAGTCCCCGAGAGTAAATGGGAGTTCATCACTCTGGATGTTGTGGTAAGTCTCCCATGGACCAAGGAAGGTCGAGGTGCAATATGGGTTATGGTAGATCGCCTTACCTAGATGACATGAGAAAGAAATATTATTCAGGGGACGGATCTGGTTGAACTACATATGAGAAAGAGATGGTTCAACTACACCATGATGTGAGTTCAAAAGATTCACTTCCATAAGGTGGAAGTAGATACATGAACAACTCGATATTTGTACAGTTTATCACCCCTAACTAATGGTTAGTATGATCCAGACTAGAGGGTCTGATGAGAGCATGTGTGCTTGTTCAGGGTGATACCTAGAGACAGTTCTTATACTCTGTAAGATGTGATGATAACCACCATATCTAGTATCGGGATGTAAAAATGATCTATAAAGGAGGTTGTGTCAGTCACCACTTCATTAAGATGATGTTGGTGAAGGGATCTCACGAAGGTCAAGAAAAGGACCACAGTGTGTGCAGATGAAGCCACTTTAATCGTTCAATGGCTAAAAGAGAGCCCAGGGGTGACATGAGTCGTGAGATGATGCAAAGCAGATTGACATGCAGTTCCCTGTGGGAGAGTATGTGATGAGAAAATCTGACCCCTCTATGCTACAGCTGAGAAAGCTGAGTCCCCTATATATGGGTCCATTTGAGATGGATTGGTGGAGATGGTTGTGTTTAGCCTTACCCCTCAGGATAACATGATGTATAAAGTATTCCATGAATCCGATCTAGAGCACTATGTGAGGTACCCAAGCCATGTGTTGAGCCATGAACCTATTCAACTTTATGAGAGGATGAAATGTCCTGAGTCACCTATGAGGGTACGATATACCAAGGTAAGAAAGAACTCAAATGGAAGAATATGAGATGATGAAGGTTATTGGGAAGAAACATGGAAAGGCTAAGGCCACATGGGAGCCATGATGGACATAAGAAAGGCTTATCCTATTTTTTTAGATTTATGAGAGAACCACCACCGTAGAAGTGCCACATTCGTGACCCCCCAGGCGACGTAAACTCTCGAGTCTCTGGGCGTCCCGCAAACCCAGGAACCATTTAAAGCGCACAGTTGGCCGGCCTGCGCGACAGGTGAACACTTCAAGGGCGTTCGCTGGGTATCGAACCCGGGTCCCTTCATGAGGGGGCCCGTGCCCGAACCACCTAAACCACTCCCCCCGGCAAGGCTTATCCTATTTGTTTGTGTGCCTGGTGGAATTTTGAGGGCAAAATTCCTATAAGAGGGGAAGGATGTTACAACCCCAATTTTTTGGGTTCTTTTGGTGAGAAATGTAATTTCTCCTATTAAAGATGTTTGAACAAATAATAATATAATTTGTTTTCAATAAATAGATTTCATTTGCAATAGTCTTGTTGGTTATTTTGTGGGCTTTATTGGCTATTGGGCCCAAAAACAAGGAAAGGACAAAAGAAACTCCATTATTAATAAGAAATGGAGAAAAGAAAGATGTAGAAACCTATAGAAGGCAAAGGAATATAATCCAAAGGTGGATTTCGTGCCTCTTGGGTTCCTTGGGTTCCAAGGAGTCCAAAGTCGCAAAGATAATGCAACAATCAATTAAATATTTCTTTATTAAGAAAGAAATTATAAACAATGATAAAATTTGGAAAATAAGTGGAAAGAGGTATAATTGAGTTATCCTTGGTGGATTTTCGTATCCATGTGGTTTCTAATATTAGAAGGAGTTCCAATAAGGAAAATAAAAAGAGGGATAAAGAGAAATCCTAAAAAAGAGATATTTGAATAAAGAAAAGAATAAGATAATGAGAAATAATGGATATAGATGCATCTAGAAGGATAAGGAGTATCCACTAAAAAGGGATTTCAAAATATTAGAGTTTCTTGGGGTACAAGGAGCCCCAATGAATAAAAAAAAGAGAAAATACCAATAAATACAAATAGGAGGATAATGTGATACATAATTAATGGATTTTATGACATTGTTAAAACGGAGGTATTTTCTACTAAAAGGAAATATATAATTCGTGCCAAGGAATTAAAAGGCAAGTACAAATAGAATAAAAGAGGTAATTTTCGAAATCCTAATATCTAAAGAATAAAGAATATTAAAGAGATAATTAGGAGAGAGAAGATTGCTTCTCCATGAAGGAATAGGGTTCCTTTTTAGAGTTGGACTTGTTTCCTCGTGGATGGACACCTTAGGGCATGGATACCCTCCCCTATATAAGGGGTAGAATCCCTGGTTTGAGTTCAAGAGAGATCCCACGCTCTTCTTCTTGTTCTTTCCATGCAAACCCTAGTCAAGGGTATAGATCTATCCTGAGGGCACCAAGGAGTGGTGTTGAAGTCTTGATAGAAGTAGGACGCTCCCACAACAACTGAGGAGTGATCGGTCATCATCTTCTTACACTCGACCTCGCGCAGACCACCTGCAATAGGTTGCACGACCAACTGAATGGCGTAGGCTGAGCGCACTTGAAACAACCACCTTGGCCGCAAAGAGGGAGCGCCCTTGGTATAGCAGGGGTTGACATAGGTAGGGCGGCAGTCCTCGGCCACCCTCGGACCTTGGGAAGGAGGGGGTGACCCCTGCGATCAGCTACTGCGGCGGAAGCAGAGGGCAGTGGCGAGGTTGAAGACGATCAAGTATGCATTGGATGGAAATGCTCCTCCACGGGCTGAAGGGCCGACCACTTAAGTAAGGACAAAACTATAATTGCATTTTGTTTTCAAACAAGCCAAGCAATGTTGCATGGGATAGAAGACGTGGCAACATCCCATTGATTCAAGTAAGCTTATTTTGCAAAAATCGTATCTCTTTATTCGTAGCTCGGATGAATGCACATAAAATATGAAAGTTTCTCAGAAAAATGAGAGGAGTCCATTAAAAATAGATTTAGAAGCTAATTCCTCTTACAATTCGAAAAGTAGTGGAAGTTATCAAATTAAATACTTTAATGATTAAGAAACCCTAATTTGAGATAATTAATGTACTTAAGAAGGGTTTTATGGATGATTAGAGTTGATAATAGAATGTTAATTATAAAAAGGTACATTAATAACAAAAAGGATGAATTGTGCACGTAATTGGTTTAATTTAGAATTCCATGTGCATAAACGAGCTTTAATGGGCCTTGAAACCGTAATGTTAGTAATTGTGGTTCCTAATGGCTTTAGTTGTTCAAATTCATGAATAAGGTGAGATACATTAGTCCGAAGCTATTTTGAGTGTAAGAGTTTCTAATTTTGGATAAATACCCTTAATGTAGTAATTAGGGTTTTATAATGGATAAAGGTGGAATTAATGATAAATAAAGTTCATATGTGAATTAGATCCTAATGAACTATGAGTTGTTAATTTGAAAGGAACGAAAAATGATAATTAGGCCTAATGATCTTGTAATGAACCTACCTCCTGGTAACCCTGAATTAAGGTATATTTGCAAAGTAATCCATTATTTGAAGCTAAACATACAACCTTTTTAATTAAGTCCAATTCATAAAATATTTACATTTCAATTATGAAAACATACACAAAATTGGGGTTGTAACATCCTTCCCCTCTTATAAGAATTTTGTCCTCAAAATTCCATCAAGCAAACAAACAATTTAGGATAAGACTTTTCCATATCCATCATTGGCCCTTATCTGGCTTTACCCTATCCATGGCACTTCCAAAGAACGTTTATCATCACATATTCTTTTCTCTAAGTTCCTTCACCTTGGCATCTATAATCCTCACAGGTGACTCAGGACATTTCTACCTCCCTTGGGGCTCACTAGGTTCATTGCTCACCACATGACTCGGGTACCTCACATAGTGCTCTAAATTGGACATATGGAAGTCATCATACATTACTTTATCCTGAGTGGTAAGGTCAAACATAACCTTCTCCACCAATCCATCTCAAATGGACCCATGTATCGGGGAATCATCTTTCTCATCTATAGCTCAGAGGGGTCGGATTTTCATATCACATATTCTCCCACAGTGAATTGCATGCTAGTCTACTTTGTATCAGCTCACAACTCATGTCATCCCTGGGCTCTCTTTCAACCATTGCATGATCAAAGTGACTTCATTTGCACACACTGTGGTCCTTTTCTAACCTACACAAGGTCCCTTCACCAACATCATCTTAATGAAGTGGTGACCGACGCAACCACCCTTACAGAGCTCCTTTACATCCTAATACTAGCTATGGTGGTTATCATCACATCTTACAGAAGACAAGAACTATCTACATGTATCACCCTTAATGAGCACACGTGCTCTCATTAGACCCTCTAGTATGGATCATACGAACCATTAGTTAGGGTGATAAACTGTACTAATATTGAGTTCTTCATGTATTGACTTCCTTCACATGGAAGTGAATGTTTAGGTTATACTCAAGAACTTTTGAACTCGCATCATGGTGTAGTTGAACTATCTCTCTCTCATATGTAGTTCAATCAGATTCGTCCCTTGAGTAATATTTCTTTCTCATGTTATCTAGGTAAGGCGATCTACCATAACCCATATTGCACCTCGACCTTCCTTGGTCCATGGGAGACTTACCACAACATCCATAGTGATGAACTCCCATTTCTTCTCGGGGACTCTTTATCCTCTATATCAATACACTGGGTTACTGATGTTCATCCTTCACCTCCTGGCTTGCATGGCGACAAGCCACGTGCAACTTCATCTTAAGCATCCAAAGTACTACTTTCACTTACTATCTTGGTAGTACCACGGTGTATGGTGATCTTAAAAACTTGGCCTCTTGTATGTCATGATTGATTCCTCAAAAACCCTAAAACACTCTAATCGGGGTTTCATCACCTTCTTATCCCGAGAAGTGCATCTAAGGCTCTACAACCATCCTTTTATTGCATCAAGGCCTAGGATGGCTAACCAAACAACCACTAACTTGATCTGATTGTAAACCAAACTTATCTCTTTTCCAAACATAGGGCTAACCTAACAACCTCTTCTAGCCTCCAGCTAAACCTAACAGTTGCATATCAACCAGAGCATCCAATACCACTTCACATCCTTATGTGTAAGGTAATGTTGAAGAAATACACCTCCATCTATTTCACTTATCATCTCATATCATACTCTAATTCTATCTTCTCAAGAAAACTCTGAGATCATCCTCTTGGTTTTCGAACTCAAACTCATATCTCATGATAAAAACATCCTCATAAGATGACTATCTTATTTCTCTTTATGTTTGTAAACCATCCACATATCGTTCACCCCACAAGGGTATGTTATCATCTCTATCCTCATACCTCATAGGAACATTCCAACTCACGTCATCTTTTATCCTTAGTGTATGGCATGCATATTGTCCTATCTATCTCCCCCATAACAAGAGTAAATAAGCATTTGGCGGCCGTCCAAACACAAAGTTCTTCTTGTTCTAAGAGTAGAGATGGTACATCCCACATT
This sequence comes from Alisma plantago-aquatica, assembly GCA_963693085.1. Lineage (NCBI taxonomy): Eukaryota > Viridiplantae > Streptophyta > Magnoliopsida > Alismatales > Alismataceae > Alisma > Alisma plantago-aquatica. The sequence continues at coordinate 578,931,866 of OY856412.1, read as the reverse complement.
TCTAGTACACCTTCAAATCTATGTTGAAATGTGCAACTTATGTCTCTACATCACAATAATCTTGATATCAAAGTTACTTCCTTGGAAAACTTGTCTCGAACCCACTTGGTCACAATCCTCAGTCATCTCCTCTAGGTCTATAGGGTGCAGAAACTTTTGGGGCCATCCCTCTCCCCTTATGCATCCAGAGAGTGCCCTCCTCATTCTTCCTTTGGGACTCATGAGTTCATGAAGGTGATCAATCTCCTAAACCATGGCCCTCAGACAATGATAGTTGTTACCTCCCGACCCTATGGTCATGTGCAACTAGGGAATGAGGCAACTCCCACTTCCATCAGACTTACCCCTACCTGACCCTAGGATAGACTTAGGATTCTTTTATAGTACATGTCCAACTTATAACCTTACCCAAGCCTTCATCATCTCTCTCTACATTCATGGGCTGAATTTCATCCTTTCATTGGGATCATGGCGACCTGCCTACCTTGGTTAGGCCCCATACCGATTACCTCCTTGGTAACACATCCACATGCACTTAGAGATGGTTATATTTGGTCCTACATGTTCATTCTCATACCATGTACTTTTCACTTACCTTCTCAAGATCCTATGAGATATCTTTAGGTTATCTTAAACCAACAAAACATTCTACAAGAGGGTCCCTCTCCCAGGATGGGAGGAACTACATATTGATAACAAAGGTCACAAACGTCCTTATGTCTAGAGTTTACATCCACATGAGAATGCTTAACCCTAGAAATCTACTAAGGCACAAGTAGACCACCTAGTAAACCATGCTAGGTCACATTTGTTCTCATCATCAACATTGGATCAAGATCATACCTTCTCATGTCATCAACTTAACTGTGAGGGGTTCATCAAACATACCTTAAACTTAAGGGGTTTCCCCTTTCCTCTAAACCTTGGGAGTACCATGTTCAAATCTATAGAACTCAAATCTCATCATGAGCATCAGATACCCCACTTCCCCTATTAGGTCTAAGAACCCTAGGTTCACTTTTATGATGACCAACTGCCTGCTCAAATTTTTAACCACGAGCCAAGCATGTACAGGGTATGACATGCACTTCCCATGATCCTTCTACTTGAACAAAATCTCATACATGAGTCCTCCTCAAGGACACCCAACTAGGTACAGGGCCGCACAACTTTGTTACAAACCTCTTCATAGTCTAAGGAACTCTTTTCCCATCTCATAAGGTAAACACCTATACCATAGGCACATAGGTACCAGAAGCATAATCCTCTTTCAAGGGTTTGATTCCTCTAATGGAAACCAAGATATCATCAGCCTCCAGGGATCAAGCATGAGGCAACCGCTATCATCCAATTAGGTCGCATCATCCTCAACTCCCCACTATTCCTTATATCTCAGAGTCTAGGCTTCCAACCTTCTTGCTTGGGTCCTGCTCTCTCTCTAGAGCTAACTCCACAACCTGCCTAACTACTAGAGGTCCACCCTCCAAGAAGGTGGATCAAGCTCACAGGCATACCCCTACATGGGTGAAGCCTCTATTCAAACTTATGTTCACTAAAGATTTTCTAGAGCTCCTCATGCTTATCTCATAAGATATCCAACATACTCTCCTAGATAGGGTTCAACCTACTGCCCGCACTTCTGACGTATTCTGGGTGCATACTATGCCATACTCATATAAGCCCATGGGGTTTACATAGGTTCTTCTCTAACCTCATCAATGAAGGATATATCCTTCACTCTAACATGCACGACCCTTCCCAGGGTTGGGTCACCAAACGCACTAAGTCATCCAACCTCACATGGCTCACAATGTCATGGGCATCAAAAAGCATGTCCACACACCTAGTCTATCATGACATCTAACTCATCATGTCATCTCTCTCTCTCTAACCACCACTTAGGGTTAGGGTTAGCATCATCCTTAGAGGATGTTCCAGGTCTCTACTTTTAATGGAGGTCTCTACCTCTAAGACTAACTCTCTTTACTTATCCACCTGACCAGGAGGTCTAGCCTCAGGTCTCTCCTGAGGGCATGACAACTTATGTCATACGACCTAAGCATGTATCTATTCTTTAGTTTGTGGTTAATCTATTAAGATTATGTCCATGACATCTTATTTACATGCTTTTCATTAATTTGGTGGATGATTCCTTTGACCTTATAAACATTACCCATTCGTTAAGTAGGTGAGGAAAAGAGAGAAAATGCTAATCCTTAACATTGTTTGAGTTGAGAAGGGATAAACAAGATGAGAGAGTCCTCAAGGTATCTTATTTTGAGTCTATTCCTGAGACATTGGCCAGGCAGTCACACTAATCCGGGAGTCCTCGTATTCCGACTAGCGGTGCAGAGGAAAATCTTGCCAGCCCCTAGACGTGATCCTTTTCTGGACACCTCTATCTTTTGGAAAAATACTATAATAACTCCCTTGGGTTCTATAGAGTTTGTAAACTTTAATAATTATTTCAGATTAAATGAGGAACATATGCTCTGATACCAAATGTAATGACCCCACCTCCCAATAACCCACAATTAAGGGAGACCAAGAGGTCAAAGCCATTATCCCAATTTCTAGGTCAAAGGTTCGACAACTAATCAATAATAATTATCAAATTATACCAACTAAACTGAAAGGATGTAGTAAAATTAAACTTTGCATATCTTTTTCTAAAAACTTGGATATCTACTTCTATCCACATCTGGAGTCTATTCTAACTAATCCTCCTTCGTACTTTAATTCTTATTCAATACCACATATGCCACTTTGCTGTTTGTTCTTTTCATGTGTACCTAAAACGTCGACAAACAAAACGTCGGTCAGAATAAAAGAATATGCCGGTATGTGGGGGAAACAATAATCATGCAATTAATTGTAACAACATATTGCAAGAAATTATGGTTTAGCAAGCAATATTTACATCTTAAACATAACTACTCAATCCATGCATATCCTAGCTTCTATGTTGTTCCTGCAGTGGACCTAGATGCTACCTTCCTTATGGTAGATCCCCATTCAACCCCACATAATCCTACCTAACAGGTAGATCAATATCTACGGTTGAGTCACATGGCACTACCCATAGGTAGCCCAATCCCTAACTCATGGTGTGCTAAAGAGTCGCATGGAACTACCCATAGGTATCCCAATCCCTAACTCTTAATTACTTGATGGTCCCACATAACAAGTAGACCCTTCACGAGGTTACCTTTTTCATCATTAGCAAAGCCACAGAGGAGGACCAGGATCTGAGCCAGTCATGTATACATACTTATGGTGATAATCACAGTCACTTTATAGTTGCATGAAATAAAAGTCATCCAAGCAGTTATTTTCAAGCAACCGATAAAACATCCGGGAATCGCCGTGAAACTAAAGTGATTAACCATATGTGTAACCACATACCTGTCAGGATGATTTGAGACAGAAATAATCCAACCAATCCAAGAAATCCATTAGGCAAGCAAGCACACAAAGAGATCCTGAAATATGCATATAATTTCCCATCATTGATCATGCCATCAAGATCTAGTTAACCTAGTTTGCTTTCTAGGGTTTTTAGTCCACTTTTAGGGTTTCCATTGCAATTAGGGTTTCACTTCAATTTTACAATTTTAAACCCTAATTTTATACAATTACTCACAAACCCTATCTATCTCATCTATTCTTCACGAAAGCTATTAAGGTTACCTTTTAACAACATATAACCCTAATTTCTTATTAAAGGCACACTTCAGCCTAATATGCCCCTTTTACATTAAAGCTACCATTTTTATCCTTTTAATTCATGACAAGATCATTGGGCCTAATTATCATCTTTGGTTTCTTCTGGATTAACAACTCATAGTTCATTATGATCTAATTCACATATGAACCCTATTTATCATTAATTCCACCTTTATCCATTAGAAAACCCTAATTACTATATGAAGGGTATTTATCCACAATTAGGAACCTTTATACTCAAAATAGCTTTGAACCATCATATCTCAGCCTTATTCATGAATTTGAACAATTAAAGCCATTAAGAGTCACAATAACTAACATTAGGGTTTCAAGGCCCATTAAATCTCATTAAAGCATATTTATGCACATGAAACTCTAAATTAAACCAATTACGTGCAAAGTTCATCCTTTTTGTTCTTAATATACCTTTTTACAATTAACATGTTAATATCAACTTTAATCATCCATTAAACCCTATTAAATACATTAATCATATCAAAATAGGGTTTCTTAACCATTAATGCATTAAAGTTGATAACTTCCACTGTTTTTGGAATTGCAAGAGGAATTAGGATTCCATTATATTTTAATTACATTCCTCGTTTTCTCCTGATCAAAATACATATATTCTATGTACCAATCCGAGCTACCATTATTTAAATATGATTTTTTCATTAAATTCTTACTTGAACCAATCAGAGGATGCCACATCGTCTCTTTCCATGCAACGCGCATGCTTTGAGAATTAGAACCAAATTACTCTTCTTCCCTAACCTAGGCGCAGCAGCATCCACAAGAGTGCAAAACCAGCCATGGGTTGCAGGTATGCCTAGCCAAACCCAGCCACTCTGGTCAAGAGCTGGGTGGCGCCCCAAGTGCGGTAGAAGGTGGCAGAGCTAGTGGAACCATCGTCGATGGCTTTCGGGTCTGGGAAGAGGAAGAAAAGCCATGCAAAATGCGGCTAGGGTGGTTGTAGCACGGCGTCGAGAGGTTGAAGACAACCCTTCAGTAATTGGACCATTTTCCCCTCTCGTGAGTTAAAGAGTCGGCCACGTAAGTAAGGGCAGAAGAGTAATTTGGTTCTAATTCCCAAAGCAAGCGTGTTGCATGGAAAGATGCGACGTGGCATCCTCTGATTGGTTCAGGTAAGAATTTATTGCAAAATTCATATAGAAATAATGGTAGCTCAGATTGGTACAAATAATATATGTATTTTGATCAGGAGAACATGAGGAATGCAATAAAAATTTAATGGAAGCCTAATACCTCTTGAAATTCGAAAAATAGTGGAAGTTATCAACTTTAATTAATTAATTAATGATTAAGAAACCCTATTTTGAGATGATTAATGTATTTATTAGGGTTTAATGGATGATTAAAGTTTATATTAACATGTTAATTGTAAGAAGATATATTAAGAACAAAAAGGGTGAACTTTGCACGTAATTGGTTTAATTTAGAGTTTCCTGTGCATAAATATGCTTTAATGAGATTTAATGGGCCTTGAAACCCAAATGTTAGTTATTGTGACTCTTAATGGCTTTAATTGTTCAAATTCATGAATAAGGTTGAGATATGATGGTTCAAAGCTATTTTGAGTATAAAGGTTCCTAATTGTGGATAAATACCCTTAATATAGTCATTAGGGTTTTCTAATGGATAAAGGTGGAATTAATGATAAATAGGGTTCATATGTGAATTAGATCATAATGAACTATGAGTTGTTAATCCGGAAGGAACCAAAGATGATAATTAGGCCCAATGATCTTGTCATGAATTAAAAGGATAAAAATGGTAGCTTTAATGTAAAAGAGGCATATCAGACAGAAGTGTGCCTTTAATCTGAAATTAGGGTTAGATGTTGTTAAAAGGTAACCTTAATAGCTTTTGTAAAGAATATATGAGATAATTAGGGTTTGTGAGTAATTGTATAAAATTAGTGTTTAAAATAGTAAAATTGAAGTGAAACCCTAATTGCAATGGAAACCCTAAAAGTGGACTAGAAACCCTAGGAAGCGAACTAGGTTTACTAGATCTTGATGGCATTATCAATGATAGGAAATTATATGCATATTTCAGGATCTCTTTATGTCCTTTCTTGCATATTGGATTTCTTGCATTGGTTGGATTATTTCTATCTCAAATTAGCCTGATAGGTATGTGGTTACACTTATGGTTAATCACTTTAGTTTCACGGTGATTCCCTGATGTTTTATCGGTTGCCTGAAAATAACTTCTTAAGGTTATATGTTGTTCAAAGGTAGCCTTTATATCTTTCAAGAGGAATAGATGAGATAATTAGGGTTTGTGAGTAATTACATAAGATTAGGGTTTAAATTAGTATAAATGAAGTGAAACCCTAATTGTAATGGAAACCCTAAAATTGGACAGAAACCCTAGGAAGCAAGCTAGGTTTCATAAATCTTGATGGCATGATTAATGATAGGAAAATTGGATGCATATTTCAGGATCAACTTGTGTGTGCTTTCTTGGTTTCTTGCTTGGTTGAATTATTTTTGCACTCAAGTCATCTTGATAGGTATGTGGTTAATTATGGTTAATCGCATTAGGTTTCCCGACGAGTTTCCCTGATGATTCATCGCATTGAATGCAACCTACCAGTTTGGATGTTCATACTTGCATGATATAAAGTTACTATGATTATCACAATTGTAAAATAAGTGTGTATTCTCGCACCTACATGTCACCCTGATGGATGATGCAAAAAGGTCAAGTCCAGGAGGGAAGACCAATGGGCACCATGAGAGGTGACCCCAGACACCAAGCTCGGGAATGAGAAGGTGGTCTATGTTGCATGACTAATGGTCACCATGAGAGGTGACTCCAGGTACCAAGCTCGGGATTGAGAATGTGGCCTTAAGTCAATGGCAAAAGAGAAACCCTAGAGGGGGGTATTCTAGGGTTCGGGAAAAAGTGGTGGATAATGACACATTGAAATCGTAATTTGACTTGTTAATTAACTTGATTGTGATATATAGATTGTTAGCCATATCTGTGAAATTTTTGGTGTCCCTACATGCTGGCATATTCCTATATGCTGACCGACGTTTTGTTTGTCTGCGTTTTAGGTACGTATTGAAAAGGAAAAATAGTAAAGTGGCATATTGTGAAATTAAGATATAAAGTGCAAGGAGGATTAGTTAGAATAGAGTCCAGATGTGGATAGAAGTTAGATATCAAAGTTTTTGAAAAAGGTATGCAAAGTTTTATTTTATTCCAACTTTCAGTTTAGTTTGGTAGAATTTCATAGTTATTACTGATTATTTGTTGAACCTTTGATCCTGTTAATTGGGATAATGACTCTGACCTTCGGGTCTCCCTTAGTTGGGGGTTACCAGGAGGCAGGGTCATTACAACTACCATTTTACAAAAAAAATTATTTGTGATGTAGGTATTATATACCTCTGGCAAGGTTAGTCTGTTGAGTTAAAAGGCAAGGAAAAGACCCGATGGGTTTTAAGTAGGCAGATATAAAGAACTAAAGGTTTAGAGTGAAACAACTAGAGGCTCATCAGAATGAGAAAAAATAACTAATGGTTACAAAAATTTGATGGTTAAATCTGTTGGACAAAGAACCAAAGAGAGGAACTATGATTTTTCTTAAGCATCACAAACTGGGGGAATGGAATCAATGGAAGTGAGTATGCAGATGCCAAGTAAAAATGATCTGATGGAAAAGATTTGAAGGATGGTGAAGCGGTGCATTTTGTAGTGGATCCCTTGAGAACTATAGGTTTTTCTGTAGGACAAAGAAGAGATGGCTACAAGAAGTGGGGAAAAGAACCAATGGTAAGGGACCGATGGGTTTGGTGCAACATACCCAGTCAACCTTAAAGAACTGATGGGTCCTCAAGGTGGAGGAACTAATGTTTAGTGACTTGATGTTTTTCTAAGAAGGAATGGTAGTCTAAAGAATCGATGGTGCCACATATACAGATGGGTGGCTAGCTTTTAAGATCATCGAAGAGGAAAAATTCAATGGTTCGGCAGAGCAAGAAAAGAAGAAATGGAGAAAGGTTATGAAAAGGGAGGTTACCATTCACTAACTCCTTTGGTTGTTTTAGTTGTCATGCTACCTATCTCTTTATATGGTTGCTTGGATCTCACCTCATCATGGTCAGGTTGAGTCTTTCATGGTTCTCTTCACTTGTTCTCATTATTCATTGGTGTTCTTGTTTGCGATGTGTCTTATGGTTGTGGTGATGACAGTCAAGTTTGAGGATGATTAGCTTAAAAGTTGGGCTTAGGGTTAGGTTAACAGTCACCAAGGTTGTTGGATAGGGTTAAAAGCTCTGCACTACCTTTACTTCTCGTACGACCAGTACTACAGAAATGGCTTATAACGTCAGTTTTAAAGGCGTCAGTTGTATAAATACACTGACACCTAAAACCTCAAGCGTCGGTTTAATAAAAAAACTGACATCTATCTGTGATGGGTGACCAGACTCGGGTATCGCTTTTATTCAGTGTCAGTTCCCTAATAATAAACTGACGCCTAAAATTAACCGCCAAATCCAAAATTTCCAGTGAAAAAAATTACCTCCAAAATTTAACATATGGCATCGGTTATTAACTATTAAACCGACGATGAAAGGTTATTCGTGAGACAGAAATTGGGCACATTTTGGTCGTCGGTTTTACTACAATGATGACTATGGTCATCAATCGAGAATAATTTTTTTAATCGGCATATGTAGATAGACGTCGGTTTTTTTCTAGTAAAAATCGATGACTATCATTGAGAATAGGTGTCGGTGTGTTTGTAGAACTGACACCTTTAGTTTTATGTGTCAGTTTTTTTATATAACTGACACCTAATGTTAACTTAATAGCACCCGCATGAGCCCGACTCTTCCCCTTTCTCTATTTCATTCATCTCGATTGAGGGTTTAAGCTCCGGCGACGATTCCTCTACTCACTACTCCTGTGGCGCCACTCTCCTCCACTGTCACCATTTGCTGGTCCTCCGGCCGCTGCGCTCCAGGTCGGTCGCCGCATAAGTATGCTCCTACTCCTACTCCTTCTCTCTAGAGCTCCTCTCCGGCCTCCTGATCCTGCTCCTGCTCCTGCTCTTACTCCTACTCCTACTCGTCGTGGTTCGCGTGTTGCTCCGACACCTACCCCTACTCTCCAAGCCGCTACTTTCCTACCCAGGTAGGCCGCTGCCCTTCTTTTTCCTCCACCTCTTCTTCTTCCTGCTCGCTCTTCTTCCCAAATGGATTACAGCAAGGCCATGACCATGTGGGCTGGTCACAGTCATGGCTGTGTTGGCCGACAACGGCCGTGGCTGTGCTGGCCGACCACGGCCGTGCTGCCCTTAGGCAACATGGTTGTGCTGGCTAGTATGGCCGTGGTAGGCCAACACAGCCACGGCCGTGGCCAACCCACATGATTGTGGCCTTGCTTTTATCCATTTGGTAAGGAGGGAGCATGATACATTTGCAATTGAATACTAATGCTTGACCTAATTCTGAAAATTTTGATGCATGTTGAATTAAGATATTAAAACCCTAATACACATTTCACCATAATCTTGAATTAACTATATTTTTGAAATCTTGTGATCAATCTATGTAAGATATTAAAACCCTAATGTTAAATCTCTGATTTTGTAGTGATGTGTCACCCTAACATCTACATGAATCCCTATTGTATGATGTAGATTGATGATAATGCATGAGCTAGTTTGAAATTTTGAAATCAATTATGAATCTCTCCATCCCTAGGTCATACTAATTTATGTGTAATCTTTATCTTGATGATGAACATGCATGGACACTCGAAATGTTGAAATCAATGTTATAGAATGACAACACATGTATTTGTTGGCCTAGAAACCCATCCAAGATTAATCATTAGGAGTAAATCTTGGATAGTCCCCAATTTGGGACTATTCTTGAACACGTAATCTCACTTAGGATGTAAGTGTATAATGTGTATTTGATTTTCAAGAAAATTCCAGTAGCATTTCCCTATTTGTTCTCTAATTACATCTGTACTTGGAGAACATCGGGGAAATGCGGCTGAAATTTTCTTGAAAACCCAATACACATTATACACTTACCAGTGAGATTAGGTGTTCAAGAATGGGATAGGTGGTACACATTTATTATATATAAGAATGACAACACATGTATTTGTTGGCCTAGAAACCCGTCCAAGATTTACTCATTAGGAGTAAATCATGGATAGTCCCCGATTTGTGACTGTTCTTGAACACCTAATCTCACTTTGTATGTAAGCGTATAATGTGTATTTGGTTTTCAAGAAAATTTCAGCAGCATTTCCCCATTGTTCTCTCAGTACATATGTACTTAGAAAACAGCGGGGAAATGCTGCTGAAATTTTCTTGAAAACCCAATACACATTATACACTTACCAGTGAGATAAGGTGTTCAAGAATGGGATAGGTGGTACACATTTATTATATATAAGCATGATAGCACATGTATTGGTTGGCCTAGAAACCCATCCAAGATTTACTCATTAGGAGTAAATCTTGGATAGTCCCCAGTTTGGGACTGTTCTTTAACACCTAATCTCACTTAGTATGTAAGTGTATAATGTGTATTTGGTTTTCAAGAAAATTTTGGCAGCATTTCCCCATTGTTCTCTAAGTACATATGTACTTAGAGAACAACGGTGAAATGTTGCCGAAATTTTCTTGAAAACCCAATACACATTATACACTTACTAGTGATATTAGGTGTTCAAGAATGGGATAGGCGGCACACATTTATTATATATAAGAATGACAACACATGTATTTGTTGGCCTAGAAACCCGTCCAAGATTTTCTCATTAGGAGTAAATCTTAGATCGTCCCTGGTTTGGGACTGTTCTTGAACACCTAATCTCACTTAGGATGTAAGTGGTACACATTTCCCTATTGTTCTCTAAGTACAATGTGAATTACTTTACAATGTCAATGTGATCTTTACAATGTGAATTTTACAATGTGAATTACTTTACAATGTGAACTTTACAATGTGAATGTGAACTTTACAATGTGAGCTTTACAATGTGAATTACTTTACAATGTGAACTTTACAATGTGAATGTGAATTTTCAGATGGCTGAGCATTCTCCTGATGACCATGATGATGATCACCATGAGGGTGAGGACATCTATGCACCGCCTCACAATGTAAGTTTTAAAAATATATCATATATTTATATCTACATGTCCATTTATAGTTATATCCTTTAAGTGTGTTTATTTTGTCAAATTTTAGGTTGATGATGCACATGTACCCTCTGAAGCACATGAGGCACTTGATGAGAAGCACCAAAACGTTGACTAGAGAAGGGGCATCACTATGATGAAGAATTTAACAGCACAAAGGGGTAATGGACCCAAACTTGTTGTGGATTTTGATAATGCAAGAAATGCAATTGGAGTGAATCACAATTTGTTTGTTTCATATCTTGGGTATGTTACTCGTAGCCATTGCAGTTGTAAGATAGATTCTTGGCATAAAGTTCCTAAAGGTAAGACAAATGTAATATGGAAGGTTTTATGCGTGAGTTATTATTAATTTGCAATTCTATTTTGTAGATTACTAATTTTTTGGATACTAGTTAATAGCAATTCCATTTTGTAGAGTATATTTGAATTGGATGAAAAGCTACATCATAAATGTGTGATGAAACATTGTGGGAGAGTCCTAAGGAACTATAGGACAAATCTCACCCGGGAATACATAAACAAAGGTGACAAGAGGAAGAAGACAACCACTGAACAGTGGAACTTCCTGGACCAAGAAGAATGGGACGTGTTTGTTGCTTCAAGACAAACTGATGAATTCAAGGTATTAGGCGTTGTATTCACCTATTCATGATTAACATTTAGTGTTACTAACCAAATCATTAATGTGCATACTAATTAGGTCCTCAGTGAGGCGCAAGAAGCAAGGCGTGCATTGAATGTGCATGACAACACAATGGGTCCAAAGGGGTATGCAGGCATTCGCCAAAGACTACAGGCTGAGTCTACTTCTCAGTCTGCTACTACTCAGGAGTCCTATACTATAGGTAGCACACCTCTGCCTTGCCATGATGTCTGGATAGCTGGGAGGCAAAATAAGAAGGGAGAAATAAGGAAGCCCGCAACTGCTAAGGCGGCTGCAAAAATGGTAAAATACAACTCTTAGAGCAATCGTTCGAATATTGATTATTTGGGGTGTTTACTTAATTACAAATTTTTGTTTTGGCAATTAGCGGGAGATGCACGAGCTGAGGAAATAAGGCAAGTTCATCCCTGAGGGCACAAGGGATGAATTAACAGTTGCTTTGGGTAACCCAGAGCATCCTGGACGTGTTAGGGTTGTAGGTGCTGGTGTGGGTATCAAAGCGATCTTTGGGCCATCCCAGCACAAACATGTCCCAAAAGCGGGACTTTCACAAGAAGAGGTAACCTATTCTTTCTTTATAATGTTACTGTAAAAGAGAATTCAATAATCAGAAGCTAACGTTTCTTTTATCCATGTATAGGTAGATAAGTTAGTTGATAGGAAACTCGAAGAAGAAATGAGCAAGTGGTAGGCATCTCTGACTGCCACTCAGCAAACAGTAGTTGTAGCATCCCGCTCTACTCCTACTGCAGAGGTTGGGAGTAATCTTGTAGACCCACCACCAGGCGCATACGCTGTAAGTATTTTTATGACATAGTAACTAGTCTTTTAAAGATGATATGTTTTCAAGATGATATGTATATATGTATATAACATTCTTCACACAAAAATTTGTAGGGGTTGAAGCCATGCCGTCTAAAAAGTAAAGAATTTGTCATTGCAGAGGCATCGGCTTACCCATCCCAACCAGGGGAAATGTTTCATGGGTCTCCATTACCAGCTGGTTGGGTTGGTGTGAGCCCGGTACATATATTCCCCAATTGGATGGATCTTCCATTGCCATATGCCCACCCAAATTGTGAAACGCTTGGTGAGGCAGAAGGTGGAGTGATATTGTGGCCAAAAGAGGATGTCCTCTATACTGAAACTATATGGTAAATTTACATTACGTTAAATTCTTAGTGTGTGTATATGATGTCAATTGATCTGAAATTATATATATATATATATATATATATATATATATAGGTTAAAAAGAAGACACCCAGAGCATCTAGGCATCCACCTCCACCTCCTACATTACCAGGTTGGGTTCCACATGACCTACCTATCTCGTTAGGTCCTAATTGTAGGGGTATGGCAATATGGTTAGGCGAACATGATATAAATTTCCCTATAATTGTTTCTATAGATGCGGATGCTGCAGGACAATCATATGAAAGCAAACTATTTATACAAGATATTTTGGAGTTGTTTCGATATGATTGGCTGAATACATCTATGATAGAGCTATGGATAAGGTGAGATCTTCTTTATACATCCATATACCTTGTGTAGGATCTGGTGATCTGGTTTCTTATTTATTAATGCATACGTAATACATGTTTTGCAGCTACATAGACAAGATATGTATAGATTTTTCATTCAAACATGTAGGATTTTTGATTCCATCTTTGATTAATCTAGTAGCTAAAGACCCTCTGTCAGTTCAACAATACTTCTGTGATGCTTTTACAAATTTTACTCAAAATAAGAAGATGGTGATAATAGCTCCATTCAATGTGGAGTAAGTTTACTTTGCTTATAATTTGGACTTAAGAAAATTACATTTTTATTGTGGATTTTGAGCTATTAATTTTTAACTTTTTTACCTCTAGTGGTATGCATTGGGAGTTACTGGTTATTGTCCCCGAGATGTTCACTGTATATTATCTAGATCCTAAGGGGACTAAATTGAATTCAAAATATGGACACAAAATGAAAATGGCATTATTCCAGTGAGAAATATTTTATTTTCATATCTCTTAACATATGTTATTACATTACTATTTAATTATGCAATGTACTGTGTTACATTAACATGTAGGGGTTTAGATGAGTTCAAAAAGGCTAGAGGAAAGGTCCCCAAGAAAAAGAACCTGCCAATAATTTGGAAGAACGTGGAAGTAAGTTCCCGACTGCAATGTATATATTACTTATGTGAACAATGCTTAATTAGTTGTATTTTTTAATATTTTGTATGTTTCAATTTATAGTGTGCTACACAAGACAACGGATGGGAATGTGAATACTATGTGATGTGATTTATGCACATGCTTATCAAATATGCCACAGTGGACATCGATACCATTCTTGAGGTATTATATATAGTCTCATTAGATAATATGAAATATATCAATCTTATTTATATATTATTAATTATATATATACATCATTCTCTTTGCAGGTGTTTAAAACTGACTACACTATAGGAAAGGCCTTACCAGATGTACATGCTCCCTATACTATGGAAGAATTAAATGATGTAAGAGAAGAATGGGCAACAACCATACAAGTAGTGGGGGTTTTGACATATAATTGAGATGTTGATAGTGAATAATGACTAAAGAATGATATTTTGTAAATGAATTTCTGAATTATAATATGTGTGAATGTTTCTACATGTATGAATGTTTCTACATGTGTCTGAATGTTTATGCATGTGTGAATGTGAAAATGAATGAAAATGTTGGCTGCTATATGAATGTTTCTACATGTGTGAATGTGAAAATGAATGGAACTACAGATTGCTACATGAATCTTTCTACATGTGTGAAAATCAAATGGAACTGCAGGTTGCTAAATGTGTGAAAATTAATGTTGTTAATTTTGCAGGTTTGTGGCCTGTTGTTGGTTGATATCAATGGATGTCATAAAACCTACAGTTCATAACTGAACTACAGGTTTCTCATCCTACGACCAGCCACAACAGGTCTGCAGACTGACAGAAAAAAAAACATGAAATAGGCGTCGGTTATTTGTTTAAAACCGACAACAAATGATTACAACGTCGGATACATAATTATAACCGACGCCTAATGCATGTGATGTAGCATAGATTATCAATAATAAATCGACACTGATGGTTCTGGCGTCGGTTTCCCTACTAGTAACTAACATCAATTTCCCTAATGAGGCTAGACACCATGGCCGTGCTGGCTAGCACAGTCGTGGCAGCGGGCCAGACACCACGGCCGTGCTGGCCAGCACAGCCGTGGCAGCGGGCCGGACACCACGGTCGTGCTGGACAGCACAGCCGTGGTAGCAGGTGATATGGCGTCAGTTATCACTAATAAACCGACGCTGATAATGCCCCAGATGGCGCCCTTTCTATGGCGTGAGCGTTTATGGCGTCGGTTTCAAAGCTAACAACCGACGCCTATACCCCTCTGCTGGTGCGTTTTCGGTGGCACGCGAAGGGTTGTGGCGTCAGTTTGAGAACCGACGCCTAACGATTGGCCTTTTAGCGGCGCCCACATAGGTGTCGCATTAAAATCGACACTAAAGGCCGGTTATGTACTACTGGACTAATAAAAGGTGAGAGGGTTGGGCCCTTTTGCTTTTATGTTAGTAGTATTTTAGTGAGGTGAGTCCCAGTGTGCCCAAAAGATCCTGATCGTATGACTCTATACATGATTTGAATGTTCATCTGACTAAGATCTGATGACCCATCCTCAGTACAAACCATCACATCTAAGAGCCAATTGCTCATCTATGAAATTCTAGTATCTCCTAAGCTATCATATGATGGTTTATCATACATTGAAATACGATTGATGAGAAGAGAAAGTTGATGGATTTACTATAGATCCTAGAATGCTCTAAGGTGTTGTTTGAGTTTCCTTAATCTTCCAATGGCTTGGAAGTGGACATGAAGGAATTTATGGATGTTCAAGTTTCCAAGGATATTAATCATCTAATGGTTTTGACTGCTTGGTAATATGATGGCTCTTCAATTTTGCAGATCCTATGGGTGTACTAACTTGTGACATTTTGACGGATCATGTAATGGAATGACAGTTAGACTCATGAGTATTATTCTATGTAATTTAAAGATTAGGAAATAGGGTTAATTTCTTAAGAAAATTTCTAACACTAAGGTAGAACCTTAGTTTTGCGTTGAAAAAATATAGTTACTAGAAGAATGAAACAAACCAAAATTGAAAAAAATATGTAAAAGAAACCCTTGGGTTTCCTTCCAAGAATCACTAATTTATAGTCTTTAGATTGACTATCACTTGATTTGGATCAATCTGTAACGTCTGGGCCCACTGCCCTAGGCTCTAGTAGAGTTTCAGGAATGATGACTGGCCCCATAGATCACCACTATCCTTAACTGCGCGCTTTTCCCACACTCATACACAAGCCAGGGTCAACTTCCCGACTGGTCACCTATCATAGTACTACTCCAAGCTGAGAACACTTAACTATGGAGTTCTTTAGTGATGGGCTCCCAGAAAAGGAGGTGCACCTTGGTGATATGGGTAGTCCAATCATTCCTTATAAGATCTTTTTATCTGAGGCCTCAAATCCTGGGATGTTACAATCTCCCCCACTTAAACTCTTGACGTCCTCGTCAAGGCTCAACTATAAGGCCTAATAATCTCTTCCCCATTTCAGTGCAGACCCACAATGGCCCATGGACACCAAGCTCCCGATCACGGAATACTAGCCCAAGGGTGGCTACGTCAACATGGACAACCCTTTCCTACATGCCTGGACTGCATAGCTCAAGACTGGCATGCCATGCCCATGTGGGCTCCACCTACTGGAGGGAAATTGGCTCTGATACCATTTGTAATGGCTGGGCCCACTTCTCTAGGCTCTAGTAGAGTTTCAGGAATGATGTCTGGCCCCACAGATCACCACTAGCCTTAACTGTGAGCTTTTCCCACACTCATGCGCAAGCCGGGGTCAACTTCCCGACTGGTCACCCATCCTAGTACTACTCCAAGCTGAGCACGCTTAACTATGGAGTTCTTTAGTGATGGGCTCCTAGAAAAGGAGGTGCATCTTGGTGATATGGGTAGTCCAATCATTCCATATAAGATCTTTTTATCCGAGGCCACAAATCCTGGGATATTACACTTTCAGACTTCTTTTGGTGGTATAGGTGGGGGATCCTCTAAATGAAGTTATGATCTTCTTGTGAGCACTTTCTCTTCATAGTACCTCTTCACTCTATGTCCATTCACCTTGAATGTCTCAGTCTTTTCTCTATGAATTTCCACCATCCCTGTTGGATACATCTTTGATACAATGAAGGGACCATACCATCTTGACTTTAGCTTCCTCAAAAAGAATCTAACTCTTGAGTTGAAAAGGATAACCATGTTCCCTTCAGAAAAATCTTTCCTCTTTATGTGGGATTCATGACACACCTTGGTCCTCTGTTTATAGATCCTTGCATTTTCTTAAGCATTGAACCTAAGCTCCTCTAGTTCTTGTAACTGAAAAAGCATTTTCATTCCTACTAATTTTGAGTTCATGTTTAGGAATTTGATCACCCAAAAGGCTTTGTTCCAATTCCTGTGATAGGTGGTAAGACTTACCATATATTAGTGTATAGGGAATGGTTCATATAGGTGTCTTGTAAGCAATACAATATTCCCATAGGGCATCATCCAACTTCCTACACCAATCTTTTTTGTCTTCCCTATTGTCATTTCCAGTATTTGCTTTATCTGTGTATTAGATACCTCTACCTAGAGAGAGGTATGCGGGTAATAGGAGGTGTCAAGCTTGTGTGTTACTCCATACTTCTTTAGTGGTGCCGTAAACTGTCTTTCAATGAAATGGGATCCCCTACCACTGATGATGGTGCATGGGACCCCAAATCTAGGGAAGATAATCTTTTCAAACATTTTGATCACATGCTTTGATCACAGGATGGGGTAGTTGTCACTTCTACCCATTTTGACACATAATCCACTGCCACTAGGATGTACTAGTTACCTCTAGAATATGGGGGCAGTCCCATATAATCAATCCCCTAAACATAAAAAATCTCTACCTCAATCCATTCCGACATGGGGATTTCATTTCTCCTTGTAATGTTTACTATTAGTTGATACTCCTTACAAGTCTTTACAAATGTTTGAGATTCCTTGAATAAAGATGGCCAATAGAAACCAGATTCCAGAATTTCAGTTGCGGTCATGTCTTTGCCTTAATGTCCTATGTAAGGTGAAGAGTGACATTCTTTGAGAATTTGAGGCACTTTCTCTTCTAGTATGCAATGACGACATAGATTCTTGACACATCTCTTAAATAAGAGAGGGTCTTGGAGTGGTAATTCTTCAATTTGAGAATAAGTTTTTCATCTCATTATGTGTGATAATAGACAGTAGTTGTTGGTAGGCCAGCTAGTTACATATGTCTGCAAACCATGGTTGTCACCAGCTACAATGATTTTCAATAATTTATCATCTACTACATTCTTTGTCCTTTTCTTGTTAATTATGTCATGGTCAAACTCTTGAAGTAGAAGAGACCATTGGAAAAGCCTAGGTTCAGTGTCTTTCTTTTGCATGAGATATTTTATTGCACTGTGATCTGTGACCACTTTCACTTTTAACCCTACCATATATGATCTAAACTTGTCAAACGTGAACACTATCGCTAGAATTTCTTTTTCTATGGTCTATAGTTTACTTAAACCTCATAGAGAGTCTTTCTAGCATAGTAAATCACATGATTCTTTTTGTCTTTCTTCTATCCAAACACAACCCCCACCGTGAAATCCTTAGCTTCAAACATTTCTTTGAATGATAGCCCCTAGTCTGGGGGTTGTAGAATAGGTGTGGTGGTGAGAGCTTTTTGAAGGGTTTCAAAATCCTTGAGACAATCATTTGATAAACTGAACTCCGCATCTTTTATGAGCATATTCGACTGGGGTTTATCAATCTTGGAAAAGTCTTATATAAATATCATGTAATATCATGTATGTCCAAGAAAACTCCTCACTCCTATTATGAACTTAAGGGGTGGAAGTTTAGATATGGCTTCCACCTTACTTACATACACCTCTTTCCCTTCTCAAAAACTTTGTGTCCCAACATTATCCCTTCCTGGACAATAAAATGGCATTTTTCCCTATTTAGAACTAACTTCTTCTCTTCATATCTCTATAGAACTTTAGACAATTCCTCTAGATAGTTGTTGCAATCATTTCCTCAGAGAGATAAATCATCCATGAAAACTTCCATGATATCTTCTAGGAAGTCATAAAAATAGAGACGGTGCACCTTTAAAATGTCGCAGGTGCATTACATAGACCAAACGACATTCTTCAGAAATCATAGGTGTCGTAGATACATATGATAGTTGTTTTCTCTTGATCGTTGGGATGGATGGGGAATTGATAGAATCTAGAGTATCCATCAAAGAAATAAAAGTATGATCGGTGAGCTAAACATTTCAAGACCTAATCTATGAATGGTAATGGGAAATGTCACTCTTAGTGGAAACATGCAGTTGTTTATGATTGATGCACACGTGCCAACCTATTACAATTCATGTTGATACCTTCCCTCCATTTTCCCATTTTATGACAACAATTCCTTCTTTGTTTGTCATAACATGTATTGGTCTTACCTAGTTGTTATCATTGATTGGATATATAATTCTTGCGACATGCCATTTTATCACTTACTTGTTAACCACTTACCTAAGCATTTGATTCAGCTTTCTTTGCATTTGATCTAGGGGTTTAGTAGTTTCCTCTTGATTTATCTACTGCCTGCAAACAACTGGACATAATCCTTTGATGTATTCTACTAAATATCCTATTACCTTTATGTGGATCTTGAGTTCATTTAACAACTTCCCCTTTTGATCTTTTGTAAGGGTAGAGATGATTAATGGATTTCTCTCCTCATCATAAAGAAACTCATATTATAGACCTTCAAGGAGTTGTTTCAACTCTAGCTTGGGCTTTAGTGCTTCCTTCTCCTCGGGTGTTTGTTCTAGACAGTCATATTTTTTAGTTTCCATTATTCCCTCCTCATCATCATTGTATTCTTCTTCCGGATAGTTTAAATAATTAAGAATTTAGACAACTTTTGGGTCCTCAATACTAGGATCTGGGTTGTTTAGGGCCCAAATTAATGGATTAACTATGGCATTTTCTTATTGTACTTCTTCACAGAATTGATAGTAGTTATCCATAAAATCAACTAACTCAAGGAGAGATGATCCTCTCATGAAGTCTTGTACATGGAAGCCAATGTGATCATTTCCTACTTGGATGGTGATAATCTTTGATTCGACATCAATTAGCACTCTTCCATTGGAGAAGAATGGTCTTCCAAAGATCATCAGGAACATTGGATCTTCCACTATATTGATCACAACAATATCCCATGGGTTAAAGAATCATCCAACACGGATTGGGACATCTTCCACAATTCCTACTGGCTTTTTGAGTGTGTGGTCAACTAGTTGAATCCTCATTCTATTTTGTACCATATCAATAAGTCCCAGCCTCTAAGCTAGAGTAAGGGGAAAGAGACTAATGCTTTCTACCAGATCTGCTAGTCCTTACCTCACTTCATGTTCTCTAACATTAAAAGGAATTGTGAATGCCATTAGATCTTTCTTCTTTGTGGGCATCTTTGCTTATACAAAAACATTGGACATTTTTTTCTACTCTTAGTATTTCTTCCTAGTCTCCTCACCTTCTCTTCATAATAAGATCCTAAAAGAACTTGGCATAGGTCGGCATCTCCTTGATGGCATCCAAGAACGTTACATCAAGGTGTAGCTTCTTTGTAGTTGCCAAAAACATCTCATATATCTTCTGCAAGTGGGACTTGATTAGCTTATATAGGAAAGGATCTCTCAGAGAGTACAGATCGTTATATGTGAGGGCCTCTCAGAAGGGTTGGATTTCTTATCGTTTGTAGTTTTATTTCCTTTTCCCTTTTCTTTGGTTTTGTCCTTCTTGGTATACACTTCCTCCTCATGTGGTTCTTCTATTATAACTAGTTTAGGCTATGATTCAGTGTTAGAGTTTCCTTCTTTAATAATCATATCTTTGAGATATTTTTAATATTTCCAAAATAAATAGTGTCCATTTTCACACTCTCAGTGTTAGAGGGTATCTTTCCCTGTGGGTTTATAATTAACTCTGACAACTGTGCTAGTTGTTGATCAATCTTCTTTTGGTGGGTGTGCATGTCATCCATTTGAGTTGTCACACCTCCCAACTGAGTCTGCATTGCATTTAAGACACTCATGTTGGTGATAACACTTTAGTATAATTGTGCATTCACTATGGCTTGTGTTTTTGCAAACTCAAAAAGCTCAGACATAATGTTTAGTTGGCTATTGTTTTTGTTCTGACTCTGATCTTGGCTTGGCCTATTTGAGTTTCTATTCTGATTTTGTCCTTGTCCTTGACATTGATAATTATTTCTATTTTGTCAGTAACTTGTAGAACGGGTGAACATAGTTTGTCCCCCGCATCTCCCAAATCCAGGTGGTCCTTTAGACGGGTTGTTTAACTAATGGTCATTCTCAGTAGCATATTTGTTTCCATAGTTGAAACCAAGGTGATCTAGTCTCTTAAAGTTAGCATAAGAAACATTTTTAGCAACTTATATGTCACTATCTTCCTCTAATTGAGTATAGATGTAGTTATCAACACCATGGCCTCACTCTCCACATGTTTCACACTTCATGACCATCTCAGATTTTCCTTTTCCCTTTCCTGTAGTGTCCTTCAGGTGCTTCACATCCAAGGCAATCTTTTAAATCAAGCAGTTATAGTCTCTAAAGCTTAAGATTAATAAATAAAACCTTCATAAGATATCTTCTTTGTTGTACTTATATCATTTTCTAGGCTAGCTTGAAATGCTACCATGTTATTGATGATTCTCATGGTCTTCTT
The DNA here is from genome assembly GCA_963693085.1 of Alisma plantago-aquatica. Classification (NCBI taxonomy): domain Eukaryota; kingdom Viridiplantae; phylum Streptophyta; class Magnoliopsida; order Alismatales; family Alismataceae; genus Alisma; species Alisma plantago-aquatica. The sequence continues at coordinate 578,910,335 of OY856412.1, read as the reverse complement.
TGGGTTTTTGCCAAGGAAGTCACTACCTGCAGTGGCATTCAACAAGGCCCTTTCAGCAGAAGTAAGCCCAACATAAAAAGTAGTAACTAGAAATACTTTATCATAGTTATGGTGGGGGTAGTTCCTATGTTTCTCTTGGAGTCTTTACCATGCTTCATAAAGATTCTCTCTAGCCTTCTGCATGAAGTTAGTGATTTTGTGCCTATTTCTGAGTGTTTTCTCCACTAGGTAGAACTTAGTCACAAAAGTGTCTGTCATGGGTTCCTATCCATTAATGGTCTTGTCAGGTAGCACTAGATACAAAGACAATGCTTTATCCCTTAGAGACAAGTTAAATGTATTGCAATATATCACCTCTTGTACCACCTTTTCATCATGATGGTGTCACAAATGATTTTAAAGGTGTCCAGATGGTGGCAAGGGTTCTCATCTCAAGAATCGCCTCCAAATATTTTGTTCTAAATCATGGTAATTACCACATGGTTTGGTTTGAAATTCAGAGCATTGAACCTAGGGATGATGACTAGGCAGCTACATTCATTGGCATGTGTAGTGGACAATTCTTGAAGAGAAGGGCCTCCATCATCATCATCGTCATCATCATCATTGTTATGGTTATCACTGTTGTTGTCCTCGTTGTTGTTGTTTTCATTTCTTTCATTACTCCTTGATCTAGGATGATGACCTTCATCATGATGTTGTCCTTCATGCTCCTCATCATGAGATGGTATTCATGAGATGGATTTTCAGGTCCTACGTTAGAGAGGTATTCCTCATTTTCAAACTTAGGCTCTGGTTGAAATTGCTCAATGCTTGGATTTTAGTTACCATTTGGTTGGCATCCTCCCCTACAAGGAGGCATGTTGATTGTAGGTGGGCGGTTGTTTTCCCTATCTACTTCTATGATACCTAAACAATTCACATAGTTGAGTTAGAAACTCGATGTGTGAAATGAAGTATTTGAGATAGTTAGAAGTTATGGATTTTACTAGTGTATTCAAGTCTATTGCTAGACTTGAGGTACGAGTGTATGGTGAGTTGACTCAGAGATTCATAACCGTACCAGTTTTCTTGTCCTCCACAAAGGCACCAGAAAGTTGACCTTCCTAAATCACACATCCAAAAAATTATGAATCTAGAGTAATTGGATTCTTAAATTTGTAACTCGACACTCAAGCCCCCAAAATTATTATATAGGGTCCAATGTAGTAATTCATGGTTGATCTAAAGGGACAAGGAGTGGTGTGTGTTAAGAACGTAGAATCTTGGCTCAATTACACCATTCAAAGAGTGAGATTAGGTTTGGTGTTCCTTAGGGAATGATGTGACTCCCACCAATCAAATGGAGAAAAACAAGAAAAACAAAGCAAGAAGTAAAACAAGAGAACAAGTAAAAATAAAAAAGTGATATATCAAGTAAGGATGGGAACTTGGATTGGGTTTCACCATCTAAGGTCTCTCACCAACATGAAATACTCACATCCATTGTATACTATTAGCAAGATTACAAGCAATCATTATATATGTCAAATTCCCTCCTCTCTCTCGACCATAGGATAGATCTAGATTATGATGTTATCTCTCTCTCTCAAGATGGAAAAAAACAATGACAATATAACCATATGACCATTAGATTAGGCATTCCAACATTCTCATGCTTCGTACAACTCCACAACTTTTAGATAAGGTTAGTATTACTCTTTTGACTCACTAACAATCAAACATCACATGATGGTAGCTAATCATACAAGTGAAGTGTTAAGACCAAGAGTATATTGATAATTATTACTAAGAGCATATATTAAAATGGATGTAAGTATTTACATGTTGGGAGAGCCTTAATATCTACTCCAAACCCAAGAAATATGTTTAGTCGATCATGTTGATGATCAACATTACATATTTACAAGTAGTGAACAACATGAGTGTGATAGGTACAGGAGATTAATGGAAGAGATGAAAGAAGGGGCAGCTGCAGGAAGAAGGGGACACACCAATAGTGTCCTAATATATCCAAGGTCGAAATAGTGTCTCCCTAATCTGGGGATGATGTGGCTATGCTGTGGATGTGATCCTAATTCTCCTTCTATTGTTGAAGAGGCCAGAGCAACCGAAGACAGGTGGCTAGCGAGGTCCTTAGAGTCTCATCCTTTACACTTCACAAATTGATGGATGATTTGTTTGCTAGAAAGATGCTAGATGGAGATGGCTACAATAGAGCGTCTGTGTTGGGTCAGGGTCACGACCCCATTCTTGGTGCCCCATGCACCCTATTTATATCCCATATCAGGCATTTATTACTTGCACTGTAAGTTTTCCCATACAACATGTGTCTCAAGAAATATGTGTAACTAACTCGAATGACTATTCTATATGGTCATCAGATCTTTGAGTGCATAGCCATCCCATGGATTTATTTATGGCCAAGCCTAGAAACCTAACATCTTGAGCCATCAGATATTTGGAAACTAGTGGATTCCCTTGGTGTGATTACCCATGGTAGATCATAAGTTCATTTACTCGTTCATTCATCAGTTCTTTGGTTTTGGTAGACCATTGGATCCATGAGGGTCGATGTCTAGTGACAGGTTTAGGGGAAGATCCAATGGGCTTCCTACTATTGGAATTTGATGGTTGTTCTAGGTGGCTTTCTTGGTCTGAGTTATGGGTTCTTGACATCCAATGGCTTCATAACTTTCTTGGATAAAAATTAGCTATCACTAAACCAATGGCAAGTTTTTGGATTCAAGGGTACCTTGGCCTTTGTCAGTTTAAGGGAAGTGATGGGTGCCCTACCTCCATAGTTAAGAACATGTTTCTTCAATTTCCTGCATGGAAAATAGTAGTTACCTTTAAACCAAGCCTTAAGTGGTATCCATGCATAAAATGGTAGAACCTTAATGTGAGCCAGATCAACAATGAAAAAATTAGGGGTAAACTAGGGCATGAAATATACACAAAATTTAATGATATCACTTCCTTCAACCCAAGTCTAATTAATGAGTTCGTCTTTATCTCATACACTAAAGTGTTGGGTTTTTCCCACTCTTCACATAATTATTTAACAACTAGATTATCTCTAAAGTTACCATCCATGTAACCTCTATATGGAATATTCTAAACCTTCTATCTAACAGTACTAACCCCCACTTTTTTCATTTGATGCCATGATTATGTATGTTATAGTTATGTCCTTAACATCTCTTATGTATCTTCATACTTCAATTTATAAAACAACATTTTCCTTAAAGAATTCAAATTTAAGATCACTACACAAAATATCTTTTCTCCAAGTCATGTAACTTGTGCAAGGATCAAGCTTTTCTCTTCACACCGAATTCTTACATTTCTCAAAGTTTTTGAATACATGTAGCTGTTGGTACGTATGCCCATAGATAAAGTCATGTGATGATTGTAATGGGATACTTTGTAAATGATTTGAATAAGAAAGGCAATTTTTGATCTATATGTTTTAACTATTTCTGAGATGATAGTGTAACATGATAGATGTCTAAAGAATTGTTTTACTCAATGACGTATGCTTTTAGGTTAAGGACCTAAACGATGAGATCATATGGATGTTAAGAGTATACATTCTTGTTTAGTCCCTAGTCGGTTGTTATTGTGGAAATAACCATAGATATCAATAACACTAAAGACTAGATTGTGTGTTGGTTGATGATAGAATCTCATTAGTCATGATATAGTGATATCATACTAAGCACATAGGTACTTGTTAGAGAACAAGTGTACCGAATAGACCCACCATGAGAGTGACACATGGAACCATGATTTGGTAGTCACAGTTAGGTCTCACAGTTATGGTGGTGAGTGTGATTCTTCGACCTAAAATCACTACACTCAACACATGTCGTTAGGTACACTTTGACATCATCAAACACAATCCTAAAACATGGTTTGTTATAAAGGTGATGATTGGGTGACTTTGACACATGGGGCTTTTGAGGGGTGAGTGATAGATATGGGATTTGTCCCTCCTTAGGGAGTTTGATGTCCATGGCCACTTGATGAGTAGGAATGAGAAAGGCATGCGCATGCATGTGTGAATCAATATGTGATATTGATGTCACACACATCTCACCCAGTCTGCTTTGAGATCAAGGAAATGGATGAACATTGAAAGGATGACTGTACGATTCCTTGAGTTCATTCAGGACATTAGTGACAAAAGAATTATACATTCACTGTAACACCATTCATGGATTGTAGGATTGAAGGTTGTTCTCCAACTTTCTATTTCACTTGGGTAGCACTGATGTGTCACTAGGCACAGCTCTTTGATTGTGAAGTCATAAGTGTTATGGACTTTCACTGCCAACGTGAAATGGACTTGCAGGGTCACACACATAGGATTTAACCTGGAAGAGGAGTTTATCCACAAATGATGTTTAGATTGATTACTAAAGGAGTTTATTAGTTCAATTAAACACTTAGTTGATTGATAGCTCAAAATCATAATGTTCAAGGTGTTGGACCAATTGATTAGAGTATCAGATTGATTGAAACTGCAATTGACTAATTTTGCACAGTCTGCACTCCCAACCAATCGACTCATATGATGAATCGATCGGCTCAGGTTGGTGAACTGATTGGCTCAAGTGGTGAGTTGATCGACTCATGTGTCAATGAAATGACCTGCTCAATTGTTTAACCGATCGATTCGTGTGACCAACCAAGATTGTTTGGAAAGTCAGAAGACTATTTTGCAAATACAATTTGTTTCACTTGTACAAATTTGATTTGGATAAGGATTAAAATTTGATTAGTTGGAAACAAATATGAAAGTCAATTTGATTTGAACCAGGATCACAAACCAATCGTCTTAGAAGTGAACCGATTGGCTCAGGTGTTCCAAACGATCGGTTCAGGTGTGAACCGATCGGTTGAGGTCACCAACCGACCGGTTCAGGGTTGAAACGATCGGTTCAGCTGGCGTAGTTGGTTGTTTTGTGGAAAATCTCAAACCCTTGTACTCCTACTTTAATCTCGCATTTCCCGGGGTAGAGAACCTTGTCCCATGACCCTCCTATATATAGGGGTATTGGGGGCTTCTCAAAATACAACTCAGAATGTCAGTTGCTCTGTAAAATTGTCGTTCTCTCTAGTTGTGCTAACCGAGAGAGCCCGAGCAAGTGCTACCCTATAAGGGAAGAACAACAAGTGAAAGACAACTGTAGAAAGGCAACTGGTTGCAGGAGAGTTTATCGGTGACTAGTATGCCGACAGGAGGGTACGACTCCTTCTGTTTCCTAGTGGTACAAGGAGATCGGAGTTCCAGGTGGTCCGTGTGGACTACTACAGAGGTAGGAGACTTCTGCCGCTCAGAGGACAGCTGTCAATCCCGACAGTCCCGGTGAGACCAGGAGTTGCATGGATACCGTCCAAGACCATAGGTGAAGACCGTGCAAGCCATGAGGTAACGTCGCCGAGCAAGCCTTGGGACAAGGTACGCCTCTACAAACCATCCTTCCTAATGTATAGATGTTGACGTGATTCCTTTATTCTGGGTTTGGGAGAAGAAAATTTTTGTTTCCGTTGCCTTCTCTGTCTCCCCTAAAACCCAATAGTGGTATCTGAGCCACGTCAACTTCTCTATACTTTAGGATTATCAATGTGATCAATTTTGGTTTGTCGTCTTTATTTATTGCATACGATGCAAATAAAATTGGCTTTATGCATGTCCAATCCTAAATCCACAAATTCCAATATACATATATTATGTGTAATATGAATTCAATCAATACACGTCACCTTTAAATGAGTTTTTTGGTGGATGTATAGCATGGTTATGGCCAATAAACCCTATGTCTGTGTATGGATGTATGTGGTTGCTTGCATCTCAGTCTACGCACTGATTCCCTATCTCCTATTCCTGATGGAGATAACTCGAGATTTCTTTCCTACCTTTTCTCCCCCCCGAATATAGCTCGGGGTTTCCTTTTTTCAAATGTAAAATAGGATAGATTTTTATTTCTTGTTATGTCAAATAATGGAGGAAAATCTGACAACAACTGAGACGATCGATTCAAGGTGAGAACTGATCGATTGGCAATCAAGATGAGTGGGTGGCGACCTGAGGAGATGCATGACGACCAGTGAACCGATCGGATGGAGGTTCCATTCGATCAACTGGTGGCACTTAACTGACCGGCCTGATGGCGAGCCGATCAATCATGGAGATGAGTTGATCAAACCCAAAATAGTGAAGCAAAAAGTTCATCTTGTATAGGTTGCATGTGATGTGGACCTAGATGACTGTGATTCCTCTTGGCTCGAGGAATCACATTAGGATGGACATAATCATTGCTTTTATTGTTTTGCATGTTTTCTGTGGGATATAGCATGTATATAATACTTACTATATTGTCATGATTGGATATGTATATGTACCTATAAAAAACAAATCTCTCATTAAATATTAAAGTTTTAGATGCCTTCCAAATGTGACACACGTGAAAAGCTTGATCGGGCAAGTGTGGGCACGCCCTAGCATGGTGCACCATCTATGTTGTGGAAGCATGAACGATGGATATGTGGGTCTACCCTAGTAGGGTGCATATTCATCGTGTTGTATTTGGGTCAGACTTAACAAGGTGACCTAGATAGGATCTAGCACCTTGAGGCATGGAGGTGATCATGGCAAGGAGTTGCATATGACATCTTGCAAGAGTTGCATATGATGCAATTGGCAAAAGTTTCCTACCTGGAAGATCTAAGTTGTGGGTGACAGCTCTAGCTGGTCCACGACTCAGAGGATTTCAGGATCTTGACCCACTAGGAGATTGTACGTTGCAATCTTCCGAATTGATGGTAAGGGCTGTCAATTTGAATCAAAATAGTGGGAGCGGTAATTAATTAAAGGCCTAATTAACTACTATCAAATTTTATTCAAATCAAATCAAAAGGAGTTTTTAAAATTGCAATTTTCTCTTGTAAAATGGCAAAAGAATCATCTTGTAAAATGGGCAAATTAATTGAGAATAAATTCCATAACTAGTTGGGGATCATGAGAAGTGTTCTGCACAATCTAGATATACCGATAGCCTTTGAATCCACTCCATGTATACTTAGTGTGTTGTTTGAGAAGAAGGATAGTTCATTGATGAAGATCAATGGAACAAACTCCAAGGACAAAGGTGAGGGACAGAAGGGTTCTCTCACCAAACCAATGTCAGAGTCTTCTGCATGGAAAGGATGGAAGGAATGATGGAAGAAGAAGCGAGAGATAGAGATCTCTACTTCTGGTGTATACGTGATAGAGATTAACTTTACTACTTCTTTGTCATGGGTACTTGATACCGGATGTTGATCTCACATTTGTTCAAATGTGAAGGATCTTAAGAGAAGTAGGCCTTTGGGCAAAGGTGAGGTTGAACTATGTGTTGCCAATGGGGCAAGAGTTGCCGCCAGTGCCGTAGGAACCTATGAGTTAACTCTACCTAGTGGGCTAATAATAGAGTTGAAGAACTGCTATTATGTACCTGCCATAAATAGGTATATTATTTCCATCTCTTGTTTGGACAAGGATGGTTTTGAATTTCTTATTAAGAATGGAAAGTGTTCTATTTCAAAAGATGTGATCTTTTATGGTAGTGCCCCAATGTCTTATGGTCTATACTTGATAGATATAGATACAAGTGTATACAACGTAAACACCAAAAGGCAAAAACTCAACAACTCAAACAAAACGTATCTTTGGCATTATCGTCTAGGGCACATAAATGAGAAACACATTTCTAGACTCCATTAAGATGGTTATCTAGACTCTTTTGATTATGAATCAATAGAGACATGTGAATCTTGTTTGCTGGAAAAGATGACCAAGACTTCATTTTCAGGTAAAGGTGAGAGATCTAGTGATCTATTAGGACTCATACATATTGATGTATGTGGGCCTTTTAGAACTAATGCCAGAAATTGGTATCAGTACTTCATTACCTTCACTGATGACTTCAGTAGGTATGGCTATGTGTACCTGATGAAACATAAGTCAGAAACCCTTGAAAGGTTCAAGGAATTCATGAATGAAGTACAAAACCAACTTGGTAAAAGTATTAAAACACTTCGATCTGATCGAGGTGGAGAATACTTAAGCCAAGAGTTTGAGGACCTTCTGCGAGCCAGTGGTATCATATCACAATGGACTCCTCCTGGAACACCACAACATAATGGTGTGTCTGAAAGAAGGAATCACACTTTGCTGGATATGGTGCGATCAATGATGAGTTTTGCTGATCTTCCGATTTCCTTCTTGGTTCATGCTCTTGAAACCGCCACGTTTACACTTAACCGAGTACCATCTAAATCGGTTCAAAAGACACCATATGAGATATGGCACGGGAAGCCTCCCGATTTGTCTTTTATTAAGATTTGGGGTTGTGAGGCTTATGTCAGAAAAATGTTTCCTGGTAAGCTTGGACCCAAGTCCGATAAATGTTATTTTGTTGGATACCCCAAGGAAACAAGGGGATACTATTTATACCACCCTACTGACAACAAAGTGTTTGTTGCTAGGATAGCTATATTCCTAGAAAAGGAATTTATTTCCAGAGAACAATGGGAGGAAAATAGAGCTTGAAGAGGTTCAATCCCAATAAGAAAACATTGAACCGGTAGATGAACAACAGGAAAATAGAGATTCACAAGGTGTTGTGGAATCTCAGTCTCCTCAAGTAATACAAGGACCTCGTAGATCTAGTAGGACACACCTTGAACCTGAGAGGTTTTGGTACCTTGTAACTCAGGAAGGTGGTGAGTTGATCATAGATGATGATCCAACTACCTATCTAGAGGCTATGGAGGGACCAGATTCTGAGAAATGGCTTGAGGCCATGAAATCCGAGATGGAATCCATGTACTCCAACAAAGTATGGACTTTAGTGGAACCACCTGAAGGGGTAAAACCCATAGGGTGCAAGTGGGTCTTCAATAAGAAGACCGACATGGATGGAAATGTGCAAACTTATAAAGGCATATTGGTTGCAAAGGGTTTCTGACAAGGTCAAGGTGTTGACTATGATGAAAAAATTTCTCCAGTTGCCATGATTAAGTCCATCAGGATCATGCTTGCTATTGCGGCTTACTATGACTATGAGATTTGGCAAATGGATGTTAAAACCACATTCCTTAATGGGAATATAAATGAGGATGTGTACATGACCCAACCTGAAGGTTTTGTAGATCCAAAGAATACCAATAAAGTCTGTAAGCTACAAAGGTCAATCTATGGATTGAAGCAAGCATCTCGGAGTTGGAATCTTCAATTTGATGAGGAAGTCAAAGTGTTTGGCTTTATTCAAAATGAAGATGAACCTTGTGTGTACAAGAAGGTTAGTGAGAGCATGACCACATTCCTCATATTGTATGTGGATGACATACTATTGATGGGGAATGATGCTACAGCCTTAGAGAAGGTAAAGACTTGGCTTGGGAATACTTTCTCAATGAAGGACTTAGGAGAAGCATCCTACATTTTAGGTATTAAGTTCTATAGAGATAGATCTAAAAAGCTTCTCAGACTAAGTCAAAGAACGTACATTGACAAAGTGTTGAAGTGGTTCAGCATGGAGAACTCAAAGAGAGGCAACATCCCCATGCTACATGGAGTCACCAACTCTAGAGCTCAATTTCCCCAATCTTGTGAAGAGAGGGAACATATGAATGGGATCACATATGCATCAGCCATCAGATCCATCATGTATGCTATGTTGTGCACACACTTAGATGTCTCATATGCCCTCAGGATGATGAGTAGGTAACCGTCAGATCCCGAGGATGCTCACTGGACAGCCGTAAAGAACATCCTAAAGTACTTACAAAGGACTAAGGATCAGTTCCTTATATACGGCGATGAGGAAGAACTGGTTGAAAGAGGTTACACCGATGCAAGCTTCCAAATCGACAAAGATGATTATAGATCACAATCAGGATTTGTATTTTGCCTAAACAATGGAGCTGTGAGCTGGAACAGTTCCAAGTAAGAAATAGTTGTTGATTCTACTACAGAGGTCGAGTATATTGCTACTTCACATGCAACAAAGGAGGTTGTGTGGATCAACAAGTTCATCACTGAACTTGGTGTAGTTCCTAGTAGCTGTGATGCAATTGAGCTTTATTGCGACAATAATGGAGCTATTGCTCAAGCTAAGGAGCCCAGATCACATCATCGGTCAAAGCACATACTGTGTCGCTTCCATCTCATACGAGAGATCGTACAGCGAGGAGATGTGAAGATTTGCAAAGTACCAACTAAAGACAACATAGCTGATCCACTGACTAAGGCCCTTTCTCAGCAGAAGCATGATGGTCATTCTAGGTCACAAGGACTGAGGTTCCTAGGTGACTGGCTCTAAGTGCAAGTGGGAGTCTGTTGGTATGTATGCCCATAGAGCAAGTCATGTGATGATTGTAATGGGATACTTTGTAAATTATTTGAATAAGAAAGGCAATTTCTGATCTATATGTTTTAACTATTTTTGAGATGATAGTGTAACATGATAGATGTATAAAGAATTGTTTTACTCAATGACATATTCTTTTAGGTTAAGGACCTAAACAATGAGATCATACAGATGTTAAGAGTATACATTCTTATTTAGTCCCTAGTTGGTTGTTATTGTGGAAATAACCATAAACATCAATAACACTAAGGACTAGATTGTGTGTTAGATGATGACAAAATCTCATTAGTCATGATATAGTGATATCAAACCAAGCACATAGGTACTTTTTAGAGAACAAGTGTACCAGACAAACCCACCGTGAGAGTGACACATGGAACCATGATTTGGTAGTCACAATCAGCTCTCACAGTAATGGTGGTGAGTGTGATTCTTTGACCTAAAATCACTACACTCAACACATGTCGTTGGGTATACTTTGACATCATCAAACGCAATCCTGAAACATGGGTTGTTATAAAGGTGATGATTGGGTAACTTTGACACATGGGGCTTTTGAGGGGTGAGTGATAGATATGAGATTTGTCCCTCCTAAGGGAGTTTGATGCCCATGGACACTTGATGAGTAGGATTGAGAAAGGCATGTGCATGAATGTGTGAATCAATATGTGATATTGATGTCACACACATCTCACGCAGTCTGCTCTGAGATCAAGGAAATGGATGAACGTTGAAAGGATGACTATACCATGTGTTGAGTTCATTCATGACATTAGTGACAAAGGAATTATACATTCACTATAACACCATTCATAGATTGTAGGATTGAAGGTTGTTATCCAACTTTGTATTTCACTTGGGTAGCACTGATGTGTGACTAGGCACCGCTCTTTGATTGTGAAGTCATAAGTGTTATGGAATTTCACTGCCAATGTGAAATGGACCTGCAGGGTCACACACATACAATTTAACCTAGAAGAGGAGTTTATCCACAAATGATGTTTAGATTGATTACTAAAGGAGTTTAGTAGTTCAATTAAACACTTAGTTGATTGATAGCTCAAAATCATAGTGTTCAAGGTGTTGGACCAATTGATTAGAGTATTAGATTAATTGAAACTACAATTGACTGATTTTGCACAGTTTGCACTCCCAACCGATAGGCTCATGTGATGAATCGATCAACTCAGGTTGATGAACCGATCGGCTCAAGTGGTGAGTCGATCGGCTCATGTGTCAATGAAATGATCGGCTCAATTGTTGAACCGGTCGATTCGTGTGACCAACCGAGATTGTTTGGAAAGTCAGAAGACTATTTTGCAAATACAATTTGTTTCACTTGTACAAATTTGATTTGTACAAGGATTAATATTTGATTAGTTGGAAACAAATATGAAAGTCAATTTGATTTGGACCAAAACCACGAACCGATCGGATCTGAAGTGAATTGATTGGCTCAGGTGTTCCAAACGATCAATTCAGGTGTGAACCGATCGGTTGAGGTCACCAACTGACCGTTTTAGGGTTGAAACAATCAGTTCAGCTGGCACAGTTGGTTGTTTTGTGGAAAATCTCGAACCCTTCTACTCTTGCTTTAATCCTGCATTGCCCGGGGTAGAGAACCTTGTCCCATGACCCTCCTATATATATAGGGGTATTTGGGGCTTCTCAAAGTACAACTCAGATCACCAATTGCTCTGTAAAGTTGTCATTCTCTCTGGTTGTGGTAACCGAGAGAGGCCAAACAAGTGCTACCTGATAAGGGAGGCATAGCAAGGGAAAGAAAACTATAGAAAGAAAACTGGTTGTAGGAGAGTGTGTCAGTGACTAGTACGCCAACAGGAGGGTACCACTCCTTTCATTTCCTTGTGGGACACGGAGATCGGAGTTTTAGGTGGTCCGGGTGGACTACTACAGAGGTGGGAGACTTCTGCTGCTTCGAGGATAGTTGTCAATCCCGACAGTCCTGGTGAGACCAGGAGATGCACATACACCGTCCAAGACCGGAGGTGAAGACCATGCAAGCTGTGAGGTAACGTCGCTGGGCAAGCCTCAGGACAAGGTACGCCTCTACAAACCATCCTTCCTATTGTATAGACATTGATGTGATTCCTTTATTCTGGGTTTGGGAGAAGAAAATTTTTGTTTCCGCAGCCTTCTCTGTCTCCCCTAAAACCGAACAATAGCTTATTCAATTAATAGCATTGTATATATCTTTCCTAATAACATACAATTGCAAGGAGCCCATTAAGGTATATTAAATTAGGACAAATACTTATTCTAATATTGTATAAGTTTCAAACTACAGAAAATAATAATTTATATATCACAGATATACATGTTCTTCTTTTCTCACATAACCTTTTTCTCTAACTTTGTTGAGTTTTCCATTTTACATTATTACTGTATATTTATTCCTATTATGATATCATCTTTCATAAAATCAAACAATATGTTTTAATATTAGTGCTTCTAGAAGTCCTCTTTTCCTTCAGGATTCTTCAACTCTTTTCCTCTTGGCCATTGTTTGTTCAAATGTTTGGATTGGATGTCTCAATTAACTATTCAATCTTCTTTTTTAGCTTGTTCTTTCTTCATCTTTTCTGTATGTTTATATTTCAAGTCTTACTCTCAAAGTTTCCCAAATTATCCCAGTTATAATCTCCTTTATAGTCAAGCCACATGTATCAAGGGTCCTCGTTATCTCTTTTATATGTTCGATGTTATTTTATTTCATCTGTACTAGCTAATGTCTTCTTCCTTTATTCCTTAAATTTAGGTTTCTTGTTTATATTTAAATCTTGCAAATAATTATTATACCCATCTTAGTTTTGGTTATTACTTCCATTCCCTTATATCTCAATATTTTAGTGTAGACACATACTCATTACATTTTGTATTTACTTCATCCAAATCTTATTCTTATTATATTGTTAATTGGAGTCCTTAGATCCCAGTCGCATCTTGTCAGGCGGACCAAACAAAATCTTGCATTCCTGAAGCTAAGATATCCTCTAGATTAACCAACTCATATATGCCTCATACATTTTAAAAAGATATTTTCTTAAGAAAAGTCATGTAATAATAACTTTAGGCCTACTTTATTTTGAGTAAAACAAACAATATCAAATGTAAATTTTTGATGTACTACAACCTTAACTGGAATAGGTACTTTTTGATAATTGAAAATTCTTGGTTTAACATATATCAGAGTTCATATATTCATTTCAAATCAAACCTATAGTATAAACAAGAGTGATGTCATATTTTATCATTATGATCTTGTTCTTTTCTTACTCTCTAGTCTTCTATCCATAATACATCTAGGGTTTTCTCTCTAGACCATCCTTCCTTCACATGCCTTTCTAGAGTATACAAGAAAGTATAGATACAGTAGCTTGATACTTCTTATCTTAAGCATTCAAATACTAGATCAAGGTATCTAAATTTCCAAAACATCCAGAGCTATATCCACATCACCTCCTACGCCACACTTAAACTCTTACTATCTAACATAATGGCCTCTCATAATTCATCCTATGTTGTGATACCAAAGTTTTTAGACCCCACATCCTATAATCTCTCTTAGACCACATTCTTAGGGTTTGAGGTGATTAAATTAGCGAACACAAACACTTCTAAATCTTTTTTTGCATATCATTACAAGATAAAACATTTAGGTAAAATCCTTTTATACAAGGGCTCTTATTGTAAAAAAACATGAGAACTTTTCTTATTCTTTTTTGAATATTTTATCACATTCTCATACATGAATAAAACCTTTTACAACCATTCTACAAGGAAGGAAGATATAAGGTTTTTCACTTGACTAATATAACTCTCTTTTTTCTCACTACGATATCTAGGCTAGACAGGGACCAAGACTAACTAATTCTACCTTAAATTACTATTAACATTTTACAAGCATTCTACAATGAAGGAAGATACAAGGTTTTTCACTTGAATAATAAAACTCTTTATTTTTTTTCTCACTACAGTATCTAGGCTAGACATGGACCAAGACTGACTCATTCTACCTTAAAATACTACTAACATTCTTCTGCAAAAAGACTCTTATATTGTAATTATCTCCATCAACAGTAGGGTTACCAAAATCATTATTTAGTAGAGTGTGATCTATTGGCTCAGTGAATGTAAATTCACCAAGTAGATAAGATAACGTAGTTATTATTTGTTAAGACAATTGCAACATATGCAAACATAAGTAAGTTGTTAAAATAATTGAACTTAAATGAGAAATAAGGTAACATACATCAACATACTAAATAATGAGAATGACTAAATAAACAATTCTAAATCTCATTTCTTAAAATACTTTAGTTGGTTTATTAATACCATGGACCCATTTGAGGTGTACAACAACATGTCAAAGAATCACAATTAGTTACAATCTCACCATACAAGAGTTAGAAGCATGCACAACGTCCGATGTCTATAATCTCTAGAAACTCTATTTGTAGTTGGCCTCACTACCTCTGGAGGAGACTGATGGGAGTGGACAGATATCTAGACTCCTCTAAACCTAGGTACTTAGGAAGATAGTCAAACACTTCCTATCTTTGCATCAGTGGTTCCACTAGGGCTAACCAACTAACCAACATCATAGGTACCAATGATATCTCCAATCATTGTTATGTACAACTCTTTTCATAAGGAGCCTATCCTTATTGTCTAATAACCCCACACTTTTACCCCTAAAATTTGACTATCTTGATATGGACATATCCTCAAGTTGGGAAGTACATTTTATCCCCATAGTGTAGGTGTATGAGGGATTCTACATTGTTCAGGACATCTAATTGTCTCATTATTATGAAATTTCACCATTCAATGACATGTCAAACTTTTCTTAGTTCTATTGTGTATTTAGATCATTCCATTTCCTTATATTTGATGCCAAACTTCTAATACTATATTTCACATATACCAAACATTATGCTTCTCTTATATTTAATATTTGAACATTTATAAGTATAATGACATGATCTATGCTTCAACAATATCACATGTCTTGCATGTTCAATACTATGTATTTAGTTATTTATTATATATAGTGAAAGATTGATATTTATAACTCTTTATATCTTAAATGGGATAAGATAAAGAACAAATAAATGACTTTAGAGATAATTTTGTGTTCCATCCATCTCATGTGCATTATTGAAAGAAATCCTAGATATATAATAGCAATTTGTAGTAAATATCCTATCTTTTGAAGAATTAAGGCTACTTGGGAACCCTTGTACCTCTAGATTTCTAGATAGTTAAAACACATACAAGTTATTTACAAGAATTTGTAACTTGAAATCATAATACCTTGTATATATTATAATTGTTTCAATAACATGTACTATAGTAATTTGAAGTAGAATTTACCAAGCTAAGAGTAAGAAAACAATCAATAGGACAATGTGTGTTCTTCATGTTTTTGCTTATATTATACAAAAATTACATCTAAAGGATGAATTTATACTCACCTTAGGTTTGATTCTAACCTATTGATCTCAAACTTGACCAAGAAAAGTTTGGATTCCAGTGTACATAGATCGTATTTAGGCTCTAGACCTCAAGAGTTTGCTTCCATTAACATGGCTATTGGTAAACTGGCCTAAACAAGACTTATGGAGATAGAAGACAAAAGAAAAAAAAGTACAAAAATCAACAGGTTGTTGAATTAAAGATCTCTGATCAAGGAAATGCAAAGAGAAGCAAAACTCTTTGGTTAAAACTTATACTAGGTCTGCTATAAAGAATCATGAATTGTCAACACCCTCTTTGATCCTCCTCGTCGATACCCTAAGAATCACCTCTGTGATATCCCTTTTAATTACCCGAAGGTTTTAGGTGATAATAATGTAAGACCCCTGACCTACATTTGTGCTCAATTGTAATTTCTTTGAGTAATATGATGCTTAAATCTTATTTTAATCTTGAGAAATGCCATAATATCTTGTGACAGGTCTATAGTTTTAATTTGGTTCAACGTGATTGAGGTTTGAACCATCTTTTCTATATAAGTACTTGTTTTGGACTAGTTTGTAATTTACCCATAATTGAGGGTTAACATGAAAAATCTCACATGAAGAGAGTGCTCCTTGTATCTTGTCAACATGAGATAATATGGTGACATCGGTCGCCTTGTTTGATTGATGTTTGATGATGGAACAGTTCATGGTGTCCTAGGGTTTCTAGGCTTATCATGGGTAAGTGGTGACTAAGCTAAGGTTTGGGTGTTGCGACCACTACCCCACGCTTGGGTAAGGGTAGTGACCGCAACACATCATCTAAGGTCAAGTGATTTTGATCTAAACAACCTAGAGGTCGAAACACCTCTTTCACTTTAGTGAATCAACCATGCATATATGGATACATGATGAATTGGGGTTTTGGGTAGAAACCAAGAATGGATGAAATGTTGCAACCAAGATGATGTGATAGTGACCATGGAGGTTACTATACTTTCTATGTGTTGCAATCATGACAGATTGAGTTTGTCTAGGTAGTAACACATGTATAGTGATGGGTCAATACACTCATACACATGTATGTATATATGGTCAACACATAATTTAATTATTTATATGAGATGATGTGACTTTGAATGGTTAATTATTAACCATAGTTCTTGACCCTAGTGCTCTCCAATAATGTGGGTAGCAATGGCATTAAGGTTTATGGATTGAGTAACATATTAAAATTCTAATTGACTAAATATTAACCTTAATCCTAATCAAATGATCATGTGACTTATGTGCTCACCCTACTTTAAGAATTGTAATGGACAATAGTATATTCTCTCTCTTATTAATGTAACCCTAACCTTGTAAGTGAGATGAATGGAATAGCCATATGAGTGTTATGGTTAACCTTGTATAACATAGAGTGGTGATTATGAACACAGACAGATATAGTGTGTTATCAATTGTGTAGGAAATTATATGTGATATATTTAATGACTTTGTGAGAGACGGTAATGTAAGTGTCATGTAATCATAAGGCACCTTATTGGTAGTGGGTTTCAATATAATGTTGTGCAAGGTTGATATAACTATATGAGGCATGGTTGTGACACATGCATGACATAATGAGATGGTACATTTATATATGTAACTAATGATAATACATAGTGTTGTAGATATCATGAACAAATCATGTCCAACTAATTATTGTAAATCCTAATCATGTCATGTAACCCTAATATGATCCAAGAGAGTGGAAAGAGATTCAATTAGGTCTTTGTGCAATAATCTTGATGTAAACTCTAAATGTCTATGTGAGTAGACTTTAATCCTAATCCTAGAATATGGTATACTTGTTAAACTTGCATGGATAAATAGCATGTAATTGTACTCTCTCTCCTACTTGTATGGTTCTATCTTGTTGATTAATTGAGTATCATAGCTTGTACATGCTATGTAGATGATTAAATGATATTAGATAATGGTCATAAGCTTTGATGAAGTGTACTCGAATTGGAAATATGTGAATGTGCACACTTAGTTATAAATTATAGTTCTTGACCCTAATACACTCCAAAATTTTGGGAGGTGATGAAATTAGAGATTGGTAATTAATAGTGTCATTGAACCCTATATGGTTAACCATGAATCCCTAACCCCAAATTGAAGGGATGTATGATGCATTGTTTACATTGCCTCAAGTGTTTAATATGATGAGATATCAATTAGCATTCTCTCTATTTATTTGTATAACATTGATTTTGTGGGTGAGATGATGATCGTAGCTAATGATTGCTATGGTGTATATGTGATGTGATACATGTGTTGCTTATATGTGTGATAAGGCAAGATGAGACAATAGTGAGTTACATGAATAATGTGATTGGTCTTGTGACCTGGTGAAGGATTAATGCCTAGTGTGAGATTATATCCTCCAGTAATGTGATAATGGATTAATATCCCCAGTGATGTGATAATAGTAATCAGGCTGATATGGCAGTGTTAACAAGTGGTGATGGTGATGGTGATGGTTATGGCCTTGTTTAAGGCAATGAGATTGTGTTGTTCTGAGATGATGAGAAAAGTTCACACCTTATACAGTTTATATCTTCTGAAGTTGTTTCATAGTTATGCTTACTAGATTGAATTAGGGTGTTGTATGTCCACTTGTATGATGGAGCCTTAATTCACTTAATTGGCATAACTAATAAAGTGAAAACTTAATCATGTAGTTTCCTTGTACCATAAATCCATCTTCAGCATCAGTATTTAGCTAGATGGTGAAACGTGTAACTCCTATGGGGAACTTAGAGCACATATTGTTGAACATGTGGGGTATTAGTGGAAGTAACTCCCTATATCTTTAAATTGTCAAAATAGTAATGCGATGTTTATTATAGAAAGGTCATGCGTGAGCATATTCTCTAGCATTGAGCCATGTACATGGGCATGCTAGTTGTTTTATAGGACCAGAGCTTTGACCATGAGTTGTTATTTTTTCCTAAGTATAGTTGCGTCTATAATTTGTTGACTTTGCAGTTTGACTATATGTCACTTTGTGGTAGACTTATGCTGACCGAGTAGTGTTGGTGATGATCATGGAGCCTGATTCTTCCATTGATATTGTATGGTACTGATTTCGATTTAGCATTGGCCAATTGGATTTGAGTGGTACACCTCAAATCCTCACGGCATAATAATTAAAGTTGTAATACAGTCATGTAGTGTTATTTCTTAGGGTCATATTTGAATAACATTTGATGACCCCTTGTTGTGTTTCTTATATTGTTATATTTTGTAATAGAAGTACTTTTTCTTCATATTCCTTCTTAAAGCATAATATGATCTATTGTTTTGTGTAGATGCCCTAATTACTTAAACTGTGATAATTACCCTGCTTATATCATTGAGCTGAATCTACTTATTTGTGAATACTATAACTTTCTCTTTTAGTGATTTGTTCTTATAATAGAAGGTGGCGGAGAGTTCTATATCTCGCTGTATGTTTGGTTTCACACTTTGGGTTCCACATCTTTTTAGGTGGACGTGCACGATGAAATAGAGTTTGTGTGGCTGATTCTGATAAAAGTGAAGTTGTTGCTATTGAATCATGGATGTACATCAAGTGTCTAGTAATAGAGTCAGATGTGTCATCCATGTATACTCAGGTCATTGGGGTTGTTTTGTAAATATTGTACATCATTTTGAGTGTTTGGTTGTATGCCATAGTGGTGCATATATGTTTTGTGTACATGAGCACATGATTACATGTAATAGGTGTTGTCTAGATAGCCAATGAACAATTTTGTGTAATACTTTTAATATGAATGGAATACAAGTGGAAATATTATATGGCTTCAATTGTGAGTTGTTCAACTGGAAATCTTGTTATGAGATCATTTTTTAGTTTACCCTGTGTGGTGGTAATATCGTTATGAGTGCTAATGTCAGGCTTTGTTTTTAGTAATCGTATTTGTGTGGAAAAGGGTGCCACATTTGGTGGTATCAGATCTATAGGTTTGCTGATTCTACAGGGACACTAGGACTAGGACTAGGTTGATGTCTAAATTGAAAAAAATGAAATATGGTGATACTCCCTAACCTCAGTACTTGAGTATCGTGGCCTGGTATTCAAATATTGAAGAAAAGGTAAGTATGGAACTCTTAGGTTGATCTTTTTCTGATTACTCTGATCAAGTTGTCTTTTTGAAACAATCTAGAGAGCATAACAAGTCAGAATTCATGGTGCTAATACCCCATTTGACCCTAAAGAAGATGAGAACTACATCAAAATATACCTAGACATTAATTGTTTGGTGATAAAAAGAGAGAGATATGATACCATGAAACTTAAACATGAAGCAAGCTATGAGAGGTTCTTGAAGTTATAATTTTTGGAAAATCATGAAATAGGAGACAGATAAACCCTGCTAATAAGGTAAGTCAAGGTGTGAAATTCATGTAAAATGGAGAAAATTATTGAGATAAGTATGAAGTGAGGAGACAAATAAGAAGAAATAAAGAATGAGTAAAGTGGAACTTGAGTTAATCTCATACCAACCTATGTGTATAAGAAAGTGTAAGGTATAGTCTTCATAAGATGTGAATGAGAATAAGGGAGATAATCCTTGCTCAAGAGAGAACATGTAAAAAATAATAATCTATCTCTTGATGTGAATTTGTAAAACAAGGGGATATATATGAAAACAATGAACATGTAATAAAAAACTAGTTTAATAAAAAGAGTTGGGACCATATAATTACAGGGCGAGCTCTGGTGATCGGGTTGGTGGCGCTGGCTAGGGCTTAGTCCACGGCGGGGGTGACCCCCCCTCCCGACGTCCATCTCCTTTCACTGGGCTGCGGCTTCCGGTGTGGGTTCGTTCTTGGGTAGGGTGGCGGAGATGGCGGCCCCAACTCCTCTGCTGGTGGGCAGGCAGGCATTTCCAGAAGCATTGGCAAGGGAGCATCGCAATTCTCTCCGGAGGCAACGATGGAAGCCTGGAGCAAACTTGGAGCAGATGTGACTGTCGCCAGGGAATGGGCGAGGATAGCTAGCGGACCTCCATCGCGGATCAGGGGCGAGGTGGCCTCTGACCCCAAAGAACCTTTCTTTAGAAAAGATGACGAGCGCACCTGGACGAAGTTCACTGATCCTATCCACGAAGAGATGGATGACTACCATCGCTTCTCAGCTATAGTATAGGTTCTGGGGAGCAGGGTCAACATCCTCCAGTTGAGGGGTTGGATGCTCTGTTCGTGGAGGCCGCGTGGCGAGGTGGAGGTCTTCACCCTGGTCAATGGCCTCATACTGGCAAGATTCTCGAATGAGTAGGACATTGGAAAAGCAATTAAGGGAGGCCCTTGGTTCTTCGACGACCAGCTTGTCCTTGTGAAGAGGTGGACACCGGAAGCTGACATCAGGAGGACTACTCTCAAGATGGTGTCAGTTTGGGTGTCTCTCACGGACGTTGGAAAACACTAGTCTACCAGAGCAATAGTTGTCATCGGCCATCCCATCGAGGTGCCGAGGGTGATTGACAGGAAGTCGGATGGTACGATCATGGGCTGTGCCAGGTTGTGCGTGGAGATCTCGGCGGAGAAAGAGCCTCCTCCCCTGGTCATGGTGGAACTTCCTAACGGGGGTGAATGGGAGGTGAAGGTCCAGTACGAAGCTCTCCCTGACAGGTGCTCGACGTGTCAGGTCTTTGGGAATTGCTCTAGAGCCTGCCCTGGGGCAAGGGGGGACACGATATACCACTCTCCTCCCATTGTCTCGGTGGACCAGCGTCGGGCGCCTCAGGGGCAGACCAGGCAGAAGTCAAGGCCACCCAGCAAAGGCACATGTCTGTTCTAAGGGATGAATTGAGAAAAGGCAAGGAGGTTATAGCGGATAAGGTGGCTGTAGATGAACCTACACATGTACTTGAGTGAGATGAGGGGGTGACCCTTCGGTCTTTTGGTGGTTGAGGGGCATCTTCGAGTGTGCAAGTTGTGGTAGCTGATACTGTTGTTGGCACGAGTGTGAATAGAGGTTTTGCAGCTATTGTGGTAGTTGTTGGAGTTGGTGCTGTCCATAGCGCAAGACGTGCGCCGGTGGGGGTGGGGGCTGCTGCAATGACTGCTGATGAGGTGGCAGTAGGTGATCCCAACAACCCTTTCTCAGTTTTGGATCAAGGGGTTGATGAAGCTAGCGTGGATGAAGAGCCTTCGAGAAGTAGAAGCCTGAAGCACACCAGAAGTTTGACCAAAGTGCAAGGGAGGAATGTGAAGAAGAAAGGTTCTGGCTCTGAGGACGGGAGCGGGAACACCAGCCAGAACTAATGTCCCTGCTCGCATGGAATGTGTGAGGGGCGTCCCAAGCTTTTAGGGAGAGGGAGCTCAAGAAGGTGATCAACAATGAAGGAGTAACCCTTGTCTTTTGCTTTGAGACAGGGATAAGAAGATGTGTTAAAGATAGAGTTAGTACCATGTTCCCTTATGGGTGGAAGACATTATCAAACATAGAGCACAGAGATGGGTGTCGAATTGTTGTGGGTTGGAATCCTAGTGTTTGGGATGTGGAACCCATTAACATCAATGATCAAGTGATCACAGTAAGATATTGCAATAAAGGAGGCGTGGACTGTATAGTCTCAGGTGTCTATGGTGAGAACCTTGAACGGGATAGAGTTAGGTTGTGGGATACTCTCAGAAACACTAGTCAACATTTGGTTCCATGGCTAGTTCTTAAAGACTTCAACAATGTGAGAAAGGCCAAGGACAAGCATGGAGGGCTAAGGGTTCCAGATAGAATTATGGCTGCTTTCAATGATACCATTGAGGCAGCTCAGCTTACTAAATTGAACCAGATAGGGGGAGGTGCATCCTGGTCCAATAAGCAGAAACCAGGGAGGTGGATTGCTAGCTACATCGACAGAGCTCTGATCAACGAGGCCTGGATGGATGTGTGGATGCACACAGTCATTAGATTGGGGGCAAATATCATGAGTGACCACTCATGGATGAAGATGGAGTTTGCGAGCAAACAAATGGTCAAACGCCCTTTTCTCTTCCTCAACCTGTGGTGTGAGTGGGAAGGCTTTAAAGAGATGGTGGAAGGTAGCTGGAACATTAATGTTTTGGGAAATCCCCTATTCTGAGTTCTCAAGAAACTACAACATACAAAGAAGGCTTTAAAGGCGTGGAGTAGAGAAAAAGTAAACCTGAAAAATCTGATGGATGAAGCAACTAAAGGCTTCGATGAAGATTCTACCAGAGCTAGAAGGATGCCAAATGACGCCCAAGCCATAAATGAAGAGATGAAAGTAGAAGATAGGTTGAGGAAGCATAAGAAAGCAGAGGAAAGGTTCTTGTGGCAGAGAAGCTGTATGAAATGGATAGCAGACGGGGACTTTAACACATGGACGTACCATTCTGAAATTAAGAAGAAGGAGGTGAGGGAATCTATTCATGAGCTTATTAATGAGCATGGGGAAGTGGTTGATAGCAGGGTTGCGGTGTCCATCTGTGCTGAGACCTATTTAACATGCCTCTACAATCAACCTGCCATAGAAGACACGAGATTTGGGGAATTTCTGCCAAAAAGAAGAGTAACTGAGGACACGAACAGAGAGCTGTGCAAAGAGGCGACCGACGAGGAGATCAAAACTGTTGTCTTCTCCATTAACCCAGTTAAGGCACCTGGGCCTGATGGGTTCAACAATCATTTTTTCCACTTCATGTGGTACCATATCAAGAAAGATGTTATGGAAGTAGTAAGATGGATCATGAAAGGTGGAAGTATGGTACGGGAGGTGAATCACACTTTTATAAAACTCATTCCTAAGCAGAAGAATGTAAAGGGAATGGACGATTACAGACCTATCTCGTGTTGTAGTGTCCTTTACAAATGTATTGCTGAACTCCTCACCGGGAGGCTCAGCTGTGTGCTTCCACGCATCATATCTGAAGAACAAAGCACATTTTTTAAAGGGAGAAAGATGTCAGATAGTACCCTATTGGCTACCGAGTTCCTCACGGGCTTCAACATGACTTATGCCAATGCTAAGGCATGTGTGAAGGTGGATTTAGTGAAGGCCTATTATTATGTCAAGTGGGATGCCTTGTGGGAAGTGATGAAGTCTATGGGTTTTGATGATGGGTGGATTCTCATCATGAAAGAGTGTGTGCAAACTACTTCCTTTTTAGTGCATATCAATGGTGGTCTGGTTGGGATGGTTAAACCTATGAATGGTCTCCGCCAAGGGGACCCGTTATCTCCCCTTCTATTTACTATTCTTATGGAGGGACTCACCAATATGATCAAGGCGGCTGAGAATAGGGGAAAGATTAAAACATTCTCTATTAGGGGAACTAAAGTAAAGACACATTTGGTGTTCTTTGATGATGTTATGATCTTCTCAGTTGGGAATGCTAGGAGACTGAAGGAGTACAAGAAAGTGCTTAACTAGTTTGGCAAGATCACTGGCCTGTACATAAGCACTATTAAATCTATGATGTTCTTCTCTAAATCTTGTGACCTCAGGAGAGCCAGATTGAAAGTCGCCATTGGGGTTAAGGAGGGATGGCTCCCTACAAGGTATTTGGGTGCACCTATTGCTGGTGGGAGAGGTTCGTCCCAGGACTATAGAGTCTGCCTTGATAAGATGCGGGAGAAGGTTGAAAGTTGGACAGGGGTGAACTTATCCCTCGCTGGGAGGCTTGTCCTGGTGAGGTCAGTCCTTTAGAAATTGGTTCATTTATGGGGGGAGGTCTGCCTTGTTCCTAACATGGTCATGGGAGTCATGACTAAGATCACTACTAGCTTTATATGGGAAGGCAAAAATCATAGTGTTGCCTGGGATGTTATAGCCCGACCGTATGATAAAGGTGGACTGAATGTGGTCAAGCCAAAGAGGACCATCCATGTAGAACAACTAAAAAGACTACACAGGGTCTTAACTAAAAAGGACAATGTTTGGACGAATTGGATGATTAGGCGCTACAACTAGCTCCCTGTTGCGGCTGACCAATATGCATCAAAGGTGTGGAAGAACATGTTCCAGAGGTGGGCGGAGGTTGGCCACTTGTACTCGGTTGATAGGCATGATATGGTCTGCCTTGGTAACCAATAGACTAAACCATGGATCAACAAAGATGCAACTCCCGACGTCACCTGGTCCAAGGTCCTTTGGGGGCAGACTCATTGTCCCAAATGGAGCATCGTCACATTCAGAGCTTTGCTGGGCAAGCTCACCACGAAGGACAGGGTCAACGCTTGGGGAATCCAAGTGAATGAAGTTTGCATCCTTTACAGATGGGAGATGGAGACTCATGAACACCTCTTTATCAGGTGCAGCTATTCAAAGCTTGTGTGGGCGATAGTTTTCCTGAAGAACTTGTGGGGGTCGAACCAGAACTCCAGCTTGAATGAGATCATTTTGTGGATGAATGATAACCTTAAGACCAGACACGGAAAGGAGTTTGGAGGGTTGTGCTTGGTAGGTTTTTGTTATAACATCTGGGATGAGAGGAATAGGTGAGCCCAAGGAGGTACCCCCCGAACTGAAGGAGAGCTCATCAAGAAGATTACTGTTAACGTTTTTTTTAGAATAAGGTAAATATGTAGACCAAAAAGGTGGTATAGTTGAAACTATACAGAACAAGACAAAGCACCCTGGAAAAGGGCCCATAACAAACTAAAACTGGGGATCACATACAAAAACCCCAGTAAGTACGAGTATTATCATTTGGCCTATACAAAATGTCATTTATATTCTTCATATGCCACTTGAGTTCGATGCCAAACTTGTTGATGAACATATTCTGGCTGGACTCCTTATTCTCATGCATTCTCTTGTTCCTCTCATTCCATATAAAATAACTCAGCCCCATTATACAGAGGTAGGCGTAGCTTTTCTGGTATTTGTCATGTTTAAACTCATCATCGGCCCATTTGATAGCTTCTTTAAGATTATTGGGGACGTTCTGGCCCCAACCGTTTCTAAGGCACATGATACTCTAGACCTGTTTAGACCATCTGCAGTTGAAAAATAGATGTGTATTCATCTCGTTTGTATCTTTGCATAAAAGGCAAGTCTCATCAATCGGAATGCCCCAACAGGCCAATATATCAAGAGAAGGGAGCCTGTTTTGAATAGCTTTGTAACAGAAAACACTCCATTTGGGGTAGTGCGCACGGCCCCATAAGTTAGCAGTCAACCCCATAACGGGAAAGCCTGTAGCAGTGTTGATCGGTGGTGACTGATTTGAAGACCAAACACCATTCACATCAATGCAAAATAGGTGTTGATTGGCTACCACATGGGCACACATAACACGCTAAATGCGGGAGGGTCTGCTCCTCTCATCACAAATAAGATTAGAACCATATCTTTTCTTCATCCATGATGTCCAACAGCACTGCGGTGAGTTGATAAATCTTAAGACACGACTGGCGTTACTCTTCTGCATGAGTTCCTCTGCATCTTTAATCTGCAAGCCTCCTTCCTGGAAAGGTTTAGCAATAGTTTCCCAAGCTATGGCATGATTCATCCCCACCCAAAGGAAACTGGTTGTAAGAGACCTGAGAGAAAGCAAGATGGGGTTGGGTATAGCACCCATAGAGGTCCAGAAGCGAAGCATACTTTGTAACACAGATCTGATCAGCACAAGATGACCTGCCATAGATATACAGAGCCTGATCCATTTCTCAATATTAATTTTGTACCTATCAAGATAGCCGCAAAAGTTCTTAGATGTTATGTGACCTACAATGAGGGGGAAGCCCAGATATATGGTAGGAAGACTGCCAACTTTCATGCCAATAGCTTTCTTAAGTCTACCCCTTCTATTGTCGTAAGATTTGGAGAAGTATACTTGTGATTTTATGGCGCTCACATATAGACCAGTGAGCTTACCAAACTTAAGAAGAAGGTGTTTGTATTCCTTGAGTCTTCTCATATTGCCTACCATGAAAAGGAGGACATCATCTGCGAAGATGATGTGAGTCATCACTTTTGTCCCTTTGACTGTATAAGTTCTAATCGGGCCACTATCTTCAGTCATATAAATCATCTTGGTCAAACCTTCCATCAATATTGTAAAGAGGAGCGGGGACAACGGGTCTCCTTGTCAAAGGCCATTTGAAGATCTGAACATGCCATTAGGACACCCATTTATGAGGATAGAAAACGAGCACGTCTCCACGCATTGTTTGATAATGTGTGTCCAATTCTGATCAAACCCCGTAGAGTACATCACCTGCGAGAGGTACTCCCAGTTTACATGATCGTAAGCCTTGCTGATATCAATCGTCAAACAAGCTTTTGCATTACATCTCTTCATATTGAATTCATTGAGAAATTATGTAACCAAGAGCGAGCAGTCCGACATGTTCCTACCTTTGATAAAGGCATTCTGATTTGGTGAGATAATATGGGGTAAAACCTCTTTCAGTCTATTACCCAGAAGTTTGGAGATAATTTTATATAACACTGAGCATCACACTATCGGTCTGAATTCTGTCATAGCCTTTGCATTTTTGTTCTTGGGGATCAGTTTAATAAAAGCATGATTAACAGCTCTAACCATCGCTCCACCGCTAAGAAGCCAATTCACAGCAAGGCAGATATCATGTTTGATTAAAGACCAAACCTTTTGGAAGAAATGACTATTAAAGCCATCTGGACCTGGGGCTTTGGAGTAGTGAATGGAAAAAAGCGCTTTTTTAATTTCCTCCTCAATAGCTTCCTTGCTTAGAGTAGCATTCATCACAGTTGTAACCTTCTTTGTAGGTAGACAACTATCATCAAAAGAGTATGAATGATTGTTGTTGTACATGATGGTGAAGTATTGAGTAGTAGTAACTGCTAGTTCTTCACATTTGTCAATTGTTTCCCCTTTTTTGTTGATTAGTTCATAGATAGAGTCCCTCATTTCCTTTTTCCTAATGGATGCTGGTAGATTTTGGAGTTCCAGTCTCCATTAGATATCCACTTTAGTCTGCTTCTTTGCCATAAGCAAACTTCTTCCACTTTCTCAAGTTTTCTTATTCTGTCCTCACATTTGGCTTCTTCTTCAACAGCCCTAACATCAATAGGATTGAGACGTAGGTTCATGGTAGCTGCCTCATAGTTTATCTTAGCTTCACGTATGAGGTTTGGCAAGTTGACCTTTTTTTAGACCACTTCTTGAGAGCTTTTTTGGTGTGCTGAAGTTTTTTGAGAACTCTGTAGAGCGGGTTGCCTTTTATCTGGATAGCCCAGCACTCTTTGATCAAGTCATTGAAGCCATTCCAGTCACTCCACACATTAAGAAATCTGAAAGGGCGGGGGGGTTTAGGGGATTGATTAATATAAACTTTCATCCAGGCATGATCTCTGAATAATGTGCTCCCAATCTGATGGCAACATTGGGGAGCACATCTAGCCAAGCGTTATTAACGAAGCCTCTGTCAAGGCAGCTAGAGATGCGTCCAGTCATTCGTTGTTTATTAGACCAGGTGGTGATGCCTCCCATCATGTTAACTTGATGTTGACCTGCAATGTCCATGGTTGTATTGAACTTGTTGAGGATTCTATCTGGCACCCTCTTGCCTCCATACTTCTCGCTATTCTGTCTAGTGGTGTTGAAATTGCCCAACACCAGCCACGAGATTTCTTCTTAAGCGGTGGCTTCCAAAACTGGCCATAACCTATCACGATCATACTTGAGATTTTCACCATATACAGCTGAAAGGATACATGAGAAGCCTCCATGGTTGAAGCAACTAACTGTTACTATTTGATCAGTAGAGCTTATGAGATCGATGTGCCATATAAGGGGGTTCCACCCTATGAAAATCCTTCCACCATCTACTTTGTCAAGATTGGATATACAACTCCACTGTGCTGGGAACAGAGAGTTCACCCGATCTTTTGTGGTTCTTTTGATTTTTGTTTCTAAATATCATACAACCTATGCTTGGATCTCATTTAGAATCTTCCTTAATTTCCTTTATGTCTCTGGTATAGAAGCCCCCCAGACATTCCATGCCATTATTGACATTTAATTAACTGGTGTTTGATGGCCCTCCTCCATTCTTGGATTTGGGACGGCCCTTGCTTTTGTTAGAAGCACTTCTAGTATGTCTTGGGCTCTGGCTATGGATATCCCCTTCATCAACTGGGGTGTCTCCTTCATCTTCATGTTCCAGGGAAGCGAACCGGTTCACCACAGGGATAACTTGTATTTCAACAACCTTGTGAGTGGTCGTTCCTGCAGTTGGAATAGCAATTACATTGTTTACTTTGTGACTAGGGCCACATGTTTGTATCTCTCTTAGAATTTCTCCCTATTCAATAACTATGGTGTCCTGAACGAAAACCACTACAACTTTCCCCTTGCCTTTGTCAAAGGTCATGGTTGTCTCATTACTTCGTTCCTTATCGGGTATCTCTATGGGGGTTGTGCCAACTTCCTTATTTAAAAAGGATGAAGTGTTGGCAACAGTTGCTTTACTGGAATTGGCTCTGTTATTCTTCGACGGGCCCCGACTACAGCCCCTACCTCCATTTCTCTTAGTCAGTTGAGTGTTTCTCTAAACAGGGACCTTCATCATGTGAGGTTCAGCGTGTGTTACCCTCTCGCCAGGACAGTGACCTGTCGCATGACCAAAAACCAAACAATCTTCACATCTATCCGGTAAGGCTTCATACGGAACCCTTATCGTCAAGGCATTCTCATCTGGAATTTCAATCATGACCTCCTTCGGAGGAGGTCTGTCCGCTTTCATTTCCACACATATGTGTGCAGCACCAGCAAGTTTTCCTTTAGACAAAAAGTCGATCACCTTGGGCTCACCAACCCCACAAGCAATGATGGAGATGGCTCTACGAGTCCAGTGATGGCCGACTACAGGGAGCGTAATCCAGACAGGGGCAGATGTGAGGGATGCTCATCTTAGATCGGCTTCAGGAGTCCACCTCCGAGTAAGGACCAAGTGTTCATCAAAGAACCATGGCCCCTGGTCAACTGCAACTCCCATGTCTTCTGCTGAGGTGAACCTGGCGAGAAAAAGCCCTCCCGCCAGAGGAGAAAGTTGTACTTCTCCTTTAGGTCTCCAAGGTCTAATCATCCATATGTATAGCTGTTGAAGGGCTGCCTCCTTTCCTAAGATTTGGACAATGATCGAGTGCTGATGAAACTCATCCATTGCTTTCACCACAGGTTCAGAGAAATTAAGCCACGGCCTGCTGTCGCCCCCCTTGAAAGTAGGATCGCTGGGGTCCTTTGGCATGAACACTGGTTTGAAGCACCTCTGCACCACCATTGGCTTGGCTATCGCCACCCATGATCTTCCCTTTGTGACGTTTGTTTGCGGATCCACCCAACCCTCCTGAGCGGAGGAAGAGATACCCTCCGACCCAGGAGAAGAACCAGGGGGACCGATTGTAGAAGGAGGGACGGAGGAGCCCGCCCCACCCTGGTCCGTCCCCGCCATGGCTCAGCCTTGTCGCCCCCGATCAGGCGGAGGGGAGCAACGTCGTAGAGATATCGCCTCCGTAGAGCTATCGTATAATTATCTCCGCCCGCAGACATGATTACTGCTGACTTATCGTACCATATACTTGTAAAGAAAAACATTGCTAAAGGTTTGTCGTGTCTATACAAGGAATACTGGGGATTTTGTACTAACCCTTTATATATTTGTAGCTAGATGGGATTTTGAATAACCTGTCTGCTTTCTTTTGTTGGCCTTTGGTCGTGCTTTGGTAGCTTTGCTACTCACTCTCTTTGGAATATATTTACCAATTTTCCAAAAAAAAATGAACATGTAATAAAGAAGGAGTAATAATATGTGTTCATATTTAAGTATTTCTATTCTAATGGAAAGGAAACCAAGATGAATTAGGTTAAAATGATACATGAGTAGTGGTAAACATGTGTAATAACTAAAGGGAAATGGTAATCTCCTTCTCCATGTTAGTAAACTTTGGGTGGTGCTGTCATGATAAGGGAAGTATGTTCTGTTTGTGTTCTTTCTTTTCAGGGATGTGGCATTCAAGTGAGCCTTATATCACCAGATGTACATGGTTTTGAGGTAATCTTGAGATGGATACATTTAAAAGTATCAGTTGGGATTGGACTTTAATTCCAAATAGTGACATATGTGAATGATGATGTTTTGTGGATCTTCCAAAATTATAGGAAGATTCTTAGGACATGTTGGGTATCGATAACAACAACTCAAATGTTGATTGGACAAGAATGTAATGTTTTTTGGCATATGTGATGGATAGCAAGGTTAGGAATTATAGTATCCAAGAGATGTCAGTTGTATGCAAGATTAAGGAAATGTTTCCTGATAAGACAATAAGTATTTTGCTTCCTAAATAGATTGACTCTAAGATCAATCTGGCTACTGATACCCAATCTATAATATAGACATCATATGGGATGACATGTTTGAGGATGAAAAAATTAAAGAAATAGTTGCAAAATATGTTGGGAAAAGAGTTTTATATAAATATAAATATATATATATATATATATATATTTATTTATATATATATATTAATATATATAACTCTTTTCCCAGTAGATTTTGAAACTATTTCTTTAATTTCTGCATCCTCATCCATGTCATCCCATACGATGCATAATATATATATATCACAGTATCATCTTGTTGGACCTCTTTGATCTGTACACTCGAGTGTAATCTAGCCTAATTCTATATGAGTCAGGCTAGTGTACACTCGAGTGCACTGGAGGCACTATACACCTCAATCATTTTTGAAGATGCAATAAATTTTTTAAAAATCTAAACCATTGATCTTCTCAATTATCATAAGAACATACTATATAATAAATTTTAGCTCATTTGGATATTATAAGGATTGTGACAACCTTTATAGGCTGCCCCCGCATCCTTTGCCCAGCCATAGCCCGGATAGCTGGCGGGTGGTAAATACAGTGCTTAGCATGGGGCTCGAACCCGGGTAGCTGGTGGATACTATAGGTTGTGCATCTAAAGAAGGCAAAAATCATGTATTTCAAATTAGTTTTGTGTGTTGATTTTGTTGTCCTTGGATGAGTGACTTACACTCATCCAAATGAGTTCAAATTTTGTATGTGACTATTATTATTGTAACCATGAAGATCAATGGATTAGATTTTGGAAAAACATGGTCTAGATAG
The DNA here is from genome assembly GCA_963693085.1 of Alisma plantago-aquatica. Classification (NCBI taxonomy): domain Eukaryota; kingdom Viridiplantae; phylum Streptophyta; class Magnoliopsida; order Alismatales; family Alismataceae; genus Alisma; species Alisma plantago-aquatica. Next base: position 578,878,270 of record OY856412.1, on the reverse strand, counting down.
GCAAACACCATTGGGGTGTACGGCATGATCTGTACACTCGAGTGTATTCTTTCCTGACTCTCTCTCTCTCTCTCTCTCTCTCTATATATATATATATATATATATATATATATATATAGAGTCAGGCTAGAATACACTCGAGTGTACGGATCACACGAATACACTCAAGTGTGTTTGCATATCAAGACTATTTTTTGCAAAATGTAAACTGTTGATCTTCACCGTCATACTATAATTAGGCTACATACAAATTTTGAGTCCATTTGGATGAGTGTAAGTCACTCATCCAAGGGCAACAAAATCGACGCGCGAAACTAATTTGAAATGCATAATTTTTGCGGTCTTCATAACATGAGCTATACATATCCAAATGTGCTCAAATTTTGCGTATGAGTTGTTCACAAGATATTTAAGAAGATCAAAGGATTAGATTTTCAAAAAAAATATTGCATCATGAAAAACTACTTGAGTGTATTCTGCTCCGGATACACTCGAGTGTATTCTAGCCTGACTCTATATATATATATATATATATATATACATATATATATACATATATATATACATATATTTTGTGAAACATCAAAGAATGATTTGGGTTACAAATACCTTGAGTAAGATTCTCTTCTTTGTTATCATTTGCAAAGCAAGAATAACTATATTCTTTAGTGAGCCTTAAAGATGACATGAACCAATGATGACTTTAGGCCCAACATACAAGGGTGTTCAATGATGATAGTATTGGCCCTATTAGCCAATGATGATGTGATGCTTCACAAGCGATGGTGTCTCAAGTTACGACATGATAGTGGTATCATGAGTTGCTTTAATTAATCCCTAAACTAATAGTTTCTTTGGTTATATGATCCAAGAATTAAACATACATGGCAATGGTTTTGAAATATTAAACTGAACCCAATACTTGTGAATGAATGTTATAACATCTAATGGTTTATAATAAAGACTATAGTATAAAATCTTGGCTCTAATAATGAGAGTTTGATGGTCATTGCCCTTAAAATAGTAGTCTTACCTTTGCCCTCAGATAGATATGCTAAACTCCCAGATTTGTGAAACTTCTCTTGTAATATCACAAGTTGAGAAGGTAGCTACAAATCAAAATTGGTATCTGAGTTGTAAAAGATATGAACAGTGTGTCGATGTCCAGTAGTATCTGTTTCTTTTTGCATAGGATTTCAGGGGGAGAAATCCCTATTAGGGGTTTATAGTTGTAAGACCTCTATTCTATCTTTGTGCTCAATTGTAATTTCTTTTTGTAATATGATGCTTGAATATTATTTTAATCTTATGAAATGTGTTTTAATATCATGTGATAGGTCTATGTTTTTAATTTGGTTCAATTTGATTGAGGTTTAAACCATCTTTGGTATATAAGTACTTGTTTTGGACTAGTTTCCAATTTACCCATAATTGAGGGTTAACATGCAAATTGTCACATGAAGAGAGTTCTCCTTGTATCTTGGAACCATGATAGAGAAGATGGTGACATGGGGTTCCTTCTTTGATTGATTTTTGATGATGGAACACTTCATGGTGTTCTAGGTTTTCTAGGGTTACCATGTGTAAGTGGTGACTTAGCTAAGGTTTGGGTGTTGCGACCACTACCCCGCTCTTGGGTAAGAGTAGAGACCATAAAACATGATCTAAGGTCATGTGGTTTTTACCTAAACAACCTAGAGATCGAAACACCTCTTATCCTTTAGTATATCGACCACACATATATGCATACATGATGGATTAGGATTTTGGGTCAAAACCAAGAATGGATGAAATGTTGTGACCAAGATGAGATGGTAGTGACCATGGAGGTCACTACACTTTTTGGATAAATATGAATATTTTGGGTTTTTTCATGTGATAGAAGATAAGATCATTGGGTTGGAGGACATGTGTCCTTGGGCTATCTAATATGGTGACGCATCTACAACCATTTTCTCTCGCTCTCTCCCTTGTTGTATATATCCATTTCTCTTCATTTGTGAGAGACTTTTCAACTTCCTCTTCTTCCTCCCTTGAATGTGAACCGACCATGGTACTTCAAGAGCAAGGAGGAGAAGATTTTGAAGCTAGGGTGGCCGATCCATCTTGCTTGTGGTGTATTTGGCACTAGATCATCTTCTTGGTGGTGGTTTCACGGAGAATCTCTTCTCTTGGTAAGTGATTCAAACTCTGGATCTAGTTTCCCATTTCTTCTTCATCTTCATTTTTCTCCATCTAGACAATGAGGGTTGAGGATGGTCCATGGTGACATCTCTTGGGGATTTCTTCCTTTGTTGGGTCAAAAATCATGCTTTAATCTAGGGTTTCTTCATATTCTACCTTGGTTTGAAGCTAGGGTCTGGGTTTTCTTTTCCCTAGAGTATTCTTTAACCATGGTGTTCCTCATTTTTTGAAGGATATTTGGTGGTCAAATGTTGGGATCTAGTTGGGGCTTCCTTTTCTTCTTTAGAGATTAAGATCAAGGAGGCTTGGATCATCAACTATAGGTGGGTTATATAACTCCTTCATCATGTATTATGTGCAATCTATACCTGATTACATGTTGTTCATATGTTACTATTCTGGATCTTAAAAATCTATTCTTTTAGTGAAGAAAGTGATGATAGTTATGTTTTTGCTATATTGTATCTCAAAGTTGATATATACTTCTTATAAAATATAAAATCCTTGTACCCAATACAGAGATTTTTTAGAAATGAGTCATGATCTCTAGTTCCCTATTTATGGAACTATTTTTTTCTATTTATGATCCATTTAGTTAGTATAAATGATGGTCATGATGATAGTTGCATATGTGAGAATCCTGATTTCCACCCCCTTAAGCACAATCAGTTAGATGATCTTCTATGCTCTTAATTGTAGGGCTTGGAAAACACCCTTGTGTAGGGTTCTTGTTTGTGGGTTGATGTCTTTATGTCCCCTATTTCTACCCTAGTGTTACAACCTATTGGTAGAGGGCTAGATGCCATGTACATTACAACATTATGATGCATGAGGTCACAACACCTAGGGTGGTGTGTGATGGTGATCATGCATGTTAAGGGGTCAAAATACTTAGGGTTTTGAAGGTAGAGACCATATGAAAGTGTCACAGTTGATACCTTTATGTTTAGGGTAGAAACACATGTGAAGATGATGGTTTAAACCATGAAACTTGTTACAACTAATCTTGTCATTGAGGTCGAAACACTATCCCCTTGTGGGTTAAGACCATGAATGGTTAAGGTTGAACCACGTTGCAGTGTGGAGGTCAAAACACTTTGGTTGGAGGTCAAAACATTCATGTTTTATGAGGATAATATATCTACAATGGTTGAGGTCGATACATCATCATGATCTAGGGTCGAAACACCAAGTGATGTGGTTGTGGCACATTGAGTGTGTCTAGGTCGTAACACATGTATAGTGATGTGTCAATACACTTACACACATGTATGTATATATGGCCAATACATAGTGCAATGATATAAATGAGATGATGTGTCTTTTAATGGTTAATTATTAACCATAGTTTTGACCCTAGTGCTCTCCAATAATGTGGGAAGGAATGGAATTAAGTTTTATTGGTTGGAAACATATTGAAATCCTAATTGACTAAATATGAACCTAAACCCTAATCGAATGATCATGTGACTTATGTGCTCACCATACTTGAAGAATTGTAATGTATTATAGTATTTTCTCTCTCCTGTTATTGTAACCCTAACCTTGTAAGTGAGGTAAATGGCATATCCATGTGAATTTTATGGCGAACCATGTATAATACAGAGTGGTGATTATGAGCACTGAAGGATATAGTGTGTTATCAATTGTGTAGGAAATTATATATGATATAGTCAATGACTTTATGAGATATAGTAATATAAGTGTCATGTAATCATGAGGTACCTTATTAGTAGTGGGTTTAAATATCATGTTGGTGCATGGTTGATATATCTATATGAGGCATGGTCGTGACACATGCATGACATAATGAGATGGTACATTTATATATGTAACTAATGATAATACATAGTGATGTAGATATCATGACCAACTCATGTCCAACTAATGATGTCAAACCCTAATCATGTCCTTTAACCCTAATATGCTCCAAGAGAGTGGGAAGTGATCCAATTAGGGTTTGGTGCAATAATCTTGATGTAAACTCTAAATGGTTATGCGAGTGAACTTTAACCCTAATCCTAGAATATCGTTTACTTATTAAACATGCATGGATATATAGCATGTAATTATTGTCTCTATCCTACTTGTATGGTTCTATCTTGTTGATTAATTGAGTATCATAGCTAGTCCATGTTATGAAGATGATTAAATGATATTAGATGATGGTCATAAGTCTTGATGAAGTGCATTACAATTGGAAATATGTGAATGTGCACACGTAGTTATAAATTATAGTGCTTAACCCTAATACACTCCAATCTTTTGGGAGGTAATGAAATTAGAGCTTGGTAATTAGTAATGTCATGGAACCCTGTATGGTTACCCATGAATCCCTAACCCCAAATTGAAGGATATATGATTCATTGTTTACATTGCCTAAAGAGGTTAATATGATGAGATATCAATAAGTATTCTCTCTCTTTATATTTATAATATTGATTTTGTAGGTGATATGATTATCATAGCTAATTTTTGCTATGGTGTATATGTGATGTGATACAAGTGATGCTTTTATGACTGATAAGGCAAGATGAGACAATTGTGAGTTACATGAATAATTTAATTTGTCTTATGACCTAGTGAAGGCTTAATGACTAGTAGGAGGTTATATCCTCCAGTAATGTCATAATGGATTAATATTCCCAGTGATGTGATAATAATAATCTACCTGATATGGTAGTGTAAACAAGTGGTGATGGTGATGGCCTTGTTTAACATAGTGATATAGTGTTGTTCTGAGATGATGTGACAAGTTCACACCTTATATGTTTAATATTTTCTAAAGTTGTTTCATAGTTATGCTTACTAGTTTGAATTAGGGTTTTGTATGTCCCCTTGTATGATGGATCCTTAATTCACCCAATTGGCATAACTAATAAAGTGAAACCTTAATCATGTAGTGTCCATGTACCATAGATCCATCTTCAACATTAATATTTATCTAGATGATGAAACAAGTACCTCCTTCAGGAAAATCAGAGCGCATATTGTTGAATGTGCAAGGTATTAGTGGATGTAACTCCCAATATCCATAAATTTGTGAAATAATAATGTGATGTTTATTATAGAACAACCGTGAGTGAGCATTTTCTCTAGAGTTGAGCCATGTACCAAGGCATGCTAGTTGTTTTGCAGGACCATACCTTTGAGTATGAGTTGTTGTCTTTTCAGGACTATAGTTGCAGCAATAAGTTGTTCACTTTGAAATTTGACTATATGTCACTATGTTGTAGACTCGTGGTGACCAGGTAGTGTCGGTGATGATCAGGGATTTTGGATCTTCCATTGATCTTGTATGGTACTAAATTTGACTTAGTAGTGGTCAGTTGGATTTGAGGGTTACACCTCAAATCCTCATAACATAATAATTAAAGATGTAATACAGCTGTGTACTGTTATTGCTTAGGGTCATATACAAATAACATTGGATGACCCCTTTTTATGTTTCTTATATTGTTTATTTTATAACAGATGTACATTTTTCTTCATATTCCTTCTTAAAGCATAGGATGATCTATTGTTTAGTGTAGATGCCCTAATTGCTTAAACTATGATAATTTCCATGGTTATATCATTGAGCTGAATTTGTTTATCTTGAATAGTATAACTTTCTATTTTTCTTATTTGTGCTTATAATAGAATGTGGCGGAGGGTTATATCTCTTGCTAAGACGTTTGGTTTCACCCCATGGGTTCCACATCTTTTTAGGTGGATGTGCACAATGAATAGAGTTTGTGTGACAGAGTCTGATAAAAGTGAAGTTGTAGTTGTTGAATCATGGAAGTGCAGCTAGTATCTAGTAATAGAGTCCTATGTGTCATCCTTGTAAACTCAGGTCCTTGGGGTTGTTTTGTAAATATTATACATCATTTTGAGTTTATGATCGTATTCCATAGTGGTGTAGATATGTTTTATATACATGAGCAAGTGATTACATGTAATAAGTTGTGGCTAGATAGCCGGTGAACAATGTTGTGTAATACTTTTGATATGAATGGAATTAAATTGGAAATATTTTATGGATTCAATTTGAGTTGTTCAACTGGAAATATTGTTATGAGATTGGTTTTAATTTACTTGTGTGGTGGTAATATTGTAATGAGTGTTAATTTTGCACTTTATTATGAGTAATCTTGTTTGTGTGGCAAAGGGTGCCATAAATAATACTAAATCCAAAGCTAGTAATGCTATTTCCTTTAGATTCTATTGAGTATATATAGAGGTTGGTGCTTTCTAAGATTTGCATTAGTGGTTGAGTATCATAGACAAACCATTAGAAGGTAAAACCTTCAGTTGGTAATCCTTTGATTGCTACCTTCGATAGACAAGCCATCAGTAGTCCCTACACTACCAACCATAAAAATGTGCTGCCTCCCAAACCATCAGAAGGTATTTCCTACTAAACCATCGGTCTTATCGACCTTGGGTTTCTACGGTTTGAGGTTAAAAGTTCTATCAGTCTACAAAATTTTTGACTTAAAGGGCTTCATGAAACCATCGACTTGTACATTGAGCAAACCTTTGTTTCAAAACCATAAGGCCAACCATCATTTGTCAAGATAAGAGAAACCATTGATCTTAGGACATATATGAAAAAAAAACTTTGATCTACATCCTTTGGTTGTCAATAGATGGAATCTCAGCAAAAAAAATTAAAAGGTTGTAACTACTCCATTTTAAGTTTGATTTCATTTCATTATTTTTGCATTGGTTTGATAATTGAATACTCTATAATTATTCATAAATATTAACAACCTCACACAATAATTTATTTATTTTATTTCTTTAATTTTTTTATAAATCTCTCTTCTTATCATAACGAAATTATTTCTTCATTTCTTTGATCCAAGCTTTGATATAAGATCAACTAATGACATTTACTTACTAAATAATAGGTCTAAACTGAATTAAAACATGAACAGATACAAAATATTTTAAAACACTTTTGAATATGTATTTAACTTTAGGATTGTCTTATCCCTCTTATTACTAGACAAATAAGGTATGGTTTGTAACATTTCTGAACATACTAGTGGCATTATTCCCAAGCTATAGTACCATATTGATGACACCACCTAGGCTTCCCATTGACTATGATAATGGAAGATCTAGTTTTATATAAGAAATATCATAAATTATGTTGGAATCACTAGTAAGAAAGATGAAACATATGCATGAATAGAAAAGTAGGACTAAATAAGTAAGACCCTTCTACTACTTCTCAAAGGTGTGTCTACACAAGAAACTCAGGGTCCTTAAATTTTAAAAATAAAAAGTTTGTGTATATGTAAATCATCATATCCATTTTTACTATTAAAGCATGTTTGAAATGCTTGATGTCGAAAATATGTTGATCAAGATCTTCCAAAGGTCATTTGAAGGATCACCTTTATCTTTGTACAACCAATAAAACTAAAAATGATTAAGTTCTATGCCAAGTTAGCCAACAATTTCATCAATATGTATGCATGAAACATCGACCAACTACCAACTAGAGATGACTGAAATTCCCTCACACAAAATTTTGATGATTCTTTAACCTATTCAGTCACAATATGGAGATATATAGTTGCATATATTTCCAATAAGTAGGCTAAAAATAAGGTATACACATGGTCATCAAATTGGACACTTTAGCACCATCACCAATGTTGACGTTTTCATTAGAAAAATCATTGTTTGATCTCATCCAAGCAAGTACTAACACAAAACTTGTAATCAACAAAGGAGCCTAGAAGAACATCTGGATCTCACACAATTCTACCACCTAGACTAGAAATAAGGTAATATTAAAACTCATAGATGTGCAAATTAGTGCCATGTCCAATGTTGAAGTGTGTGAGAAATAGGAGGTCCTAATCAACAACAATTGTTATAGTGACGTAAGGCCCCTAACCTTTTTTAATTCATAAACATAATTTGTTTGACATAAATGGTTTAATTAGATTCTTAATATAGAACGTTGACTCTGATTTATGATGTCACATTAGATGATGAAACTATATTGATAATTTGAATCAAAATAAACCTTATTTCCTCAAGTTATACATATTTATGCAACTTGTGGACATTAATAAAAAATACCTTTTTTGGTGGTGGGAACATAGTTGTGACTCTTTGAGTTGCTTCATGATATACTTCTCCTTTGGATCCTTTTGAACCATGCATTGATGAAGTTACATAACCTAAGTGATATGATAGTGTGATGTTTTCATTAACCTATGGTTTCTCAGTGACCCTTTTTGGCTCTCGATGGTCGATGGGTTTTTGATGACTATTTGATTTTTCTTTGTCTGCTTGTCTCTTGCTGGTCAAGGAGTTATCCTAGTGACCAAGGGTTCTTTGGTGCCTGATAGGCATGCTACTGGCTAGTTGGGAGTTCATCAGCTTATGAGATCTTAGTGATCGATGAGCTTCCAGTGCTCGAAGGCTTGACATTACTCGGTAGATTTTATGATGATTCTAATTGATGAGGTTTTGCCCAATGGGGTCCAGTACTCAACAAGTTCCAATGACCGATGGGATCTCAGTGGTTGACATATTTCCTGGCCGACAACGTTTGGGTGCCCAATGAGTCCTAGGTTAATGGACATTCTTCCCAACAAGATTTCTATGTCAACCCTATATATACCCCTTCTCCTTCACTCCTTTCTCATTTTCATTGGCAGAGCTTCATCTGTAACCCAATGAAATTTTCTATAAATTGATGGTCAATGAGGATTCATTGAGGATAGCAATCTCTGGATTTTTGTGGATGCATGCACAAGGATCAAGGATCTTTGGACTAATCTTGACTTGTTGATCATTTTCATTGCTTATCTCGTATAAGATTCTTGTCCATTCTAAGATTCACGTCTCTTTCTCATTTTCCTTATTGTTTTTCACCCTCTTCCCTCTTGTGACCGATGTATTTGGTGTTTCTTGATTTTTCTTTGTGTTTTCTTGTTGGAACCATATTAATGTGGGTTGACAACTATCTTTTTTTCCTCCTTGCTCTAATTTACCCTATTTGAGGAGAGAGGAAGCCTTTTTGGATGTTTTGGTGGGTCAAGCTTGACACTTCATTTCTTATTTTGAGAGTTCCATCTTGGATTTTCAATTTTCTTCTCTCTATTAGGAGAGTTATATAAATTTATTTTCATCTCTTTCCTACTTTCTACATGCACATTGTGAATTTTACTTTAGAACTTCTAAAATTCTAAATGTAGGTCTTTTTCAATGTTGTTTTGGTGTAAGAAAGGTGAGATTAATATTTATTAAGTTAGCTTCATACTTTCGAGGTGTTTCCCTATTGTAGTGAGTTTTGTTCTTGAGTATATTCAGCCAAAATTTTTGATACACCGATGTAATAATCCCTGATTTTTATCATGCATGAGGTATATTGATGACTAAGGAATAAGAACGTGTTCAATGTCTTAGCCTTGCTATACGATGGGTATCATGTTGTGTTTATGATGCATGAAATTACTATTTTGATGTTTTAATAATGGTTAGATGAAATTTTAGCTTTGGAGTAATTATTTGTTTAGTAGTTTAAATGTATGGACACTTATGTCTAAGACTGGCTTGAAATTGTTTGATACATTTTATATCTTTTGAGGTTGTGATCACGATGATTTTTATAATAATATTTTTGTTTCTTATATGTAACTTGATTGATGCATTAATGAATTAAACTAGCTTAAGTAATCAAGTGTAACCCTAATTATGTAGTGTCAATGTTAGGACTTTCTAGATAGTGAAACAAGTAATCTGAAAGGAGATTGAAGTTGTATCTTGTTGAGTATATGCAGGTGCAAGAAGGGTATATCCTTTTCATCTTGATCCCAAGTTTTTAGAGAACATCTAGTTTTGTGTATTGAATAATGATGTAATTGAGAGTGATTACAATCGTAACTTGGATTTGAGGATTGTATACCCAGGTTTCTTGTTTCGTGGTTTGTGTACTAAAGACGAACTATGTTGTTTAGTAGTTGGGATGATATGCCACTTTGACTTACTCATACTGACTGAGAGGAAGAGATCATAGAATTCCTGTCATCCTAGATCTTATACGGGGCAGATTTTGACTTTGCATTGTTCAACTAGTAGTTTGATGATTGCCCTTTCATTGTAATAAAATATGTAATGCAGCCATGTAGCATATCTATTGAGGTTACTTGGTGAATTACATTTGATGATTGCCCCTTCATTGTTTCTTTTAATTTATGGATGAATTTCAGCCTATAAGAGAAATTGACAACACTTATAATGCTAGCTATACCAAATCTTGAGGAAAATTACATAATCTTTCAACTCTACAATAGTACCTGATTAAACTGTATAAGATACATAAACCTGGAAATCAATAGGTGTTCTTGGAGTTATATCTCTCCCTAGGACATAGGTCTCACCTCACGGATCACCACAAATTTTTAGGGGATCCTCAGTGTAGTCGAGACCTCAAAAGTAAGGAGGCATACTTTAGAAATCTATAGAGAGAGAAGGTTGGTTGGTTGTATATAGTCCTAAATTCATCCCTATACCCTTAGTTTAGAGTGGGGAGTTTCATAGATGATGTATATCGACTTGAGGTTTTGGCAGTGTATCATGTTTAATGAAAATATGTAATTATGTGGACAACATCTTTTTTGTATAGGTTTTGGTTGAGGACATGGAACTTATGTAAAGATACCTAGTATGGATATATATAATGCATTTAGACCCTTGTGCATATGTTTCCTATGGAATGTTGGAACTATATTTGGTTTTGATTTTGTACCTCTTGGGCAATGTGATTAATTAGCATTTGATTGGCACTTTGTCATTGATTAATCGCGTTTATCTTGGTAGGTTGCCACATTTGGTGGTATTAGAGCCTTAGTTCGCTGAGTCTACAAGGACATAGTACTGAGGTTTTTGTGTCTATTCTTACATTATGTTACATATCTTACTAGGGCTTATAGTTATGTAGATATGTTTGAGGAATGTTAAAAGCATGCATAGAGTAGTTTTTTGGTTCTTGGTAGTGGTAGTAGGAGGCATGTATCTGATGGAAGAGTACTTGAGATGGGGCAAAAATAGCTTGTTCCACCTCTATTTGACCCTTCAACCACCGTATGACTTTCCAGTCTATTTTTGGACAACTGATGGTCACAATTACACATATTATGGACAGGATGAGGGAACTTGTCCTAAATGTTGAATGTTAGGGTCAGTGGAAGACTTTTGAGAGGTTGAAGTGTATGGCAGCCATAGAGTACTAGAGAACAGCTGACCCAGCCAATATAGATATGTGGTTGATAGAATTGGAGAAGAATTTAGGTTTCTAAACAACTCTAAGGAGGATAAGGTGAAGCATGTGATCTCTACTTTATTAAGGGTAGTAATACCCATTAGTGGGCCATTGATGAGGAGAGATTGGGAGACACGGTCAATTGGGAGGTGTTTTAGAGGGAGTTTGTCATTTGTTACTTCTTGGATACATATTTAGAGGAGAATATGGACTGATTTGAATGGTTACACTAGGAATTTCAATCTATCAGTGACTACAAGGAGAAGTTCATGGAGTTTTTGAGGTACTATCCTCACAAGAGACCATGGAGAATGAGCATATCAGAAGGCTTGAGAACCATTTGAATGTTGAGTTGGCAAGGATGACATCTACTTTGGAGATTTGAGAAAAGTTGTCCACCTTCATGGAATCCATGAGGAGTATAGAGAGGACATATATGGAGCAGCGAGAAGCCAATTCCAAAAACTAGTATGCTCAGTTCCATGTATCGCCGTCAAGAAGTTTCATGAAGCCAAGATTTTCCTCATTGTAGTACCAGCAGTCTCATTCGAGGTCGATGTATTTTGAATTGGGATGCAGGTGCAATCATAGTGGTCTCCTAGTAAGAGAAGGGGTCACAATTTCCTACCAGCTGGGGCGAATAGTTCTGGGTTAGTGTATGTGATAAGACCATCTAGGCCATTGTATATTCCAACGATGTGTTACAAGTGTGGTTAGGTTGGGCATGTGATATGCTCTTGCCCTATGAAGAGTCAAGAGGTGATGTAGCAGTCGATGTAGATCCAGGAAAGTTCACAGCAACAACGGTAGTATCATAGTGGTGATGGCAACAAAGGATGGCTACATACATCACAAGCGGGATCTTCAAGACCAATTGGCAGAGGTCACGGGAAAGAACATGTGATGGTTAGATTCTATGCTATGAGTTAGTTGAAAGGAGTGGTCAACCCACGGGTCTTGATAGGATAGATGGAACTTTTTTATTCTGACGTATCTACTTCTTCTTTTGTATCTAATTTTATTGACGTAGGTGTGATGCACTCGTTTATCACGAAAGAGGTGATAAATAGTTGTAACTTGCATGTATGCAGTAGAGATGGTAGCCTCTTGTCAGAAACCCCCTTGGTTAGTTATGTGGTATTGCGGGAATTGTGTCCATTGTGCGTACGTTCTATCTTGGGACGCAACATTCAAGTGGATTGCATGCTACTTGATATGCATGGATTTTATTGGCTCCTATGGATGGATATTTAGAGAAGTATAAGGTTATTTTGTACTATGGTTTCAAAGTTGCAACATTCTATGATGGTGATGTTTCCAATGTGATAGGAAGATCTAAACTACTTGTCTAGTATAGAAAGTGATAGAAGAGAAGTTGTTGAGAGAAGCTTGTGAAGCTTTTCTAGAACATGTGGTGGATACCAAGGTGAGGAGTTCTAGTATCTAGGATGTACATGTGGTGTGTGTGTTTGAGGATGTTATTACTGATGAGTTTCTCGATGTTCCACCCCCAAAGAGATTGATTTTGAAATCAATCTAGTTCCTAGTACATATCGCATAGCTCAAGCACCCTATAGAATAGATACAATTGGGATGAAGGAGTTGATGGAATAGTTACATGAGTTGTTGGAGAAGGGTTTCATACAACCAAGAACTTCATCATGGGTATTGCAATGTTGTTTGTAAATATGAAGGATGGTTCTATGAGACTCGTGTAGACTACTAACAATGAAAAAGGTTATAGTGAAGAACAAGTACCCGTTGTTGAGGATATATTATTTGTTTGACCAGTTGAGAGGTTTTATAGTGTTTTCCAAGATATTATAACGTTAGGATATCACCAGTTGAGGATCGAGGTAGATGACATACCTAACATTGCTTTTAGGACTAGGTATGGTCATATGATTTTTTGGTTATGTCATTTGGGGTAACCAATGCACGACAACACTTATGGACCTGATGAATAGAGTATTCAGGCCATATTTTGACTAGTTTGTGGTGGTGTTCATTGATGATATATTGATATAGTCCAAGAATAGTCAGCAACATGATCACCATCTTCATCAAGTGTTAGAGTTTTTGATACATCATAGGTTGTATGATAAGTTTTGTAAGTACAAGTTGTGGTTGACTGAGGTGTCATTTCCAGTTCATGTCATCTCAGCAAGAGACATGTGTGTGGATCCTAAGAAGGTGGAGTTAGTTTTAGAATGGGGGCAGCCCAAGACGGCAACTAAGGTTTGAAATTTTTTGAGTTTAGCTAAATACTAAGGGAGGCTAATCAAGAACTTCAATGTCGTATCTTTAACTTTGACTAATGTTACTAATAAGGGTGTTCCTTTTTCTTGGGATGAGAAGTACCATTCATTTTTCTAACTATTGAAGGTGAAGTTCATGAGTGCTCTAGTGTCGGTGTTGTGAGAACATGGTAAATGCTACATCATTCTCTATGATTTTTGAAATAATGGGTTGGGATGTATGCTTACCTAGGATAAGAACATGATTTCTTTTGCTTATCGACAACTTAAGAAGTGTGAGGAGAACTACCCAACCCATTACCTGGAGTTAGAAACAATGGTTCTTGCCTTGAATATTTGGAGAAACTATATATATGGATAGAATTTCCAAATCTTCAGAGACCATAAGAATCATCAGGACATCTTATCTAAGCAAGAGATGAATATGAGACAGAGGAGATAGATGGAGTTGATCAAGGACTACGACAATAGACTATCATTCAGGAAAGGAGAATGTAGTATCTAATGTGTTGACTAGGAAGTCATCCTCATCTTCATTTGTTGATAAAGTGCACTTTCACTCCATGGCATGTCACGTGCGGGACATGGTATGTCACTTTGCCTGATGAATGCACACTTGCACGTATCTCTATCGGAAGGGTTGTTGGCATAGCTACAAGTTAATTCGTCGTTGGTACAATAGATCAAAGATGAGCACAAGGATGATACTAGGATACAAAATAACAAATTTGAGTTTGATAGCGGCATGTAGGATGGGTTTTATGAGACAAATTATAGGATAGTATGCTTCCATAAAAGAGTAGTGGATCTTGAGGTTGGCGGTTTGAGGGAGATGGTACTTGGGGAGGAAGCCCATTCCTCAATGTACACAATGCATCTTGGTAGTACACTGATGTTTAATAATCTTAAATATTTGTAGTGGTGGCCAAGTCTGAAACATGATGTGGTGGATTTTGTTTCCAAGTGTATAGTGTATAAGTAGACCAAGGATGAACATCAGAAGCATGTAGGAAAATTAGAACATTTGCCAATTCCATGGTGAAAATCAAATCACTTCACCATGTACTTTATGGTTGGTCTACCTAGTACATCTAAGGGTCATGATTCCATTTGGGTGATTGTTGTTTGGTTGACAAAGTCAACTCACGTTTTGTAGTCAAGACTGCCTAAAATATAGAGAAGTTGGCACAAATCTACATTTATGAGATCACTCGTCTGAATGGTCTACTATTTATGATAGTATCAGACATAGGTCCTCAGTTTACAAGCAAATTTTGGAAGCATTTGCATACAATGTTAGGGACACAATTGAGTTTTAGTACTATTTTCAACCATAGACAGATGGCCAGTTAGAGAGGACCATTTAGGTGATTGTTGATTGGTTGACAAAGTCAACTCACTTTTTTCTAGTCAATACTGCCTACAATATAGAGAAGGTGGAACATATCTACATTTATGAGATCACTCATATAAATGGTATACTAGTTATGATAGTATCATGCATAGGTCCTCAGTTTACAAGCATGTTTTGGGAGCATTTGCATACAATGTTGGGTACACAATTGAGGTTTAGTACTATTTTCAACCATAGACAGATGGCCAGTTAGAGAGGACCATATAGACCTTAGAAAATGTATTGAGAGCTTGTGTTCTTCAATTTTGTGGAAGCTGGGATGTACTTCATCTAAATTTGATTAAGTTTTCCTACAACAACAATTATCAAAGGAGCACATACATGGAACCGTATGAGGCTTTGTATGCTAGGAAATATAGATCACTTCTTTATTAGTATGAAATAGGTGAGTATCAATTGTTGGGTCCTGAGTTGGGGAAATAGACTATAGAGAAGATCAAGGTAGTCCAACAATAGTTGAAAGTAGAAGATGATCGATAGAAGTCATATGTAGATAACCATCATAGACCGTTGGAGTTCCAAGTTGGTGACCATGTACAGATTAAGGTTCCCCATTGGAAGTGAATGTTGAGGTTTGGTAAGAAGGGTAAGTTAGATCCTAGGTTTTTGGGACCATATCATATCATCACATGAGCTTGGAAGGGGGCATACAAGTTGGAGTTGTCACCAGAGCTGCACAAGTTGCATGATGTTTTCCATGTTTCAATGTTGAGGAAGTGCCACCCGGATACAGAGAAAAAGTTACAACCAGTGGAGGTATAGTTTGAGGATGATCTTACCTATGTTGAGGGTCCTTTATTGATCTTAGATAGCAGTGTATAAAAGCTTAGCTAGAAGGATATAGTCTTAGTTAAGGTGTTGTGGCATCATGATGGTGTAGAGGAATCAATGTGGGAGTTAGAGGTTGAGATGTGTAGGAAGTACCCATCCTTGTTATCTTAGGATTTTAGGGGTAAAATTCTTGGTAGGGTTTATAGTTGTAAGGCCTCTAACCCTATCTAATTGATTAACATAATTTTTTTGGCATGATTAGTTTAATTAAATGCTTAATCTTGAAACTTAACTCTGACTTATGATGTCACATTGGGTGGTCAAACTATGTTTATAATTTGAATCAAAACAAACCTTACTTTCTCAAGTTATATATATTTATGAAACTTGTGGACATGTATGTAAATTACCTTTTTTTAGTGGTGTGAACATAGATGTGACACTTTCTTGAGTTGCTTCATGATGTACACAAGCATTTTATAATTCTAGTTCTCCTTTGAATGATTTTGAGCCATGATTTGATGGAGTTAGATAAGCTAATTGAGATGATAGTGCAATGTTTTCATAGATTGATGGTTTCTCGGTGACCCTTATTGTTACTCGATGGTTGATGAGTTTTTTTATTACTATGTACTTTTTCTAATGAATTCTTGTCTTTTGGTGCTCAATGAGTTTTCCCAGTAGTTGAGGGTTCTTTGGTACCCGATGGGCCTGCTCTGGCTAGTTGGGAGTTCATCAGCCGATGAGACCTTAGTGATCAATAAGCTTCTCGTGTCGTATGGCATGATAGTACCAAACTAATTTTATGTTGAGCATGATCGATGAGGCTTTGACTGATGAGGTGTGGTGGTTTACGAGTTCCAATGTCTGATGGGATCTTGGTGGTTGACGGGATTTCTAATCAATAAAGTCTCAGTGCCTATCGAGACCTACACCGACAGATATTTTTCCTAATGAGATTTTTGTGTTATCTCTATATACTGCTTCTCCTCTTCACCTAACTCATTTTCATTGGCAGATCTTCAGTTTTAGCCAGATGGATTTTTTTATAAAGCAGTGATCAATGAGGATTCATCAAGGACAGTGATCTCATGCTTTGTGTGGAAGCATGTGCAAGGATTGAGGATCTTTACACAAATTTGATTTGTTGATCATTTTCCTTACTTCTCGTGTATAATATTATTATCCTTTTTTTTGTTTCCTTGTTGTTATACACCTTCTTCCCTCTTGTGGCTAAGTTCTTTGGTTTTCTTGAGTGTTTTTGGTGTTTTCTTGCTGGAAATCTATGAATGGGTTGAGAACTCTCTTTTCTTCTTCCTTGCTCTAATTTTAGCCTATTAAGGAGAGTGGAGGCATTTTTAGAAGTTGTGGGTCAAGCTTGACATGTGGTTGCAGATTTTTCAGAGTTCCATCATGAATTTATGGTTTTCTTATCTCTATTAGGCGAGTTATTTTTTAAAGACCTAATCTTTACAGTTGAATATATACATAATGTATCAAAATTATAAACAATCTTATTACAATCATGTTTTACATCAGAGTTGTGGAAGCTTACAAAATCATAAGAAGGTTTAGGAATACAAATTGATCCCTATCTTGTCTCAACAGAGGACAACTCCAACATGTCTACTCTTGTGATAACCTAGATTTTTGTGTTTTAATAAATAATACAATATTTGAGAGACAAGCATTCTATGTAGAGGACAAATACCAAATTGAGGAATTGGTAATACAATCATGGATTCCTTCACCCAAATTAGGTGTTTGAGATACGATAGAGGGCTATGGTGCCTAATTGAATTCAATTGTGAATTAATACCCTTAATAATTGATTAAGCTCTCATGAGACCAATCATTCATTTAGTGATCCAGTGAGTAGTGAACTAATTTCTTTTGAGGAATTATGTACATATGAATCAATGTTAGAGTTTGATGTCAAATAAACACATATTGAAGTTTTAGATCTTTGGTTTATTTGACTTATTGAGATCAAGAATTATACTAGGATATATTAACTTCGTATCACATGAGCATAGTTGTACATATCTGATAGTCTCCTAGATCCTAGAACTAAGGTGAAGGTGGCCAAGAAGGTTGCCACAATCTAGACTCTTGAGGAACTAGTCATTACGATGTTCCTGCATAATCTACGGAAGTAGTTGTGTTTCACATTGATCAAAATAACACTACATGACTCCACTCCCTCTCTCACTAGCGCGTCTCCATCCTTCTCATAGAAAGGGGCGAGAGAGGAGCAAAATGACTTGGAAAGTCCTTTCTACAAGAGAGCTCACCACCACTGGCCAGAGACGCCGACCTCAGGGACCGGTCAGTGGACATGCCTCTATTTCCCACCATCACCACGATGTTGAAGCTTTTGTGAGGGAGATGCGTCTTGTTAAGTTGTGCACCATCAACCTCAGGTGCAATGTGAACCCAATCATGGCATTAGGAGTGAAGGAAGACAACCTCTGCTCCATCAATCTCTGGTCAGATCTAGGCCTCACGGCGGCAACATCCAGACCCACTTGATGCAGGAAGAGGTTGGGCTCATGGGCCCCAGCAACCTGCTGAACCGTCGTTCGCCATTGCCTCCAACCACAAGCTACCTAGGTTGGAAGAAGCATGTAGGGTAGAAAAGAGATCCAATTTGGGCATGGAGTTCCAACCCCTCTGAGGAGGAAGATAACCACGAAGGTATCTCCCTCGACACTTGCACAACTTGTCACAGATCTGCAGTGAAGGGTGACACCCATTGGAAGCTGCGGATTGACCGACCACACCCCCTGATCCACCGTCCTCTCTGAACCCTCTCCACGACTGTAGAAATATCCCTAGCTGTGGCGGCGCATTGTGAGGATTCGTTCCCAGCCATCTCCAGACCAGACCTCTGCTCAGAGGTGAATCCAGAGAACGTGGGAGAGACCTCAGCTTTGCCGAGATGCTGGCCACCAACCTAGGGTTTTCTCAATCGGTGGGGATATGGAGGGATGGATCAAGCTCGTAGCCTCCTTTCCCATCTGCGAGCCCCCTGAGTTTTGATAGTTGTGCACCTTTATGCAACTACGCATGGGTGACGGGAAGTCAGAGGACTCGTTTGCAGAAGCGAGGTGGAGAAAGAGGGGAATCAGACCCAGTCTGCTGGCCTAAATCATCTGGTTTACTCAGCTCAACATGGGCCAATGA
The DNA here is from genome assembly GCA_963693085.1 of Alisma plantago-aquatica. Lineage (NCBI taxonomy): Eukaryota > Viridiplantae > Streptophyta > Magnoliopsida > Alismatales > Alismataceae > Alisma > Alisma plantago-aquatica. The sequence continues at coordinate 578,859,180 of OY856412.1, read as the reverse complement.
AGGAACCGAGTGAAACCCATGATGACAGTGTGCTGAGGATCTATTCTTCCATTCATAAGATCCAACGGCTCCACAATTTTGTTTGGAGGTAAATATCTTCTAAATTCCTAAATTTATCAATATCTTGTATAAATCACAATAAATAGGTCCCTTGGCCAAATAATTCCCCAAAAATACCCCTAGACTCAGAAAAATATTCTATACATTACTACATCCTTAGATCAGGCTTTTAAAGAACAACTACTGATGATATTTTATTTAGATGATAATGCTTCATTTAAATGGTATAATTAGAAAATGATTGAGATTAAATCTGACAAAAATAAGTTTGACCTTTGATATCATCTATAAACTAAATGTGGATTCCTATCCTAATATTATTGAACAATTTTAGGCCTTTCCTCATTATTGACTAAGTACATGTTTAATCCTCATATTAATTCTAGAAAATAGGGAAAGTATAAGATAATTATGAAATTCAGACCAGACCTTAATAATGACGTATGGATTAGAATAAAATTAGCAAACACAAGTTCTAGGCTGTTTAAACCTAGATTTGTCCAAACCCTAATTTGGACGTAAAATTACTAAGAATATGATGTGCATATATTAATGATGATTAATTTCTTTAAATCAGGTGTTGATCAGGTTATCTAGATGATCATGGATATGTGAAGAATATCTGAACACAGGTACGTGGATATAAGTATAAGACTAGTTTTCACTGGATGATAAAATGAGTAATTGCTTGCATGTATTTGAATATCTTGTTGGATGTACATCTATATGTATTGTCATTTCCGCCTTGAACAATAAGAACACTAAAGGAAGAAAATGGAATGTAGTTACTGATGGTTCATTAATCTCCCTATTAGAGAGGGAAAGTATTAATGTTGACTAGCACCTCCCTAATGGTACAGGGTACGCAGGGAGATCCCTAATGGTACAAGGTATGCGGGGATAGGTCCCAATAATATATGTTTGTGCTAAGTCCACCATAGTTGTTACGACCTCACCTTTCAGTAACCCCCAATTAAGGGAGACCAAGAGGTTGAAGCCGCACCCATTAATCTGGATCAAAGGTTCGACATATAACTATAAACAATTATTAAATTCTAACAGACTATACTGAAAATGGTAATAAAATTTTTCTTTGCATACCTTGAAAAGTTGAGAACAAACTAACTTCTAACCTCAGCTGAACTATTCTACCTAATTCCTCCTAATTCTTTAATTCTTGAATTCACAAGGTGTCGCTTTACTGTTTGTACTTTTCATTGTACCTAAAATGCCGACAAACAAAACCTCAGTCAGCCGAAGCTGGTATGTGGAGGAAACAGATAATGTTCAACTATGTTAACAATATAATCATTCAATTAATCATTTAACAATCAAGATTACATTTTAAGCCATCTAACTCAATCCATACATATTCTCAAACTATGGGCTGTCCCTGCAGTGGACATGAATATCACCTCTCTTTTAGGTAATAGAGTCGCATGGCACTATCCGAAGATAGCCCAATATCTAACTCATTATGACTTGATGGTCCTACCTCCATGGTATCCATGTACTAAGTCAACCATAGACATGATGGACCTACCCAATAGGTAGCCATGTACTAGGTCATCCATAGACCTGATGGACCTACACAATAGGTAGCCATGTACTAGGTCATCCATAGACCTGATGGACCTACCCAATAGGTAGCCATGTACTAGGCCTTTCTCTAACCTGATGGACCTACCCATAGGCAGCCATGTACTAGGTTAGATATTATGCCATAGAGAGAACTAGGATCTGAGTTTATAGGCAAATACATTAAGTGATAGTCATAGTCACTTTATAATTGCAGTATGAACATCCAAGCAGTTTAGTTGCATTCAATGCGATTAAACGTCCGAGAAGCCATTGGAAAACTAAGCAGTTATTCATAAGTAACCACATACTTGTTCCATAGTAACTTGATGTCCATGCATTAACATTCAACACAATTAACAAGCAATCAACAATATCCTAAAAATAATGCATAACATTCAAGTGTCATTGTTTTATTCAAAACATCCTCAAGATCAACTTGGATTCCACCTTATGATTTCTAGGCCAACTTTAGGGTTTTATTAGGGTTTTATCCTTCATAATGCATTTATCACTTTTAATGCTCTTTTAGTTCACAAACCTTAATTTCTGCATCATAGACACAATTGAATGTCAATTAAGTCTAATATGTTTCTTTTACACTAAAACTATTATCTTTATCCTTTTAGGTCATATCCAAAACATTAAGGCTAGTTATCATCCTCGGTTTCTTTCAAATTGACAAATCATATTTCATTATAGTTCAACTCGCATATATGAACCTTATTTATCACTATTTCCACTTTTATACACTAGGAAACACTAATTATCCAAATAATTCACATTAAATATATTTGGTCCTCAATTTATCTTCAAATCATCATATCTCTATTTTATTCTTCGATTTGTACAATTAAAACCATTAGAATTCATATCAACATAAATTAGGGTTTCTAATCCCATTAAGGCATATTCATGTACATAGAACCCTAAATGAGACCAACTATATAAAAAGATCATCTTTTTAAATCCTATTTTCACTTTTATTAACAACAGGTTAATATCAGCTTGAATTATCCATCTATCATCAAATCTAAGGGTTTTTCCTTAATTGAATCATTAAAGATGATAACTTTATGCCCTTTTAAATTCCATGCATATTTAAGCACATAAACCCTAAACTAGACTAATCATGTGCAAAGTTCTTCCTTTTTGAACTCAATGTTCCTTTTTACATTTAACATATTAATATCAACTCTAAAGATCCATTAAACCCTATTAAACACATTAATCATATCAAAAATAGGGTTCCTTAAGAATTAAAGCATTAGAGATGATTACATCCATTACTTTTCGGATTTCAATAAGAATCAAGCTTCAAACTTAATTTCTTTGGGTTCCTCTCGTTCTGAGGATCAATTTTCATATAAAGTTTGTTTTAATCCAAGTTACGGTTCAATAGATACGAATTTTGCAAAAATACTTACTTTTGGGCCAATGAGGGGCTGCCACGTCGGCCTCCTCCATGCAATGTGTCGCTTGCTTTGAAATTATAACTGAATTACTAATATGCCCCCAGCTCGACTACTAATTCTTTTGTGTCTCGAAGGGCAGAAACGTCCAATGTGATGGATCTTCTTCCTCGTCGCGAACAGCCCTAGGGCGCCGCTGCTGCAGGTCCGGGGAGATCTTCCTCCCATGGATATGGACTCACTGGCTCTCCCAGCTCCTTCCCCCGCCTCCGCCGCGCCCTCTCGCAGGTGAGGACGTCTCTTGCATGGGGCCGGTCGGCCACGATCACGGCCAATAGGCCTGCCGCGATGGACGGACTGCAGCTACCCTGCAGGTCTTCTTGCAGGCTTCGCGCAGGTGAGAGGAGTCGCAAAAACAGCCGCCCAGACCTCTCCGACTTTGTGGAAGCATAGCGAACGTCGTAACTACTCTCATATCTCATGGGACCGCACTTCCTCCATCCGGTTAGGGTTAACTCTATAGCAAGGTTGAAGAAGAGAGTGAAGGATCGTGGGTTCTCCTTTCCTCGAACTAGGGCTCTACCCCTTATATAGGGGAGAGTATGAAGCCCTAAAGCGTTCGTAGAAGAGGGAATAAGTCCCTTCCCTAGAAGGAAACAATTTTCCTTATTAAAGAAGAAACTTCTTCTCTTTCTCCCTCATTCCTTTGATATTCCTTTTCCTTGGGATATTAGTATTATGAAAATCTCTTCCTTTATCTTCTTATTACTTGCCTGTTAATTATTTACCACAAAATCATGTTTTCTTTTACTAGAAAATACTCCCTTTATCCATATTACAAAATTCATCAATAATATATCACATTATGCTATTATTTGCAAATTTGGTATTTTTCTCTCTCTTTCCTCTTTATTGGGACTCCTTGGATCCCAAGAAAATCTATTATTTCGAAATCCTTTTCCAAGGATATTTATTATCCTTCTAGATGCATCTAAAAGCCTTATTTTACATTATCATGTTTATTTCTCATTAAAATATCTCTTTTTGAGGATTTCTCTTTATTTATCTTTTATTTTCCTCATGGGTATTCCTTTTATCATTAGGAATCCTTGAAACACGAAATTCCACAAAGGATCTCCTAATTACACCTTTTCTCACTTATTTCTAACATTTTAACATTATTTTCAATCTCTTTCTTATTAAAGAAATACTTAATTAAACTTTTCGTTTCTTATTGCCTTCTTTTGTAACTTTGGACTCCTTGGAACCCAAGGAACCCAAGAGGCACGAAATCCTCCTTGGATTTGCCTTCTAGAGGTTTCTACATATTTCCTTTTCTCGAAAATTCAATTATCCATTTACTATTTGAATTTCCTTGTTATTGGGCCCAATAGCCAATACATCCCACAAAGCAACCAATCAAGGCTATTGTGAAAGGAATCCATTTACTCAAAACAAATCATATCATTATTTGTTCAAATATCTTTAATATGAGAAATTACATTTCTCACCAATTGAACCCAAAAATTGGAGTTATAACATCCTTCCCCTCTTATAGGAATTTTGTCCTCAAAATTCAAACAAGCAAACAAACAATTCTGGATAAGACTTTTCCATGTCCATCATTGGCCCCTATGTGGCTTTTCCGTACTCGTGGCGTTTCCAAAGAACCTTTATCATCACATATTCTTTTCTCTGAGTTCTTTCATCCTGGCGTCTATAAATTACACAGGTGACTCAGGCCATTTCAGCCTCCCTTGGGGCTCACTAGGTTCATTGTTCAGCACATGGTCGGGTACCTCACATAGTGCTCTAAATTGGACACATGGAACTCATCACACATTACTTTATCCTGAGGGGCAAGGTCAAACTTAACCTTCTCCACCAAACCATGTCAAAAGAATCCATGCATCGGGGACTCAGCTCTCATAGTTATAACTTAGAGGGGTCGGATTTTCATGTCACATATTCTCCCACAGTAACTTGTATGTCAGTCTACTTTGCATCTGCTCACGACTCTCATCGTCTCTAGGCTCCTTTCAGCCCTTGCACAATCAAAGTGACTTCATCTACATGCACTGTGGCCCTTTTCTAACCATCATGTGGTCCTTTTCTAACCATCATGTGGTCCTTTTCACCAACATCACCTTACTGAAGTGGTGACCGACACAACCTCCCTTAGAGAGCTTCTTATAAAACCTGATACTGGCTATGGTGGTCAATGTCACATCTTTCATAGGACAAGACCTGTCTCTAGATATCACCCTGAATGAGCACACATGCTCTCATCAGACCCTTTAGTCTGGATCTTACTAACCATAGTTATGGGTGATAAACTATACTAACATTGAGTTCTTCATGTACCTACATCCACTTTATGGAAGTGAATCCTTTAGTCCAAACTCAAGAACCTTTGAACTCGCTTCATGGGGTAGTTGAACCAACTTTCTCATGGGTAGTTCAACTGGATCTGTCCCTTAACCGAACTCTTCCTTTCTCATATTATCTAGGTAAGGTGACCTACCATAACCCACATTGTATCTCGACCTTCTTTGGCCCAGGGAAGACCCATCACAACATCCATAGTGTTGAGCTCCCATTCCCTCTCAAGGACTCTTTTGTCCTCTATATCGATACACTGGGCTACTGGGGTTCGTCCTTTACCTCCTGGCTTGCATGGCCATAAACCACATGCAACCTTATCTTAAGCATCCAAAGTGCTATTGCCATTTTCCATGGTATATGGTGATCCTCAATCATGATTTCCTATATGTCATGATTCTTTCAAGATCGATTCCTCCGAAACCCTAAACCACTCTAGTCGGGCTTTCATCACCTTCTCTTCCAAAGAAGTACATCTGAGGTTTTACCACCATCCTTTCATTGCATCCAGGACTAGACTGGCTATCCAAACAACCATAACTCTTCAATGTATCTTGTTACATCTGAGTATTGTCCAAACACCTCTCCTTTTTTAACTTAAGGTTAGCCAATCACCCCTTTCTAACTTCTGGTTAAACAAGTCAGATGTATCTCAAACCAGAGCATCCATTACCACTTCACATCCTTAGGTATTAGGTAACATTACACTTCCATGTATTTCACTTATCATGTCACCTCGAACTATATGTTTATCTTCATAAGAACACTCTCTGATCAAACTCAACCTGGTATAACTTGTAAGTTCCACATAGCTCATGATAAAAAAAACATCCTCATAAGGTGACTACCTCATTCCTCTTAGTGTTTACAAACCATCCATGTATCATTCACTTTACCAGGGTAGATATCTTCTCTATCCCCATTTCTCATGGCAACGCTCCAACCTACATCATCTCTTATCCTTGGTGTATGACATGCATAATGTCCTATCTCTCACCCCCATAACAAGAGGAAATAAGCATTTGGCTGCAGTCCAAATACATAGTTCTTCCTATTCCAAGAGTAGAGATGGTGCATCCCACCTTGCCAGTACACCTTTAAATCTAAGTTGCAACGTGCCACATGTGTCTCTTCATGACAAACATCACGATATCAAACTAGTCTTGAACCTACTGAGGTTTATATCCTTGGTCATCTCCTCTAGGTCTATAGGGTACCGACTCTTTTGGGGTCATCCCTCTTCCCTCATGCATCAAGAGAGTGCCCTACTCATCTTCCCTTTGGGTGCCATGAGTTCATGAAGGTGATCAATCTCCTAACCCATGGCCCTCAGACAATGATAGTTGTTACCTCCCGACCCTATGGTCATGTGCAACTGGGGAATTAGGCAACTCCTACTTTCATCGGTCTTATCCCTACCTTATCCTAGGATAGACTTAGGATTCTCCATTATAGTACATGTTCACTTAGAACCTTACACAAGTCTTCATCATCTCTCTTTTTGTATTCATGGGCTGACACTCATCCGTTCATAGGCATCATGGCAACCTGCCTACCTTGGTCAAGCCCCATACTGGTTACCTCCATGGTAACACATTCATATGCAATTAGAGATGGATATATATGGGTCTACAGGTTCATTCTCATATCATGTACTTTTCACTTAGCTTCTCAAGATCCTGTGAGACCTCTTTAGGTTACCCTGAACCAACAAAATTGATATACACTCTTCCAAAGGGGTCCCTTTCCCAGAATGGGAGGAGAACTATCTCTAAGGTCACAAAAGCTCTTAGGTCTAGGGTTTACATCCACACGAGCCTACTTATCCCTAGAAAACCATTAAGGCACGAATAGATCACTTATTGTACCATGCTAGGTCATACTTATCCTCTTTCCTCGACGTTGGATCAAGATCATACCTTCCTTTATCATCATCCTAGCCGTGAGGGGTCCATCCCACACACCTTAAACTTAAGGGGCTTCCCCTTTTTCCTCCATACACGAGGAGTACCATGCTCGCTTCTATAGGAACTCAACTTCTCATCATGAGCCTTAGGTACACCACTTCCCCTCTTAGGCCTAGGAACCCTAGGTTCACTGCATGCTCTGTCTCTTAACTACGAACCAAGCACGCAAAAGGCATGACATGCACTTCTTGTCATCCTTTAACTCGAGCAACACTTAGGGTCGGTTCCTCCTTATGGACAACCATCAAGGTATAAGGCCTCATAACCTGCTACAAAACCTTTCTAAGTCTAAGGAACTCTTCTTCCTACCTCAGAGGGTAAACATCTCTACCATAGGCACGTAGGCACCAGATTCTTCATCTTCATTCTCTAGGGTTGGTTCCTCTAAAGGCAACCAAGATATCATCAACTTTCAGGGATCGATCATGAGGCAACCACTATCATCCATTGATCAGGGTTTTAGGCTTCCAACCTTCTTACTGGGTTTCCTGCTCTCTCTCTAGAGCTAACCCCACATCCAACCTCACCATTAGAGGTCCTTTCTTCATGAAGGATCAACCTCAAACGCATGCTCTACATGGGTGAAGCCTAGGTTCGAACTTATGGTTGCTCAAGATCGTCCATAACCCTTTATGCTCCATCATAATTCCTTATCCAGGGTTTCATCCTATCGTCATCACTATGACGTGCCCTAGGTGCCAGATATGCCCTACTTGCACAAGCCCATAGGGTTTCTAAGGTCATTCACTAAAATCATCATCTAAAGAGCTATCCTTTACCCTAGCATGCACGACTCTTCCCAGGGTTGGGTTGCCAAAGGTGCTAGGTCACCCATGGATCCCAAAGGCATGTCCCTTCAACCACCTGGTCCAACTCATCTCTTTCTAACCATCACTTAGGGTAAGGGTTAGCATCATCCTTAGAGGATGTGCCAGGTTTCTACTTGCAATGGAGACCTCCATCTCCAAGACTAACTTATCCTCCTGATAAGAAGGTCTAGCCTCAGGTCTCTTCTGAGGACATGACAACTTATGTCATATGACCTAAGCATGTATCTATTCTTTAATTTGTGCTTAATCTATTAAGCTTATGTCCATGACATCTTATTTACATGCTTTTCATTAATTTTATGGAGGATTCCTTAGACCTTATTAACCTTACCCATACCTCAAGAGGGTGGGGAGAAGAAAGAAAACCCTAATCCTTTAGGTCCTTATCAGAATTTTGTGATGAGAAGGGATGAATAAGATGAGAAGTCCTAAAGGTATCTTATTTCGATTCATACCCTAAGACTTTGGCCAGGCGGTCACACAGGTCCGGGAGTCCTCGTATTCCGACTAGAGGTGCGGAGGAAAATCTTGCCAGCCCCCGGTCATGATCCCTTTCTAGACACCTCCGTCTTTCAGATACTCCTCTAATAACTCCCTTGGGTTCTATGGAGCTTGTAAAATTTAATAATTATTAATGGTTAATTGAGGAACCCAAGCTCTGATACCAAATGTTACGACCTCACCTTTCAGTAACCCCCAATTAAGGGAGACCAAGAGTTTGAAGTCGCACCCATTAATCCGGATCAAAGGTTCGACATATAACCATAAACAATTATTAAATTCTAACAGACTATACTGAAAATGGTAATAAAATTTTTCTTTGCATACCTTGAAAAGTTGAGAACAAACTAACTTCTAACCTCAGTTGAACTATTCTATCTAATTCCTCCTTATTCTTTAATTCTTGAATTCACAAGGTGTCGCTTTACTGTTTGTACTTTTCATTGTACCTAAAACGCCGACAAACAAAACGTCGGTCAGCCGAAGCCAGTATGCGGAGGAAACAGATAATTTTCAACTATGTTAACAATATAATCATTCAATTAATCATTTAACAATCAAGATTACATTTTAAGCCATCCAACTCAATCCATACATCTTCTCAAACGTTGGGTTGTCCCTGCGGTGGACATGAATATCACCTCTCTTTTAGGTAATAGAGTCGCATGGCACTATCTGAAGATAGCCCAATATCTAACTCATTATGACTTGATGGTCCTACCTCCATGGTAGCCATGTACTAAGTCAACCATAGACCTGATGGACCTACCCAATAGGTAGCCATGTACTAGGTCATCCATAGACCTGATGGACCTACCCAATAGGTAGCCATGTATTAGGTCAAACATAGACATGATGGACCTACCCAATAGGTAGCCATGTACTAGGCCTTTCTCTAACCTGATGGACCTACCCATAGGCAACCATGTACTAGGTTAGCTATTATGCCACAGAGAGAACCAGGATCTGAGTTTATACACAAATACATTAAGTGATAGTCATAGTCACTTTATAATTGAAGTATGAACATCCAAGCAGTTTAGTTGCATTCAATGCGATTAAACGTCCGAGAAGCCATCGAAAAACTAAGCGGTTATTCATAAGTAACCACATACCTGTTCCATAGTAACTTGATGTCCATGCATTAACATTCAACACAATTAACAAGCAATCAACAATATCCTGAAAATAATGCATAACATTCAAGTGTCATTGTTTTATTCAAAACATCCTCAAGATCAACTTGGATTCCACCTTATGATTTCTAGGCCAACTTTAGGGTTTTATTAGGGTTTTATCCTTCATAATGCATTTATCACTTTTAATGCTCTTTTAGTTCACAAACCTTAATTTCTGCATCATAGACACAATTGAATGTCAATTAAGTCTAATATGTTTCTTTTACACTAAAACTATTATCTTTATCCTTTTAGGTCATATCCAAAACATTAAGGCTAATTATCATCCTCGGTTTCTTTCAAATTGACAAATCATATTTCATTATAGTTCAACTCGCATATATGAACCTTATTTATCACTATTTCCACTTTTATACACTAGGAAACACTAATTATCCAAATAATTCACATTAAAGATCTTTGGTCCTCAATTTATCTTCGAATCATCATATCTCTATTTTATTCTTCGATTTGTACAACTAAAACCATTAGAATTCATATCAACTGAAAGGGAGTGACATCAGTCTAGAAGAGAGAATAGATCTAGATTTGATGTCTACAGCCTCATAAGGTTATGTGATACATAGATATACAAAAGAAAGATGAAGGAAATAAGAATATAGAATATTATCTAACTATAATCCATGATGGTATAAGTTTCCTTATTAAGATTTGATATGTATTTGAGCCAAATCCACTCTTAGAGGATCTATGCAAAGTCATGATGATGAAAGTACATTCCCTTTTCCTACTTAAGTTAAGCTAAGTTAAGATAGAGATGAGTGTGCATGAGCCTCAAGCTCGTATACAAGGAGGATGTCTAGTGGTAGGATGAGTTATGTGGTGAACTGTAGAGAGAGTAAGACCCATAGGGAGGTCATAGGACCTAGCCTCCAATATATGATATATGTGTTAAAAAAAATGTCCTACACTAGATTACTCTTGAGTGTTGAGTTGAGTCCTTATGCATGATTCAAATCTATATGTGAGAATTGGGTAAAATAAAAGGATGGGTAGATGACCCATATGATAAACTCAATCCTTTGGCTGAGTTAGGTCCTAGCTAGAGTGACATATTTTGTGAATCTCATAATTAGTTGCAAGTGAGGTAATATATGAACTCTAGTTATGAGAGTATGATTCTTTGTGCAAAAGATACTCAAAATACATGTCTCCATTCTTCTTTTCCTTCTTAATATATGATGATAGAATCCTCACTTGAGCTATATAGATGATTTATATATGAGGAGTCACTCATATAAGCTTGACCTATTCTATATTCCCCCCCTATATCATACATGTAGTACTGTAACATACTGAAATCCTCTATGTACCTCTTTGTACCCTTTTCTATAAGTTTTGTCCTTCATTTTCATTCCATATGTCTTTGGACTTGATTTAGTGAAATTATGATGGTTATTGGATAAATGTTTCCCATATATTCTTAATATAGGGTTGTATGCACAAATACCTCAGTTAGATTTTAGATAATGGGTCTAAAGTGCAAATTGTACACTAAGCAATAAAAAGAATAAAATATTTCATCCTAGAACTTTCTAGCACTTCCTAGAATAAGAGGAATAAGAGAAAATCCGAATTTTATATAAGGGAGAAGATAAATGCAATAATTAAAAACAATATAGGAATTAATGGATAAAAGAGGATAATGAGAAAGATATTGCACCAAAATTTATAATTGGAAACCCATCATGATAATTTGACACTCAAATTAATTTCCTTGATCAAAAAGTAACTTAAGGGCCAAGTATCATTTAAAGTGGAACCAAAATATAAATATTAATAACATTATCAAAAGGAAATAGGAAATATGACAATAAAGTAAAATAAAATACTTAATGTTTTCAAATCAGAAAAATAACTCCAAATTCGTATTTTAAACATAAAAATAAGCCTCTGGGAAAATTTGCAACTAATTTGGATAATGTTTGAATAATGAATAAAATAGAAGAGAGAAAGTGTGTAGAATCTTCTATTTATTTAATAAATAAATAAATGACCTCAACTTGTAAAGATAATTGCAAAATCGTGTTCCAATCCCTTAGGGAGACTTATGGGTGAAGTTACACAAAATTTAGATAATGTTATCACCTCTTTTGAAGGAGGAAAGAGAAAATGACATTTTAATTATTTTACATATAAAACTTTCTCAAAAGGCAAAACTAACTCCATATTTGGATTCTACGTGTCAAAATAAGTCAGAATATAAAATTTGGTAGTTTTTGGACAACATTTGAGCCTCCAAATGAAGAGAGAGAAAAACATTTAGGAATTAATTGAATTTTGGTCTAATTTTATTAGCAATCTACTCCTTGTCTCATCCGCGCGAACAGACAGCCCAGAGTCCTTCGTGGATCCGGGTCCACTGATCAGATGACTCATAGTCGTCTCCTTCCTCTAGTCGTAAAAGGCAACATGCCTTTGTTTCCTCGATTTTTCAAATCGAATTATCTACAGTTTTAATCGACGGATTTTGCTCAAACTTGCTTCGTTGGATTCCTTGCGCAGTTCCGCACAGGTTTATACCAAAATTTGTGGGATTTGGCAAGTGTAGTAGAAACGCCCAACTGGGGCGCCGACCCCCTCTACCTTCCCCTACCTAAACCCTAGTATAGGGTCCCTTGCCTATATATATCTAAGTCTCCAGTACCGCCATGACCTTAGCAACTCGTCTGTGTCTCAAATTTCAGTTTTCATAAAAGTTTGGGCCTCCATCTAGCCGTCGAGGACCTCCGGTTTGCGGCGCCTCTCGCACCCTATTCCCTTCGTCTTCGGTCTAATTGACGGCACCAGCAGGTCCGAATCCTTCCCCCTTTTCTTTCTATTTTGTTGTTTTTGTGTTTGGTCCGAATCCTTCCTGCTGCCTCGAGCAGCAATGGCGCGGGGCTGTGGTAGGGGGATGATCCCCACCCAAATTACTATTTTACCCCCTAACGTTCCTTGTTATCCTCTGCATCGCGCTAGGGGCCAACTTGTCTTTTCATCTTTCTTTGACCGCGTTGACCCGACCTTGCAATCGTCTGCCCGGAGGTTGTTGGGTGCCCGCACGCGCAGGATGGCCATTGGGCCAGGTCAGCAGCATGGGGCCCACTCCCCTTGTTCCTTTTCTTTGTGCACTCATGCCTTGCCTGCGTGGCAGGCTATGATTGGTCGAGACAGAATAAATTGTATAAATTATTTCCGATGTCAAAAATTAAAAGTAGATAGTGTTTTGAAATCAGGAAGACGTGATCTATTCATTAAAAATGTTTTTGAGTTTTGGTTTTGATGTTTGCAAAAACGTATTTTAGAGTCGATTTAATTATCTAAAAATCACCAAAATTAACCCTAAAAGTCCATATTTTCAAAATATACAATATTATATGTTATCTTCATCAGAAAACCCTAACTAAGATGATGGTGAAGTTTTTGGAGTCTATTTCGATGGTTTGCATGAAAATTTAGTAATATTAGGGTTTTCAATCTTTAATGAGTGCATATAATTCTAATTCATAGATCTAATGATGAATTAGGGAAAGTGGGTTCTGATTTCGAGTGAAGGGTTGGAAAGAGGGTTGTAGAACACCTGAGGCTAAGGTATGTGCATCTACCCCTTTAGTTGGGAAAATTTTTATACCAATACCCATGTTACCTAATGAGGCTTAATCTGAACTAATTCTTGATTCTTGAAACCTAAATTTTTTATTGCCTCAAAACTAGTTGTAGAATTATCTTGTTTGGGTTTTTCATACCCCACTGCCATGTTATTTAAATCTTTTGATTAATCTTGCCATAACTCTTTGCTAGCATGTAATTAAATGTTCTATTTAATTGTAAAGTAGTGGTACTTATGTTCAACCACCCATAGAGGGCATGTATATAATTGCCCTAGGGGAATGTTTATAATTCTCCCCATAATATATTATAGGTGACTGGGAAAGTCTTATTCTCCCCTCACCTAAGGTTAGAGGTCTGGTAGGTGCCTCAACCCTACTTAGTTAGGTACACATATTAATTTACATTCAAAACCCTTATTTATTTTGTTATTGGCAAGTTTCATTATAAAAAGCCTCATACTCTTTGATGTCTCACTTTTCAATAAATCTCTATGCCTATTTTACTTGTTACAACTTTCTTTCCACATTTAGAATAATCTTGTAACACATACTTTTCTCTCTTTTCCTCTTGTTGGGTGTCTTCCCAACCACCCAGGTGTCGGTGCTGTGCAAGGTGAAGGACAAGCTTGAAGGAAGTTTTCCTCCGAAATTGATCTTTAGCTTTTGGAAAGGATGGATAGGTTGTTATAGCTAGATCCTTCTTATCTTATCTTTTCTTTTAGAAATCATTCTTGTAATAAACAATAAAGCCATGAAAAGGCTTATTATTTATTTCTTTCCACTGCTATTGACATTTTATTATGTATCTGAAATCATGCTTATTTACTTGGAATATTATGCAATCATCCTCAAAGTCTCTAAATTTTGTTAAAATTGTGGATGTTTGTATTTCCTTTAAATTTTAGTAAAGAGGTGATCTCGCCTCTTTACAAGTACCCAAGATTGAAATCAGGATAAGTTTGACATTAAAATATTCTTTTTCCCTTCATATGAAACATGAAAGATATGATGTTGAGATCATGGGATAAACTTAGTATATTCTCTTTTTCCCTTCACATAATACACGCAAGACATAAAATTTGAACTCATGAACTTGATATAAAGATATTTTGGATCATATGATATATGATCAGAAATATAGTTCGTAACTTTGATCCTTCTCAATGTATGCTTCTAAGTTGAGTATAAATATCACACAATAGGGTGAAACCCTAATGGTCCAACATGTTACGTAAGCCCTTCTTAAGTAGAAAAATTCTAATATCAAGGATGAAGATAAATCTCCTCTAATGCTGAAATCATTATAAGATGTTAATGATATTAGATTTGAATGGTCTGAATACCATGGCATATAAACGAATTCATCTTGAACTTTAAAAGTATGAACAAAACATGTACCCTTAGGGATGATTTAATCCTAAGATATCATAAGGTCATGTTATGCCTAAGACATTAAGTGACGCTTCCACATATATATAAGGTGGGGTGGACACACCCAAGAATCTATAGACCCTAAGCTGACAACTTAGAGTGCATGCAATTATGGTGGTCTTAGAACCTAAGCCATGATGATGTATATAAAGTTGAACTCCTAAATAACCTCTTAAGGATGAGATTAGTTGAATTTTGAGGACGAAATTCCATCTAAGGTGGGGTGAATGTGATAACCTACATTTTTGAGTTTTAATAACTAATACAATATTTGAGAGACATGCATTCTATGTAGAGGACAAATACCAAATTGAGGAATTGGTAATACAATCATGGATTTCTTCACCCAAATTAGGTGTTTGAGATACGATAGAGGGCTATGGTGCCTAATTGAATTCAATTGTGAATTAATACCCTTACTAATTTATTAAGCTCTGATGAGACCAATCATTCATTTAGTGATCCAGTGAGTAGTGAACTAATTTCTTTTAAGGAATTATGTACATATGAATCAATGTTAGAGTTTGATGTCAAATAAATACATATTGAGGTTTTAGATCTTTGGTTTATTTGACTTATTGAGATCAATAATTATACTAGGATATATTAACTTTATATCACATGAGCCTAATTTTACATATCTAATAGTCTCCTAGATTTGAAAACTAAGGAGAAGGTGGCCAAGAAGGTTGTCACAATCTGGACTCTTGAGGAACTAGTCATCGCGACGTTCCTGTATAATCTACAGAAGTCATTGTGTTTCACATTGATCAGCATAACACAAGATGACTCCACTCCCTCTCTCACTAGTGTGTCTCCATCCGTCTCATAGAAAGGGGCGAGAGATGAGCAAAAGGACTTGGCAAGTCCTTGCTACAAGAGAGATCACCACCACTGGCCACAGACGTCGACCTCAGGGACCGGTCAGTGGACATGCCTATATTTCCCACCATCACCATGATGTTGAAGCTTTTGTGAGGGAGATGCATCTTGTTAAGTTGTCCACCATCAACCTCAGGTGCAATGTGAAACCAATCATGGAATTAGGAGTGGAGGAAGATAACCTCTGATCCATCGATCTCTGGTCAGATCTAGGCCTCGCGGCGGCAACATCCAGACCCACTTGATGTAGGAAGAGGTTGGGCTCATGGGACCCATCAACCTACTGAATCGTCGTTCGCCATTTCCACCAGCACCAAGCTACCTAGGTTGGAAGAAGCATGTAGGGTAGATAAGAGATCCAATCTGGGCATGGAGTTCCAACCCCTCTGAGGAGGAAGATCACCACGAAGGTAGCTCCCTCGACACTGGCACAACTTGCCGCAGATCTGTGGTGAAGGGCGACACCCATTGGAAGCTGTGGATTGACCGACCACACCCCCTGATCCACTGTCCTCTCCAACCCCTCTCCACGACTGTAGAAATATCCCTAACTATGGCGGCGCATTGAAAGGATTCACTCCTAGCCATTTCCAGACCAGACCTCTGCTCATAGGTGAATCTAAAGAATGTGGGAGAGACCTCGGCTTTGCCAAGATGCTGGCCACCAACCTAGGGTTTTCTCAATCGACGGGGATATGGAGGGATGGAGCAAGCTTGTAGTCTCCTTTCCCATCTGCGAGCCCTTGAGTTCCGATAGTTGTGCACCTTTATGCGACGGCGCATGGGTGATGGGAAGTCAAAGGACTCATTTATAGAAGCGAGGTGGAGAAAGAGGGGAATCAGACCCGGTCCACTGGCCTAAATCTTCCAGTTCACTCAGCTCAACATGGGCCAATGAAGGAACCGGGTGAAACCCATGATGACAGCGTACTGAGGATCTATTCCTCCGTTCAGAAGATCCAATAGCTCCACAATTTTGTTCGGAGGTAAATATCTTCTAAATCCCTAAATGTACCAATATCTTGTATAAATAAAAATAAATAGCTCCCTTTGCCAAATAATTCCCCCAAAATACCCCTAGACTCAGAAAAATATTCTATACATTACTAGATCCTTAGATCAAGCTTTTAAATCACAACTACTGATGATAATGCTTAATTTAAATGGTATAATTAGAAAATGATTGAGATTAAATCTGACAAAAATAAGTTTGACCTCTGATATCATCTATAAAATAAATTTGGATTCATATCCTAATATTATTGAACAATTTTAGGCCTTTCCTCATTATTGCCTAAGTACATGTTTAATCCTCATATTAATTCTAGAAAATAGGGAAAGTATAAGATAATTATGAAATTCAAATCAGACCTTAATAATGATGTATGGATTAGAATTAAAATAGCAAACACAAGTTCTAGGCTGTTTGAACCTAGATTTGGCCAAACCCTAATTTGGACCTAAAATTACTAAGAATATGATGAACATATATTAATGATGATTAATTTCTTTAAATCAGGTGTTGACCAGGTTATCTAGATGATCATGGATATGTGAGGAATATCTGAACTCAGGTACTTGGATATAAGTATAAGACTAGTTTTCGCTGGATGATAAAATGAGTAATTGCTTGCATGTATTTGAATATCTTGTTGGATGTACATCTATATGTATTGTCATTACCGCCTTGAACAATAAGAACACTAAAGAAATAGAATGGAATGTAGTTACTGATGGTTCATTAATCTCCCTATTAGAGAGGGAAAGTATTAATGTTGACTAGCACCTCCCTAATGGTACAAGGTACGTAGGGAGATCCCTAATGGTACAAGGTATGCGTGGATAGGGCCCAATAATATATGTTTGTGCTAAGTCCACCATAGTAATACATGTCCATTGAAATATGGTCAATAACTTGGGTTTACCTGATTTTCTGCCTTAAATAATGCTTTCATTTTTTCTTTCTTTTTTTTCAAGTATTTTAAATATGCCAACATAGTATAGTAGCTTTCAACCATGTACCAAATTTATGTTGATTCTCTGTTTCATGTATGATTTAGGTTCAGAGCTAGCATGGGATAAAAGAACAGGATGCGAGCAAGTTGTACAGGTTGTACCTATTGTGTTGATCCTAGTTTAGCATACATGTTCTTAGAATGTAAAATTTTCATTCAATATGTAATTGTAAATCGTGTTGTAATAACTCACTTGGTAATATATACATGTTGAATGTTGAGAAATGTTTATGGTGTATGTTATGGTTTAATGTTCTTGTATGCGCATATTGCTTCCGCAACGCACTTTGATACAATTGCTTAACATTTTCGGATTTGGATTCTCATCTCCATGGGGTTTTGAGAAGGTGAAAATTCGGGGACGTTACAATTCTTGTCCATCTCTGCATCACCTATCCATGAGTTCTCAGGGGAACAAAACCACACATGGACCCCATGAAGGGAAATAAAGGTCAGTTAGGCTGGTACTAAATTCAATTATTTAGATATTTTAAAACAAAGAGTTATGAGATCAAATCTAGGTAAGATTGCTTGGTGGACTATAGGAATAAAAAAAGATAGCCTAGTTAGCATGCCAGTTTCAAAAAAAAGTACAACAATTCAAAGTGGTAACTAGAAAACAATAAAGAGATTCTCAAGACTAATATCAAGATTACAAAATGAAAATATTTTTCTCAAAACTAAAATCAATAGATCAAATTATTCAAAACAACAAGATTTATCCATTGGCATAATCAATCTAATATTCTTCCTTCAAAATATTTGCCTAGTGTTACTGCCTCTATGAGAGAATGACACTTTTGCCTATGGGGGTAACCAGTACGGGGGGACCTCTAAATCTCCATTATCCACTATTAAGGGTTGGAGATGTGACCCGTCGAATCTAGTGATCCAAATCTCTTAAACAATATTTTGAATTTTTATGCCAACATCAAATCCAACAATATTTGAATTTCTCAACAATATTCAAAATTCAAATATAGGGAAAGGTAAAAAAATGGGTTCACCACTTATGTAAAGTTATGTATATGAAATTCAAGAGGAAAATAAATAGTTCAATAAATAATCAAGAATTTAGTACATGTTTCAATTGAGAGATTCCAATCAAGATGCCCATAAAGATCAAAGATGTCATTTTTTCACAAATCTAACAAAAGAGAATGTACTAGGGTTATTTGATGTCTCTTGTCTAGGAATAAATCATTATTTATTATTAGGTGAATGTTAATTACTATTTTTCCCTTTATTTGTATCTTAGGTTAGGACATCACTTGTGTCATATACTTGGCCAATCTTAAATAATTAGGTTCATGAAAACATTATATGTGATAAATTATAGGGTCAAGTCTATGTAATAATATAACTCTCTATGTCATATGATGTTAAGTCACTTTTGAATTTAGTTATTCATACATGTAGAATATTCTTATTTCAAACATTTAAACCAAATTATGTATGAATTTGGACAAGGTCCAACCTAGGTCAAGATACTTCAAGTATTCTTTATACAAACTAATCTAGGTTTATTTGCTACATTAGTGCTTATTGTAATAAACCAACTAAATATATACATGTTATAGGTTTATACAAGAAGAATATGCATAGATCTCCCTATCTATTGATACATTAAGAACATATATGGTAGACGTCAGAGAGTGTTGGAATAATTGATATGTGTTTATTGATACCATGTTTCACATACCAAATTTACTCTAGTCATCCATTGACACTTCTTTAACCTATCCTTTCAAGTGGATTTCTATAATGAGGCATCATTAGAAAAACCAATACTAAATTGTTAACTTTTATATATATTACTATCAATTACACCATGAATATATGTATATATTGATATGTAGGATAATATAAATAGTATTTAGGAAATGATCACTTGTGATGTTCATTTTATAATAGGTTGTATAAACCTACTGAATTTAAGGGTCGTATATTGCATGCATGCATGTTAGTGAGGTTATATATGTATATGTGACTTAGGGTTTAACCGTTAGTGATGTTTTATTTTTTAACTAGGCATTCATCTAATTTCCTTTTTTCTATATAATCAAAATTTCTTATCAATGAATTATAGGAAGAAAAGAAATAACCTACAAATCACCCATCATTGAGTTGATCTATAGCAATTTATATTTTGTCTAGTTTTCATGATCAGGATTAGGTCTTGCAGACATTGGTGCTTCCTATAGCCAGATTGTCTTTTTGCTTACAGTGAGGGTGTTGTTGAAGGAGATGGAAACTCTGATGATTCAAGGTGAAGTCAAGGATCTTCCTATCTATTGGCATTGTCAGGTGTCATAGTTAGCTATGCAAGTTGTGTAGAGGTCGACTGGAAGGGAAGCTTGGGTGTGCAGGACGTCAGTGTTTGTTGACTACAGAGTTGCAAGATTATTCATAGCAAGCTGAGTTGGCGAGGGTTGAGGTGTATCAAGAGATATGGTGGCAGAGGTTGTGTGATAATTGGCTACTATAGGTTGTTGAGTTGCATGGGTTTGTGAGATTTGGATTGGAGATTCTTGTTTCCTTGTTGTTGAGGGGAATTCTTGGTGGTATATGTCTAGGACCGACATTGGTTGAATGGCACAGTAGTCCAAAGACAATAACACAAAGGGGAAGGCGATTGTGTAGATGTGATGGTGATATCATGTTGGTGATGGTAGTGGTCTGCATCATAGGATGGGAGACATGGTCTGATGATCTATGGAGG
The DNA here is from genome assembly GCA_963693085.1 of Alisma plantago-aquatica. Taxonomy (NCBI): domain Eukaryota; kingdom Viridiplantae; phylum Streptophyta; class Magnoliopsida; order Alismatales; family Alismataceae; genus Alisma; species Alisma plantago-aquatica. The sequence goes on along the minus strand of OY856412.1, from coordinate 578,838,608 downwards.
TTGCCAGTGAGTCTTGGTGGGACAATAGGATAAAAGAAAGGTGTAGGGACTCCTCATAGTTTGAACACAACATGTAGTGAGTCTCAACATGATGGGCAGTGTCCTTTGATCTTCGGTGGATCCAAAGGACCAAGGGGAGTGGTGTTTGAAGGTTCAAGGAGGAAGAAGGTGTAGTTGTAAGTGTTAGGTTCAAGGTTGAAGATGATCATTTATAGATCAGAGATCTACATAATTGTATGCTCCTAGTGAGTATGGTGGGAGGCAGAGGCACCAACTGCAAGTTGTAGGTTTTTCTTGCTCATGGTTGGAGGTTTGGGTGGTGTTTTGGCGGGTGGCACTGAGGCTAAAAGTAGAAGGTGGTGATGTGTCTTGGGGTCTTATAAGGTTGAAAGTTACTATGATCTTATATAGTCAAATAATGGTACTAGGGTTGTCGAGGGGGTGTGGATAGTGAGGAGGGGAGCTAAGTAGAATAACTTATTGACGATCCAGTTGCGGGTAGTCTTGATTGTAGGTGAGAACGGTTGTTTTCCATTGTCGTTGTTGATCAGTAGGAAGAGTACCTTCATGGTGACTATGATTGGCATCAAGGCCACAATGTGAATGTTTTCTCCTAGTTAGGTGACTTCATGAAGGAGGGAGAGAGATAAAAGAGGAGGTGGGGATCTTCATCATCATTGATCAACATTAGCATAAAGACCAAAATAACATATGTCTTTAACTTAGAGAAAGATAAGCCTATTTCGCACAAGGTTGGTCAAATACTTATTGACCAAAAGTAAATTTTGCACTTTCATCCAATTTGTCACCTTATTCCTATTTAATTTAGTATTTTATATCTCCAAGGTTATCCATGCATTTTCTTTGAAATTTTCACCATGTCTTCAATTTCTTTTCAACTAAATTCTAAATAATACCAATTTTCATATTTATGATTTTTGAGGTGGAAATAAATGTAATTATCTAATATTTGAAGTTTTATTCTAGAGTGATTCCAATGCCAAGATCTAATCATTGATTTCAATTTTTCAATTTTGGACCATACGTGGGATGAATAGATCAAAATGAGGACAAATTAAAATTTGTTGCATGAATTTCATGATAATTCAACAGAGTGAGGAAATTTTGCAAAAAAATATTTTTGATATGAAAGGATTATTTATAATATCTCAAAAATTAAATCTAGTACCAAAATTTGGAATGTTACAACTCTCCACCCCTTAAAATGATTTTTTCATTGAAATATGCATGTCAACTAGAATGTAATATCCCTCAATATCTTAAACCATAACTCCAAGTTTTAAGGAATCCATGTGACTCTCCTCATAACTTCTTGATTATGACTTAGCTTGAGAAATCATCGGCTGAAATCCATGAAATAATTTTTCCATGTACATATAGTTTTATAAAGAAAATAACTTTTTCGAGGGGAAAACATTTTGATGAAAAACTAAAAATGGCCAAAATCAATGCAATGACCAAGCCACAATCACCTCTAACTGACATTCACCATACTACCTACTTGACTCAAATTTTCACTTATGGTATAGGAAATAAGGATGTCATTCACCAATTCAAACTTGGGCTTCTAGTTTCACTATTCACCTTCCAATTACTAGGTTGTTCACATTTTCTACACCTCAACTCATCTCTATTAATATGGTGATGTTTCATCTTCACTAACTGTTGAGTCATATGACTTCTGAAAATAACTCCAGTTGAGTTACTATTTCCATCTAATTAGATATGTCTAGCAAGACTAGGTTTGGTTGTAAACTATTTTTCTAATTTCTTGGTGTACTAGATATTTAAACCTAACTTCCACAAGATGTGCATGAGTGTTGACTATTTATGGATCTGATACCATGTTGTAAAGACTTGATCTTTATGGTTGAATATTTACTAAATGTATAAAAAGTATAAACAATCTTTATTAGAATCATGCTTTACATCTAAGTCACGAAAAATTACAGAATGATAACAAGGTTTAAGAATAAGAATTGATCCCTATATAGTCTGCAATAGAGGACAACTCCTACATGTCTCTTCTAGTCCATCTTTATATCACTTATTTATGAGTTCCCAAAAGAAAAAAAATCACACATGGACCCATGAAGGGAAAATAAAGGTTAGCTAACCTAGTACTAAATTAAAATACCAAGCTATTTTAAAATAAAGAGTTATGAGATTAAATCTAGGTAATATTGCTTGGACTATAGGAATAAGAAAAGATGGTCTATTTATCATGCCAGTTTTTTTTAAAAAGTACAACAATTCAAAGTAGTAACTATAAAAGAATAAAGAGATTCACAAGACTAATATCAAGATTACAAATGAAATATTTTTTCTCAAAACTAATATCAAGATATCAAATTATTCAAAATGATAAGATTTATCCATTGGCACAATCAATCTAATATTATGTCTTCGCCATTGGTTAGGCTCCTAGTGTTCTCTCCTTTATGTGAGAATGACATTTTCTCCTATGGGGGTAACAAGTACTGGGGGACCTCTAATTGTCCATTATTTACCAGTGCAGGGTTGGGCAATGTGACCCACCAAATCTAGTGAGTCAAATCTCTTAGCCAATATTTCAAATTTTTGGACCCACATCAAAATCCAACAATATTTCAATTTCTCAACAATATTCAACATTCAAATATAGTTGTGGTTAATTTCAACAAGTTGGCAAGACAAAAAATGGTTCACCATTTCTGCAAAGTTATGCATATGAAATTCAAAAGGGAAATAATTAGTTCAGTAAAGAATCGAGAATTTAGTACATGTTTCAATTGAGAGATTCCAATCAATATGCCCATGGGGATCAAATATGTAACATACTAAATGTTAGATGTAATCTTCATATAATACTTTTTCCCAAGTTTCCCTTTCATTTCCATCCTTTATGTCCTTGATGTTTAATTAGTGGAATTTATAGTGGTTTGGTGAACATTTATTCACTATTTGTACCAATAAAAGGGTTTATGCACAAATACCTTAGTGAAAATATATTTAAGGACCATAATTAGTTGTTTTAAACCTTAATATAAACTTTTTGATGTGTTTTAAATCATAAAACGAGCCTAAGTTTCAAATTTGATTCAATTTCGATGTTGTTTATGCAAGTTAAGCAATTTTAGGTGCATTCTGGACTTTTATGTAATTTACCCAATTGGTATGTTTTCTTTGAAAATTATCACATGCATTATAATCCTTATATATTCCCTTACCATTATCAATATTTTTAACCATGGGAAACCAAGGTTCACCTTGGTTTGATGGTGTTTCTCTCCAAGGGAATTTTAGGGATTACCCTCTTTATAAATGAGCTTATCTTTAAAAGCTATCAACGAATGGGGTTATTGCTTTGATTGGAGGACAGTGGGGATGGTCTATAAGTCTCCATGGGATTTTAGGACCGAAATTTGATATACAACAGGTCTCTATGAGATGTCCTCTTGCATGTCCATGAAGCCCTAAGCTAAGGACACATGGAAATTCCCATAGACACCTCATGTTTGCCCCCTTCTTTATAAAGCCATATCTACCCCTTCCCACCTCCCAATCCAAGAAGCAATCCTCTCCTTATCTTTCCTCTAGCTTATATCATCGTTCCTACTCTGTTTGTCCATGAAGGTGTTGCCCCAAGGTAAAAGAGATTGCTTACCTTGGTGAAGAAGGCTCCTAGGGTTCCAAATTTGCTCTATTTAGGGTTTCTATAGCTCCTTCTCGGTGATTTCGATCAAAACTAGTAAGTTTACTCCTTTCCTTCCATGTTTTATGCTGTTATTCTTCCTCCCACCTTATTCTAGGTTGGATCCATTGCCTTCCATCATGAAACCCCGCCTAGAGCCCTTAAATGCCTCATCTCCATGTTCTTTTGCTAGGGTTTTTCACGTCTAAAGTGGAGAAGGTACTTCTTGCTCGAGATAGGAGCTTTGTTTAATAAACCAGACTATCTAGCTTGGTAACCTTTCTGCTTGAACCTGTCAACCTTCCTAGAGGCGATTTTATGACCCCTTCTCATATATTGCTTACTACATGCTTAAAACTCATGCTTCTATGTTTAAATTCGATGATCTCCATCTCTATTTACCATGTTCTTCTAGGGTTTTGGTTTCTTGCTATTTAACCTTCTCTAGAAGATCTAGTTTTGTTACCTATGAATCTCCAACCCTGATCTTGGGTCAAATGGTGTTTTCTCCCTCTCTCTCACTCTTTTTCTCTATTTCGAAGATATCTGACTTGTCATTTCATGATCAGTTCAAATTGAAAAATTCATATCTTTTAATCCGTTTATCCAAATTTGACAAATAAATATGATTTGGAATCATAAAATTAATCTCTATCTAATGAAATTATTTCGAGATCTGATTTAAAGGTTTGACGAAGGGTGATTTTTGGATGATAAATATAATGCATAAAATCCATAAAAAGTACATCTTAATCATCATAACTCCAAAATTAACATTAAAAAATATTTTCTTCATCATGAGAACCTAATAAGTTCATTGGTGAGGTTTTCAGAATCTAAATCTAAGTTTTGATAAAAATTTCTAAAATTAGGGTTTCTATACATTAATGTGCATTATGTACTCTAATACATGTTAATACATTGAAAATAGGCAAACTGGAAATTGGACTCAATTAAAGTGGTGAAAGTTAGTACTTCATTTCAATAAAATAGGTATCTGCATTCTTACACCCTATGTTGGGATATTTGCAAACCAAACCCTATTCGTAATGAGGCTTTAATGAACCCTATTCCCTCTATTCATGATTCTTTTATTAAATTGTCTCAAATTTGGTAATGATATTCTTTTTCTTGGGTTTTGTATCCCACTGCCATGTTGTAATTGATATGATGTTTTTTACTTGCCATGATTTCTTTTCTAGCATGTTGATTTTATGGACTATTTAACTATAGTAGTGGTACTTATGTACAACCACCCATAGATAGGGCATGTATTAATTCACCCTAGGGAATGTCTTATTCTTTCCCATAAAAATATGTGTAGGTGACTGGGAATGTATTAATTCTCCCCTCACTTATAGGTTGAGGTCCGTTAGGTGCCTCAACCCTACTTAGTTAATGTAGTCAATATTGATCATGCATGCAAATCTTCTACTATTTTCTTGTTATGGCAAGCATCTATTTTGATTATGCCTCATACTCTTGTTCTCTTCATCTTATGATGAAATCACAACCTTCTCTTTCATGTTATTAACTTATCTTTTTTTCTTGTTTATTCTTTGACACATACCTTGTTTTTATCTCTCTTGCTGGGTGATTTCCCAACCACCCAATTTTAGATCGAAGTGATGAACATGATCAAGGAGAACATAGATTCCAACATGGACCTAGTTGTTGGAGATGTTTCTTGGAGATAAATTTGAAGTAGTTTAGACTTCCCTCTACTTAGATCCTTATGGTGTATCATACATGTAAACCCTTATGGGATATTATGATGTACTTTTGTAATCTTTTGTGAAAATTAAATATATCATTTGTTTAATTCTGCGGCTACACTTTGGTTGTTTTGAATACCATTTAATGAAATTTGAAAATTTTACACCAGTTCTAGCATACCTTTGTGTGTGCTCAGAATGGATGCTTTATTCTTCAAATTTTTTTAGTGGGGAATGGAAGCCACTCCTTACAAAAGATGTCAATTTGTCACAAAACTAACAAAAGATAATGTACCAGGGTTATCTGATATTTCTTCGCTTGTAATCACTCATTATTTATCAGTAGGTGAATGTTAATTACCATTTTTCCTTTATTTGTATCTTAAGTTAGGACATCACTTGTGTCATATACTTGGCCTATCTTAAATAATTAGTTCGTGAAAACATTATATGTGATAAATTATAGGGTCATGTCTATGTAATTATATAAATCACTATGTCATATGATTTTAAGTCACTTTCAAATTTAGTTATCCATACATACAAAATATTCTTATTTCAAACATTTAAGGAAAATCATGCATGAAATTTCGACAAGGTTCAACGTAGGTCAAAATATTTCAAGTATTCTTTATATAAACTAATCTATGTTTATTTGGTACATTAGTCTTTATTGTGATAAACCAACTAAATGTATACATGTTATAGGTTTGTATAAGAAGAATATACATAGCTCTCTCTATCTGTTGATACATTAAGAACATATATGGTAGACATTAGAGAGAGTTGGAACAGTTGATATGATTTTCCTATTGCCATGTTTCACATATTATATTTACGCTTGGTATCCATTCACATTTCTTTAACCTATCCTTACAGGTGGATTTCTTTAATGAGGTGTAATCCTAAGAAATAATACTAAATTGTGTACTTGTTATATCTATTCGTATCAGTTATACCATTAATATATGTGTATATTAATATGTAGGATAATATAAATAGTATTTAGGAAATGATCGCTAGTGATGTTCGTTTTATAATAGGTTTTGTGAGAGTAGTATAAACTGACCGATTTGTAGGGTTGTATACTGCATGTATGCATGTTAATGAGGTTATATATGTACATGTGCCTTAGGGTTTAACTGTTTGTGATGTTTTAGTATTTAAATAATAATTCATCTAATTTCCTTCTTTATATCTAATCAAAATTTCTTATCAATGAATTACAGGAAGAAAAGAACTAATCTACACGCCTCTCATCATTGAGTTGATCTGTACTGATCTACAACTTGTTTAGTTTGCATGATCAAGATTGGCTCTTGCAGACCTTGGTGCTTCCTATAGTTGGATTGTCTTCTTGCTTTTAGAGTGGGCATTTTTGAAGGTGATGGGAACTCTGATGATTTGAGGTGAAGTCAAGGATCTTCTTATATGTTTGAATTGCAGGTGTTAGAGTAAACTATGCAAGTTTTCTAGAGGTTGACTGGAAGGGCAGCCTGGGTGTGCAGGTTGTTGCTATGTGTTGGCTAATGAGTTGTAGGGTTCATCCTAGAAAGTTGAGTTAGTGAGGGTTGAGGGGGGATCAAGAGATGTGATGGAGGAGGTTGTTCTATCATCAACTATTGTAGGTCATGGAGTAGCATGGTTTTGTGCATTTTGTCTTGTAGGTTCTTATTTCCTTTTTGTCGAGGGGCATTCTTAGTGGTAGGTGTCTAAGACCAGTGCTGGCTGAATGGTGTAGTAGCCCAATGACAATAAAATGGAGGGGAAGGAAATGGTGTATGTGTGATGGTGGTGTCATGTTGGTGATGGCAGTGGTCTACACATTAGGATAGGCACCATCATCTGACGATCCATGTAGGTTGTTGGTGAGTCTTGGTGGGACAGAAGGACTAGAGAAAGGCGTAGGGACACCCTACAGTCTAAACATAATAGGCAGTGAGTCTGAACACAACGGGCAGTGTGCCATGATATTTGGTGTATTTAAAGGACTAGGTGGGATGGTGTTTGAAGGTTTGAGGAGGAAAAAGGGCATTGTTGTAGGTGGTCGGTTTGGGGTTGAAGGTGGTCATCTGTAGATTGGCAATCTACATGTCAATATGCTCCTCATGAGTATGGTGGGAGGCACAGGCATCGACTGCAAGTTGTAGGTTGTGCTTTCTCATGGTCATAGGTTTGGGCGGTATTTTGGATAGTGGTGTTGACGCTAAAAGTACAAGGTTGTGGTGTGTCTTGGGGTATGTTTAGGGTCGATAATGGCTATGATCTTATATAGTCAAGAAATGGTACTAGGGTTATTGAGGGGGTTTGGATGGCAAGGAGGGGAGCAAAGAAGAGTGCCTAATTGACGATCCAGTCACGGGTAGGCTTGATTGCAGGATAGAAAGGTTGTCTTATGTTGTCATTACTGGTCAGTATGAAGACTACCTCCATGGTGACTGTGATTGGCCTTGAGGCCACAAAGTGAATGTTTTCTCCCAGTTAGGGGACTTCATGGAGGAGGGAGAGTGAGAAAAGAGGGGAGAGATCTTGATCATCCTTGATCAACATTAGGGCAATGACCAAACTAACATATGTGTTTAACTTGGAGAAAGATGACCCTATACTGCACAGGGTTGGTGAAATACTTATTGACCAAAAATATATTATGCACTTTCATCCAATTTTTCATGTTATTCATATTTAATTCAGTATTTTGATATCTCCTAGGTTATTTATGCATTTTCTCTAAAATTTTAACCATGTCTTCAATTTCTATTCAATGAAATTCTAAATATACTAATTTTCATATTGATGGTTTTTTAGATGGGAAATAAATGTAATTATCTAATAAAGAGTTTTGTTTTAGTGTGATTCCAATGCTAAGAACTAATTATTGAGTTCAACTTTTCAATTTTGGACACCACATGGAATGAATAGATCAAAATGAGGACAAATTAAAATTTGTTGCTTGAATTTCAAGATAATTCAATGGAGTGATAAAATTTAGCAAAAAGAGATTTTCAAAATGAGAGGATTAATTGTAATAACTCAAAATTAAATCTTGTATCAACATTTGGTATCTTACATATATAACTTTAGTTTTATCTCTTGCCTACTTTCTACATGCATGTTTTGAATCTTACTTCTAAACTTCTAAAATGATGAAAGTAGGTCTTGTTAAGTGTTGTTTTGGTATCAGAAAGGTGAGGATACAATCTCTTAAGTCACCTTCAGACCTTTAAGGTGTTTCCCTAATGTAAAAAGTTTTGTTCTTGAGTATATTAGGTCTGAATTTTTGATATATTGGTGTAATAATCCCTAGTTTTTGTCATGTATGAGGTATCTTGATGACTAAGAAATAAGGACTTGTTCTATGGGTTAGCCTTACTATACAATGGGTATCATGTGACGTTTACGATGCATGAAATTACTATTTTGATGTTGTAATAATGGCTAGATGAAATTTTAGCATTAGAGTAATTATTTGTTTAGGAGTTTAAATATATGGACACTTATGTCTAATACTAGCTTGAAATTATTTAATACATTTTATATCTTCTGAGGTTGTGGATTCTAATGATCTTGGTAACAATATTTTTGTTTTTTATATGTAACTTGATTGATGCAGTCAAATGAATAAACTGACTTATGTAATCAAAAGTAACCCTAATTATGTAGTACCTTGACTCTGTCAAACTATTCCAGTGTCAGGACTTTCTAGATAGTGAAATGAATAATCTAAAAGGAGCTCTGATTCATATACTATTGATTATATGCAAGTGTAGGGAGGGTATATCCTTTTCATCTTGATCCCAAGGTTTTGGAGAACGGTCGAGGTGATGTCTCAACTGATGATTTAATTGTGTGTGAATGAATTCGTAACTCAGATTTGAGGGTTGTATGTCTTGGTTTCTACTATTCTAGTTTGTGTACCCAAGACAAACTAGGTTATTTAGTAGTTGGACTGATATGCCACTATGAATGACTCCTATTGACAGAGTGGAATAAATCTTAGAATTCATGTTATCATAGATCATATATTGGGTTGATTTCAAATTCGTAGTGGTCATCTAGTCCTTTGAGTAGTACATCTCAAACTGGACAGAGCTGAATAGAATATGCATTCCAATTGTGTATGATATCTGTTAGAGTTGTGTATATATATATATCTGTTAGAGCTGAATAGAATATGCATTCCAATTGTGTATGATATCTGTTAGAGTTGTGTATATATATAATAGCTATAACAAATATACAATTTTATATATATTGTTGTGTATTCTGCCCAGATTTACTTTTATAGTCGTATAATTACTTTCTTATCATCATAGTTACTTTTTTGTCCAACGGGTTACTTTTTCGAGTATATAGTTAGTTTTTGAGCTAACGGGTAACAAAATCCAGACTATCCATGCAGGTGTTGAGTGAACGCCCATATATATATATATATATATATATATATATATATATATATATATATATATATATATATATATATATATATATATATATATATATATATATATATATATATATATATATATATATATATATATATATATATATATATAGAGAGAGAGAGAGAGAGAGAGAGAGAGAGAGAGTCAGGCTAGAATACACTCAAGTGTCTCTAGAGCATAATACACTCAATTAGTTTTTCATGATGCAATATTTTTTTTCAAAAATCTAATTTGTTGATTCTCTTAAACCTCTTGTGAGCTCATACACAAAATTTGAGCACATTTGGACATTTATAGGGCATGTTATAAAGACTGCAAAATTATGCATTTTAAATTAGTTTTGCGCGTCGATTTTGTTGCCCTTGGATGAGTGACTTACACTCATTCAAATGGGGTAAAACTTTGGATGTAGCCTAGTTATAGTATGACAGTGAAGATTAATTGTTTACATTTTGCAAAAAATAGTCTTGATATGCAAACACACTTGAATGTATTCATATGATCTGTACACTCGAGTGTATTCTAGCACGACATAGTTCCAAACCATGTGTAACATAATATGATAATCAAAGTCTTTAATAACATCAACAATAAGGAACACAGTGTTTATTTCCACGGCAAACATAAGAATTAAGAATAGAACATTATTGTCCACATAAGGGACTACATCAAAATGCTAATAAAGATAAAAGTGTTATGCCACACAAAGGGCACCTTGCCATGCTCCTTGCTTCTCCTCAGTACTCCTTAGTAGATGTCTCTAGATGAGAAGGTATCCCAATGGGATAATAAATCCATGACATGGACCAAGAGAAAAAAAATGGGTCAGCAATTGTTGGTACTACATTCTTTTATCAAGGTATTTTAAAATATGGGTACAAGATATCACTCAAAGAAATATCAAACTAGGCAAGTAATATCTGGTGGACTATGTTTACCAAGTAAGGAAAACAATACTCTAAGATTTTCTTTTCAAGATGTAATTCTCAATAGTTCAAGCAAAATGTTTCAAGATATCAATTCATCAAAATGTTGTAAAAGTCACTATTCAATATTAAGATGTTATCACTTTACTACCATTTCTTTCAAGGGCAACAATGCCTCATGTTCAATCATCTATGAAGGAACAACATTGAGCCTAATTACTATGTTAACCAGTCAACTAGGGGACAACTAATCTATTACACATTTGCATCGGGTGGTGGGACATATCCTACCTCAAGTGAGGCAAAGCTCTAAGGGGCCAAAGCCCAAAGGGACCAATGTCCGAGGAGTCAAAACTCCAACTAGATCAAGTCAAGTGCTTGACATAATATTTACCAAAATCCAACAATTTTAAAGGGGATGGTGACTTCAATTGCAGGAAAGGCTTATAACAAGTTTATGGTTCACCATCCAAACAAAGCATAGAATCCATGAGGGAGCAAATAACTTGATAAGAAAATAGAGAATCTAGTACCTTCAAATCCAAGCCAAAAATCCAACAATTTCCATGACTAAGGTTCAACAGACGCTGAAGTTTCAAACCCTAGAAAAAGGGGAAATAACCCAGGTCATTGGGCAATCCTTAGCTTTGAAATTATCTCTTAGATTGTTATTAGGTGAAATTACTATTTTATCCCTCACCATCTTCCGTGATTGTATTGTATTATCATGAGGTCATTGAATTTCTTCCTATTATTATAGTTATCTCTTTGGGTACAAGTATTATGGGGTTCGTTACTCATCATTAATAGTACATCAGATTTATATATTATTGAATACTACTTATGTCTACATTCCTACATATAGTTTTAGAACAAAATAGTTTACATGATTGGTAGGAACTTAGGGTAATCCGAGTTATGGTTTTCCTCATTTGGTTTCTCCATACCTATGCTTTTTACCATCCAAATCATTATACTTTTTCTTCTATGCTAGATTGAAAATGATATGGTGTGATAAGGGTAATTTCTATAATGCAATCTATGGGAGTTTCATTAATACTTTTATCCTTCCTCATGCTTGGTCATAATAAATATACCTAGCTATAGTTTGTATTATACCCATGGTAGGGACATGTATATATGGATTAAATAAAACAAATATGTACATGGAGGTCATCACATGATTATATAATTTCAATTTGCATCGTACCCAACAACGTCAAGCATGTATGTGTTTATCTTTTACTTCATTTCATTTTCATCTAGTCATGTATATTACCTAGTACATATGTACTTAATAAGAATAATTTATGTGGAGTCCATCGTGTGCATGCATGCCTATGGTGTATATTGTGGTAATCATCAAATCATGCATATGTATATCTTACTCTATTTCATTCACATGTCTGGAGATCAGATCCCATGCATTATTACCCCAACCATTTTCGTATAACTTATTAGTTTATCAGTTATGATCAACTAATAGAAGGTCAGCGTTGTTACATCCTAGGGTGTCGGTGTCTCCGGTGGTGTTCTTATTTGATGGGATGACCTCATCACAGTCTTGGTTGCTATCCCCAGTGGTCACAAGGCCGATGCCCTGTTGCGGCAACACGATCAAGTGTGGTGCGTCGGTATTGGACGGGGTCGTCGACTTGCAGCAGTGGTCCCGATGGCGTCGAGGTGCTAGCTACTTCATCCTCCTGACAGTCGTCGGACTTACAGCTATGGTGTCGATGGTGTTATGGTGTTGTAGTGTACTGATGTAGGTCATCGCTGTTGCGATGTGGCTGGTGGTGTCTGGTTATTAAGGGAGCATGGGGGTTTAGGAGGAGGAGTGGTGGTTGTCGTGGTGGGGGTCGCAGATCTGCAGCCTGCCCAACCTGGCGGCACTGCACTTTAGGGCGGCTGAGCTTGGAGTGACACACGCCCATGCGAGGATGCCTAGGTGTTGATGTTTCTGGCGCCTACAGTTATTGACAGGTTTAGGAAATAGGCGGTGGCGCTATGATTGCTAGGTAGAGGAGGAGAGCTTGAGGGAGGGGTCTGAAGCTGTTGTGGGGGTGTCGATGGTGCGGAGGCATTTTATAATGATCCTAGCTAGGGTTAGTGTCTATGAGTATGGCAGCGTTGATGCTAGACAAGGTAATGCGGCTAGGTTGAACGGCCGTTTTGTCCATTCTCTCCTCTGGCCTTTAATGGCCAGCGTCGTTACCTTTTGTTCTGCGTTGGGGAGTCGATGGCGGAGGGGCCATGCAGTCATGGCTAGCGGGCGTCGTAGGGGTGAGGCGTCGTCTTGATCATCACTGCACTGGGGACTGACAGTAGGAGTTAGACGCGGGGAGAGGAGACCACAGTATGTGGGGAAAAAAACACAGCGTGACCAACTGCTAAAGGGGCCGAACAAATCAAGGCACATATGCCTCAAGTAACGTTGGGAATTAAATCCATGTATACATCTATTTCTCTGACATCTTATAGCTCTATATATCGTCATCAACATGTCCATTTATTTTTATTTTTTAATTTGTGATATAATTCTAATGACTATGCCTCCATAAGGTCAGGTCTATAATTGGTGATTCCAAGGTAGTCCCATGTGATTAGTGTCATGATTAACTTAAGCATTAACCTTAATCATGATAATTTCAAAGCTAAGAATTATAATAAGGTTTCAATTATCCAAATATGTTTCAAATGAGATGACTAGACCCGACAAGGGCAATTTGCATTTCTATGATAGGATTTCAAGGTATTCCACATTGGGTGCAAAATAAATGCAATTTAGAAAAGAAACTTTCAATTTGGAGAATTAGAAATCATAGATCAATATTTAAAATTAGCACCAAAATTCAGTATGTTACAACTCACCTCCCGTTGAGGGGGATTTCGTCTTGAAATCCATGATTAAGTGAACAGTTGAGGGTAAGCCTTCACCATTTCAAATTGCAATTCCCAGGTTGCTTCCTCAAGGCCATGGTGCTTCCAAAGCACATTCACTAATTGGATATCCTTATTCTTCAATTACTTGACCCTTGTGTCAAGGATCTTCACTGGGTATTCTTCATAGGTCAAATCTTCTAGATTTCTAGAGGTTCAATGGTGAAAACATGAGATGGGTCCTTGACATATTTCTTTAGAACGGAGACATGAAACACGTCGTACATTGTCTCATAAGATGGAGGCAAGGATAGTCGATATGCACATTCCCCAACTCATTGGAGGATTTCAAAAGGTCCTACATATCTATGACTCAACATGCCCTTGATTTTTGATCTAGCAATAGACTTTAAGGGTTTTACTTTCAGAAAGACTAAATCTACCACAAGAAAACTTGTATCCATTCTATGTTGGTCGGTATACATTTTCTATCTATCTTGAGTTTCCTTCATTCTTTTCTTAATCAAGTCAACTTTCTCCACATAGAACTATAGTTCTTCAGATTTTAGCAAAGACCTTTCACCCACCTCATCCCAATGTAAGGGTGATCTACATGGCCTACCATATAAAGCTTCATATGGAGGCATCCCAACACTGGCCTGATAGCTATTATTGTATGCAAATTCAGCCAAGGGAAGGTACTTATCCCAAGAGCCACTCTAGTCCATGGCACATGAACGGAGTAAGTCCTCTAGTATTTGTATTATACCCTCAGATTGTCCATCTGTCTGAGGATGATAGGTAGTACTAAAGGCCAATCGAGTGCCCAATTCATCATGAATCTATTTCCAGAGTCTAGAAGTGAATTTTGGATCCCGATCAGAAACAATCATCTTTGGAATCCCATGCAAGCGAACTATCTCTCAAATATATAACTCAACCATAGAAGATACATTCATTGTAGTCTTGAAGGGTAGGAAATGAGCTGACTTTGTTTGTCGGTCAATGATGACCCATACTTCATCATAGCCTTGTTTGGTCTTAGGAAATCCAGTGACGAAGTCCATCGTGACCTTATCCCACTTCCATTTAGGAATTTCAAGGGGTTGTAGAAGACCTCCAGGTCTTTGATGCTCTATCTTTACATGTTGGCACGTCAGACATTTAGACACAAATTCAGCTATTTCATTTTTCATGTTCTTCCACCAGAATGAACGTTGGAGGTTCTTATACATCTTTTTCGTTCCAGGGTGAATGGTATATTTGGAACAGTGGGCTTTTTTTAGAACCTTCTCCCTTAATTTAGCAACATTTGGAACCCAGAGTCGTTGACGAAAATGAATAGCTCCATCTAAGCCAATCTACATCTCTGTCTAAGGCTTTGCTACCAGTTTCATGACCTCTTCTAACTCAGGACTGGTCTTTAGGGCTTCTATGATTTCAGTCGTCCAACTAGGAGTGATTGAGAGACTAGACATTTTGACTTGTATTTCTGAGATTCTCTCAGGTTTCCATTCTGCAAGTGTGTTCAAATTTTTCCACTCAGTCAGCCTCATGGCCGCACAAGTTGCAGCTTTCTTCCTACTTAAGGCATCTACGACTACGTTGGCCTTCCCAGGGTGATAAGATATTGTGAAATCATAGTCGTTCAGGTATTCTACCCATCGACGTTGTCGAAGATTTAAATATTTTTGTGTGAGTAGGTACTTGAGGCTCTTGTGATCAGAGAAAATTATAAATTGTTCTCCATAGAGATAGTGCCTCCAAATTTTTAAAGCATAGACAATAGCTGCGAGTTCAAGGTTGTGGGTGGGGTAGTTTTCCTCATTTGGCTTTAGTTGACGTGAACAATATGCTATCACATGTTTATCTTGCATAAGTACACAACCAAGACCATGTCGAGAGGCATCAGTGAAGACTTCATAATTCTTACCTTCAATGGGTAAGGTCAAGACTGGAGCGGAGGTGAGGCACTTCTTTAGCTCTTGGAAACTTCCTTCACATTCTGTTGTCCATACAAATTTTGCATCCTTTCTAGTCAGCTTGGTCATGGGGAGGGAAATTGTAGAGAAATTTAGAATGAATCGTCGATAGTAGCCTGCCAAACCTAGGAAGCTCCAAATTTCAGACAGATTGCGAGGTGCTTTCCACTTTTGAATAGCTTCTATTTTTTCTGGTTCCACAGCTATATGACCCGTAGAAATAACATACCCCAAAATCATTACTTTAGAGAGGTAGAATTCACACTTAGGGAATTGTTCATATAGTTGATGTTCCCTAAGTGTGTTCAGCACGATCCTCAGATGTTCCCGGTGTTGCTTAGGTGTCTTAGAGTATATGAGGACATCATTGATGAAAACCACAACAAAAGAATCTAAGTGAGGTTTGAAGACCCTATTCATAAGGTCCATGAAAGCAGTAGGGGCATCAATCAGCCCAAAAGGCATAACAAGATACTCATAGTGCCCATAGCGAGTGCAAAATGTAGTTTTTGGTATGTCTATCTCCTTGATCTTCGCTTGATGGTAGCCTCTACGGTGATTAGTTTTTGAAAATATGGTGGCTGGCTTTATTTGATCGAAAAGGTCGTCGATCCTCGATAGGGGATACCAATTTTTGACTGTGACCTGGTTCAACATGCGATAGTCGATGCACATTTGCATGGTACCATCTTTCTTCTTGACGAATAGAACATGTGTACCCCAAGGTGACATGCTGGGTCTAATAAAACCCAAATCGAGGAGTTCTTGTAATTGCTTCTTTAGTTCTACCAGTTCCGTCGGTGCCATGCGATATGGGGCTTTTGAAATGGGGGTTGTTCCAGGCAGAAGTTCAATGCTAAACTCCACTTCTCTTTCCAGAGGGATCCTAGAAAGTTTTTCAGGGAAAATGTCTGGGTATTCTCTTACGATATCTATGTCTTCAATGTGTAAGGGTTCCTTCTCGGTTAGTACTGCCACGAGGAATGGTCTACATCCAGAGTCCATTAGTTTCTGGGCCTTGATTGTTGAGATAAGGACATTATTGTATTTTCGACGTCCTGTGACTACTAATTGTTTGCCGTCAGGGTGGACAAGAACAACTTGCTTCTTCCCACATAAACGTTGAGCTTGATGAATGGAAAACCAGTCCATTCCCAAAATGATGTAAAAATCGACCATGTCGAGTAAGAGAAGGTTAATGGGAAAATATTTCCCGGCAATAGAGATGTCTATCGGGAGGATTTTGCGAAATATGGTTTTTACACATCCACTACGGGTATTGATATTCAAAATATAGTCCTTGTAGATTGTCTCTAATTTCAAGACTTTCACTAGTGATATAGAGATGAAGGAATCAGTGGATCCAGAATCAAAAAGAGCCTTCACAAGTTGGCCCATAATAGAAACCATACCTTCAATGACATCATTGTTGTTTGTGGCTTCTTCAATAGTCATGGCAAATAATCTCCCACTACGTTGTTCAGTTGGCTTTGGCTTGTTCTGATAGTTGTTCCTGGAGACAAAGTTGTTAGGAGGGTTACCCTGACGAGGATGAGAATTGTTTGACCTTCGAGGTTCATTGCACTACATATGACGATGTCTAGGCTTGAAGCAATTGTAGTAGAGAGGGGTGGGATGATAACATTCTCCAGAATGTTTCTTGCCATAGTTGCGATAGAAGAGATGGGGCCCTTGAGTGGAATGTATAGTAGTATGAGGAGGCTTGTTCTGATTACCATTGTTGTTTTTGTGGTTTCCACTGTGGTGGTTGTTGTGTTGCTGACCCTGATTGTTGGAATGAAGTTGATGCCCTCCATGGTTCAAATTGTTGTTTCTCAAGGGTACAACATAACTTGCCTCCTGACGATGCATCTCAGTAA
This sequence comes from Alisma plantago-aquatica, assembly GCA_963693085.1. Classification (NCBI taxonomy): domain Eukaryota; kingdom Viridiplantae; phylum Streptophyta; class Magnoliopsida; order Alismatales; family Alismataceae; genus Alisma; species Alisma plantago-aquatica. Next base: position 578,821,089 of record OY856412.1, on the reverse strand, counting down.
ATTGAGCCTTGGCCACCAATTGTTTGAATGTTAGTGGGAGTTGTGGGGCCAAGCTATCACTAAGATATTTATTAAGACCTTGCATGAATACTTGTATCTTCCTCTGATCGATAACACCCATAGCATATCTCTCTAGAAGGGTGAAATGACATAGGAATTCAGCTATCGAGTCTCCTCCTTGACCCTCTGAGTTAAACTCCAACTCCTTCTTAATCAATACTAACTGTGGGATGTATTGTTGACGGAACAACTTCAGAAATTCCTCCCATGATATTGAGGATGCCTTCTCAGGTTGGGTATGCGTCATGTTTTGCCACCATATCTTTGCGGAACCATTCAGGACAAAGATTACATACTTCACCCATAGATGCTTGGGACAACTCATGCCCTCCAGAATGTCTTGGGTGGCTAGGATTCAGTTATCAGCCTTCTCGACCATTTCCTTTTCACTCTCACCCATAAACTCAGATGGCTTCAACTTGATTAAGTCGGCAATGGAGGGTTCCCTGGGGCTAGTGTTTTTGTCAATAAGGCCCTTCATGGCTGTCCCCAGGATAGATTGCAGTTGGGCTAGTTGACTGGCAGGATCATCTTTGGGAGTAGGGGGGACTTCCGAGCATTTAGGGGAAGGGGTCATGTACTTCTTACTGTGGGATGACGATCCTTTCTTCTTCTTAGGGGTTTCGTATTCATCCTCGAAAACAAACAATCGATGTTTCCTATAGGGTAGTAAAGAGAGGGAGAGATGTCAATATAGAGTACTAAGTGTAATTCTAGGGTGGAGCAAGGAAGATGCCGATTGTTGAGTGGCTCTTATACCATTTCATGTGACGACATAGTTCCAAACCATCTGTAACATAATATGTTAATCAAAGTCTTTAATAACATCAACAATAAGGAACATAGTGTTTGTTTCCTCGGCAAACATAAGAATTAAGAATAGAACATTATTGTCCACATAAGGGACTAAATCAAAATGCTAATAAAGATAAAAGTGCTATGCCACACAAAGGGCACCTTCCCATGCTCCTTGCTTCTCCTCAGTACTCCACAGTAGATGTCTCTAGATGAGCAGGTCCTTCTATCCATGTAATATCCCAATGGGATAATAAATCCATGACATGGACCAAGAGAAAAAAATGGGTAAGCAATTTCTAGTACTACATTCTTTTATCAAGGTATTTGAAAATATGGGTACAAGATATAACTCAAAGAAATATCAAACTAGGCAAGTAATATTTGGAGGACTATGTTTATCAAGTAAGGAAAATAATACTCTAAGATTTGCTTTTCAAGATGTAATTATCAATAGTTCAAGAAAAATGTTTCAAGATATCAATTCATCAAAATGTTGCAAAAGTCACTACTCAATATTAAGATGTTAGCACTTTACTATCATTTCTTTCAAGGGAAACAATGCCTCATGTTCAATCATCTGTGAAGGAACAACATTGACCTAATTACTATGTTAACCAGTCAATTGGGGGACAACTAATCCATTACACCTGTGCACAGGGCGGCGGGATATACCCTACCTCAAGTGAGCTAAAGCTCTAAGGGGCCAAAGCCTAAAGGGACCAATGTCTAGGGAGTCAAAACTCCAACTAGATCAAGTCAAGTGCTTATCATAATATTTACCAAAATGCAACAATTTTAAAGGGGATGGTGACTTCAATTGTAGGAAAGGCTTATAACAAGTTTATGGTTCACCATCTAAACAAAGCATAGAATCCAAGAGGGCGCAAAAAACTTGATAAGAAAATAGAAAATCTAGTACCTTCAAATCCAAGCCAAAAATCCAACAATTTCCACGATTAAGGTTCAACAGGCACTGAAGTTTCAAATCCTAGAAGAAGGGGAAATAACCTAGGTCATTGGGAAATCCTTAGCTTTGAAATTATCTCTTAGATTCTTATTAGGTGAAATTACTATTTTACCCCTCACCATCTTTCGTGATTGTATTGTATTATCATGAGGTCATTGAATTGCTTCCTATTATTATAGTTATCTCTTTGGGTACAAGTATTATGAGGTTCCTTACTCATCATTAATAGTAGATCAGATTTATATATTACCGAATACTACTTATGTCTACATTCCTACATATAGTTTTAGAACAAAATAGTTTACATGATTGGTAGGAACTTAGGGTAATCCGAGTTATGGTTTTCCTCATTTGGTTTCTCCATACCTATGCTTTTTACCATCCAAATCAGTATACTTTTTCTTCTGTGCTAGATTGAAAACGATATGGTGTGACAAGGGTAATTTCTATAATGCAATCTGTGGGAGTTTCATTAATCCTTTTATACTTCCTCATGCTTGGTCATAATAAATATACCTAGCTATAGTTTGTATTATACCCATGGTAGTGACATGTATATATGGATTAAATAAGACAAATATGTACATGGAGGTGATCGCATGATTATATAGTTTTGATTTGCATCGTACCCAGCAGCATCATGCATGTATGTGTTTATCTTTTACTTCATTTCATTTTCATCTAGTCATGTATATTACCTAGTACATATGTACTTAATAACGATAATTTACATGGAGTACATCGTGTGCATGCATGCCTATGGTGTATATTACGTTAATCATCAAATCATGCATATGTATATATTACTTTATTTCATTCATAGGTCTGGAGATTAGATCCCATGCATTCTTAACCCAACTGTTCTTGTATAACTTATTAGTTTATCAGTTACGATCAGCTAATAGAAGGTCGATGTTGTTACCTCCTAGGGTGTTGGTGTCTTCGGTGGTGTTCTTATTTGATGGGTTGACCTCATCACGGTCTTAGTTGTTGTCGCCGGTGGTCATAAGGCCGACACCCTATTTTGGCAACACGATCAAGTGTGGTGCGTCGGTAGATGATGGGGTTGTTGACTTGCAGTAGTGGTCCTGATGGCGTCAACGTGCTGGCTACTTCGTCCTCCTGAAAGCCTTCGGACTTGTAGCTATGGTGTCGATGGCATCCTGGTGATGTGGCATACCGATGCAGGTCGTCGAGGTTGCACTGTGGCTGGTGGCATCTGGTTATTAAGGGAGCACGGGGGTTTAGGAGGAGGAGCGGTGGTTATCGTGGTGGGGGTCGCTGATCTGCAACCTGCCCAACCCGGCGGCGCTGCACTTGAGGGCGGCCAACCTTGGAGCGATGCTCGCCCAGGTGAGGATGCCTAGGTGTTTACGGTGCCCAATGGTTACTGACGAGTTTAGGAAAGAAGCAACGGTGCTATGATTGCTAGGTAGAGGAGGAGAGCTCAAGGGTGGGGTCTGAAGCTGCTGTGGGGGTGTCGATTGTGGGGAGGCATTTTATAATGATCCTAGCTAGGGTTAGCATCTATGAGTAAGGCAACATCGATGCTAGCCGAGGCGGTGCGGCTAGGTTGAATAATCATTTCGTCCGTTCTCTCCTCTGGTCTTTAATGGCTAGCGTCATTACCTTTTGTTCTGTGTTGGGGAGTTATTGGTGCAGGGGCCATGCTGTCATGGCTAGCGGCCGTCGTAGGGGCGAGGTGTCATCGTGATCATCGTTGCACTGGGGACCGGCAGTGGGAGTTAGACGTGGGGAGAGGAGACTGCAGTCTATGGGGGGGAAATGTAGCGTGGCCAGGTGCTAAAGGGGCCGAGCAAATCAAGGCCCATATGCCTCAAGTAACGCTAGGAATTAAATCCATGTATACATTTATTGCTCTAACAACTTATAGCTCTATATATCGTCATCAACATGTCCATTTATTTTTATTTTTTAATTTGTGATATAATTCTAATGACTATTTCTCCATAAGGTCAGATCTCTAATTGGTTATTCCAAGGTGGTCCAATGTGATTAGTGTCGTGATTAACTTAAGCATTAAGCTTAATAATGATAATTTCAAAGCCAAGAATTATAATAAGGTTTCAATTATCCAAATATGTTTCAAATGAGATGATTAGACCCGACAAGGGCAATTTGCATTTCTATGATAGGATTTCAAGGTATTCCAAATAGGGTGCAAAATAAATGCAATTTAGAAAAGAAACTTTCAATTTGGAGAATTAGAAATCATAGATCAATATTTAAAATTGGCACCAAAATTCTATATGTTACAATCTTGGCATGAATTTTTTATGGATATTTGGGTGTGCATGACATCATTTTCATATTAATGGGATCACAACCTACTCCCTTATCTATGGGACGGAGAATATCCATATGATCAAAATTTAAAATTCCTCCTTGCATATATTTCAAGAAAAGACACCCACAAGGATGGTCATGTTTAAGATTATGTATACACCCTTGATGGAATCTAGGAGCAAGTCTCTTCTCCTCAGACCACACATAATGCCATTATGTGTTCCTTTACCATTTTCCAAGAAGATACATCCTGACACTTCTAGAAAGGCAACCTCATGCTATGCATGTATCTCAAACCAGACTTTTTCTAGAAAGTAAACCTCATGTGACACCATGTATGTTGAAATAGACTCTCAAGGGTATGTTCAAAATGAAATGGTAAAGGTCATACATCATATATGAAGTCTACAACAATTATTCCATGTGATTACAAGATATGGACAAAGACATCCATATCCTTCCAATCAATGCTAGCCATGTCAAGAGGTATGTTTATGATGATAGAGCCATTGAACAAGTATCTGTTCAAAATTGATGTTATAGGCCCCTTCTCAAATAAAATGGTGTCTATCATGGGTCTCTAGTATATACAATGGTTAATAAACTAGGAATTTGAATCTAAAACACAACATCCCATAGAATCATTGTCTGGTCTCATTGGGACATAAATAAAAATTGATTTAAATTACCTCTTACTTGTCTTATTATACAATATGCTTGTGTTATGTAGTAGTAAATACTTAACATATGGTATTGGTTGAAATGATTGTTCTTGTATGATATTTTGGTTGATTTTCTATACTTACTTCTATGAACACATCAAACATAACATATTTGTTCCATTATATGAAAGCACCAACTCTTTGGAAGTATGCTTGGAAGTGACTGAATGTCACTGAACCAGAATCCCAGTCCCATGAACCAAATGTATACCAAAGGCAACATGCGGAAGCGTAAATCTTAGCACACATGAACAAGTAACAAGAGAAAGGCACCAACATAGTCTCAACATTCAACAAGTATAAATTATACAAAATGCATTACATTCATGAATTCAATTACATATTTCCATAGTCAAGGTACACGTCATTCATGTGCACTAAATATGGATCTTACAACAAGTACACCTAGCACATCTCACCAAGACCATCAACCTTCTAGCCATCTCTGAACCTAAAAACAAAATATGAGAAAATGGGTCAACACATGAGGTGTTGAGTATGGGGGCAGAAAGATACATATATGTATAAGCTTTGCATAATTTTGAAAAGATTTCAAGACTAAACGAACAAGAATAAACATGTTAATTGTTTAACAAATGTGAAACCATATTTTATGTCATTTCACTCCATTATACCAACAATATCAATCATGTTTAAGGCCGTTGACCATCATCCTGTCAGAAGGGTCTGTAAGGGTTACAAAATTAGCTAACCCTTTTATACGAGAGGGACCTCAAGGCCATAGACAAGAGCTAACCCTTTATCAACAACATTATAATGGAGTTCTATATATATATATGTGTTCAAATTATAAAACTGACGAGGCAAACATCGAGTAAGACATAGCAATACTACATGGCAATATTTGAGTAAGTAAACAAACATGCATACAATATATGTCTTTTCAAGCAAGAAAGTGATAGTCATATAACTAGATAAGGCCCATACCTGATTCAGAGATTTCATAACCTAACATATCCTTCACCATATAGCCACATGCCAAACCTGATTAAGAACAAGATTGCATATACACATTAGATTCTTATCATTAACCCTAATTAGGTGCATTTTAGGGTTTTGGCCAAGTTAGGTTACCAGTTGCTTATTAGTACATTTGATGACCATATACTGATTTAGAGTCCATCATGTGGGTGCGGTTCAATGTTCATTCCATTATGATGTTCCATGCGCATTCTATGATCATATCAAGGTTTAAGGCATTTACATGCATTATAGGGTCAAATGACTCACTAAGGTCTCAGATCATCAAGACATGAGATTCAGACAAGATGCAAGATTAGATACACAAATCGTATTCAAGAAATATAGCAACTTTGATCAAGATCATACATTAAAGTCCAAAGACAAGTCACATAGTACAAATGGGAGTAATTCTTAAGCAATATGGGTGATAAGGATCCTCCTATAGATCAAATAAGTACTAAAGATTCTGATTTCATGATTAGGAAGATAGATGATAATTAAAGGTTCAAGTTTTATCACCTAGATGCATTGAAAGTACTGAACATGGATAAAGTTATCATTTTCTAGACATTAAGGGGTAAACATTATAATGAGGACCTAGAACCATTCCCAATTGGTAGGTCTCGTCGAGCTGATCAATTTGGTATATTTATTTGTCTAATTTGACCAAGGGATTTGAGAGATATCAATTTTAGAAGATAATAAATCAAACTATAGAGAAACCAAGCAGCATACCCTTGATTATTTTCCTTGGGACACAGATCCTTGGATCGGGAATCGACGGCCACAGTCAGGGTCGCTCATCACTGCACCTTGGCTGGTTTGTTTGACCTTCACCACTGGCCACCGCTTTGAGTCACTCCGTTAGATAGTCCCTCCCAGTCACGAACTGTCAGGAGGCACCACCCACCGATGTCGAGGGTCCTGAAACCCTACCTACCGCTAGCCGGACTCCCGCTATCGCATTTCACGTGGCCTCTGTTTCCTATCTATGGGAACAGAGTGCAAATAGGGGAAGCTACTCCCCATCTCCCTGACGATCGAGCAGGCTCCAGCTGACCGAGATAAGTTCGGTCGACGACGCTAGGGGCCCAGTCAGGGGGTCTGTGCACCTGATGCAAAACGCCATGGCCGTCGCACCTCTCAAGGGGGCAAGGAGGGGCAGGGTTGAGTGAGTAGCCCGCTGGGCACCGCCACATGTATCTGAGGGAGGTAGGGAAGAGAAGGAGAGAAAAATCTAGGGGCGGTTAGGTTTATAACTCAAGGGGTATAAGAAGACTCTGGGTTTAGGGTTTAGATGAGGGGGTGTAGAGAGCTAACAGCCGCCTCCGTTACCCAGTTTGGAAGGGAAGAAGGAGAGCATTTACTATTGTTCGCTGCTTTCCTGAAGGGGAAAGGGGAGGGGGAGCAAGAGGATGGGCCCCAAATTCAACTCACACCCAAAGTGGCCAAAATCAGCCCAATACGACATAAAGTACATAAAGAAAAAGACTAACACATAAAATCTTCAAAACATCATATCTGGAGTTTCATAGGTCCAAAACATGTGATTTTGGGGTTGTTAGATTCATAATTGAGAGCTTTATAACATTATATATACTTGGAATCCAAAAGGATAGAGTAATGAGGTTCAATATTAGATGTAAGAAGGTGGTGTATTAAACCATGATGGTTAGTTCAAATGAGCATACAAATGTCCCACATAGTACAATTGATAGTTGATATCACCAAAATAGATCATCATCATATTCATACTATGGTATTTAACTCAATTGAAAGAATTGAAGTCACATCTAGACAGAGAAAGGGTATAATCAATGAGAGTGAGAAATTGAGGTTGTCACATCTTTCCCTCCTTATAGGAAATTTCGTCCTCGAAATTCATCCAAGATAATAGTCAAAAGTCAAAGTGCATACTCATAATGCCTAGGTATCCTACCATGTTGTCATGACATTCCCCACAATTGGGTATACACTAGGTTATCATCATCAATGGTGTACTCATCTTGATTCTAAACACATTTACTTATTGTTCTATGATACTATGACATCATCAAGGTATTAAGGATTTCTCAATCCTTAGTATCCCTCCACTAAGGTTTCGTTTATGTCACCATATGAGACCAAGGCGTATAATCAGAATCTATGTTTATCAATTCTCAAACAAACATGTTTGTGATCATTACTTCCAAAAGTGATTACCACAGGACGTGTAGGCTTCATTATTATACTAGATTTCATGCATGTTTTAAATTTCTCCCCAAAATTCTACCAACTTTACCCAACCATGTTCATCATTTCTCATTTTTGGATCTAAAATTAAACAATTTATTCATTATTCTTATTCAAGTTATGTCCCCCAAGACCATTGTCAAGTCAAGTTGATCATTGTTTTTTGGGTGCGAGATTAGGCATGTTACCCCTAATTATTCATGCTAAGATCTTATGACATCATCATATCAATTTCATGATTTCAAGGCTACATCTTTTATGTATAGAATGATTCCATACTAGTTCTAGCCTATGAGAGCGGCTATTGCACATTTATCAAAATTTGAACTTAAGTGAGATTCTTTCATGTATCGAGCATTATTCGAGGAACAACATTATCATCAACATCGATGTTTTGTAACTTTCTCACTTGTATCAAGAAAGATATCCACAAGCTCAAGCCACTCAAGCTAAGACTCATATATGTCCAACTAGACATGCTAACCACAACCATCTACCCATAACAATTTTTTTTACCCACCTTTCGAGAAACAAGGGTAACCACTAGATTCCTTTATATGCAACTACTAACCCGAGTATGAGGCTCATCATGAATATCACACATCATATACATCATCTTGGGTCTTGGGACATCCCCCTCACCTATATATCAAGCATCAAATATTCAATTGCCTCTTTCTCTATGGTTAGATATTTTCATAAGGCATCTAGGGTTCAATATTATCGAGATACCACAAAATAGGTGACTCAACTCATAAACTTAGAAGTATTCTAGCTAGGGACTCGTCATCAAGTATTTCATCATTCATATTTTTCAGCATTTCAAATATTTTGGAGTTTAGGTACTCTAACCATTTCCGGAGGTGGGTTGACTCATATCAAAAGGTCACCCTATTCATATGTCCCGTGCTAGAGGTCCTCCTTTGTAAAGATATTGAGGCCCGTGTTGGTCTTGAACCATATATCATATCTCCACACATACAAGACTATGTACAAGCTAGCATGTCAACCCACTAGCTATATTTAGCACATCAACCAAGTGGTATGTATCATATAAGGTGCTAGGTTTAGCTAGGGTTGCATGGTCAAGCTCATTTCATATCATCAAACTACTTGGCCTTCTCAAGGACAAACTTGGGTCTTATCAACATCAACATCATCAACAATATCATCATCATCATCTTAGGTTATCTAGGTTATTCACTGACCTATCCTATATCATGGCTCTAGACAGCTCTAGAGACTATCACTATCATCTAAACTCTCTCATCTAGACTTGATGTTACATCTCTTTGTCCTAGGTTGCATGGAAACTAACTACCTTTCTGTGTGTGGTAACATTTTTCATATGTACATATAATAATACTTGAAATATGTTTTCTCCAATGTTGAAACATTCGATGAAAACCACCATACTCCATTCGAATACAACCAAAACCAAAATGAGTTACCACACTCATTAGGCAGTCTAGTATCATGACACCTAGAGAACTAGCAAGAACATGGTGCACACTTGTGTAGACATCCTAAGCACATGTCACGAATCATGTCTGGGGAGGTAATTTACACAAGTCTACACCTAGTTCTAGAACATCTAGGTTCTAACCTAGAGTCTAAGTCAACCTAATCCACAAAGGACATCTTATTAAGTTTCTAGGGTTGAGATGTAGGGTGAGTTTAGTTTGTGTTTCATGTGAGCAATGTTTGGTATAGTTATTGTTCATGCTCTAATACCATCTATCACAGAAACGGAATCCCAGTCCCATGAACCAAACATATACCAAAGGCAACATGCGGAAGCGTAAAGCTTAGCACACATGAACAAGTAACAAGAGAAAGGCACCAACATAGTCTCAACATTCAACAAGTATAAATTATACAAAATGCATTACATTCATGAATTCAATTACATATTTCCATAGTCAAGGTACAAGTCATTCATGTGCACTAAATCTGGATCTTAAAACAAGTACACCTAGCACATCTCACCAAGCCCATCAACCTTCTAGCCATCTCTGAAGCTAAAAACAAAATATGAGAAAATGGGTCAAAACACAAGGTGTTGAGTATGGGGGCAGAAAGATACATATATGTATAAGCTTTGCATAATTTTGAAAATATTTCAAGACTAAACGAACAAGAATAAACATGTTAATTGTTTAACAAATGTGAAACCATATCTTATGTCATTTCACTCCATTATACCAACAATATCAAGCATGTTTAAGGCCTTTGACCAACCCGTCGGAAGGGTCTGTAAGGGTTCCAAAATTAGCTAACCCTTTTATACGAGAGGACCTCAAGGACATAGCCAAAAGCTAACCCTTTATCAAAAATATTATAATGGAGTTCTATATATATATATATGTGTGTGTTCAAATTATAAAACTGACGAGGCAAACATCGAGTAAGACATAGCAATACTACATGGAAATATTTGAGCAAGTAAACAAACAAGCATACAATATATGTCTTTTCAAGCAAGAAAGTGATAGTCATATAACTAGATAAGGCCCATACCTGATTCAGAGATTTCATAACCTAACATATCCATCACCATATAGCCACATGCCAAACCTGATTAAGAACAAGATTGCATATACACATTAGATTCTTATCATTAACCCTAATTAGGTGCATTTTAGGGTTTTGGCCAAGTTAGGTTACCAGTTGCTTATTAGTACATTTGATGACCATATACTGATTTAGAGTCCATCATGTGGGTGCGGTTCAATGTTCATGCCATTATGATGTTCCATACTTTCTATGATCATATCAAGGTTTAAGGCATTTACATGCATTGTAGGGTCAAAATACTCACAATAGAGCAACTAAGGTATCATATCATCAAGACATGAGATTCGGACAAGATGTAAGATTAGATACACGAATCGTATTCAAGAAATATAGCAAATTTGATCAAGATCATACATTAAAGTCCAAGGATAAGTCACATAGTACAAATGGGAGTAATTATTAAGAAATAGGGGTGATAAGGACCCTCCTATAGATCAAAGATGTACTAAAGATTCTGATTTCATGATTAGGAAGATAGATGATCATTAAAGGTTCAAGTTTTATCACCTAGATGCATTGAAAGTACTGAACATGGATAAAGTTATCATTTTCCAGAAATCAAGGGAGTAAACATTAGAATTAAGACCCGGAACCATGCCCAATTGGTAGGTCTCGTCGATTTGATCAATTTGGTATATTTATTTGTCTAATTTCACCAAGGGATTTGAGAGATATCAATTTTAGAAGATAATAAATCAAACTATAGAGAAACCAAGCAGCATACCCTTGATTATTTTCCTTGGGACACGGATCCTTGGATAGGGAATCGACGGCCACAGGAAGGGTCGCTCATCACTGTGCCTTGGCTGGTTTGTTTGACCTTTACCGCTGGCCACCACTTTGAGTCACTCTGTTAGATAGTCCCTCCCAGTCACGAACCGCCAGGAGGCGCCACCCACCGCTTTCGAGGGTCCTGAGACCCTAACTACCTCTGGCCGGACTCTCGCAATCGCATTTCACACGGCCTCTATTTCCTATCTGTGGGAACATGGTGCAAATAGGGGAAGCTACTCCCCATCTCCCTGATGATCGAGTAGGCTCTGGCTGACTGAGATAAGTTCGGTCGAAGATGCTAGGGGCCCAATCAGGGCGTCTGTGCACCTGATGCAAAATGCCATGGCCGTCGCACCTCTCAAGGGGCAAGGAGGGGTAGGGTCGAGTGAGTAGCCTACTGGGCACTGCCACATGTATCTGAGGGAGGCAGGGAAGAGAAGGAGAGAAAAATCTAGGGGCGTCAAGGTTTAGAACTCAAGGGGTATAAGAAGACTCTGGGTTTAGGGTTTAGATGAGGGGGCGTAGATGGCTAACAGCCGCCTCCATTGCCCAGTTCGGAAGGGAAGAAGGAGAGCATTTATTTTTGTTCGCTGCTTTCCTGAAGGGGAAAGGGGAGGGGGAGCAAGAGGATGGGCCCCAAATTCAATTCAGGCCCAAAGTGGCCAAAATCAGCCCAATACGACATAAAGTACATAAAGAAAAAGACTAACACATAAAATCTTCAAAACATCATATCTAGAGTTTCATAGGTCTAAAAGATGTGATTTTGGGGTTGTTAGATTCGTAATTGAGAGCTCTATAACATTATATATACTAGGAATCCAAAAGGATAGAGTAATGAGGTTTAATATTAGATGTAAGAAGGTGGTGTATTAAACCATGATGGTTAGTTCAAATGAGCATACAAATGTCCCACATAGTACAATTGATAGTTGATATCACCAAAATAGATCATCATCATATTCATACTATGGTATTTAACTCAATTGAAATAATTTAAGTCACATCTAGACAGAGAAAGGGTATAATCAATGAGAGTGAGAAATTGAGGTTGTCACACCGAACTCTTTGGTAGTGGCCACAATGTACATATGGAAGCACCAACTCTTTGGTAATGTGCTTGGACCCAACTATTTGGTAGTGGTCACATTGTACATATGATCCAACTCTTTGGTAGTGATCATAAAGGCCTTAATGCATTCAACTCCTTGGTAGTAATGCATGGATGATATAATGGAAAATATGCCTAAAAGTTATGTGTTCTCTTTTGTTGATAAACATTCTTATTCAAGTATATACTTTTTGTTATATTCTTCTGTTACTTCCAAGTATTAGTTTTATCTTTTTTCCAAGATATGATGAGAGGTATATAAAAGACACATAGGCATACTCAGCACAATATTCTTGAATATTGTGTTGACGTGTACCACATGTAATCTTTTGTTTAGGTTGTGGTTATGCTCTCGAAGATCTAGGATAGTTGAGAGTTGTGTGGCCAGCTAATGTACAGGTGGACCTGTTGTCTGAAGATCTTGTTGTTTTGCGGTAGTACATGTATATGTAGAAGTTTACTATTCAATATGTAATATCAAATGTTGTAACAATTCATGTTGTAATTATATTTTTAATGGTGAACATGTGTTGTGTGGTTTTATTATTGTTCGTGTGCATGTGCTACTATATTTCCTTATGACTCCCTTGAATTTCTCTTTCTTAGCCTAGTGGGTGATGTTTAAATTGGGATTCTCACTAAGGTGAGGGTTTCAATTTGGACGTCACACATCAGATTAAGTTTTAGAAAATATGGGGACATCATAGGTGGTATCAGAGCATAAACAATAGCAAAGCCTAACATTTGCTCATTATGCAACTCAAAACTAAAGAACCTTGAACCTTAATAGTCTTTTAGGGTTAGATTAGTCATCTTTTAGAGATTATATCTGACCTATCCTCTAGGTTAGCACCTAGATGTCTGAGAACTAGGTCTAGAATGGTGCTTGTTGAGTAGAAAGTCCTTAGATGTCGTTCTTTCCTTATGGTGCAGCGTTATGGGACGTTGCACTACTTGGAAATGATGTGCATCAAGGGAAGAGAAACCCTAGACATATTTTGCACGTTGTCTAGGGTAGCTACACTAGTCTACCCCATGTTCTAACCCTTTTCACTAGTCTTCATGACACTATACTCTCTACTATGTGTGGGACACTCATTTTCAGGATTTAATTTTTGATTCCAAACAGATCAAACATCGATGGTTTTCTCTGACTCTTGTTTTATCGGAGAAAAACTATATAATATTTTATTATGTATATGTATTACAAAAATGTGTCCCCACACATGTACGAGTAGGAGGTGATCATGCAACCTATGTGAAAGTGAATGACATCAGTCTAGAAGAGAGAGTAGTTCTAGATTAGATGTTTAGAGGCTTGTTGGAATATATGATAGATGAATAGATGAAATAAGTTTTGATGATATGTTCTAAGTCTTATATAGATGATATAAGATGGTTATGATGATTTATGTTTCTCCTTGAGGACATGAGTTAGGTTTGAGGTTTTGAGATAAGTCTTGATGATGCAAGTAACTAGGCTTTTATGAGATAAGATGTCTTAAGTTAAGACAAGTTGTGAGTCAGCATGAGCCTCAAGCTCTTTTACAAACGAGGACCTCTAGTGTTAGGACCAGTTTTGGGGTTAGCTCGAGAGAGAGCGAGACCCACAGGGAGAAGGTCAGAGAACCTAGACTCCATGATATGATAAATATGAGAAATATGTGATATGATATGTCCTAAACTAGAATACTCCTGAGTGAATGAGTTGAGTTGCCTAATGCATGGTTCCTATAGTCCTTTTGAACCCTAGATGTCCTTCAGAGGACCAAACCCTAGAGATAGAGAAAGGCTGGTTATATGTGTATATGTGAACATGGATATGAGTACCTACCATCTGGGTGAGGGAGAGAGAGTCCCAAGACCCTGGAGGAGGCAACTGTGTTAGTTTTTGGACAACCTCATGCTCGGGTTGGTGGTTCCATGTAGGACTCTAGTAGTGTATGTATAAGAGATTTTTGGGTAAGCATGTCTCTTGGGTAAAGACCTATGAAGAGTATGTCATAACATGCTTTGGTTTGTGCTTATGTGGCTAGAGATTGTAAAGCTATTGCTAGTACCAATGAGGTAGACCCAAAAACCCTAAACCAAGGAGGGAGGATAAATTATATGCATATGAGATACTCATAGGGCTGAGTTAGCTCAGAGAGACTGAGCATGTCACTACCCTCATGATATGGGACAGGAGAACCTCAGTTGGACTAGATAAAGTTTCTATATATGTTTAACAAGCCACTCACATAAGTTTTTTTATCACAACCATGATATAATATATATAAGGATGTGATCCAATCTTGAGATATGATAGTGGATATGACATGATGAAAACCTTAGAGATGGTTTAATAACTCTTTATGCATAAATAGTTAACCATATACATGAATAATGATGATAATGTGATAGTGTTGGTTAATCTTGTGAGAATTCATTAAAATATGTTGCAATTTATCATGAGCAATGAAATAAGATCATATGAATGAAACCAGTTACATGAGGTGCTAATCTTAGTGCTTAATAAAGATGAAAATTATAGTTTGACAGTTAGTACACCATAATGATTATGACACCTTGATATGATATATATGGATAAAGTGGGTTAACTTTAGTTAACTCCCTCCTAAAGGGCATATGTTAATGTTGAACATGTTCTAATAATTAGCTCAATAAAATGTTGATGACACCTTGATATAATGGGCTAACTTTAGTTAACTCCTTTGGAACATGATAGTAAGATGTTGAATAATAATGCATGGGTTAAGAGAAGGAAGAAACCCTAATATATGAGATGTGTAATGACATAACCTAAACTTCTAAACCCTTGTTTCAATCATTATGAAGGGGTAGTTGATCCTAGATTCTTTTAAAATGCCCTAAAAAGACATGGATATAGTTATGAATCCGTTGTTTGTTGATATGATACACCTAGAGTGTTGTCCTACATATGGATGAAGACTTGTTGGTTGTTCCTTGGAGTATGAGGATGGCTTAATTTTGAGGACGAAATTTCTTTTAAGATGTATATGTTGTGATGGACTGGGTTTTTGGCTTAATTCTGAGGATGGAATTTCTTTTAAGGTGTGTAGGATGTGATGAAGTGGACTTTTGGAATCCTTAGATGTTCAATGATATTAGTGAGTGCAAGCATCTAATATATATTAAGAGTTCCAAATACTTTGACAAAGTTGGATGTTGTTGATATTGATATCCAATTTATAATCCATAAATGTACGCCTTTTTGGAGTATTAGGTTGATAGCCCAAATGGCTTAATACTGACATCAAAGCTTATTAGATGGTAGAGGAAGCGACAAGGAATCCATGGCTAACTATTAAGGATGTTTTCATATTCCTACAAGGAGTTATGAGTTTTTAAATATCATCAAATAATGTGCATTTTGAGGTATTTTAGATCAAGGTTTGATATATTTACCCTAAGTTGTAGGTATACATCTTGTCACACCTTGGTTAAGCCAGTAGGCGACACGACTGTTTTCCTCAATTGGTAGTGCAACCCATACACAACCCTCAGGTTGTAGACTGGTGATGCAGGGATCAATCCACCATGATCGGCGTTCGTGGGTCGAGAGTGGTTTTGATCAGCAGCCATCTTCAGATCAACAAAGGAGTGAGGGACCCCTTTTCATTATATACAAAATAGAGATGAGGCAGGGAGTTTCACTTTTTCGTCTGTGCTACCACTCCACCGGCATGTACAGATTATTGGGAGGAGTTATACAATGAGATAGGAAGTAGGATAGAGGAAGATTTGGAGCAGTCCATGAGGAGTCGAGTCTCCGTGAGTGCTTGATGGAGATCCAACCACAAGTGGCACTGGGATTAGACCCAAGCTATCGACGACGGCGGCCAGAGGTATAGCTCATGTTGAATTGGACGGGGGCGCCAGCCAGGCATTGGGATGTGAACATGGAAGCCAAGGAAGAAGGGAGAAGCGGCTGACTCCTCGCTAGAGTAGACCCAGCCTTGTCGCGACACCGTGTTGTAGTATCTATCGCATGAGATGGAGCTATCTTGACCTGGAGAGCCTCCTCGAGGAGGTGACTGTTTCCAGAAAAACAACTTCAGGCATCACCGAGGGCATAAGTGGATGATCCCGTGGTAGAGATGCTTCTACCTTGTCGGAGCAAAACCAATAGCGACGGCTCTTCTATGAACCACACAATCGTATGGGTGCCCTGTTGCATGGTGGTACCCTGGCAGGAATGTGGGGAAGAAGAGAGGACGATCAACAGGAGGCGGCGGTCTCATGCGCTGAGAATGGACAGAGCAGGCGTCGGGCGCAGCAATCTCGCGAAGGAGAAAGAAGAGACCCAGAACGGTCAGCCTAGTTTGAGTGGACTGAGCATTCCTTGAACCGCTGGCCTCACCAGCAAGTAAGGAGTCGTGTCCCCATGTGGACACGTGGCCGACTCTGATTGGCCCAAGTAGGTAATTATCTCAGAAATGCCCAAATCTTATATAATTCATAGTAAATAGTACAACTATCAAAAAAATACAAGTAAGGTATTGATATTCTTAGAAAAATGAGTAGAACACATTAAAATGATAATATCAGGCTTTTGATGTACTAATAATAGTGATATTATGTAATATGTATTATGCTTATATCATGTGTTATAAATAACAAATGATGGCCTTAAATTATGAGAATATGTCACTAAATCAATATTCATGCTTATAATCTAGTGGATGTTAGTAATTATGATGTTGATATATGAAATCATGTATTTTTCTCTATAAGGCTAATTAGGGCTAATAACCCTAATAAAATGCAATAAATACATACGTGCTCAATAAACCATGGAAACTTTAGAATACCCTCATATAAGTGATTATAAGATGATATGTAACTCTGAGATCAGATTTATATATGGAATAATGGTAACATGATAATGACTCTTCATGTGATATAAAACCCTAATATGCTAAATGAATATGATCTAGGGTTAATATGTACACGTAATCATATGTAATCGAATAATCAGATTTTTTATCATAATCTGGAATACAACATTAGTAACGTCAATCCTAGATAACAAGAAGAGGTAGACAAGAAATAATAATGAGAATATGCTAATGAGTAAGAAAACCCTAGATTGGATATCGACTAGGGTTAAGATGATGAGAATCTGATGATAGTATGTGGTCTTGTATTAATCAGGGTTGACCAAGGATATAGATGACATGAGGAATATGTGATTAAGAATATCTCTTTAGAAGGTACGCCATTACCTCTTACTTGGCTTATCCTACAATATGCTTGTGTTATGTAGTAGTAAATACTTGGCATATGGTATTGGTTGAAATGATTGTTCTTGTATGATATGTTGATTGATTTTCTATACTTACTGCTATGAACACATCAAACATAATATATCTATTCCATTATATGAAAGCACCAACTCTTTTCCTTATGACACAAACTCATGTAATTTGCTCCATATGGCTAATTAGGGCTAATAACCCTAAATAAAATGCAATAAATGCACACATGCTCAATAAATGATGAAATTTACAGAGTAAGCTCATATCATTATGTGGAACCTCACTTTTAATTATGAGATCATGATGATGAATAGAATCCATGTTATATAAAAATGAACCTTAATACATGGTATGAAACCCTAATCTTGGTTAATGATGTAACTTAGGGTTAATATATGCACAGAAAGGATATGGAACCTAATGTTTAGATAGTGAACCATAATCTAGAAAATGACATCAGTAAGATAAATATAAGACAAGAATGCAAGTAATGATGAGAATATCCTAATGAGTTAAGTAAACCCTAAAATGAACATGACTAGGGTTAAGATGATGAGAACTTGATGGTGATATATGATCTTATCTTAATCAGGGTTTGACCAAGAGGTTAGAGTTGGCATGAAGAATATGATGATTAGGATATGTCTTTGGAAGGTATGCCATTACCTCTTACTTGGCTTATTATACAATATGCTTGTGTTATGTAGTAGTAAATACTTGTCATATTGTATTGGTTGAAATGATTGTTCTTGTATGATATTTTGGTTGATTTTCTATACTTACTGCAATGAACACATCAAACATAACATATTTGTTCCATTATATGAAAGCAGCAACTCTTTGGCAGTGTGCTTGGAAGTGACCGAACTCTTTGGTAGTGTGCTTGGACCCAACACTTTGATAGTGGTCACATTGTACATATGATCCAACTCTTTGGTAGTGACCATAAAGGCCTTAATGCATTCAACTCCTTGGTAGTAATGCATGGATGATATAATGGAAAATATGCCTAAAAATTATGTGTTCTCTTTTGTTGATAAACATTCTTGTTCAAGTATATACTTTTTGTTATATTCTTCTGTTACTGCCAAGTATTAGTTTTATCTTATTGCCGAGATATGATGAGAGGTATATAAAAGACACGTAGGCGTACTCAGTACAATATTCTTGAATATTGTGCTGACGTGTACCACATGTAATCTTTTGTTTAGGTTGTGGTTATGCTCTCAAAGATTCATGATAGTTGAGAGTTGTGTGGCGAGCTAATGTACAGGTGGACCTATTGTCTTAAGATCATGTTGTTTTGTGGTAGTACATGTATATGTAGAAGTTTATTATTTAATATGTAATATGAAATGTTGTAACAACTCATGTTGTAATTATATGTTGAATGGTGAACATGTGTTGTGTGGTTTTATTATTGTTCATGTGCATGTTCTACTATGTTTCCTTCTGACTCCCTTGAATTTTTCTTTCTTATCCTAGTGGGTGATGTTTAAATTGGGATTCTTACTGAGGTGAAGGTTTCAATTTGTATGTCTCACATCAGATTAATTTTTAGAAAATATGGGGACGTCACACCTGCCATAAACTAGTTCCAATAGATGTTTGGATCAACAAGCCTAGTATACACCACACTAGATGATATTCATATCTTGGAAGTATATCTTTGACAATCTTGTAAGAATCATAATACATATGCACCACATATGTATCTCTTCCCTAGGGTAGTGTGAACCCTACCAAATCATGGTTCATATCAAGATAGATTCGCAATGGGATAGCAACCCCACCCTCAATGATCCCACTACATTTGGCATTCATCCAACACTTCAGGAAGGGTGAATTTGCCTCTAATGACAACTTTTTATAGATGGAAGCACTCACACAAACACTTGTTTCCCACAATGGTAGAATAATTTCTTCCAAAACAGCATAATTAGAAACTTTGCTAAATGTACCCATAGATCATGATAGCTGGATTGGAACTTTTTTGACTTGAAAAGTCCCATATGTTCTATAGTTGTGATGTTGCAATTTGATAGCCAAGAAAATGTAAAATGAAATTTCCTTCACATTGAATGATTCTAAGATACATACCAAGAAATCACCAGTACTTCAAAAAGACCATCCATCAAGCAGTGGCATTAGAGCTATGCAAATTATTCCTTCTAGAGTTGGTTTTAAGTAAGCCTAACTAAACAGGTAGTTGTTGACCTCTGGATCTAAAAACTTACCATTGCACTAAGAAACTCAGTGCCACTAGGATGCAGGACAAGTTGAATAATGCCCACAGATAGAAGTCTGTCAAGCACTCATTTTCTTTATCTAACATAGCTTGCTTCCAATGAAAAAACATTCACATTCCAAACAGCCGGTGATGAACATGCCCGACTACATCAACTTACTACAAAAGAATTGTGCATACAAGTAAAGGCATCTCAATGACATGAGAACATAGGTGAACAATGATAATTTAGCACACTCTAAGACTTAAAGGAAGATTTTTTATGGAACACCTCAATTTAGTAACATATTATCAGAGGAAAAGTAACCAAATATGCCCTTTGAGATGTGATGCAACTCCTTTCCAAAGGGGCACTTACAATTAAGGAGAGGCACACATTTATGATCACCACATGTAGCTATAATTTTCTCAAAAGAAACATGTGGTGACTCCAAATGTAACGACCCCGCCTCCCAGTAACCCCCAATTAAGGGAGACCAAGAGGTCAGAGCCATTATCCCAATTAACAGGATCAAAGGTTCGACAAATAATCAATAAAAATTATCAAATTCTACCAACTAAACTGAAAGGTTCATATAAAATAAAACTTTACTTACCTTTTAAAAACTTTGGTAATCTACTTCTATCCACAACTTAGATCTATTCTATCTAATCCTCTTTGCACTTTATTTCTTAATTCCACAATGTGTCATTTTACTGTTTGTTCTTTTCAGGGATGTACCTAAAATCCCAACAAACTAAACGTCAGTCAGCATATCGAAATATGTCGGTATGTGGGGACAACCAAAAGTTTCACAAATATGGCTAACAATCTAAATATCACAATCAAGTTAATTAACAAGCAAATTTACGCTTTCAATGTGACATTCTCTACCACTTTTGCCCTAACCCTAGAATACCCCTTTAGGGTTTCTCTTTTTCCATTGACTTAAGGCCATCTTCTCAATCCTGAGCTTGGTGCCTAGGGTCACCTCTCATAGTGCCCATTAGTCATGCAACAAAGACCACCTTCTCATTCCCGAGCTTGGTGTCAGGGGTCACCACTCATGGTGCCCATTGGTCTTCCCTCCTGGGCTTGACCTTTGGCATCATCCATCAGGGTGGCATGTAGGTGTGAGAATACACACTTCTATTATTATTGTGATAATCATAGTGACTTTATGATTTTGCAAGTATGAACATCCAAACTGATAAGTTGCATTCAATGTGATGAATCATCCGATAAACTCTTCGGGAAACTAATGTGGTTAACCATAATTAACCACATACCTGATCTAGAGCAACTTGATGTCCAAGCAATAATGATAAAGAACAATCAAACAAGCAATCAACAATATCCTGAAATTAATACAATACATCCAAGTGTTATAGTTTATCCAAAACATTCTCAAGATAGACTTGGATTCCATCTTAGGCTTTCTAGGCCACTTTAGGGTTTTCATTGCAATTGGGTTTCCCTTCATCTTTTACTATTTTAAACCCTAATTATCTCATCTATTCTTCACGAAAAATATTATGGTTACCTTATAATAGTATATAACCCTAATTTCATAAAAGCACAATTAACCATCAATTAAGTCCATTAAGCCTCTTTTACATTAAAGCTACCATTTTTATCCTTTTAATACATGACAAGATCATTATGCTCATTTATCATCAATTCATAGTTCATTATGGTCTAATTCACATATGAACTATATTTGTCATTAATTCTACGTTTATCCATTAGAAAACCCTAATTTCTACATTAAGGGTATTTATCCACAATTAGGAACTTTTATAATCGAAATAGCTTAGAATTATCATATCTCAACTTTAATAATGAAATTGAACAATTAAAGCCATTAAGAGTCACATTTACTAATATTAGGGTTTTAAGGCCCTTTAAAGCATATTTATGCACATGGAACTCCAAATTAAACTAATTATGTGCAAAGTTCATCCTTTTTGTTATTAATGCACCTTTTTACAATTAAAAAGTTAATATCAACTTTAATTATCCATTAAACCCAACTAAATACATTAATCATCTCAAAATAGGGTTTCTTAATCATTAAAGTATTAAAGTTGATAACTTCCACTACTTTTCGAATTTCAATTAGAAAAAAGCTTCAATTATATTTCTATTGCATTCCTCGTGTTCTTCTGAGAAAAATTCATATATTATGTGTATCCATCCGAGCTACCATTAATTAGATATGAATTTTGCAATAATTACCTTTTTGGGACAATCGGAAGCTCCCACGTCGTCTCATTCATGCAACGTTGCTCGGCGGGTTTGAAAACATAACGGATTGACGAAACTGCCCTTGGTTAAGTTGTTGGCACTTCATCCCCTCGAGGAGTAAAATGGTCCAACTCCACCCCTGCTCCTTTTACATCGCAAAAACCTAAGGTTGCCGCCTACAGCGGCTCGGGCGAGGGCCTCCTCCCTCCATCCTCGGCACCCTCAAAGGTCCCACTGCCTCCGCCACCCTCCACTGCACATGCGGAGGTCTCAAAACAAGGTCGAGGTGGCGTGGATTGGGCGTGACAGACTACCACCTGTGGCGGCCCTATGCAGCCAAGTTGCAGCTACTGCGCCTGTGCTTGAGCATGGCTACGATGGCGAAGCTGCTCCCTGGTATCATGGAGCATCAGGCTTCCCACACAACTCCCTCTTGCCGCCTCATGGATTCATGATCATGCTTCTTCTATTTAGTTAAGGTTTAAACAAAGAAGAAGATGGGGAAGAGAGAGAGGCGTGGGATCTCTCTTGAACTCAAACCAGGGTTCTACCCTTTATATAGGGGTGGGTAACGAAGCCCTAGGTTGGCTATTCACAGATTAACAAGGCCCTCTCCCAATAGGAGTCATATTCCTTCAAGGAGAAGTAATCTTCTCTCTCCTATTTATCTTATTAATATTCCTTATTTCATGGATAATTATAAATACGAAAATTATCTCTTTCATTATCTCTAACCTTGCCTTTTAATCTATTGGCCATGAAAATCTATTTTATTAAACCACATAACATCTCTTTTTGATATTATCAAAAAGTCATTACTGATGTATCACATTATCCTCTTATTTGTTATTATTTTTCATTTCTCTTTCTTTTTTTTCCATTGGGGCTCCTTGGACCCCAAGAACCTCTAATATTTCGAAATCCTTTTTAGTGGATACTCATTATCCTTCTAGATGCATCTATATTCATTATTTCTCATTATCTTGTTTATTTCTTATTAAAATATCTCTTATTGAGGATTTCACTTTATCTTTCTTTTATTTTCCTCATTGGCATTCCTTTTAACATTAGGAATCCTCATGGATACGAAAATCCACCAAAAAAAACTCAATTATACCCCTTTCCACTTATTTCCCACATTTTATCATTGTTTTCAATTTCTTTCTTAATGAAGAAATATTTAATTGATCTTTTCTTTTCTAGTTGCATTATCTTTTCAAATTTGGACTCCTTGGAGCCCAAGGAACCCAAAAGGAACAAAATCCACCTTTGAGGAATATTGTTTTTCCTTCTAGATGTTTCTACATCTTTCTTTTCTCTTATTTCTTAATTATTCATTTACTAATTGAATTTCCTTGTTATTGGGCCTAATAGCCAATAAAGCTCACAAAACAACCAACAAGGCTATTGTAAATGAAATACATTTTTCCAAAACAAATTATATCATTACTTTAATAGGAGAAAATACATTTCTTGCCCAAAGAACCCAAAAATTTGGGGTTGTAACATACTTCCCCTCTTATAGGAATTTTGCCCTCAAAATTCTACCAGGCACACACAAACAAATAGGATAAGCCTTTCTTATGTCCATCATGGCTCCCATGTGGCCTCACCCTTTCCATGGTGCTTCCCAAGAACCTTCATCATCTCATATTCTTCCATCTGAGTTCTTTCTTACCTTGGTATATAGTACCCTCATAGGTGACTCAGGATATTTTAGCCTCTCATAAAGCTGAATAGGTTCAGGGCTCAGCACATGGCTTGGGTACCTCACATAGTTCTCTAGATCGGACTCATGGAATACATTATACATCATGTTATCCTGAGGGGTAAGGCTAAACACAACCATCTCCACCAATCCATCTCAAATGGACCCATATATCGGGGACTCAGCTTTCTCAACTGTAGCTTAGAGGGGTCGGATTTTCTCATCACATACTCTCCCACAGGGAATTGCATGTAGTCTGCTTTGCATCAATTTATGACTCATGTCACCCATGGGCTCTCGCTCAGCCCTCGCACAATCAAAACGACTTCATATGCACACACTGGGGTTCTTTCTTGACCTTTGTGAGGTCCATTCACCAATATCATCTTAATGAAGTGGTGACCGACACAATTTTCCTTACAAAGCTTGTTTACATCCTAATACTAGCTATGGTGGTTATCATCACATCCTTTAGAGGATAAGAACTGTCTCTAGGTATCACCCTGAATGAGCACACATGCTCTCATCAGACCCTCTAGTCTGGTTCATACTAACCATTAGTTAGGGGTGGTAAACTGTACTAATATCGAGTTCTTCATGTATCTACTTCCAACTTATAGAAGTGAATCTTTAGGTCATACTCAAGAACTTTTGAACTTGCATCATGGTGTAGTTGAACCATCTCTCTCTCATATGTAGTTCAATCGGATCCGTCCCTTGGCAGTATTCAATTCTTTCTCATGTCATCTAGGTAAGGCGATCTACCATAACCCATATTGCATCTTGACCTTCCTTGGTCTAGGGGAGACTTACCACAACATCCATAGTGATGAACTCCCATTCCCTCTCGGGGACTCTTTATCCTCTACATCAACTCTTTGGGTTACTAGTGTTCATCCTTCACTTCCTGGCTTGCATGCCACCAAACCACATGCAACTTCATCTTAAGCATCCAATGTAACACTGCAACTTACTATCTTAGTAGTACCATGGTGTATGATGAACTTAAAATCATGATCTCCTATATGCCATGATTCCTCAAGATTGATTCCTCAGAAACCCTAAATCACTCTAGTCAGGTTTTCATCACCTTCCTTTCCAGAGAAGTGCATCTGAGGTTCTACAACCATCCTTTTATTGCATCAAGGCCTAGGCTGGCTAACCAAACAACTACTAACTTGTTCAACAGATCTCGTTACATCTGAGTGTTAGCCCAAACATATCTCCTTTTTCAAACTTAGGGTTAACCTAACAACCTCTTCTAGCCTCTAGCTAACTAGGCAGCTACATCTCAACCACTTCACATCCTTATGTGTAAGGAAATGTTGGAGACATACACCACCATCTATATCACTTATCATCTCATCTCGAGCTTTAGGTCTATCTTGAACAAGAAAACTTAGAGCTCATCTTCTTGGTTATTAAAATCAACCTTGTATGACTCGCAAATTCCACATAGCTCATGATAAAACATCCTCACAAGATGACCACCTTAGTTCTCTTGATTTTTGTAAAACATCCACATATCGTTCACTCCACAAGGGTATGTTATCATCTCTATCCTCATACCTCATAGCAACGTTCCAACTCACATCATCTTTATCCTTGGTGTATGGCATCCGTACTGTCCTATCTCTCACTCCCATAACAAGAGGAAATAAGCATTTGGCGGCCGTCCAAACACAAAGTTCTTCCTATTCCAAGAGTAGAGATGTTACATCCCACCTTGCCAGTACACCTTCAAATCTAAGTTGAAACGTGCAACTTATGCCTCTACATCACAATCATCTCGATATCGAAGTTACTTCCATGGAAAACTGGTCTCTAACTTACTTGGGTCACCACACAATCCTTGGTCATCTCCTCTAGGTCTATAGGGTGCCGACACTTTTGGGGTCATCCCTCTTCCCTTATGCATCCAGAGAGTGCCCTACTCATCTTCCCTTTGGGTCCCATGAGTTCATGAAGGTGATCAATCTCCTAATTCATGGCCCTCAGACAATGATAGCTATTACCTCCCGACCCTATGGTCATGTGCAACTAGGGAATTAGGTAACTCCTACTTCCATCGGTCTTATCCCTACCTGACCCTAGGATAGACTTAGGATTCTATTATAGTACATGTCCACTTAGAACCTTATCCAAGTCTCCATCATCTCTTTCTGCATTCATGGGATGTCTTTGATCCTATCATAGGGGTCATGGTGACCTTCTTACCTTGGTCAGGCCCCATACCGATTACCTCCATGGTAACACACCCACATGCACTTAGAGATGGTTATCTATGGGTCTACACGTCATGCTCTTACTATGTACTTTTCGCTTAGCTTCTCAAGATCCTATGAGACCTTTTTAGATTACTTCAAAACTAACAAAACTAGTATACACCCTACATAAGGGTCCCTCTCCCAGGATAGGAGGAAACTATCTCTTGATATCAACAAGGTCACAAACGTCCCTATGTCTAGGGTTTACATCCACCTGAGCATGCTTAACCCTAGCATGCTACTAAGGCACAAGTAGACCACCAACTAAACCATGCTATGTCACACTTGTACTCATCCTCAATGTTGGACCAAGAACAAACCTTCCCATGTCACCAACTTAGCTGTGAAGGGTTCATCAAACATACCTTAAACTTAAGGGGTTTTCCCTTTCCACTAAACATGAGGAGTACCATGCTCGAATCTATAGAAACTCAAACCTTGTCATGAGCATCAGGTACACCACTTCCCCTCTTAGGCCTAGGATGTGACGCATCATTTGAAATAAAACTTTATTAACTAAGAGAAAGCGATCACTATGCAGCGGATTACCAAAAATCACTAAAAATTAAAACCATTTTACAAAGAGGTCCACACATAGGAAAACTCTTTCATAAAGAACCAAAGTAACTTAATTACATACTGGTTCACAAGTACATGTCATGTATCATCTTTTTCTGAGAATTACATGCATCAACTGCTCTGTTAAACTAAACACAGGCAGTATAAAACCTAGAGGCACTGAGCCAAAATCTTGAAAGTACTAACTACTACTCTGAGGACCTAAGAGTACAGAGACGACACATAGGACTCTATGTACATCTATACAAGGCATATCAGCCAGTGTCTCCACCTGAGACTTCACTATTGTCCCTACTGTTGTTGTTGTTATCCTTCACCTATTGAATGATTCCTACCTCCTCGTCTGTGTCCACCTAAAAATATAGTTCCCACGGGGGTGAGACAATTGTAAAATTGTCCCAGCGAGAGATATAACTCTCCGCTAGAAACATTGTTATTGAAGTTTATTAAGATAAAATTGAACAGAAGAATCATAATTGCTTAATAGCATTTAATTCATTATTTAACAGATTAGAACATTAATCTGGTCTGAAGCCTTCCAGCTATAACCTGATAGAGTAGCATATCACTTATCCAATAAGTAATGTGAAGAACATGCATAACATTTATCCACTACACTGAGAAGTTTAATATCAACTAATATTTCTCACATTTCTTATTTATGCAAATACACTACACAGCTGATTATATTTTACACATCAGGTGTCAGGCTACAATTAACTCACCAGAGTAAATTGACATCTTCATTATAGAGTTATAGCCACAACATATACTCTCTTCAGGCTTAGAGCACATAGCTAATGCTTGGGAATTGTTTTGTGGATTCATGGTCTATAGCCATACTCTTTTAACAAAGTATTGGGATCTTAATCCTTCATCTCAACAAGTACAATTCCATTTCTTAACAAGTTCATCATTATGATTATATAATATGGGTATTTGAACCCTTAACTCAACATAGAATATTTGTTACCACTTATAAGGTAACTTAATTCCTTCATGTCATCTGACCAAGGACATTATGATTCTTTTTACACAAAGCATTCCACATAGATCACAAAGCTCATATCTCCTCTTGTTACCCATTAATAGGCCACAAGGCATATTATGGCTTATAAAGCCCATAACAATTTCAATAAATAAAACATCATATGGCACACAGGGATCATTAATATCTAGATTACCTCTCACTGAGAAATAAAGCATATGAAGTCTTATAAGGCCTATAAAACATTTTCAGTATACAGAGCATCATAGCCCATACCTGGCTATGCTCATCATCTCAACATACCTGCATGATTAATACTCATGATAACAATCATATATCAGTACCATGCAATACAAGGGTTTTCTTATTACATTCATAACTCATCAATTGGTATTTGAGCTTCACACAAAATTACTCTGTGTTAAGACTTCACATAGCATCACCATGTATTAGGGTATCACATAGTATTACCATGTATTAGGGTTTCACATAGCATTACCATGTATTAGGGTTTTCCATAAATAACCATATAGGTTCAGGAATGGAGAAGTTTTCGAAGGAGTTGCTAAACCGTTGAGCCATCAGTGCTACATAATCAGGAAAGTGTTACAAACCACGAAGGAAGCCTGGCCTATTATAACCATGAGCTCTAGCACTAACAGGAGATCAACTATCTAGAGAAGACCGCCGACGGGGTGTGTGAAGCTCAATGTCGACGCCGCAGTGAAGGGGGAGGAGGCTGTAGTGGTAGTTGTGGCTAGAGATGTCGGAGGCAACTGGTTAGGCGGCTGGGTAAGGAAAACACAAGCAGGTTCGGTGGTTGCTGCAGAGTTGGCTGGAATCCTTTTAGCATGTGAGCAAATCAAGAGCAGTAGCTGGACACAGACGATCATTGAATTAGATAGCCTTCTAGCAATCAAGATGCTAAAGGAGGAAGAAGGAGAGTGGCCGAGTTGCTCGCTGTGGATGATGAAGATTAAGGCGGATTTTCCAAACAACTCCAGTCTAGATTTCTGTAGAAGAGAAGGAAATCGAGTAGCTGACAAGCTAGCTAAAATGCACCTCAGAAGTAATCTGCATCAAACCTACTATGCGAATCCCCCGAATTGCATCATGAGTATGTATGCCTGTGACAAAAGAACTTGTAATATAGACCAGATTACACATTGAATATAGTTGAAGGAGATTTTTCAAAACAAAAAAAAAGTTCTATTCCATTGTTTCACACAGCTAGGAATCAATATGGATAACATAAGTATTCAATCATACTTATTTATTCTCATCATTCATCATCAAATGAATTATCAACACAAAGTATAAGTTTCTCTCTCATCTTTATTAGAATATGATTGTATCATGGTCTATTGATTTGGATTAACCTTTTCATAAGGCATGTTAGCCTACACTTTCAAAAGTGAATTACATCTTAATGTAACAACTGACATGACACACTTCATGTGTCACTCATCCAAATATATTGGATTTAAAATACATTAAGGTATATCACACTTGAGGTGTTGGATGTGATATCTATCATATTTTGATGTATCACTTCTCTTAACACCATTACCTTACTTGAGTTCATCCACTTAGCTTGTATTAGGGTATTTCCCATCCTAAAAACTTTATACACCAGTTCATCACATTTATCATGTAATGTATTGGTCACAAGTCACTGTATTTAGAAAATACAACCATTGCTAATGATATGGACTCATCTTTGAGTTAGGAACTATTGATATAAGGATATCCACTATCAACCTCTTTAGATGTTACACTTGTCAATATATTAATCACTATTCCATTATTAGGAATAGGATTTTCCATGTTTATAAATTAAGGTTCACATAGAATCTCCCATAAATATGGGTTTCACATAACATTACTCTACTTTAAAGTTTCACATAACATCCCCATATATTTGGATTTCACATAGTGTTACCTGAAATTAGGATTTCACAGCACATCACCCAGTGTTAGGGCTTCAGATAGCATTACCCTGTATTAGGGTTTCATATACCTTTACCCTATTTTAGGGATTAGGGTTTACCATTCACATCCAAGTAGGGTTTCTTATACCCTATTACTCAAATTAGGGTTAGGATGTACAATTCCCATCAAATTAGGGTTCCTTACATTATTATACTGAATTAAGGTTACATCATCACCCTAGAATAGGGTTTCACTCAATTTTTCCCTAAATAGATTAGTGGCTCAATAATCTTTTCAATTAGGGTTTCATGATCTCATTATTATGGATCAAACCCTAATCACATATTTTATTTATAATGAGAGAATTAGGGCTTAATTATGTAAGCATTCCTCTCTCTCTTTCTCTCTCCATCATCCTCTCTAGGATGTTAAGTAGTTCAAGATTGATCTAGGTCAGCTCTTCATTTAAGTACACACGGTTAGGGTTAATGTTTATAATCACCTTTGGTCTACATCATTATCAATCAAG
Source organism: Alisma plantago-aquatica (assembly GCA_963693085.1). NCBI lineage: Eukaryota > Viridiplantae > Streptophyta > Magnoliopsida > Alismatales > Alismataceae > Alisma > Alisma plantago-aquatica. The sequence continues at coordinate 578,790,797 of OY856412.1, read as the reverse complement.
TAGCTAACTGACATTTAATCATATTAGGTGTCTAAATGGTTTAACCAATTTGAACCTCAAAAAGTCTTGGTCACTTAGACCCCAAACGGTCTTGGTCACTTAGACCTCAAACGGTCTTGACCAATTAAGTTCAAACAGTTTGAGACCGTTTGGTCTCAAACGGACTTGAGACCATTTGGACCCAAATGGTCTTGAGACCGTTTGTACTCAAACGGTCTTGAGACCGTTTGGTCCAAACCCTCTCAAGACCGAATGGACCAAAAGGGTCTTCCATCACTTAGTCAATTTAGGGTTTCAATCATTGAACCGTCTATTAATTGGACCACTAATTTATTCTTCAATTGAACCATTGAATCACACTTCAATTGGACCTTCAATTAGGGTTTTGAACCCAATTAAACTAGGGTTTATAATTAAGAAACCATCACTTAGGGTTTTGAAATTGAGGAAACATCAATGGTTGACATTGTGGAACTAATTCGATTGCAATCATTGAATAACCACTTAGCTATGTCATGACCTAACCTCAAACGGTCTTGAGGTCGTTTGGATGACCTCCAAATGGTCTTGAGACCGTTTGCCCAATCCATCATTGAAATCTATGAAATTCAATTAGGGTTTGCATCATTGAATCATTCATCAATTGAGCTATTGATTGTATTTCAATTTGATATCATTGGATCTTCAACCATCCAATCATGCTTCATCATATACTTCCAAACGGTCTTGGTTGACCTCCAAATGGTCTTGAGACCGTTTGGGCTGATCAACCCAAAAAATGACTCAATTACTTAAGGGTTCCACACTCAACCCGATTAGGGTTTGCATTTAAGGAATCGTTCACAATTGAAACCTTCAAGATCAAACCAATTGAAACCATTGGATCAATATCCAAGTACAAATGCATATTTCCTCAAAGGTCAACCATTTCAAATGGTCAACCATTCCAAATGGTTTGTAACCCAAACCTCCAAACGGTTTGCAAACTGTTTGGTCGCCAAACAGTTTGGTGAAACCGTTTGGACCAAATGTTGAAACCATTTGCAATAGATATTTTTGGAGGTGTGTGCTTATGATGATGTCATCATCATCAAGCTATAAACCCACGAAGCTTGCTGTGATTTTCATGGTGATTGCATCAATCAACCAAATAAAAGTTTGGAAACAAAGAAAGAATCAACAATTGATGAAGATATGGAATCAATAACAAAGATCAAGGGTTCAAGTTATATAACCCGCCTTCAATTTAGCTTCAAATCTTGGATCTTCACGTCAAAAATGGTGGAAGAAGCTTTTGCAACCCTCCCAAGGCTCGTCGTCAAGCTTTGGAGTGAAACGATTGGCTAGGATTGAAGATGGAGTGAAATAGAGAAGAAATCATGCATTGTTTTGTGATTTCCACCATGAATTCAAGGTGAAAGAAGGTCAAGAAGCTTACCAACAGGTTGGGGGTCGTCCTCCTGTTGCTCCCAGCTCCCTTGGTCGTTTTTGCAAGCAAGAAGTGAAAGGGGTTTCGAAATTATCCATTCAACTCAAAGATAAAGGAGTTTATATATGAATTTTATTGAAAATTCATTTAAGAGAGAGAAAGTAGGAATTATCTCCTCAACTTTCTTGCCATATGCCCCCTTTTCTTCCTTAGGGACGAGGATATCTTATTTTCCTCTTATTCCTCTTAAATTTCCACATTTTAAAGGAAAACAAACTAAGCACCTTAAATCATATAATAATAATATCCATAAGTGAGTGGATATTACTTTTTCTTATAATAATGTGAGTGATTTATCCACTTCCTTTGGATATCTTCGTGCCTTTTCAAGGAACATGGTTGTCCACACATAACCAAACTCAACCATTATAGTTTTGGTTGAAGGGCAATCCAATTAATATAATTATTTTTGCATTAAATTTGATTAGGGTTTCGATTATGCTTAAATCTTGATTATTTTAATATCAAGATTCTCTCTCCTTCAAAATGATTCAAATGGGGCGCCCCTCTCAAATTATTTTCTCTATCTGATGCCAAGAATCATGAGGGACCCTCTTGAAGTGGTATTTTGCATATTGAACCCTAGATTTTGGGTACATTGCACATTACACCAAAACTAGGTTTTAATGCACAAACATTGCATCAACAGGCTCTTTCTTGTTATTCAGGCTTGTAGAAGCCATACTATTGCATCATACTCATTCTCATGATGCTTCAACACATCAGGAACATTGTATCATGTACAATTTGTAGGTTAACCCCTCAACTTGGCTAAATTTCTCTTTAGTCCAGAACTGACAAAACATTGTTTCAACATTATTCAAAAGGGACTAAATAAGTTCCTCTTGAGCCTTAATTACTTTTAGAGAGATAAGAGAGAGCATATAATCAACTTCATTAAGAAAAACATCTAGGGTTAAGTATAACCCAAGTCAGGGATGTTACATAGGAACCCTAGGTTCACTTCTCTGATGTCCAACTGTCAGCTCAAACTCTTAACCATGAACCAAACATGTACAAGGTATGACATGCACTTCCTGTCATCCTTCTACTCAAGAAACACTTCAGATTGGAGTCCTCCTCAAGGACAACCAACAAGGTATAAGGCCTCACAACATGTTACTAAACCTCTTCATGGTTTAAGGAACTCTTCTTCCCATCTATACCATAGGTACAGAGGTACCAGCAGTCTCATCCTCTCTCTAGGGTTTGGTTCCTTGGAAGGCAACCAATATATCATCAGCTTCTAGGAATCAAGCATGAGGCAACCGCAACCATCCACTTAGGTCGCATCATCCTCGACTCCCCATTGTTCCTCATATCTCAGAGTCTAAGCTTCCAACCTTCTTGCTTAATTCACAAGCTATCCCTTATACTCTCCTAGCTAGGGTTTTAGCCTACTACTCGCACCACTGACATACTCTGGGTGCATGCTATTCCCTACTTGAATAAGCCCATAGGGTTTCTATAGATTCTTCTCTAACCTCATCATTAAAGGAGCTATCCTTCTCTCTAACATGCACGACCCTTCCCAGGGCTGGGTCGCCAAAGGCACTAGGTCAACAAAACTCACATGGCTCCTAACGTCATGGACATCCAAAAGCATGTCCACACACCTAGTCTATCATGACATCTAACTCATCATGTCATCTCTCTCTCTCTAACCACCACTTAGGGTTAGGGTTAGCATCATCCTCAAAGGATGTGCCAGGTCTCTGCTTATGATGGAGGTCTCTACCTCCAAGACTAACTTTCTCCACTCATCCTCCTGACAAGAAGGTCTAGCCTCAGGTCTCTCATGAGGGCAATGACAACTCATGTCATACGACCTGAGCATGTATCTATTCTTTAGTTTATGCTTAAACTATTAAGATTATGTCCATGACATCTTATTTCATGCTTTTCATTACTTTGGTGGAGGATTCCTTAAACCTTATCAACCTTACCCATAGCTCAAGAGGGTGAGGAAAAGAAATAAAACCCTAATCCTTAAGGTCCTTAATAGAATTTGAGTTGAGAAGGGATGAATAAGATGAGAGAGTCCTAAAGGTATCTTATTTCAAGTCAGATCCTAAGACATCGGTCAGGCAGTCACACAAATTCGGGAGTCCTTGTATTCTGACTAGTGGTGCAGAGGAAAATCTTTACAGCCCCCAGATGTGATCCTTTTCTAGACACCTCTGTCTTTTAGAAAATCCTCTAATAACTCCCTCGGTTTTATGGAATTTGTAAAATTTAATAATTATTAAAGATTAAATGAGGAACCTATGCTCTGATACCAAATTTAACGACCCCGCCTCCCAGTAACCCCCAATTAAGGGAGACTAAGAGGTCATAGCCATTATCACAATTAACAGGATCAAAGGTTCGACAAATAATCAATAACAATTATCAAATTCTACTAACTAAACTGAAAGGCTGGTATAAAATAAAACTTTGCTTACCTTTTAAAAACTTTGGTAATCTACTTCTATCCACAGCTTGGATCTATTCTATCTAATCCTCCTTGCACTGTATTTCTTAATTCCACAATGTGTCATTTTACTATTTGTTCTTTTCAGAGTTGTACCTAAAATGCCGACAAACAAAATGTCGGTCAGCATATCTAAATATACTGATATGTGGGGATAACCAAAATTTTCACAAATATGGCTAACAATCTAAATATCACAATCAAGTTAATTAGCAAGCCAATTTACACTTTCAATGTGACATTCTCCACCACTTTTGCCCTAACCCTGGAATACCCCCTTTAGGGTTTCTCTTTTTCCATTGACTTAAGGCCACCTTCTCAATCTTGAGCTTGGTGCCTAGGGTCACCTCTCATGGTGCCCATTAGTCATGCAATAAAGACCACCTTCTCATTCCCGAGCTTGGTGTCTGAGTTCACCACTCATGGTTCCCATTGGTCTTCCCTCCTAGGCTTGACCTTTGGCATCATCCATCAGGGTGCCATGTAGGTGCGAGAATACACACTTCTATTATTATTATGATAATCATAGTGACTTTATCATTTTGCAAGTATGAACATCCAAACTGATAACTTGCATTCAATGTGATGAATCATCCGAGAAACTCTTTAGGAAACTAATGTGGTTAACCATAATTAACCACATACCTGATCCAGAGCAACTTGATGTCCAAGCAATAATGATAAAGAACAATCAAACAAGCAATCAACAATATCCTGAAATTAATGCAATACATCCATGTGTTATAGTTTATCCAAAACATTCTCAAGATAGACTTGGATTCCATCTTAGGATTTCTATGCCACTTTAGGGTTTCATTGCAATTAGGGTTTCCCTTCATCTTTTACTATTTTAAACCCTAATTATCTCATCTATTCTTCATGAAAAATATTAAGGTTACCTTTTAACAACATATAACCCTAATTTCAGAAAAGCACAATTAACCGTCAATTAAGTCCATTAATCCTATTTTACATTAAAGCTACTAGTTTTATCCTTTTAATCCATGACAATATCATTATGCTCATTTATCATCAATGCATAGTTATTATGGTCTAATTCACATATGAACTCTATTTGTCATTAATTCTACCTTTATCCATTAGAAAACCCTAATTTCTACATTAAGGGTATTTATCCACAATTAGGAACTTTTATAGTCAAAATATCTTAGAATCATCATATCTCAACTTTAATCATGAAATTGAACAATTAAAGCCATTAAGAGTCACATTTACTAATATTAGGGTTTCAAGGCCCTTTAAATCATATGTATGCACATGGAACTCCAAATTAAACTAATTATGTGCAAAGCTCATCCTTTTTGTTCTTAATGTACCTTTTTACAATTAAAAAGTTAATATCAACTTTAATCATCCATTAAACCCTACTAAATACATTAATCATCTCAAAATAGGGTTTCTTAATCATTAAAGTATTAAAGTTGATAACTTCCACTACTTTTTGAATTGAAATTATAAAAAGGCTTCAATTATATTTTTATTGCATTCCTCGTGTTCTTCTAAGAAAAATTCATATATTATGCATATCCATCCGAGCTACCGTTAATTAGATATGAATTTTGCAAGAATTACCTTTTTAGACCAATCGGAAGCTGCGACGTCGCCTCATTCATGCAACGTTGCTCGGTGGGTTTAAAAACATAACGGATTGAGGAAACTGCCCTCAGTTAAGTTATTGGCGCTTCATACCCTGGAGGGGTAAAATGGTCCAACTCCACCCCTGCTCCTTCTACCTCGCAAAAACCTAAGGTTGCCGCCTGCAGCGGCTCGGGGGATGGTCTCCTCCCTCCATCCTCGGCTCCTCGGTACCCTCAAAGGTCCCACTACCTCCACCACCCTCCACCGCACCTATGGAGGTCTAAAAACAAGGTCGAGGTGGCATGGACTAGGCATGACAGACTACCACCCGCGGCGGCCCTATACTGCCAAGTTGCAATTGTTGCGCCTGCGCTTGAGCATGGCTATGATGGCGAAGCTACTCCCTAGTGTCATGGAGCATCAGGCTTCCCTCGCAACTCCATCTTGCCACCTCATGGCTTCATGATCACGCTTCTTCTATTTAGTTAAGGTTTAAACAAAGAAGAAGATGGGGTAGAGAGAGAGAGAGAGATAGATGTGGGATCTCTCTTGAACTCGAACTAGGATTCTACCCTTTATATAGGGGTGGGTAACGAAGCCCTAGGTTGGCTATTCATAGATTAACAAGGCCCTCTCCCAATAGGAGTCATATTCCTTCAAGGAGAAGTAATCTTCTCTCTCCTATTTATCTTCTTAATATTCCTTATTTCATGGATAATTAGAAATACGAAAATTATCTCTTTCATTATCTCTAGCCTTGCCTTTTAATCTATTGGCCACGAAAATCTATTTTCTTAAAGCAAATAACACCTCTTTTTGATATTATCAAAAAGTCATTACTGATGTATCACACTATCCTCTTATTTGTTATTATTTGTTGTTTCTCTTTCTTTTTTTTTCATTGGGGCTCCTTGGACCCCAAGAACCTATAATATTTTGAAATCCTTTTTAGTGGATACTCATTATCCTTCTAGATGCATTTATATTCATTATTTCTCATTATCTTGTTTATTTCTTATTAAAATATCTCTTGTTGAGTATTTCTTTTTATCTTTCTTTTATTTTCCTCATTGGCATTCCTTTTAACATTAGGAATCCTCATGGATACAAAAATCCAACAAAAAAACTCAATTATACCCCTTTCCACTTATTTCTCACATTTTATCATTATTTTCAATTTCTTTCTTAATGAAGAAATATTTAATTGATCTTTTCTTTTCTTGTTACATTATCTTTGCAACTTTGGACTTCTTGGAACCCAAGGAACCCAAAAGGCATGAAATCCACCTTTGAGGAATATTTTTTTTGCCTTCTAGAGGTTTCTACATCTTTCTTTTCTCTTATTTCTTAATTATTCATTTACTAATTGAATTTCCTTGTTATTGGGCCCAATAGGCAATAAAGCCCACAAAACAACCAACAAGGCTATTGTAAATGAAATCCATTTTTCCAAAACAAATTATATCATTACTTTAATAGGATAAATTACATTTCTCGCCCAAAGAACCCAAAAATTTGGGTTGTAACACCAAAGCTCCCTCATATGCCCAGAGAGCTAATCATTTGATGATTGTGATGGCATATTACATAAAGGATTTGATTATTAATAATAATAAAGGCAAGCTTCCAAGTCATTGTGTTTCACTCAATTATGACATAATTAGGAAACATAATGAATGTCTAAAGAATGACAATATTCAATGATATATGTCTTCAAGAATATGACTTGAACAATGGGATCATACGGATGTTAAGGGTACATACATTCTAGTTATGTACCTGGTCAGTTGTTATTGTGGAAGGTAGATAGACAGGATCAACACACAAGACTGGAGTGTAAGTTGGTTGATGATAGAATCTCATTAGTCATGATATGTGATATCAAACCAAGCACATAGATACTTGTTAGAGAACAGTGTATCGGACAGACCCACCTTGAGAGTGACACATAGAAACTATATATGGTAGTCATAGTCATCTCTCATAATGAAGGTGGTAATTTTCACTACTAAAAATATGGTCTTTAACTATAAAAAAAATTGTAGCGAAAACCCCATATTTTTTAGCCAAAGGCTTTAACTACATATTTCTTTACACATACAAATTGTAGTATATGCTCGTATAGCTAAAGCCTTTAACTATATTTTTCAAATATGTAGTTAGATAATCCATTCGCTACAAATTTATATATAGCCGGAAGCGTAGCTAGATATTGTCCTTACATATTTAAATATAAGTACAATTATAGCTAAATGTATGACTACAATTGCATATATAGTCAGTATGTAGCAAAAGGATGAAGTTAATACATTTTATGTGTAGTTAATGTGTAGGGAAAGGCATTAGCTACTATATACATATATATGTAGTTGATTATGCATCTAGCTACATATGTAGTGCCATTTAGTACACATACATATATGCTTAGTTCGACTTTATATATATATATATATATATATATATATATATATATATATATATATATATATATATATATATATATATATATATAGTGTAATTTGTTAGTACACAACTTCTATTGTAGTATCTAGAACAAGTGATGCTCATTATGCCAACAATCTTACTTTCATTTATAATGAAGTGTCAAATGTACATGGGGAGGACGTATACCTTGCCCCTATTACACAATGTGCACAAAAAAAGGTATATACATATATCAATGATTCAGTGGTCTACTAACATCTTTGCCAAAGAGTTGTGTCTTTCTCGACCAGTTTTAATATCCTTATTGTCTTCTTCTTTTGTTCAAGCTCTTGTTCAGCCAACATCGCCAAAAGCACCCGAGATAAGAATCTGAAAGGAACTCTCCAAGCAGAGATAGAAGGAATATCGTCACTATGTTTGCAGTTGTTGACATGTTGAACCTATGTCCTTTTAGCAAAGCTTGAGGAAAGCGGGGACGCCCTTTCTTCCTCAAGAACTCGGGAATCTCCACGTGACTGATGTCTGCAACAGAGGATGTAGGACGACGATTCACTGCAAAATTTTCTCCCTGGTTGATTTGGGTGCTCTGCTTGAAAGAAAAGACAGGTCAGCACACATAAATTGTGGATTCTGGTAGGTAATTAGCTTCCAATGCAACAAATCAAGGACCCTGCAGAGGCCTGCTTTCTGTTTCCTCCTGCTTTCTGAACCCTGTAGCGATTAGAGTGATACTGACCTGATAATAATAGAAGTAACTCTAATCAATATAGTTCCTGAAATATATTACCCTCAGTGGGCTTTAATCAATTTGAAAGAGGAGAGATTTGCAAATAGAAATCACAGAAAAAAACATGATTGTTGGGAATCAGGTGAGAACAAGAGAGAACCCAGACTGATGTTGTCAATCGTCTTCTTGGGTCTGCCTCTACTTATATAATAGAGTCGAGAATAGGCCTTCAAGAGACAGCCCTTACTTACAATGACGACTTTATTATTATAAAAACTATAACAAATATGCAGCTGGAGACAGACAGACCCGTATTATACAATTGCATAATAGCACACCTAAACTAATCAGATGAAAGGACTGTATAGGATGAAAGCATTTGCAGATTTATTGGATAGCTTAACTAATCAGATAGAAGGACCGTAAAGGATGAAAAAATTTGCAGACTTATAATGACAACCATATTACATTTAGATGTAACAAAGATATGGATTAAGAAAGAAAAAGTATTATACAATTACAGCCACATAAACCTACCACTGTAACCTATGTCTAATTGAGCATTTCCAGAGTTATATACAGCTTTAGAAAGAAATAGCAAGTATTATACAAGCTAACCCAGACAATAGTTTTGTATTTGGAGGCGTAATGCACCAGGACAACAACTTTATGACCAGTGTCTAAAGCGAACATTTTTTGCTCAATCGAACGTGCTAGATTGATGTCATTGATGTCTATAAAGCCCAAGTGCCTATTAAGAACGTCTTTCTTCCTCAATTACAAGTCCAGGCATGTATCTTTCTACTAGCATCAACTTCAGATGTAACGCAATAGTTAAATCAGAGTTTATAGCAGAAAGATATCAGCAACTGAAAAAGTCCAGCATCTCAGCTTACCTGTCCAGTAAGAGATGGGTCAACCACTACCCCAAAAATTAAGTTTGCACTCGGATCAACAAGGTCATAGATGACTTCAGCAGCAACATTTACCTGTTGATCAAGATAACAACGAATCACCTTATGCACTCTTTTTATGAAGAACAGAGTATCACATTTGAGTTTCCAGTATACTTCATAATTCATATGCTATAATATATTCAGCGAAGTCAGGAAAATTCCACATATGGCAGCTCAACCAGCTATATATACACAAACATTGACATGACATGCGTATGATGATGGGTAATATCATGATTTATTAATTCTAAGCTGCATTGCAAGCGGAAATAGCAGGATGCCACTAAAGTTGCATGCCCTAGTTTTATCCATTAAGACGGTATCACAAAAAAGTCACTTGCCACATGTGGAAAATAAGACAGAAGCTAATATGTAGATTCCATAGAGAAAAATCTTGCTCCTATATATAGGGAGAGGGGGCACTTACAGCTTGAACTCAAGCCCTGATGGCCTAAATACACTTAGGCTCATTGATGTAGGACGCAGTCTTTAGTATCATCTTTGAGTAGCAAATATCATGTTTTATTGGTTCCCGTGGTTGAGTCCCACATTGGTTACCTGTCTAATTAGTTAGTCTTAAACGCCTATATATAGGCTCTGTAAGCCTCTTTAGACGGCACGCTTGAAGATTGAAATCTTTGAATGAAATTACATTTCTTTTGGTTAGTAATATCATATTAGTTTAGATTTTAATCATTAGGTTCCACATTACCCAATACAAGATAAACTCAATAACTAATAACTCAGAACACCACAAATAGTAGGCTTACGATAAGAATTATAAGATAAGATAAAGATAACACTTTTCAGCCAGATACCAGTTACAACACGGAAAATTCATACGTCTTACCTCAAACAAAGTCAGATCATTCCCTCTAGTAATATTCCAAACAATACCAGTAGCCCTTTCAATGCCCAGATCTAACAAAGGAGACTAAATGGCATTGAGTGCAGCATTTCTTGCCCTAGATTTTCCTGTAATAAAACAAACCCTCTTTAAATAAAATCATTCACTGAAAGAACTCAGCCGAGATTTGATGGATGTGTGTCCTTTTACAACTTTATAATTATGAATGGCATACTTAAAGACGTGTTACCTGGCACATTGAGATAAAATCACTTGTTTTAGCCACCACTAAATCGATTTTCTAGAGAATTTGGCTAATTCTATTTACCAATGATACATTGTAATGTACTACATGCTAAGGTAAGCTTTTGAGGTAATTTTACACTTTCTTTACCATATCAAGAAGCAGGGTATGCATGGTTTACATTCACGTTTCGTCCATCTCTCATACAGACAGATCTAATGGTGTGGTTTGAATAAGACTGTTCACCAAGGAGACACCAATTAAGCATTGAAATGATGGGTTTCTTAATAGAATTGCAATGCATTGAAGAAGATTGTGCAATGGTAGTCAAGTATTATTTAAAGACATGGATAAATTGAAATGCCACTTCAATTAGGGACTCTTACTGATAGTTCATGGAGAGATACATTCCCTAATCTCTTTCATGCATTCCATATAATAATGTCATCCATCTTCCCAGATGTATTTAATGAGAACCTTTTCATGCTGCAAAGACATTGAAGGTCAGCGCTAAGACTATGATGTTGCTAGAGACATTGAAGGCCTCTGCCTCCATCATCGGTCAAGGTCCATCTGCATATTGATCAAATAAATGTATATGGGTTATCAAACTAGTTTAGCATCAATCTTGAGTGGAAGGCAGTAGCTGCAACAACTATTTCTAGAAGAAAAATTACAGAGACATATTCAATTACAGTTATTAAATAAAGTCTACCTTTAAACAAGAGAGAATAAAAACAAGGATGTAAGAATTGACAAATATAAAATTCTAAAGATCCACCTCTGCTCATTACAAGAATGTGAAGAAATATATCATTGTGCATGAAGTGCAGTGTGTTTAGGACGGGTGTGTCTATAGTGACACATCCACAACTGATATTTTGAGTGATGAGCTGAACAATTAACTAGAAAGTACCATAAAACAGGAACAAGGTCTCTTGTGTTGTATTATCTTCAAATAAGAACAAAAAGAAAGTAAACATTTGAGTTTGTTGCACTACTAAATCATAATAATGAAGATTTTATGCTAACAAGAGACAATAAGGTTTTAAAGCTAATTATTGCAAATCACAATAAAATTAGAAGCATACATCAGTATCCCATGTGGCTTGCTTCCAATGGTCCCGACTGTAGAGGTCATCTTCACCTCAAGCATCGTCTTTGTATCCGTCAGCATTGTATCTAAGGAAGAAACTGTAAAAACCCTGCCAAACAGAAATGTTCAACGCAATTATAGATAAAATCTAGGCTAGTTTGGAATTTGATCATAAATCATCATTGTAATGGTTCAATTCAGCTAGTATTTAATGTCCACTGGAGACTAAATTTGAGGACAAATCAAATAATAAGATTTGAAAAGCATTATAAAAGTTTAGCTCATGCATTGGAGACTGAATATCGTGCTCTATATGATGAGAATTTCTTGAATGAAGGGCTTGTGCATTCTATCGAACGCCTTGGAGAGGTCAATCTAGATGCAAACATGTGCCTTCTTTGAGCTTTTGTTCCGCATGGAATGGATAACTTCTTGTACAATCAGGATGTTATCAGTTATATGCCTATCTGTTATGAAGCTAAATTGATTATCAGCAATCCAGGCGGGAACCAGAGGTTTTAGGCATTCCACAATTACCTTAGAGATCAGTTAAAAGCAAGTATTGTTTAAGGATATTGGTCGATAGTTAGGACAACGTTGGGCTTGTCTAACCTTAGGTACAAGAACCATCAGTGCATTTGCCATTGTAGGTACACTAGGTTCAACATGAAATGGTTAGATAGTCAAACTCAGGTTGAAAACGTTACAAACCAAAGTCTCACATTTAGGGCGTACTTAAAGAGCACTAAATGTAGCCTTGACACTAAATTTCATGTATACCATAAGCATGTCTGTAATGCTGCATGCTTCTTTTGATTTTGTGCTTAGATATTTTAACGATATGCTACTTGTCGTTTTGCCCATACGTACTTACTGAATACAATTGTATACTGCATTCATCGGAATAGAACTGTATATTGCATTCATTGAATAGGTAATTTTATTCAATAGGATCGGCAAACCACCGACCCTCGAGCATAAATGCTCCATATTACAAGATTGTTTTGCGAGATAAAAAACTATCCTGTCTAAGAGGCCCAAAGGACATGACCCGCTAAAGGTCCTAAGTAATACCTGACTTGCATTTTAGAGATTTCGTCCCCACTAGGTGGATTCAGAGCTCCCCAAAATTCAGCCAAGTATTGACCAACAAGATGGTCCAAAATCAGCCCTTAGACTCATTCTGGTCGTCCGCCCCCACTAGGTGGGTTTGTCCAGACCAAAACAGACTAAGTACTGGGATGCTCGTCCAAGGGTTGGGCGAGTCATCAAAGACCTGGCAGCAAAGGCACCGGCTAACACGGACTCAGAGTGAGATCCGTCAGACTAACTCTATTGGCCTTGGTCCCTCCTGACTTAAAGTCTTTTGGGTCCTTAGCTTCTAAGGTCGGTCATTCCTGCCTTCGGGGAAGGAAGGAAACACTGAGGTTTGGCATCGCAGGGCCTAGAAAAACATTAAAGAAATTAGGCCACGCAGGTCCGAAAAACTCTAAGTAAGAAAAGCAAAGGCCCCTTGGAGGGCCGGACACTTTCAGTGAACATCCCAAGCTATCTTTATATCTTCGGGCAGCGATTTGGAGAAGTCTGGGTTGGCAAACAAGACCCCTCGAACAGCATTGCGGGCCACACTTTTTAGGTCGGCCAACGTATGCCTTTGTCCACCATGCTTTCTGCTGTTTCGTTCCTTCCAGATGAAGTATGAGACAGCACTCATAGCCAAGATGATAAGTTGGATTTCCGCTTTGTCTTTCTTGGATTGGATGGGCTTCCAGTCCATGAACGGACTAAAGGTGGCAGCCTGTTGGCCACACTTTGAAACGCTATCTTCCCAAAGTGCCTTAGAGAATCGACACTTGAAGAAAAGATGCTCCCCACTCTCATCTTCCATGTTGCAGAGGCAACATTTGGGCTCGCATTGGGGCACCCATTTCATGACTCTGTCCACCGTCTGCAAAGCTTTTTGAGCCGCCTTATAAACAGTAACGGCCCATCTAGGAATATTGTACTTGTGCCAGAGTGAATGTCCCAAGGGCCAATTTGGTCCCTTAGTCCTGACCAAGTCCCAAAGATTGGGCCCATCGCCCTTGAGAGAAGGATCTCCTTCCTCCGTGAAGTTGAAAAGGTCGTCGCCGCAATTGCAAAATTCTCCGACCATTCTTTTCCACATACAGGAGAAGCCTTGTCTGTGATTCCTCGAATCCGCCAACGTGTTGCCATAACGTCTGCGCATCCAGTTTTTCCAGACGGAGTCATTGTTGGTGCAGAACTTGATGACTCGATTCACATGTGCCCACCTATTGACTTCTTGGAAGTTTTTAAGGTTCAGACCCCCCTCCTCGAAGGGGCGAGCCATGCGTTCCCATGACATAGTATGTGCCACTCCTCCCCACAAGAAATTCGAGGCAATACTCTGTAATCTGTCAATGACAGCCGGGGGAACATAGCCCTGCATGACCCAAAAGTTGAGAAGGCCCATAATGTTGTGCCTTACCAGCACTAGCCTCCCGGCAAAAGAAGTTTTGTTGGATGGCCATTGCTCGATCATTCTTCGGAGCCGGTCTGTGCATGCGCCGTATTGTTGGGCTGTTACAGTGCCTGCCGTCAAAGGGAACCCCAGATAAGTGCAAGGCAGTTGATGGATCGGCATGCCCAAAATGGATGCGAACATGTCACTATGAGGATTTGCTGCCTTAGAGAGAAAAATTGAGGACTTAGCTGGATTGGCATGAAGTCCCGAGCATTCCCCAAAAAGGTGTAGGGTATCCTTAGCCGCCTTCAGGTTTTGTGGTGTGCCGTCGAGGAACAACATCACATCGTCCACAAAAACCATGTGCGAAAGCACTCGAGTGCCCCTAACTTTGAAAGGGACCAAAGCTCCAGAATTCTCCTGTTCAGTAAGCATGAGTGACAGTTGTTCCATTACTAAGGTGAATAGCAATGGTGACAACGGGTCACCCTGCCTAAGCCCTCGATTGATAGAGAAGAGCCCTGAAGGCAAGCCATTCACAAGCACTGAGAAGGAGCTTGATTGGACGCACTCCTTGATCCACCGAATCCATTTTTCATCAAAGTCAAACATGAGCAATATTTCCCACAAGGCGTCCCAAGAGACATGGTCATATGCCTTAGTGATGTCGAGCTTGATGCAGACTTTGGGCTTGGCACGTTTGATGTCGAAGTCATGTTGGAACTCACCCGCCAGTGGTGGTAGGAGCGGGGATGGAGAATGAGGTGGGCTAAAGGTGTCACCCCTCTGCCCTCGGGGGCTATATATAGTGGAGTCCCCTTGACTGTTTGCATCCTATGAGTTAATGCGGGCATTACTAAAAGCTTGTCCCTACGTTGAGGACTCTTCGTCTGACTTTGGCTGTGTCGTTTCATTGTCTTGACCGAGCAGAGTCTTTTCAGAATCTGACCCAATGAGTTCCACCTCAATAGGAGAGTTAGAAGTGTTCCTCGGCCCAAGCATATCAACTGCGATGATCAGACTACCCTCACCAATTACTCCAGTTTCATGTGGAGCTGAAAAGACGGTTGCCTTTCCCTTTGTCGAGTGGACCGTTTCGATGTTGATGTCAAAGGAACCGACCGTCACCGTCGCTCAGCCTTTCTCCTTATTGCCTTTATGTTTGCATCTCTTGCTCTTCTCCTTAATGACATGAGCCCCTTGGACTTCCATCCCTTCGGATAGCGAGACTGAAACGTTAAGGCCATTCAATTGAGTTGTCTCATCTGCTCCCACATCAATAGGCGGCATTTGAGATTCCTCATGGGCGAGGACCGAATTCGAAATTGGAATCCCGTCCTTTGGCCTACCCCCTCGTCGATCGCTGCCTCCGGGTCGTCGGAAATGTGATCGACGATGATGGGCTCCATGGGCGCCGTCGTGGCTGTGTGCATAGAAGGCGGATGCACCCTAGCAGAACTGGCTGATTGAGCACGGGACCTTGATCTCCCATGGCGAGTTGTTGCCGTGTGCGCCGGATTTTTTGGGCACCTCACCATTGAATGACCAAAAGCAACACAAATGGTGCATCGTTAGGGAAAGTACTCATACTCTACCGGGAAATGAACGGCCCCTTGATCCTCGAACCAGAGATCAACTTCCATGGGTGGATCCTTGTCTGCATCAACTTCAATAAACACCCTAGCAAAGTCTGGATTCGTCCCGTTTGCTGTGCGGGAGTCCATTCTCAACGGGTTTCCAATGAAGCTCGCCGCCACACTAAGAATTTTGCTAGAGTTAAGCAACCCCAAGGTAGGGAAGCAGACCCATCAAGGAATGTTGGAGAGGACATCCCTTTCCATTGAGGTAGAAGGGCTCCATCATTGCAGCAACACAATGCGCCCGTCGAAAAACCATGGCCTAGCTTGGATCACCTTTTTGCAATCCGCTTCCTCAAAGAAAGAGACGAAGAAGAAGTCGTTCGTCTTTCTAGAGAGCTCGAATTGACCTTGTGGTTTCCAAGATCTTTCGACCCAAGCCTTCATCGGCAGTAAGTGTGGGGTAGCATCCACCACATGGAAGACAATGGTGTTCTTCCACTTGTTCTTAATCTCATTGACATGAGACTTAGGAACCAAGGCAATGAGCCTGTCCTCACCTTGCTTTACCAGTGGGATTTTCTGGAGTTGGAGACGATAGTCATCAGGATTTGCCTCTCCCTCTTCAGCCATGTTGTCCCTCCACGAGCCGCAACCTTCCTTGATGCACCAAGGCTTGGTTAGGACGTCTGATGCCTTCCCGGACTTGGTTTGCTTCTTCTGTCCCTCAACGGCCTTGTTGCCATCCAGGTTGGCCGCCCGCTCATCGCCGGATGCAGCCTCATGTGAAGGGCCAGTCGTTGTGGACCTCTCCTTGGTCTGGTTGTTAGCAGCAACTCCTTTGTCTCCGCCCAGACCACTATGGCCACTCCGGCCACCCCCTCTACCTCTCCTGCTCGCACCCCCCCTTCGTCCTCTGCGACTCACCGTCGCCCCTCTCTTCTCCGCCTCCTGCATCCTTTCCTACTCAAGAGTGAGCCTCTCCGATCTACTCCCCTTGTTCTTCCCTCTCTTCGTCATGGTGGACACCGACCAGCGGAGTGCTGGCCGGAGAGACGACCGCCCCAAGTGACCGTTCCCTCCCTCTCTTTAGCACCCGTCTAGAGAGAAGGCAGAGCCATTTTCTCACTCTAACACGCGAGGTTCAGGTGCGCGACTAAGAGCTCTTTCATTGTATTCCGTATGGTACAACCATACAACAAAACATGAATGTATATTGCATTCATGTTTGCTTGTATGGTTGTACCATATGGAAGGAATCAAACTTTTCACTAATATTTCTAACAATATAGTGTTTGGTCTATCCATGTCCTTATGTATAAATATTTTTAGTGGCTCGCCTACATAGTAGAATCCCAGAAAATGCTGATAAATGGTCTATTGGTGAATACCCAATAACCTGAAAGAGAGACCAATAAAAATATTAACCTACTCCAAGCATGGCCTCAAGTCAACCACTAATTATAAAAGGTGAAGCCTATTATTGTTTATCATTAAAAACAATTTCAGATCTCTAAAACATACATTTGGACTATACATTTACATGGTTCAGTTCACTGTGTCACAACTAGAAAACAATTCCAGACCACTTAAACATGTATCATGTACTAGAGTTTTGCAAAAGTGAGGAAGACCAAATAAATATGGATTGTACTTGAATACCTGAGTATTGGACGGGAAGAGACCCTTCCACTGGCAGCATGGGCTTCTCTAGACAAATTAAGACATCATCCCACATACATTTGTAAAGAAAGTGTATATCATGATGAAGAAAAAAAGTGAGAAGCAATAGCTTATTAGCTGACAGCATTAACATTTCCTGGTTGAATGCATTCTTATAGAGCTTAGATACACACTATTTCTTAGCATAGTAATTGTCAGTGATTTATGGATTCTGGACTCTAGTAAAAATAGAATGAGAGGTAAAAGTCTAGAGTGGATTTCTTTTAACCCTCTCAGGCTGAACCTAAGGCCACTGCAAATTTCCCAATCTCGTAATAACCAACAATAGAAGCAAAACTTCTTAATTCTAACAATTGTGGAGGACCTTCTTAAGTATTATGTGATGGATTAGGAGATAATTGAGAAAAACACATACCAATTAGCAGTTTCCTATAACTGCACTAATCAATCCACATGGCCATGCCTCCTTATAAATTCTTTTATGGTATTGTTTGAAAAACAATTTTTTCTTGGAAATTATATACATATAAGATTTGAAAGTATTTTGGTGATTGAATCTTGTATGTTGAATAGGAAGATTTGATTAAGAAAACAATGACACAATTCCAAAACAATATATTCATGTTTGTAATCATATCATAGATATAAATTTCTAGTCGAAAACTATGTCTTTTTGAAAAATAAAACCTCTAAATAATTATTAAATTCATGTGCCTTCTTCCGTTTTCCTAAAAATAATTCCTCTTCATAGTCATCCCCTTATCCTAGATTAATATATAGTATGATATGTTTATTATAATATTCTAAAAGATTTCAATGTGTTCATGTTCTTCTTTAGATAGGTTTTAGTAGGGGACATGTCGTCATCTAAAAATAAAGCTTCTTCTAGCATTTACCTTAATTTATAAATCAGATCAGTTGAGAATAAATAAGAATCATCTCATTGATTGGCTGAGATCTTTCCCCTGCTATGGACCACCAATACAACCAAAAAGAATCCCTTAAGGTAGAACACCCTAGGAAACCTCATCTATTTCCACTATGGGTATCACATAATAAATGTCTCCCCAATTCTGTTAAGCTAACTTACACAATCAGAGAAGCAATCAATTACTTTCTTAATAGACCAAGGAACAAAAATAGCAAGTTTAGATTTCTAATATTTTATAGGTGACAGCTACCTTTGTTTGTAATTGCATGCTATCTAGATCCAAACTCTGTCTATACCTCATTCAAGTATCAAACCAAGGAATCTTATCTTTACCAGCTCGCATAATTTCTGGATTTTTTTTCCTATCCATTTTGAGCATTGCAATCAGTTTGCAAGAATATTGACTGAGCAAGCGAGAAGAAAAAAAAAGTGAGCAATGAATTAAAAGATGGAGTCACTATAGAGTTTGATTTCTTTGAAGTGTAAACACATAAAGTAATTGGGCATGGAACACATAAAAATAGAGAAGAAATACTTACCATGAGTGAGAACAATGAAAATGGATTGGAAGAGGAATGTGATTCAAAGGATAATGAGACGGATTAAAATTAAAAGTTTATAGATGTATTAGATTTGGTAGGGGAGAGTAAGAAGCACACTCCCGCTGTTGTAGACATCACCCCAAAGAGCACTTCCATCCTACTCAGCTACATGTCTAGCTGTCTGCATAGATGCTCCTATGCAAATTTGTGTGAGCCTCTCTTCATTCCATTGATCTTGTTTAGGCAGTCTCTATTACTGCTATAACTGTACTTGTTGCTCATCATAGAGGATAGGGTGAAGATGTTACGCTCAGGACCCTGTTAAAATCATATATTCTTCAAAATAGTAAATGTATACAGAAAAATAACTATTTGAAATGCAATCCCATGTGAAAAATATATTCAACAGATAAATGTATATTCATTAGTCAACTTTGATTTAGAAACATTAGGTGTAAGTCGCAGAAATGCTCAGTTTTACTGGCTTTTTCTATATGGAGATTGAAATGTGTTATATTTCTTTGTGTTACGGCTTTGTGGGAATATTCAACTTGTAGTGGTTGGCGTTAATAGTTCCTTGTTCACATGATCTTGATTTCAATGTGCCCCTACCATCTATTGGATCTACTGTGCTATATCTATATTTACCTTGTAGGGATTATTTTTCCTGGAATTTGGCTTTACATTTTACTGTCTTGCTATAATTGGCATGAGATCTGTAGGGATCCTATCAGTTTCCATAACTTCTTTTACAATATTGGGTATTTTCTTGCTTCAAGAGTTTCTATATACCGCTTCTTGATTTTAAGGCATGTATTATGTTCCTATTTTCCTAAATGTTTCTTTCTCTTAGTTGATTACTGGTGCATTCTGTAATGTGTGCTCAGATGTTCAGCTGCATGTATGTATGATGGATGTTCTCCGAAGACAATCTGGAATGAGTTTCATGCTATCCTGACATGTGAGATAGTATGATGGATTGCAAACAGATCTATGAATGCCAATCTCTTTTATGTGAATAATTTAGAGATGCCCTTGCTAGATACATTGTAGTTTATGTGACTCTAAACAAGATTCCCAACAAAAATGGCTGGCATGAGATATATCTCATCCCACCAGGCTTTGAGTAGTGGGAACAAGGGTTAGCGGAATAACTCCACATACATGGCATAAGGAAAACAATAAAAATTGAATAAGGTTTATCTAATTGAGTAAGTTTAATGGCAGATTGATATATTGGATACAAGTTTCTTATATCAGCTTGCATAGTCCATGTGTTGTCTACAAACATCATTGTTTGTGGGAAACAATTAGGTCCTAGAGATTCTACATGCATACCTCCATGATTGTGTCGGCAGTCAACACCAAGTTCTTTCCTCCAATTAAGCATGTCACCCCACATTTTCTTTTTTTGTCAATATCAAATTTCTTTGCCTTCAAGAACCTATTCCAGGTATTAGAGTTGAGGCCTGGATATTCAAATCAATTGAATAAAATAGTTGAGCTTCCTCAGGGACAACTAAACAAAATATATGATGATCACAAATAAGAAAATTTGAACTAGATCACTTGATCTGAAAAAACAAAGATAATAAAGGATAAAGATTACAACTGCAAAAACATATGATAATCATCATGACGTGATGACAACGACTCTTCAAATATGAGTGCTTGAAGGAATGCATCAATAGCTTGATAGTTTCATACTGATACCATATTCAAATCCATGTACTAGTGTCCATGTTAAAACCCAATATATTGAGTTGCAACCTATAGATAAAATGAAGGGAAACAAGTAGATATGCCAATTGCATCTTTAACCAACTAATACAACTCTACATATTTTTCTACCACTTGCAGGCACATTCCAAAAGCTAAGATCTTTTAAATTTTATATATTTGTACTTGTACTAGTATATATAGATAACTCTAATAGGAGTTTATGTGATTTCTAGAGTTTTGGTATTGTCATTCTGGGTATCAAATGCTATGTCAGAACTTGTTAACATTCCCACCCTCGCATCCCTCAAATAGGATAGGCTTTAAATTAAGAATGATCTTACTTCCAAGGAGTTCCTTGGTCTGTAAAATCCTTTTGGGCCTGTTACCATCTTTGTTTATATATGATGGCCTGGAGGAAGTTGTTGCAGCCTGGTTCTCAGACGACTTGGAAGATATGCATCTACTTTGGCCTGGACATGCATTGTAGTTTACCTCTCCTTTACCTCCATGTTACACATCCTGTGAAGGAATGTTTCCTGCATTTTTTGTGTGTACAGATTTATCTCCCTATGTACAGCTTCCTAGCTTCTTATTTACCGCTCCCCTCTCCTCTATAGATATATACAAACTGTCATGATCTTTTGGTGTTTTGTTTGACCTGCCTAGTACAATAATAAAGAGAGTAACCTTGAATGTCCAAAAAGAAGATGGAAACGCACTACATAGGTTTCATCATTCCAATAAGGATTGGGAAAACAATTCATGTGTGAAGGAGATTGCCTATCATCAGCCCCGGATGATATTACCCCAATAAACATAAATACATATGTATTAGATTACAATATATAAAACATGTAGTTTTCACAATACACCTTGTTATTGTTCTTAAATTCAAGAAATTATGAAACAATCATCACTTTATTTGACTCTGTAAATCGATCAATGACCTAGAAGGTAAGATGTATGAAGACATAGCAACAGTACTAACAATTGAAAATTGTAGTATTGTGAAAGATGCTCTTAAGAGATGCATTGACATTTTTGATGATATGTTACACACGAAGTCAAATAAAAATGATCCCAACTATCATATGGATGCTTTCTACTCAAATATGGGTGCAAAGAGGTGCACATGTGAACCTATGTCATTGTGCTGCAGGTATGTGCCATGAAATGGCGACTCTAACAGTAGAAGGTTGCATAGTGGAATCTTTAGTGAACCACTAGAAGAGAAGATAGTGAAAACAATGATACATCAGAATGAACAAGGGTTCCGACAGAGTAGAATGGTGTCTCAACCTTCAAAGCATTATAATCATATTGGGTTCTCCTGTAACACACATCTCCAAATTGGAAATGATTTGAAACTTAGATCACAACAGCCAAAACTTCAAATTTAAACCAAATATCATCAAACCAAAAGGCCCACTCATGGAACAGAATAGTAGACACTCTGAGAGGTTACTGAACCTGGTGAATCTACATCAAGGGCTAAGCTACAACCAAGACTTCTTAATAGATTGCGATGTTAGATTTTAAGTTGCAAAAAAAAAAGCTACACATAGTTATAGCAATGAATTCAGTCCAGACATAGATCGACCATGCTTGAGAAGGACTTGATGTTTATCAATTGAAAATATAGAGATTTGATAGTTCAACAGGAGCTATCAGAAGTGAATACAATCAACCATCTCAAGGTAGATGAACAATAGGCCAATCCCAAGGCAATGTAGCTGTCGAGAAAAATATAAGAACAAATAGAAACAAATTCCAAACACTCATTTTGGTTATAATTTCATAACTTTCCCAGCATTTATAGATTCCAAACATTAGACACTATCTAAGAGAACCTGAAAAACATAAAAATGAGAAGAAAAATCTCAAGTTGTCAAGAGTGATGCATAGAATCATCTCATAGTAGCTCCACTTTAGCCAAGATCTTGATATCATTGAACCATCTCATTGAGCCACACTCAAGCTGTGTGGTATACACATAGTCAAAACGTGGAAAATCCCTGTGATATTTTGTTTAATAAACCATTCTCAATGTGTTGCGACATATTTAAGTGTTACCATATATTTTGTAGTATCACAACTGAAGTTGGATCACTTGCTTTTGCTTAATTTTATCAATAGATAGGATTTTTTGGGGCTTATTTAATATGAAGAAACTTCTAAAAGATATCTATAACCAATTACTTCATCTCAGATCATCTGAAGTTGCCAAAGATCTCCTATTTTTGTTTGGATATAAACTCTATAGGTTGTAGAGAATGTGGAAGACATAAGTCCAAAGTTGATGACCACCTCAGACTATAGTGTGACGTGGGAAATATTTTTATAGAACAAATGAGTGCCTCAGAATCTCCATACAACCTTATGTAAAGGTATTTCTCACTTATTTCACATCTTCTCTTGATCCTAATATCTGACTTAGGGACTATCTCCTCTGGTTGCCTCACAAAGTGTAGAAGGACTTAAAGCTTGAGTGGACTATGTTGAAGACAACCACAACAATGGTTGTGGGTACCAACGTTAGAAACCAGATATAAACAAGAGGTGGGATTATCTCAACTAAAATCATTGACATCATGGAGGTTATGGTTTTCAAGATTGATATAACCTAGGCCAACCTAAGTTACAGACATCTAAGTATATGTTCTTGCAAGAGGAAATTCCAGGCCCTGAGTTACCATTGCTAAATAGGCGTGATGTGCTTGTAGATTACAAATGATTATAAATAATTTTATTTCAATAAGACACATAACATAGTGGTTTATAAACTAGATAAGAATATCCAAAGTAATGATTTTGGTTAGAAGATAAACAAAATTACTGGAACAATGAAAAATGAAACCACAATTACGAATAGAAAATTGGTGCAACTATCTACATATGAAGTTTGAACATTTTCCAAAAATGTATGCACAACAGGAAGAGGACCAGCTTTTAGTAAGGTATGTATATGTTAAAATCTACTATATACAATCCAGAATCTAGGGCTCTATTTCATAAACAACTAAGTAAAATTGCATAATACCTATTTAATACGTTGGATTGATCAGTATGGCATTTTTCACTAAGACTATGATACAAATGGAAGAATAACATTTCCAGAATCCTAGGCTTTGATGTTAATTTCAAGATTCAATTTCTTTCTTGGGCGTTTTATAGTGCAGAAAACTTATGCAGATGAAGGGCACACCCTGCTATAGACACGTCCAGAAAGCACGGATAGGAGAGACTGAGGTCAGGATGAGGAAGACTGGCGGCAATGGCATAATGCAATCATATGGATATTCATGATAGATGAATAAAATATTTCACTTTCTCCGTTATCTTGAAAAAAGACTCCTCACTCTAAAATGAAAAGCCAAAATTAGTATTCTACTCTTAAATGATTGTTTCCATAGGAGCTGCAGGTGTGTCATTCCCCTTGGACCACGAATTCAGCTTACCTTGCTATGACTGTCGTTGAGGAATTTTTTGTGTATTTACGGGCGTGGATGTTTCTGCGTAGGGCTCTATGATGCTAGGATGTCCTCTCTATTAGTCTACGAGGTGCTAGCAGGGGGAGGCTGATACGCATGGGGTCCTTCAAATAGCTGGCACCAGACCTGCTCCATCGACGAGGCACTACACACAGTAGGTGGTCGTTGCGGCAACCCATTGAAGAATTTAGGTAATCGTGAGTATTCACACAGCCAATGAAAATAGAATCAAACGGATTGCCTTATTTTTGATGAGAACAACGTCTCCTTCCTTGCCTTGTGGTGGGAGAGGGAGACCTGGTTCAGCCAAGAGATCACCGCCCTCACGGGTCGCCTCCGTCGCCCCTCCTCACTCTGCCTACTTGCCGATATTAGAGGTTGGGATGGGAGAGAGCAATTGGATCGAGGGTTTTTTCGGGGTGTGTGATAGTGAGATGATGGGGTGGGGTTTGGGGGAAGGGAGAGACGGAGTACTGCTGACATGCAGTGCCAAGTGGGAGAAGGGAGTATTAACCATTCCAATAGGGGGAGGAGGGAGTAACGCGTGGTGATCTTGAATTTTTTTAGCGTATTAGTTATTTGGAATTGGTAGGGGGTGAGAGGAGGAGAGGAATGGGATGAAAATTTTGTAGTTAATGGGTGTGTGTAGTCAATTTTGTAGTTATTAGAATTAACTATATTTATTTTATTTACATTTATATATTATGTAAAGAAAAGAGGTTTTACCTACAAGTATAGTATATGTAGCCATAATCAATGAGCTAAATCAACTCTTTTTTGTAGTGTTTGGTTCTTAAACCTAAAGTCACTAAACTCCTCACATGTCGTTCAGTATACTTTGACATCATCCAACATAACCCTAAATATGGATTGATGTAACGATGATGATTGGGTAGTTGTGACACATGGGGATGACTGTGAGTGACATAGATGGGATTTGTCCCTCCTACTAGAGTTTAATATTCTAGCCACTAGGTAAGAGAGATTGAGAAAGGCATGTGCATGTACATGTGAATCAATATATGATATTCAACCACATATATCTCAGACAGTCTGCTCTTGGTTCAAGGAATGTGGATTGAACATTGAAAGGGAACAATTCCATGCCTAGAGTGAAAACTAGATATGAGAGATAAAGTAATTATACAATAACTATAACATCTGACATAGAAAGTAGTTTGAAGTTGTTCTCCCTCTTTCCATTCACTTGGGTAGCATTGATGTGCAACTAGGTACCACTCTTTGCTTGTGATGTCATAAACTAGTTATGGACATTCACTGCCAACGTGATATTTGACCTATAGGGTCACACACATAGGAACACACCTAGAAGAAGAGTTTATACATGAATTATGTTTAACTTGATTACTAAAGATGTTTAGGTATTCAATTCAACAACCAATTAACTGATTTGACTCAAAACTATCAAGTTCAAGTGTTGGACTAACTAGTTTGGGTGTCAAGTTGATTGGAAATTGAATTGATTGAATTATGCATGACTTAGGATACCAACTGATTGGCTCATTGGGTGAATTGATCGAATCAGGTTGGTGAGATGATCGGTTCACCTAGTGAACCGATCGGCTCAATCAAGCCAGTCAAAGATTTTGGCGATTTTCCTGAATCATGAGAATTGTTGATCGTTTCACTTGTTTAATTTGATTGGTAGAAGGAATTAATGTTGGACATTAATAAGAAATGAATTGTCAATTCAATTGTGAATGGGAAACATGTGAACCAAATATCTCATTGAGTGAACCAATCGACTCACTATTCTAGTCGATCGGTTCACCATTGAACTGATTGGTTCACCTATTGTATGATGTAAAATTCATGGAACTTCCAACCCCTTCTATTCCCACACAGATTGGGAACCCAAAAACTAAATCCTCATATAAATAGATGGGTACTGGGGTCTTCCCAACACATGCCATTAAGAATCAGTTTCTCTGACAATTGTTTTTGTCACTGGTTGTGGTAACTGAGAGAGCCCTAGTAAGTCCTACCTGACTAGGGAGGAACAATGAGGGAGAGAACAACTGAGATAATTTTGGGAGAGCAGGTTGGTGACTAGTAAGTGAATAAAAGGGGACAACTCTTTCTTGTCTATTCTACTAGAATGAAAGGAGTTCTAGGTGGCTCGTGTGGACTTCCATAGAGACGAGGTGGCCTTTGCCCATTGCTAGGAGGACAACGTCAGCCTACAGTCTGTGGAGGAGTTGTTGTTGTTTCCGTTCAAGTATGATGTCAGTGGTGGAGATAATAGGGGATGGTACAGACAAGTCCCCATGCAACTAGGAGTGTAAAACTACTGCAATGAATTATATTCGTTGCACTTGATCCAAACCATTTTTTTTCCATTACATAGTTGTTGACACAATCTTGCTACTCTGGGAATATGGATAGATAATTTTTTTTCTTCTGCCTACTATGTGCTCATATTTCCCAACAGTGATATCAAAGACACGTCAATTTACTATGTTTTGGGATATTCAATATGATCATATTTTTGGTTTCCATCATTTATATATTGCATACAATGTGAATATTTAAACTTCTTAATGTGCAAATCCAATAAAAGACCACATCAATCCCAAAGCAATATATATATATATATATATATATATATATATATATATATATATGATGTGATATGATATATATGCAATTTACATGTGTCGCCCTAAAAGTGATCTTTGATGGTGGATATGTAGCGTGGTTATTGCCAATAACCCTAATTGTCTGTGTGTGGTGTTGTATGTTTATTTCCTATTTAATCTTAGTTTGCATATTGAGCCTCTACCTTTTTCTTCCCAGTGTAAAAGTATTATTCTTACCTACCTTTTCTCCCCTCAAATGTAATTCAAGGTTTCTAATTACCATGTACTAAGTTTAATAGCAATAGGGTAGTTTCTTTTCTTTCAACGATGAAGATGAACATCAATGCTAGGCAAGATGACTATTTTGTGTGATGAGTCAACCGGATGGAGGACCGGGGAGGGAAGATTGGAAGAGGAGTGAACCAATCGACTAGTGGGCCCAATTGACCATTTCGAATGAGCCCAGACACCATTTGGAGAGGAGGTCAACCGAACATTTTAAGAGAGCAACGTACCGACCAAGAGGCAAGACACCCAGTTCAAGGGTTGAACCAATCAACCCATATTGGAAAGTACAGATCTACATCAACAAGAGGTTTCTTCATGAGATGTAGACCCTAGGTTGTGGTAGTTCCTTGTGTCTCTAAGGAATTACAGTAGTATGGCAATAACCATTGCTTTTTGCTTTATATTGCATGCTTACATTGTGGGATATAGAATGTATATGATACGTACTATATATGTGGCGATTGGATAAAGTATATGTATATATATACAAACTCCCTCAAATATAATATTAAGTTTAAGATGCTTCCCATAAATAAAACACATGAAAATCTTGATCGAACCAGCGTAGTTTATGCTAAATATTGGTGTGTCGCCCATCTTCTGGAAGTGTGATGGTAGATATATATGTGTTTCCAAAGTAGGGTGCATATCTATCATGTTGGATTTTGTGTGAGACTTAACTATTTGTACTTAATCGGATTAAGCACCAGTGGTGTGTAGATGATCATGGAAAGGAGTTGTGTTTATCAACTATTCAATAATTGTATAAGATGCAATTGGAAAATGTTGCCTACCTCAATAATTGACTATGGACGCTGGCGTTGTCTAAGGAATAGTTGAATTATTTTGGATCTTGGTTCACTAGAAGATTGTTCACTACAGTCTTACAAATTGATATGTGAGGGCTATCACTTTGAATAAAATAGTGATAATGATAGTTAATTAAAGACTTAATCAATATCATTAATTTTAATCAATTCAAATCAAATCAAAAATGAGTTATTGACAAAATTGCAAATATCTTTTATAGAATAAAATGGCAACACACAACAACAACATTTCTCTATAATCAGTCCTTGAGAAGGACAAGTTAAATGTTAATAACTTCCATGATAGGTTTAGATTACTGAGAATTGTTCTCACACATGAGTTCATGGTCTATGTCCTGGAGACACTAGAACCAGATGAACGTCTTCCCACTCCACCTAAGGCTGACAGGGATGCTTATAAGAAGCATGTGGAAGATTTCATTGATGTCAAATGTTTAATTCTATGCTCCATGAACTATGACTTGCATAGGCAGCATGAGAACATGGATGTTATCGAGATGATCACACATCTTAAGAACAGGTTTCAAGATTAGGCAAGACAGGAGAAATATGATGTCTCTAAGGCGTTGTTTACATGACAGAAGGAGATCTAGTTGGTCCTCACATACTCAAGATCATTGGGTATGTTGAGAACCTGGATAGATTAGGATTCCCCTCTGGTCAAGAGTTTGCCATTGATGCGATTTTGTAGTCTTTACCAGAGTCATACAGTCAGTTTGGCATGAACTACAACATGAATGACTTTGACAAGTCATTGACATAGTTGTTAGGAGTTTTGATAATATTTGAGACACAAATGAACAAATACAAGACCAAGTCTATGATGATGATCAAGAAGATGAAGGGGAACTCTAAATGAAAAGGCAAAGCTAAGAAGAGTTCTAAAGCTCGCCAGAAGCCCAAGTCTTCAGATCTTAAGGAAAAAGGAGGAATAAAGAAGAGAGGCCATTCTCACCACTATCGCCATCCTAGACATTGGAAAAGGAATTGCCCACTCTTCCTAGGTGTACTACAGAAGAAGAAGGAAGGGATAGAGGCCTCTACTTCAGGTATAAACATTACAAGATAATTCTAAATTACTTATTCACTAGTATGTGATACCAGATGTAGATCTAACATATGTTGATGTAAAACATCAGAGAAGAAGTAAAGTCTTTATAAAAGGGCAACGGTGGACTATGCGGAGCAAGAATTGCTACATCTTTAGTCTACATTTAGAATTTATCTTATCCCATTAGTCATGTAATACAGTTAGTTGAATTGTTATTTCATTATACCAAAATAGAAACATTTCACTTTATGCATCTTGTATGACAAGGATGATAAATCAGTAAAGAGTTGGTAATGCTTCTATTTCAAAGATGTGATATTGTATGGAAATGCCCAGACGTCTAGTGAATTTTATTTGAAAGGATCTAAAGATGAATGTTACAATGTAAATACCTAAAGGGTTATAATTGATAAATCAAACAATCTTAGCATTGTCATTTAGAG
Organism: Alisma plantago-aquatica; assembly: GCA_963693085.1. Lineage (NCBI taxonomy): Eukaryota > Viridiplantae > Streptophyta > Magnoliopsida > Alismatales > Alismataceae > Alisma > Alisma plantago-aquatica. Next base: position 578,761,296 of record OY856412.1, on the reverse strand, counting down.
CACATATATAAGAAATGTATATCTAGAATCCATATTGATGTTTATCTAGACTCATTTGGTTATTGAACCAAAAATAGACATGCAAGTCTTAATTATGAGAAATATGACAAAATATCCTTCACTAGATGTAGTGGTAGGAGGACAATCATTCTATTAGGCCTTGTACATGTTGATGTATGAAGATCTTGCATAATAAATGCTACAATAGTTGTTTATACATCATTATATTCACTAATGAGATTAGTTGATATAGGGTTTGTATTTGATAAAATACAAACATGAATCTCTTGAAATGTTCAAGGAGATTATAAATGAAGTATAATTTTAATAAAAGTATTAAGAAACTTTGATATGATAAGACATTGAGATACTTTAATATCAATAGTTTGCGGTCCTTCTAGAAAGAAAGTGATAGTATATCACAAGTGAAATCCACCTAAAACATGATGATGTATCAGAATGAAGGAATTACATCTAGATGGATCATGATGTGATTGTCATTTAATCTAATCTTATTATCTCCTCATAGATGTATACTTAACACTAAAACAATATACCATCTAAATTGGTTTGAAAGACATCATATGTGATACGATATGGGAATGTCTTGATATGTCTTAAGGATTGAAAGCAACCTAAAGAAACTAGTGTCTTGAAAAGGTTTATCCACAAACCATAATTTTTGAATACTACCTTTGATCCCAATGCAATAACAAAAGAGTTTTGTTACTAGGATAACTGAATTCTAAAAGAATCATTGGGAGTAAAAGTAGAATTCGAAAGGTTTGAGGTCAACAAAAAGGTGCATTAAGAAAAAGTGAGAATCACACATTGTTGTGGAATCTCAAATTCCTTATGTAATGCAAAATCTCATAGTTCTAGTAAAACACATCTGAGATTGAAATATTTTCCATCCAACAACTCAGATAGGTTGGCCATAAGATGATGAGCCAACAAATAAACTAGAATCTATTAAGAACTAGAATCTGATAAATGTCTTAGGGAAATTATGAATTCCATTTACACTAACAAGGTATGACCTTGGTAGTATCACCCAAAGGGGTAAAACCCATAAGGTGCAGTCATGTTTTATTGAAAATACCTACATGGATAACCTAAAAGGACATATTGGTTGCAAAGATGTTCAAATTAGTTCAAATTGTCGAACATGAAGAAATTCCTTCACCAATTGCCATGCTTGTAGTTGTAGGTAATATAGACTATGATATTTTCCATATGAATCTTAAAACCACATTCCTTAAAGAAAATATATGAAATAATGTGTACGTGATACAACCTAAAGGTTTTATAACTTCATTAGTACAAATAAACTCTATAAGATACATAGTTCAATCTAGAGATTGAAACAAGCATCGCAGAGATGGGATCTTTTGACTTGACAAGACAATCAAAGAGTTTTACTTGATTCAAGATCAAAGACAAAATCTATGAATATTTAGTGGGAGTGTATTTGAATATTCCACATATTGATGCAAAATAACATCTCAATATTGTAAGTGTTGTGACCTGGCATTGAAAACACCTTCATGAATGAAGGATTAGGTGAAACATCCTATGTTATAGGGATTGAGATCTATAACAAATAGTTCTTGAAAGTTCCATAACCTAATATGAGCACATATAATAGTAGGATGTTGAAAGAGTTCAACATGAGGGATTCAATAAGAGAGAATTCAGGATTAGTCTCTCAAGAAACCCTATTTCTGATTCTTGTGAAGAATGGATTACATGAGTAAGATGACATATACACTAGAAATTGGATCTATCATGTATGCTATATAATTTACTCATCTGATAGTCTTGTATGTATTAGAAATGACAAGATGGTATATGATTCCAATGAAGATCATTGGAATGTCATTGAAAGACATCCATTAGTACTTGAGAAGCACCAAAGGATAAGTTGCTAAATTATAAGAATAAGGAAGAGTTGAGTGTAAAGGGTTACATTGATGCAAGCTTCCTAAATGATAGACAATGATCACAATATTAAAGGTTGTGTGTTTAATCTTATGAGAAGAGTTATAAGTTGGAAGGGTTCTCAACTAGACCATTAATTCAATTCTACAATTGAAGCTAAGTATCATGGTGTTATGAACACTAGAGAGAATACTATATGGATCTAGAAGCTCATATGGATTAACATAAAGATGTTCCAACTATTGATGACATGGTATAAATATCATGACAACAATGGAACTAATTGTTAGGCAAGGAATATAAGATACCATATTACGGCAGTTCCATCTCATTTGAGAAATCATACAAGAAATCGTACAACAAAGAGATGAGGAACATGCAATATACAAACTAAAAGCAAAGTGTTACTAACTCGCTGGATTAGCACTTGTGCAATAGAAACATGATGGACATGTTGAAATCACTAAGGATGAGATTAGTGGGTGATTGGATCTAAGTTCATGTGGGATTCTGTTGGTATGCATGCCTAAAGAGATAATCATATGAAGATTTTGATGGAATATTTTTTTTGTTTGGTAATAAACTCTGTTGCTATTAAATGGGTCCAAAACTTTAGGTACAGATAGCTTGCGCCCCATAGGAATAGGATGAGAGAAAACATCCAAGAGAAACATATGAGAGTCTTGACAATGGACCTCCTGAAGGGAAAAGGAGAGAAAGTAAACCTAAAACAAGATAGTTCTATGCAGACATCAAACAACAATGGGATAAACGAGCAACTAGGCCACCAAAACTGATCACAACAGTATGCACACCTTTAAAAAATGACGTTTTTGGCAGCCTAGTGTTGAATCAAGAGCTACAAGTGAGATCAACAGAACTAGGAGGCCAAGGAACCATCATTCCTCATCAAAACCAAAACAAAATACTCCAAAAAGCATAAATCTATCCACAAGATCCTTCAAGATGCAGGACCGTCACCTCATATCATTGTACTAATCATCTATTTGGATTTTCACTAGCGTTTAAGATCATCCCTTGAAATTGTGAAGAAAACAAACAGATGTCCAATGCAACTCTATTAACCAACAATCTGACAAATCTCAGAACCTTGTACATCAAAGACTGCCAAAGGATTGTTTCCAACAACCAGAGGGAAGAAGTTGGATGAATGTCAGGTTCGATCCAATTTCTTCCTAGCCAACTTTTTCTTTCTCTTGGTCCAATTCTTTTCGGAATCCAGGAAGTGAGTATACCAATGATCGGAATTTGCTTCAAACCCATTTGAACCTTCATCTTCCTCAAAGAGCTTTTCTTTTCGATCTTGATATTTGACTGAAAAATTGTATCTCTCCCATATCTTATTGATCTTCCAAGAGTCTGACACAGTGTCATTTCTATGAAATCTAGCAAACTCCAATTCCCAGTCTAGGTTGAGACTGCCTTCATTGCACACTGGGGTGCTCCCAAAAATGTCAGGTTCCCCATGTTGAAGGCATGAATCAGTAGATAGGCTTTGGTGATTTACAACTTCACAGTTGACGACTATTTCATTGACCTGTTGGGAGATAATACTCCTAAGCATTTTGTCTTCCTCGGACTAATCAGGAGACCCAGTGTTCTCACCTTGCTGGAACACCTTTGATTTCTCTTTGGTGGTTAGATTGGCATTAGATCGAACACCTTACTTTTTCCCCAACCTAACATGGACGTCCTTTTCTAAAGGTGGATTTCTCACCTTCAGCGGGAATGACATTGCCCTGTGCCCAAACTTCTTGTAGCTGTGGCATTGGACTGGCTTCACAACTACCTCCAGCTTCAAGGATTTCGGTACAGAGTCAATTTCCACCATGGTAGACTTCAGTAGCTTGGACTCGCAATCCATCTTGATACAGACCAGGGCATGCCCGAGGTGGTCTTCAATGTCCACCGGCCTGCCAATGGAACCGGTGATAGACATGATGTGCATGCATGTCCACGACAACCCCATGTTCTCAATCTTGTGCCAGATAGGAACATGAGTGAAGGATAGAGGTTGAAGAAGAGTGCCCGACATCCATGCGTGGACCACAATGAGTGATCCATCCATAAACCACGGAGCCTCATTTAGAACTCGCTCCCTTTCACTGTGAGATGGCAGCTTGACATTGAAACCTTCATGCTCCTCTGACACGATTTCGATGGGGCCGCTAGGCCGCTATAGACGCTGAATCCAGCTGCTAAGTTGGCCTCTATACGATTTCCGACCAACAAATCGTATGGATAGGTGATCATCCCAAGATGGGGTTGAGCACTTCTAGCTTGCGATGGATGCACATCTCATGCCGTCTCTGATCAATGGCTTGATGAATTAAACCAAGTCTGCCACAACATCCTCCCGGTCCTATCTGTAAGACTGGAGCCAGTCAGTAATCCACGAGGCAAGTGTTGCTTGATTTGACCTGTTGAGGAGGGGGATCGGGGTGTTGGGGGTGGCGGCCTCTGCCGTCTCCTTTTGTGATTGAGCCCTAGTTGAATCTACAGAATTGGGAGTGACTTCACTTCCATCTCCATCTACCCCAGATTGGCAGCCTGGAGGAGTCGAGGATGACTATATAGTGGTCACTTGCCCTCTCCCACCTCTACCTCTAGGGTTTCACCCACTGCCTCTCCCTCGACCCCCTCGACCTCGAGCCATTATCTTGTTTCTTCTATCATTTTTTATTACATAAAGGATTTGATTGATAATAATATAGGCAAACTTCCAGTTCATTTTATTTCACTCAGTAATGAGATAATGAGGAAACATAATAAATGTCTAAAGAATGAAAATATTCAATGATGTATGTCTACAAGTGTGTGACTTGAACAATGAGATCATTCAGATGATTAGAGTATGTACATTTTTATTATGTCCCAGGTTGTTTATTTCTATGGAAGATTGATAGACAACAGTAACATACAAAATTGGAGTGTGGGTTGGTTAATTATAGAATCTCATCGGTCATGATATGTGATATCAAACTAAGCACACAAATACTTATTAGAGAATAGTGTATTAGATATACCTACCTTGAGAGTGACACATGGAAACCATATACAGTGGTCATAGTCATCTCTCATAGTGAAGGTAGTTATTGAGGTCCTTATACCTAAAGTCAATACATTGATTACATGTTGTTCAGTATACTTTGACATCAGACAACGTAATCATGTATAAGGATTGTTATAAAGGTGATGATTGGGTAGTTGGAACACATGGAGATTGATTACGAATGATGTAGATGGGATTTTTCCCTCCTACTAGAGTTTGATGTTTTGGCCACTTAATAAGAGAGACTAATAAAGGAATGTGTATCCACATGTGCATCGATATATTATAAGGTCACATTTATCTCCGATAGTCTACTCTTAATTCAACGAACATGGATGAACATTGAAAGGCTGATGATTCCATGCCTCAAGTTCAATCTAGATATTAGACACAAAGAAATTAGACAATCACTATAACACCTAACACAGATTGTAGGTTGAAATTGTTCTCCAACTTTCCATTCACTTGGATAGTACTGATGTCCGACCAGGCACCACTCTTTGCTTGTGATGTCATAAACTACTTATGGACATTCACTGCCACTATGATATGGGACCTATAGGTTCACGCACATATGAACTCACCTAGAAGATGAGTATATCCATGAATGATGTTTAATTTGTTTACTAAAGATGTTTAGGTATTCAATTAAACAACCAATTAACTGACTAGACTCAAAACTATCAAGTTGAAGTGTTGGACTAATCGGTTAGAGTGTCATCTTGATTGGAAATTGAATTGGTTGAATTCTACATGACTCAGGATACCAATCGATTGGCTCACTAGGTGAACTGATTAGCTCAGGTTGGTAAGATGACTGGTTCACCTAGTGAACCGATCAACTCAGTCAATCTAGTTAAAGCTTCTAGTGATTTTCACGAATCATGAGAATATTTTATCATATGACTTATTCAATTCAATTGGTATAAGGAATTCATTTTGGCCATTAATTGGAAATAAATTTTCAATTCATTTGTGATCAGCTCACTATTCCAGCCAACCGATCACGAGTGAATCAACCAGTTCACCTTTCGCAAGATGTGAAATTCATTGAAATTTTGGACCCTTCTACTCCCACAGATTAGGAACCCAGAGCCCAACCCCTCCTATAAATAGAGGGGAACTAGGGGCCTCCCACCACACACAGTTGACAATCATATGCTCTAAGAATTTGTTTCCTCTCTGGTTGTGGTATCTAAGAGAGCCCAAGAAAGTCCTACCCGACTAGGGAGGGATAGCGAGGGAGAGAACCACTAAGACAATTGTAGAAGAGTAGGCTGGAGACTAGTATGCCAACAGAAGGTGAAAATTCCTTCCTATATGTTCTATTAGAATGAAAAAAGTTCTAGGTGGTCCGTGTGGAATTCCATAGAGGTGATGTGGCCTTTTCCTGTCGCTAGAAAGAAAACATCAACTTGCAGTCTATGGAGGAGTTGTAGCTATCACTTCTCAAGACTGTTATCCATGGTGGAGACCGTAGGGGCTACTGTAGATGATTCTCAGTGCAACTAGGAGTGCATGACTACGAAAATAAGTTATAGTCACTGGACTTGCTCCAGGACTAGGAATGAACTCGTTAAACCATCCTTTCCATTACATAGTTGTTGATGTTTTCTTCCTATTTTGGGAATATGGATCGGTAGATTTTTTTCCCACAGCCTACTTTGTGCCCAAATTTCCCAACACAAATGTCTCCCATCTGCTTGAATCTAGTCCTTTCACCAATTTAGTGGGTCAGTTTCATTCCTTACATCTAGACTAGTTAGTCGTGGGTGGTAATTAAGCCAACAAACCCATTTTTTGGTGATTTAAGCCTCTTTTAGAAGGTCTCTGAGTTTTTTTCTCTACTGAGAATCACTATTTAGCTACTTAGATTTGATTTACACCTTGGTTAAGATTTATTGAAGAAAGAAACTCTATTAAAAGTCTTATTTTATAAGCATTCTACTTCAAGCCTTGCTTTAAGAAATAGTTTGCATCGAATCACCAAAGACTTGCATCAAGTAAGCATGACTATTCTTGGATTTCTTTGATGTGTGAGATCATTAAAGTCTTACCATGGTAAGAAACTTATGGCTGGTTGGATATATTTTACTCCCATTATGATTATATTCTTTCTCGTACATCAACATGTATTATTTGTCTTCAAAAATAGGTAAGTATATTGCCAAAGAAAAAGGGTAGAGCTAAAAAGATTAACAATCCAAATGGTTCCATAGGTCAATCCTACAAAAAGGATATACAATGGGAAGAAACTACAAAAACACCTAGCTTAACTTATCTTGGGTATTTATACCCTTATATAGGCCTTTATGGGCCTCGATAACTTCCAAATCCCCTTAGTGATCTTATGGATTAAATAATTGTCATTTCTAGTAGTCTCTCTTGGGCCCTTTTGTTTCTCTGATGCCATACATAATACAAAATAAATTGTATATGAATGACCTCATATATATTCTATTTTATGTTGTCTTTAAAGTTGTCCACCATCAATTCCATTGCCTCTGTCAAGATATTTTTATTGTTCAAATCCCAAGAATTTTTTATGTAGATAATGGACCAAATATAATCTTCCAATTTAAATTCATGTAAGACATGTGAGTGGCTATAATAATCATCCCAACATAGATACATACGAGGTCAACTTGTAGATTCCATCCCGTAATTATATCCTTGATTAGTAGCTTACCAAGAATAACTATGTATGTAGTAACACTCCATTTGAGAATGTGTAATGGACTACATTATTTTTACCTGGAAATGTCATCATATGTATTTTTATCATTCCATGATGTGTTATGTTGGTTGACCAAGCTAACAACATCATTATCATCCATTGTACAAATTACTCACCTCATTCCATCTTATACATAAACCCAACCATATTCAAGACCCTAGACCTATATATTTAGGGATTCAAGGAGAGGGTTTGCAACAGAAATACAAAATTCCTACCAATTAAACCCAAGAAAAAATCCACCATACCCATAAAAAGTCAGTATATAAATGTCATACTAGAAAATCAAACATACCTTGGCGGACACAAGTCATCCAACAACTATAAACGTCTTATGTCAGTGTATAACTTGCACTTCTAGATCTGAACCAAAGTAGTTGTTATCACCACCTCATCATCGTATCAACACCTTCTCTTCATCTTGAAGAATCTCCTAGTTCTCAAGACTCCACCCAAAATATTTTTCCTCCATGTCATCCTCACATATGTGGGAACTCTTGGTACACCACCTAGGTTCCCAAGTGGAAGTGGTAAATGAGTTATTGTTGTCTTAGTTGTTTCTCAAACTCTATCCCCTCCTATTCTGAGTTGTTGTCTTTCTGGTGATTTTTCTCTCTCCTAGAGGAATAACTCTTATAAATTTTGTTTCAAAATATTCAATTGGTGTGTCTCAATCCCACAGAGGTTCGCCCTTATATATAGGAGTGCCATGGACTTGAAATTTCCAAAATCAAATTCAATCCCTAATCCTAGCTCAAAATAGATTAGAACTTTGAAAACATAGATTATAATCCCCATCACCTAAAAGGGACTAATTTGGGCTAAAATTTATCTGGCTGACTTAGTGAGTCAGCCAACTCATCATTTTACGTCCTATTCAGTTTGTTATTTGGATTCCAAATCAAACAAGGCAACTTTCTTTTATTTCCTTGAAATTGTCCAGTCAACTGACTCACATGTTGATTATGCAAAGTCATCACTTTCCCAAAGTGATAATGAGTGGATTGATTGACAATCAATTGTTCCACTTAACCAAAACATTTAGTAGTTGATTGGACATTCCAACACTCGATTTAGCTGGAAATCAACTTGTACATGATTTATAACCATTGTAATCATATGTTTGATTTCAAACTTTAGTTCCCTTGTGCATCCTTACGTGTGAGAACCCTTAGGTTCCACACTACATTGTTAGTGATGTTAATAACATTATAACTAAATATTGGTGTTTAGAAATATGTCATTGTTTCCCAAGTAATCGGAATAAGTTGAGAACAACTTGAACATATAAAGTGACCAATGTTGCCACACCCATAAAATTCCTTTGTAATATTTATCCAGATCAAAACTAAGGCATGCATGGAGTTCTCATCCTCATAACATCCAACTTGTATTCCTTAAACTAGAGCATACTATTGAGATTGTATGAACTCAATATCATATATTTCCTCACATGACCATGGCCACGTATTGTATAGTCTTGTTTATCAAGTGGCCTTGATATCACTACAATATAGGGATAAATTCCATCTAAATCACTCATAGTAATCCCTAATCATCAAATTCACATTGAGTTAGTGTTGAAGTACATTGAACAATATGTGGTTAGTACAAAGACATCAAGTCTAAGGATCATAGTTATCATTGCCACATTAAGATATGACCTTCATTTCCATGACATGGCTTCAATGTGTTAATCTTGAATTGGGTTTTTCAAGTACAACCTATTCTCTAACAAGTACCCATGTATCTGAGTTAATATCCTATACTATGATTAAAGAGACATACTCATCAGTTAGCATAGACACTAGTGTTATGTATTATCATTGCCCTATGATATCCACAGTAAAAATTGACAAGGGACATAAAGAAATGAATAAGCCTAATTATAGATAAAATATCATGTTCATGTCTTCAACCCAAGCCATGTGGCATTGATTTAAAACATTCTTCATTCATTGTCTCCAAAATTTATAAGTGAATTTTCCATTATAAATAATTAAATCATATACAATTTATCCCTTTTTCAATCATCACATGATGTCTCTCAAGGCATACAACCAACATTTAACTGCTTGCACTCAAGCTAATCATTCATGAATCAAATTCCAAGGGATCTAACATGATCATAATCCTTCTGCTATATAAGTGCTTTTGTTAAGGGATTGCCAATGTTTCTTTCAGTTGGTAATCTGCAAATCTCCACATCTTTTCTTTGTACAACCATTTGTATGAGATGATCTCACTTTTTTATGTGCTTGGAATAGTGATGCAATCAGGGTTCCTTATCTTGTGGAATGGTTCCACAGTTGTCACAATAAATATCTACTATGTCTGCAATGGTTGGAACAACCCAGCTTCACTCATTAACTTATTGATACATACGACTTTCTTTTTTGGATTTATGTGACAATATTCTCAACTTCTATCGTAGAGATTCCATTGTCACTTATTGAGAACTTTTTATTGGTTATAGGTACTCCATTTTGACAAAAACATAAATCTTGATTGTAATAGTTAGTCATCTTTGTCAGTTTGGAAGCTTGCATCAGTGTAACCCTTTAAAACTAATCACTACAACAAAAATAGCCATTAGTGGATTTTATTCCAGTGGCTTTTCTAAAAAAATGTCACTATCTATGTAATGCAGTGGCATTTGTAATTTAAATGCCTCTAAACCACGTATTATGGAGTTTATAGAAAAGACTTACCAATTAAGGCATTTTTATAATTAATTAGTGGCATTTCAAAATTGCCAAATCAAATGAGTGGGCCACAATTAGTAAAAAAAATTTGTTCCCGCACGGCTTCCCCCAGCATGCAAAATGGTTCCTCTTCTCCACGCGTTGAGCAGAGACATTTACTCCTGACATTTGCTCTGCTCGCAGAACCCGCGAAGTCGACCTAGCTAGCCTTTTCGCCCTAATCTTCCAGACTGTGGACGCTACCTACTGGAACACTCTCTACTCTTCTCCAAGGTGTCGACGACATTGCCAAGGGTTGGAGGGGACTCCGAGGAAGAGATCAGTCTCCCAACTTGCCGGCGACGTTGCCAAGGGTTGGAGGGGATGCCGAGGAAGAGATCAGTCTCCCAACTTGCCAACGAGGACTGTGGCAGTTTTCCACCCTGCTGTTTCGGTGCGCGACAAGAAAGTACACCCCCACGAAACAATAAACACACATGGTCTTTCCCATCCATTCTCGCAGTTTCCATTCTATCAAGGTATATATGATAATTGGTTTATGAAGATAGTCTTGAAATATGATGATTCTGTTGTTTTATATCCAGCAATCACTTCCTTAATCGTTTATATCAACAGTGGCAGAGGCAGGATTTTGCACAAGGTGAGGCACCACACAAACTAATAGCACGTCAATAGAGTCAATAGACCATCCATTATAAGTAAAGTTTAGTATTAATTCGTATATGGAATAAAATAGCATAAGCGTAGATTTGCAGCTTCTTCAAGATGTAGATATGTAGAAAATTTAGGATGCATCTTGTTTATAACTAGTTGTGTTATATGAAGAATCAAGAAATGATGTAGCATAAAAGACCAAAATAAAACAAGCATATTGGTGAACGCTGCAGAATATATACCAGATTTTATATATACAATCTTAATATCTACAAAATAATAAACACATAAAGCTCTTTGATACATTTTGTATATAAACACTGCACCACATCATTAGATGGTAAAACTCACTAAGGGTGAGCCATAATTATGTTAGGAGAGAACAACAATGAGGGCATTAACTATGTATAGCAGGTATTGGAAATGCTCTATTATGAAAAGGCTACTTTCACCGGAAAGTACCATACAACAGAAGCAGTAGAATTTTCTATCACTACTATTTGGAAAAATATATATCACAGAGATTGTAGAATGTTTTACAGAATAACTAATGCAATGGAAATAGCAGAAACTGGTTAATTTTCCAAATGTTATGGTAATATGCAATGCACCATTCACGAATTCAGAAAAGGATACATATCTTATTTTATAACTGGAGAATTTTGTTACATGTTACATTACTTATTTTGGGAGCAAGGGTGTGGTTTCTTCTGGAGAATTTTGTATAATTACTTATAGTATACATGTTTTTTTGGGTGTGGTTTCTTCAATTTTCCTTTGATTACCGTAAAGTTGAATGGTCTATATTCTTCTGCACTACCAATTGACTAAAACCTTCACCATCCCTGAAAATTAGGGTCTTTAAGAATCAATGGTTGGCACATCAGTTCCTCCAAGTTATGGGTCTTCTACACTCGGATCTTATAGAAGGTTTACACTTATATGGTCCCTGACCAGGTTTCATCAAACTAGATAATGATGTTGCCCGTTCTCTAACGGGTTCATTCCTATCAATGTTGATAGAAACCATGGGAAATATGTTTATGGACTACTTGCTTCACTTTAAAAAATATATTGCTCTATATTTTGCAAATTTATACTACTTTTTTTGAAAATTTATAATATCATTATATATACTTACAATTGTTAGTACTAATATTTTGCAGTCTCTGTTCACCCACAATAGCCACTATGGCATGGGCGTCTACCCCCCCCCCTCCTTTTCCCTGAAGCAGAAAAGATGGACATCACCCTAGACGAGCGTACACTTGCACAACTCACCATTCCCAGACATTGGCATCATCTGGACGGAAGACGCTACACGGCTGGTCAAATGACCTTAAAGTTTGGGAACTCGACAAATGTAATCGAGGTTCAGTATGACGGTGATGGCAATCTGGTATCCACAACCAGTTGGCGTGGGTGGATTGGGAGAATGGGAATTGGCCGTACGAACCAAGTTTTGCTTCGTCTGATTGGCGACAATACCATATAGGCTTATATACATAACTACAACAATATTTTTCCTTCTCACCTGAGATGGTATATGCACAAGCCAGGATGTACCGAATCTGAGGAGACGTCATTCGATGAATTCGGCATGCATGAGGTGCAAGCCTTGCTCGTTGGTACCGCCTTGTACCCCGTGACCATCAGTTCAGATTCATCTTCCAGCGAATCCATCCTCGACACAGCATCATCAACAAAATGGACACGTCACAGTCATAACGGCCATCACAATTGTTGATGAATTTTTTAACTTCTAAATTATGAAATAATCAAAAATTTTAATTTGTGTTGTATTACTTAATGAACATTAGTAATCAATCAAGTACTATGAATTTAAGGTACCCAATGTGATCTTGATGATGGATTGCAAATGTTTTTCTCTGGTGTGGTTTTGAGTGATTTTTTTCTTTGAGGATTGCCTCAAAGTGATGTTCTACTTTTATCCTTATTATAACTATGTGGTTTGTCTGATAGACTTACTCATAAATGTTATATTTTTTACTATTTTTAAGAATGGATAATTGTTGGATGGCAGAGGATGACCAAACGAGTAGTAAATACCTTTTAGTAGTAAAAACCCTAAACCCTAAACCCTAATACCTATTATGTTGTTCAATTTTGTTTTAAGTGTCTTCATTTTTGTGTGACTTGATATACTCAGGATGAGAGAATAGTTAAGTGACAGCTTCCATAATAAGACAGCTACAAGGAATGATCAGAACAACATCATTGACTCTTGTACGGGGACTCATTTCCCTAGCATTACTCCACAAGGTTGTTGGAAAGCTTTGAACCTATCATCCAGTAATCGCTCCAAAAAAAATTTAGCTTCCCTTCCACCTAATGTTCAAAATGATAGACCAAGGAAATTCAATAACACTGTTGCTAGCTCTGCTGTTATAAGAACACCTTGTGATGTACAAGGTAATCATATCATCGCATTTATAGTGTTGCATTTAATGATATATAATTTCTATATATGTTGTATGCTTTATGAATGAATGCTCAGGTCAAAGACATCGACAACGGGTGCCTAATGGCAATGCTTCGGTATCCAATCATTCAAGAAGAGTAGACAGTAGAGCTGCCTATAGTCAAAATAGCCATGCATTTCATGATCACATGGAGCAAAATGGCCTATCTGATCACCATGATGAGTTGTTAAATGCTACAAAAACACCTTCTGATGGGCTAGGTAATCGGTTAATTCATTGCATATATAGTGCTGCCTTTAGTGATATATAATTTCCATTTATGTTGTATCCTTTATGAATGAATGCTCAGGTCAAAGACATCGACCACGGGTGCCTAATGGCAATGCTTCGGTGTCCAATCATTCTAGAAGAGTAGACAGTAGAGCTGCCAATAGCCAAAACAGCCATCCATTTCATGACCACATGGAGCAAAATGACCTCTCTGATCACCATAAAGAGTCGTTGAATGCTACAACAACACCTTCTGATGGGCTAGGTAATCAATTAATTCATATCATTGTATTCATAGTGTTTCATCTAAAGATATATAATTTCCATTTATGTTGTATCCTTTTTTAATGAATGCTCAGGTCAAAGACATCGACCCTCGGTGCCTAATGTCAATGTTCCAGTATCCAATCAATCAAGAAGAGTAGAGAGTAGAGTTGGCAATAGCCAAAATAGCAATGCATTTCAAGAAACCATGGAGCAAAATGACGTCTCTGATCACCATGATGAGTCGTTGAATGCTACGCCAACACCTACTGATGTGCTAGGTATTTGGTTTATTCATATCATTGCATTTATAGTGCTGCATCTAATGATATATAAATGAATACTTAGGTCAAAGACATCACACACATGGCCAAACACAATGTTTGCAAGTCTGGAAAAGAAAGCCCGATGATCAAATTCCCATTGAGATAAATCAATTTGGACAACCGGTGGGTAAAAACCAATGTCACTTATCAAGCTTTTTGCAAACCATTGCAAGATATCCCAATCTTTGTCCATTAAACTATGAGGACTGGAGACAATTTCTAGAAAATAAAAAAGAATCCATATGGAATTTTGTTAAGGTACAATATTAAAATTTATTTGTAAATGGTTAAATGAAGCTTCTAATTGATATCCTTATTGTCGGTAGAGTAAATTCATGATGGACATAGAATTAAAGGAGTGGACAATGAAGAGACTGGGAAAGAAATGGAAGGACCACAAGTGGGAGTTACAAAAACTATACTTCGTAGAAGACAGTCCATATGAACAACAACTTGAATAAGTTGTTCCCCGCGTGGAAACGTCTCAATGGAAATTTCTTGTGGATTACTGGAGGAGCAATAAAGGAAAGGTAATTTTTTGTATCTATTAATTGTTATTTAATTTACCTCACAAATAATTACTATGGACAATACTACAATTTTTTTTTCACAGAGGAAGTGTATAACTAACAAGACAAGCAAAAAATTTTAAAAGGTTAGCCACACAACATGAACCAAGTCATTTGCTTGTCTGAAACATGATGTAAGTTAGTCAATATTGTGATCCAATTAGATAATTTGGAGACATCCTTTTAAATGATGTTAGCAATAACCTTGTTTGAATGATACAGTTGGAGAAGGAAACAGGTGGGGAAGTTGATCCCATTGAGTTTTTTGAGAAAACTCATCATAAAAAAGATGGGAGCATAGTTGATATTGAATCTGCCAAAATTTTGGTACAAGGATTCCTATCCTATAATATTATGTTACATTTACTACATGGAAACATTTATATGTTTGGTATAAAATTCATCTCCTATGTTCTGTTGTGTGTAGGAAAAATTTTCTGAGGTAGGTGACGAGCTGTGAAGAAACCAACTTGATGTTACTTCAGCTAAAATTTATAGGAAGGTTATGGGAGAAGAGAGACCAGGATATATTTGTGGTTATGGACTTGGACCCTCACCTTCTGATATCTGGGGCAAGAATTGTAAATCCCGAGAAGCTGATGAAGTGCAAATGAAGCATTTCTAGGATCAGCTTGAACAACAATGGATGGAATTTGAAGCTAAAATTCAAGAACAAAATGCAAAAATAGAGCAGATACTAGCCTTGTCTAGAGTAGGAAATAGTCAATCAGCACAACATGTACACACTGGCCAGGTATTAATACATTTTATACGAGATGTGTGGTATCAATTATTTTCCATGTTGAATTTTGATGGCCTTATGAAAAAGGTAAAATAATTGTGCATATCAGAATGAAACATTCAACAATTTATAAGGGACAAGTATGTTTGTATTTGTGTAAATTGCACATCATTCTATGTATATATAATTTTTTTATTTAAATTGTATTTTGTTTATAGGAAGTGTATGTGATGAGTATCACAGATGCAGATGATAAAGTTGCAATCGGTTGAGTATCTGAGGTTGACCCCTTGCAAATGGTGGGAGGTGCAATTTTAGGCTCATCATGTGTTGGTGTTTATGTAGAGGTTGTGGTGATGGCCAATGAACCTCTAGTCAGACCTTCTGAGCAATATCAATATATGGATGAAGTTATTGGTAATGGCATAGCATGGCCAAAAACACATTTACTGCCAAAGTGAGCATATAGTATTGCTTATAATATGACATGATTGAAAACAAAACTAGTATCTAAAGTCGTTTCCATTTGTTACAGGTCATGAAGTGTAAAGATAGATAATTGCATTCTTGGATACTGTGTAGAGAGATGAAAGCTATAGTTGTGTTTCTTTGGTCCACTTTTTTATTAGTACATAACGATCCAGATATTGTTGTTTCATGTCCATTGTCGTAGACAATGTTGCCAAATGACAATCCTATTTTGCTTTTAGCTATGAGCAGTGTCTTACCTTCTTGTGTGTGACATTTACACAACATATTTTGTTTTGACTTGCTGAATGTGAATGTGTTTTTTTTCTTCCTAAGTCAATAGTTCTCTGTAAAATGGTTTTTAGCTATGAGCAGTGTTTTTGGAATCTTGTGTGTGAGATTTACACAACATATTTTGCTGTGGTGATTCGCCTCAAGATGGTTTGTTGTTGAGCTTCTATGATTGCTCAATATTTAGGCTATTAAAATGTCTGAAATGTAACTGAGATATTTTAGTCGCATGCTTCTGTGCGTCCTAATTTCCCTGCAGAGGTACAACAAGTCATTTTCAACATTTCCATGGTACAACAAGTCATTTTCAAAATTTCCATACTCTGCTTTAATTAAGAAGTCAAGGAAGAAGCCTCAAGAAATAATGGGTGTTGTTAGTAATATCGGTTCCTCCATGTTCCCTTAATTGTTAAAACAACATCTACAATAATACCCTTTCTGTAACATGTGGTTGTGATGCAGGCACTAAAAGCCAATAACTATGGTAAGGATCCTCTACTAAGATCATGTACAGAGAATGACCTTAAATATCCAAGTACAGAGCTGTTGTTAGGACTCAAAAAGGCATGTTTTTGGAGATCAAAGACCACTCTCGAGAGATAAGGTTGTCATCTCATCTCTTGTGAAAGGCTTCAGCTCAGCTCTTGTGATTAGCCTTTAATCTCCAAGAATAGAGCTGCTGTTAGGACTCAATGATGGGATTCCTCACCCTGGAACTGGTCATACATGCAATCCAACAAAATGGTGCATGCTTACATGTTCTTGATGTATTGTAGCCTAGCCAACATTGGTTTCCATTTTTGCTTTGGGTTGTTTTAAGGATTCCTAGATAAGGTATATTTCACTACTTCACTTTGCTTTTTTTCAGTTGAAGGGGATAGTGAATCTGTTCTGGAAACTCTTCTTTCTTATCAGGGGATAGTGAATCTATTCCTGGTGGCCATGTTAGTATACATTTGAAGACATGAATCCTCCTGCTGATCTACATAGTCAACTTTCATATTTTGTTGTTAGTTGTTTATTACATTTGGTGGTTGCCATGACTGGTGATGGTGTCGATGATGCATCTTCTCTGAAAATGGAAGACATTGGTATTGCCATGGGAATTGCTGGAACTGAGGTAAGTATATTCACTATATGTCAATTTGTATATCTATCTTCTTGTGTTTTAGTAATTATTATCGATAACCTTACTAATTTGTATACCTTACTATCGATAACCTTACTATTTTGGTAATTATATGTCAATTTGTATACCTTACTAAAAATCTTTCAACTTATTATGTATAGACTATAGTTTTATGAGAACCCTGGACGACATTGAGTTTGATAACCATCTTTTGCTTTTTACATAATTGTCAAGATTGCCAGCTTTGCACCCTTTCTATCATGTGCTTAGTTGTGTGCTTAGCTGAATGTCTATAGCTTTGCTGCATGGCAAACTCTATTCAGGTGACATAATGTGAATGGTACAGTTGAAATTATCACCATTTTTTAACTTATTAGGAAAGGTGAGAAGGTGGGTTCTTCTGAGGCTGCCCTTCTTGCCAAGCTTGACATCAGGCCCTTCTCATATGGATTGGTTGTGTTGTCAGTTTATGATAGTGGATCTCTATTTAGCCCTGAGGTCCTTCGATGTATTGCAGCCTAGCCAAAGTGGTATCTAAAAGTAGTATCTAAAGTAGTATGTTCTGCTTAAATTCTGATGTCCAACTTACTAACAATGATGATCACCTTTTGCCTTGCCTTAATGTAGGTGTATGCAATCAGAGTTTCATTTTTATGCAATCCTCTTTGCTAACATTGCTGCTAGTTCTGCTGTTACTGATATGTTGACAATGACTTTGTGTACCTCTATAGTTTTGCATCCTAATTTCTCTACAGAGGTACATGAAGTCATTGTCAACATGTCAGAACTATGCTCTGATGGAGAAGTCTACGAAGAAGCCTCAAGGAAGAATGGTTTCTCCAAGATATTAAAGGTCATTATTGAGAGATAAGGTTGTAAATGTCTTTTTGCTTCCTACTCTGGAAAGTCTTCTTGCATGTTTTGCAGTTACTTGTTTTTTACATGTGGTGGTTGCCATGACTGGTAATGGTGTCAATGATGCACCTGCTCTGAAAATGGCAGACATTAGTATTGCCATGGGAATTTCTGGAACTGAGGTGATTATATTCGCTATGGGAATTTGTATATCTATCTTCTTGTCTTTTAATAATTATTATTGATAATGATGTTTCTTCTCTTTTTATGTGTCAGTCCAGGTTGCCAAGGAGGCTTCAGACATGGTTCTTGTTGATGATAACTTCAGTACAATATTTATTACAGTTGATGAAGGGAGATCTATCTATAACAACATGAAGGCCTTCACCAGGTTCTGCTCTTTTTAATCATTTTATGTTTTCTTACCTTACTAAAATTCTTTCAACTTATTATGTATGGACTATAGTTTTATGAGAACACTGGATGAGATTGAGTTTAATTATAATCTTTTGCTTTTACATAATTGTTAAGATTGTCAGCTTTGCCCCCTTTCTATAATCTGCTTAGTTGTGTGCTTAGCTAAATGTCTAAAGCTTTGTTGTGTGGCAAACTCTATTCAGCTGACATAATGTCAATGGTACATTTGAAATTATCACCCTTGTCGAACTTATTAGGTGAGAAGGTGGGTTCTTGTGAAGCTGCCCTTCTTGCAAAGCTCGACATTAGGCCCTTCTCATATGGATTGGTTGTGATGTCAGTTTATGACAGTGGATCTGTATTCAGCCCTGAGGTCCTTGACCTTACTGAAGATGACCTTATTTAGAAATTTGGCAATGGTGCTATCTTCCCTAATACTATCGTATTGCATGATAGTGTTGTAAGTTTTTTTGTCTTACATTTGCATGCAAGTGCTCAACTTTTTGCTCACTTCATGGCAGGATCCTAGCAAGTTTACAGTTGTTGCTTCCCCTGCTGCTGCTTCAGGCTATGCAGTTACACCTGCGGCTTCTACTGCCAAGGTGGAAGAGAAGAAGGAGGAACCTACTGAGGAATCTGATGACTATATGGCCGAATTGTCATATGCTATCACTGCAATTGAGAAGAAGCTAGGATGAACCTTCATTGCAGTATAGCTGGTCTAATATTCCTACAGAAGCTCACAACTACTTGGAATGCTAGAATGGAGTTGTATGTTTTTGTAAGAAAATGAGTTTGTATTCCGTTGGGGGGTCTCCAAGTGCAAATTGAGTTGATATCCAGTTAGTGATCATGTCTAGAATATGTACCATATATAGTCATATGTGATGGTGTTGTATTGAATATAAGGGGCAAGGTAAAATTTCCTCCCCATGTAATGGTCATTTGATTATAAATAAAAAAGTTCAATACTTCTGGAAAAATGTGTTCGACTTCAATTGGCATTCAATTAGAAAACTTGATCATGGACTACAAATTGACTGACTAAAATCCATAAAAAATTAGTAATGCAGAACTAGTATGTCATTACTGGCTTTTTTCATAAGCCACTACATTCAATCAAAACTGTTTTATACAACAACATTATACAAAACAGTGGCATTTTTATAAAAGCCAAATGATGGATAGTGGCTTTTCTATAAATGCCAAATGATGGTTTAGTGGTCTTTATGTTGCATTTATTCGAAGCCACTAAAGACAAACGTTTAGTGGCTTTTACAACTTAAGCCACTATCTTCCTAGTGGCATTGGCGCTAGAGGTATTTTTTTAAATGTCAACAAATGCCGCTAAACCTGTTTACTGGCTTTTTTTAGTGGCATTTCTGAAAGGCCACTAATGGGTATTTTTGTTGTAGTGAATGCTTCCTCACTTCCATATATGAAGAATAGATCCTTAGTTCTTCTCAAGTAGCAATCCAGTGACCATCACCTAGATTTGATTAATACATGCTCATCATGCTCAAAGTATATGAGACTTCTTGGCATGTACATACATTGTATACATGATAGATTTCATGGCAGGTGCATATGGAATCTTATTCATGGTGCCTGATCTTACAAAAATCTAGGATATTGTGATTAACATAGATTTATTCTTTGACACATGGGTAAGTTACCTCTCTTAGAATCCTATATGTTGAAGCTCTTCTGCACCTTATAATTGTATGCACTATGGCATTGGCTAAGAAGATATTCAGATCTATCACTATACATTTTGATTTCCTAGAAAACATGATGGTTCATGTAAGTCCTTCATGAAGAAGGTATTGTCTAACCAAGTCTTAATCAATTCTAGTGTACGTATCTCATTTCCCATAAAAAATAGATATCAATAATGATATAAGAAATGCAATCATACTACCACTAACGTTCTTGTTTGCACAAGGTTAATTTTCATTTTTGATAAGCCAGACTATATGATTGTCTCATCAAAATGAAGATTTCAGCTTCTAGATACTTGCTTCAACCCATAGATAGACCTTTGTAGGTTAAAATTTTATTATCTTCATTTTGAATAATAAATACTTTAGTTTGTGTGATGTACACATCCTCTAGAAGATTCCCATTAAGGAGAGTTATTTTAACATTTATTTGTCAAATCTCGTAACCACGATAAGATGTAATGACAAACATGATTATGATAAAGTTAATCATAATAGTTAGTGAAAATGTTTCATCATAGTCAACACCTTGAACTTTTCTATAACCTTTCGTGGACCATCATCTTGTATAGGTTTTTAAATTATCATCCATGTCAATCTTTTTCTAAGGACCCATTTGTATCCTATGGGTTTTATCCCTTTAGGTGCAAAGTGCATACTTTGTTGGCAAACATGGGGTCCATCTCAGACTTCATGGACTCAAGCCATTTACTAGATTTAGGCCCCTCTATGGCCTTATTGTAGGTTGTCTCATTATCTATGTTTATGGAATTGTCAGGTTGAGTCATGAGAAATTTAAATCTCTTTGGATCCATGGTGTCCTACTAGACCTTTAAGATTCTTGTGTTGCATGAGGAATATAAAAGTCCACAATAGCTTGTGCTTTTCTTCATGCTTCATCTACTTGCATAATATCTTTTTTTTTTCCTTGAACTTCTTTGAGATCTATTTACCACCCACATGTTACTTTAGAAATAAATATTGTTAACAGAATACACTTGTTCTAGATAAAACAACCTTGTTGTCGTATGGAATATTTAAGTGTTAATCCTTAGTTTCTTTGGAATCTGATGTTCTCATGTTGCTTCTGAAGCTCAAAATTTATATAACATAGCATGAGGCACTTGACATCAATATTGTCATATGTATGCTTACAATAATCTCACTTTTATTCTTATGAGCATTTGGAGTTGAATCATCTAGTTTTGGTGTTTATAGGACATAGAATATATGCTCATGAGTGAGAACAATTATAAATGTCCTATACCAGTTATAAAAGTTATTACTATATAATTTTTTCTTTCCAAGGATTGATCTAAAAAAAAATTGTGTTTAACATTACATCTACAAAGAAAATGTTTGCACGAGCCAACAATTAGTTTTAATTTTTTATTTAATGATATTTATTTGAACTTCAATTAATAATGACCCCGCTATTTTTATGAAATTTAATATCTGACATTATTAGTTTATGAAAGATTATAAAAAGCCATTCTGTAGTGAGTCAAGATCTATAATAAACGAAGTTATGAGTCAACTTTGACTTACCGCTCACAACTCAACTATCTAAGTAGGGAATAATTCCCAATTATTAGATGTGACAGTTGAAAGTTTTACTCACCTTCTTCTTTCCTAGAATCAATCCAAATGTAAAATTTCTATAATCCCAACCACCATGGCAAAACTTTACTGTGATCTCCCCTTCACGTAAGATTCTTTCATAAAATTACCGGGACGAGTAATACATGCCGTTCTCCCACTTGGGATTGTTCTGATTGAGGCGGATCTCGGGAGAGATGCATCACTTGCGTGAATGGGTGCAGAACCGTGCTATGACGAGGATGGGCCAAGCCGGCAGAACATGCATGTAACTCCGACACTGCGTTAGCGGGTAGGGTGGTCCAAGCAAAGCTCTGCGTAGATTTAACGGCCCGGGGGCCGAGACCGAACAGGTACGGAACGTCACGCATGCGAATGGGCGGGGATTGGGGTACCAGTTCCGTTGCAGGCCTTAATAAAACTCGGGCGTACCGCTGGAGGGACTGCCCACCACATGATAGACAGACAGACTGACTGACTGGGCTGGTCGACGTGCAACGATGGTCCTCGCTGGCCTTGGGCCTGCCAGTGGAAACCCGATCCTGCAAGTACAGTTGTGCGTAACGGGTAACTCCATGTCTAATAGCAATACCGGCTACTGCTCCGGATTCGTCATCTGGTTTTACCGCGCACACGCGCAACACACCAGGTCGAGTTGTGTGTCAATCGGACTGCGATTCAATCATCTATAATGGGCCTTTCTTTTGTGTAGGGCCACATTTAGCTACTGACCGGAACCATACGTCCATAGGCCTGCTATTACAGTATGAGACAGTCATCTCATGGCCCATTTATATTCAGTAGGTTGCCACAATGGTCGCGGCATATTTCTTCCTTGATATGAGTGTGGGATGTGCGTAAGTATGGTTTGATGTTTAATAGTTTGCCCATGGAACCATGAATCTTCCCATGGTTAATGGATTTGTAAATGTGTTCTGGGATGTGCATAAGTGTGGTTTGATGTGCATAAGTATGAGTGTGGGATGTGCATAAGTATGGAGTATTTTCTTATATGGTCAATGGATTTGTAAATGTGTTCTGGGAGAGTGATACAATTGTGGTAGAGATGTGAGTGAGCTATTTAGGAGAGTGACTCTACCAGCTAGATTGAGGAAGTTGGTCTTCCATGAGAAAAGATGATCATTGAGACTGGTGATGATTTCTTTTAGATGGGTTTTAGTAAGGGGTGAGGTGAAACATGGAGTCCAAGGTAGGTGAATGAAAAGTCTTCTATCTTGCAATTGAGAAGAGAGTAATATCATTTTATATCCTCAAGATTGGCATGTGTTCTGATGATCACATATTTGAGAAGTTATTTCTTAAGCCATGAAATATGTGGGAAGAGTCCCAAGATACGTATGGCGTTGATATCGTTTGTATCGTCCAGGTCAATGAAGATTATGTTGTCATCAACATACTGAATAAAGTTGTCTTGCAATCATAAGGGGATGAGATGAGCCCATGGTGAATTCCTATTTTGGTCATTCTTATGAAGATATATCTGACAAGGATGAAGAGATATGGAGAGAGTGGGGCTCCTTGTGTAAGACCATTGGAACTTTAAAAGTATCTAAAGGGTGATCCGTTAATGATAATGGAGAAGTGGCTAGTACCAATGCATGGTTTAATCCATTGTATCCATCTTTTAGGAAAAACCATATCCTTCCATACATTCATTGAGATAGTTTCAGTTGATGTTGTCAAAAGCTTTTTTAAAGTCAAGTTTGATATCAAGAAGCATATTTTTCATAATGTGTTAGGTGTTGATGGTCATATTAACTATGATGTATGCACCTAGAATGTTTGTATGAAGGCACATTACTGTTGACTGGTAACATCATTTAAGTGTGTTTTCATCCTAGAGAGAAATGTTGTAGCAATGATTTTGTAGGATGATTTTTTGTGAGACTGATAACTCGGAAATGATGTACATTATCCGGAGTGTCATTTTTTAGTGAGTGCAATGTGGGTTTGGTTGAGGACGTCTACTTTGGAACTAATGTCATCATGGATATGTTTGTACTAAAAAATTTCGATAAAGTCTAGTCTAATGTTCTCTTATGTGTCTTGGTAGAATTCAGAACTAATGCCATTGAGCTAGGTGATTTGTCAGCACCCAGCTGGCAAATAGCTTTTTTAATCTCAATTTTCATCAAGATGTCTATGAGGTTGTCTGATTGATCGATATGAGTTGGATAGAGTATGTCCCATTGGATGTGGTGGTAGGGGGAGATGTTATGATTGTTATTGAAGATATTCTAAAAATATTATATGATATGTGATGTAAGGATGTTTATGGCTATAGTGTGTTAACATGGATGTTTAGATTGTATATGAAGTTGTTTCTAATGTTGTCGTTATAATATATGTGGAAGAATTTGATATTCCTATCTCCCTCCATCCATTTGATATTTGATCTTTGTTTCCACATGATTTCATTTTGATGCATAAGTTGTTTCATTTTTATTTTGACTAAGAAATATGTGTTGTGTCAACAAACGGGTCACTATAAAGTTGGAAGAGCGGTGATACTTTGTCTATGATAGATCGATGGATGTTACTGAAATATTTCAACTTCCATATTTTGAGGTTATTTCTAATGTTTTGGATTTTTTAGGGAATTCAACCACAATTCAAGAGGATTTTTTTGGTATATTCCAGTTGTGTTGGATGAGGGTTTTAAGTTTGGGGTTCTTGATCCAAAAGCATTCAAAATAGAATGGTTTATATCCCCATGGAACATAGATGGTATTGATGATGATAGGGAAGTGATTAGAAAATAGGTCTAGAGGCAGCATATGAAAAAGCAATTGCGTTGGTGTCCTCCCATAGTTGAGAACATAAAAAGCGGTCAAGTGTGGCCCACAAATGTCCATGATTCCATGCCTAATAGGAATTTGTGGAAGACATATCAAGTATAAGAAATTCCATGATGAGACTGTTGAAAAGTCTATCAAACCTAGAATAGCAATGTGCTTAGCTTTATTGTGTATTATGATGTTCTTAATGGTGTCTGATAAGGTTGAAGTCTAATATGCGTCGTTCGGCACACCAATTCACTAAGGGTCTTAATCCTAGAGTTTAATCTCTTGTTAATGGAAAACAACCAGTTAAGGTTAATTTATTAGTATAGAGAGGGTCAATCCCAGAGGACAACGTGATTAATATTGTAATCAAGAACCAGATCACTTTGAACAATTATTGAAACAGGAAAGTAAAGGTCCATTTCTTGATGGTTGATTATGCTAGAACAAGTAATGAAAGGATTACACTAATAACAAGTAAATATGTGTTACACTAAAACAAATAGAGAAAACAGTTATGCTAAGAACAATTCAAAAGAGAATTATACTAAGGACAATAAAGGAAAGATTATCTATGAGAAGAATTGAATTGCAAGTAAAGGAAAGAGTGATGGGAAATAACCAATTCGGGAAATGAGCTTGAGTCAGTGATAAACCATATTGAGGTTATGGGTTTTACCATCATAGGCTGTGTGAAACTAGATCTATAAAATCTATCAGGTAAAACAAGTCAAATGGAGGTATATAAAAATATCCTCAAATGCAATTACAAAACTCAAGATCCCTATAAACCTATTGATCTTGGTGTTTACATATCCTTTCCCAAACATCCCAACAAAATATACTTTTGAGATCTCATCTAGATCCTTGTGCATTGGTTTGCTTGTTTCAAGCCTAGGTTTGAGATCTCATCACCCAAGACTAACATACGACAAAAATAATAGATCAAGTCATTTAAGTTGACAAAAATCCAAACAAAAACCATTTGAAAAGTATTATCATATAAAATTTAGATCTAGTTAACTATGGCATGTGGATAATCCCCATGCCCCAATATAGGAAACTACTCACGATCCATAAAAGTTGAAGAAGGAACAACAAAAAGAAGAGAGGAATCCATATGCTAGAAAGAAGAAGAAGGATCTTGTCTAGTGACTATGAAATGGCTACCCCACTTAATTTCTTGCTCCCAACAAGAAGATCAAGTAAAAGATTGAAACTTTAATTTTATTGAAGAACAAGAGAGTACAAGTGAAAGAAAAAAGTAACAAAATGCTGAAATATAAATTGAAAGTACAAAAAATTTGATCCCTTTCATTATGCAGTACCCCACTCCTTTTATAGGGGAAGGAGAGGTGGAACCCCTAAAGAGGGGGAGAGAAAAGGAATGGGTGACAATTTCTTAAGAATACAATTCATACACCGTTAACCAATTGATTCACATCCTGAACTGATCAGTTTAGGTCTAAAGGGGTGCAGGCCTAGGCAAAAATCCTAAGGAATGGTGGCGGTATGATGCAGGGGTTTTGAGTCATTTTTATAGACTGGTTTTGCATACGTTTTATGTGTATTTTGATCATATTTGTGATTAATATCGCATGATTCACTACCGTTAGTCTATAATCTCATTTTGCATCAAATTTACCTTGTTTCATTTTATTTTGTATAAAAGATCATATTTGTGGGATTTGATTGGTGTTCTTCTCTTCATTTCAGGCAATTCGAATATCTGAATACGTCGATACCATCGACGGATGGTCGATACCATCGACTTGGTCATAGTTCATTGCCGGAGAAGAGCAACCAGAAGTCGATACCATCGATGGGATTGTTGATGGTATCGAGAGAGCGTCAGTGAGCTAGATTTCCAGATGTCGATACTATCGACCTCACCTCAGCAAAATCAGCTTCAGTGTTAGATTCCAGAGAAAAGCGACGCCTAAGGCGTCGATACCATCGACACACAATCGATGGTATCGAGGCAACATCAAAGAGAACCCCAAGAATCACGCAAGCGCCAGTGCCTCATGCAAGTCGATACCATCGACCCGTGTCAATGGTATCGACACCATCAGATTAGGTTTTTCTAAAGATAGTGTCTAATCGTAGTGTGGTGATCTTTTGGCGACCTAAAGTGGTGCATATACCTAATTAAGGCGGCCCGAAGCAATTGATCACATCATTAGCCATCAGAGAAGTCTCAAGAAGGAGAGGAGAGAAGAATGGAGTCAAGAGCTATGCCTCGATCGTTCTGAGAGCCGCAGAAGACATTTTCCACCGCCAGAAGGCTGTAGAACATTCACCCCGTGCCAAGGAACGCCCGGATCTCCTCCGTTCAGGGGTTTACATCACATTTATTCATGTTTCCCTATGTTTTCCCTTTCTCTCATCATGTTTCTCATTGAGATGAACATGCAGGGCTAATCTCTTTTATCTTTAGGACTGGAAGTAGCCTGGGTAATCGTTGTATGATACTTTTTACATAGTTTATCATAATTTGTCTCTTAAATTTGTGGCATGATGTCATTTTCTCAATTATATCATTATGATTGATCACCCTAATGATAATCTAATACCTTTAATTACTTTGAAAGAAGAATTAACGGTTGAAAAGAGACGGATATCACATTAACTAATAAATCCTTTGAACAAGGCGATGTACAGTTAATGGTGGAAACCCAGAGTGTGATCTTCATGCACCTAATTTAGGGTATAGGTTACTACTACCGTGGAACCGACCTAGATTTAGGTAGTGAATTGTATCGCGACAGCGAACAATTCTGACTGTAGGCCACTACCCGGAATAGGAGATGAGTTAGGATAATTGTGTAGGAATGGGTACAATGAGAACCTGCGGTGAAATCACAATCCTAAAGATTCCATCTTTAATTGATTAAACCAACCATTTAATCGATTGTTTTTCTTTCTTTTATTTTTCTTTTCTTTTTCCATCAACAGTCAAACCATTTTAAGCAGTCTAGCTGATCGCAAACAGTTAGTAGTAGTCTACTGAAAATCCGTTTCCTAAGTTTGACTCGGGCCTCACAAAGGCCTATATTACTTTGGCGCGTGCACTTGCGTTTTACGCACGGTAAATTCATGTCAAATTTTTGGCGCCGTTGTCGGGGAACGGAAATTTTCAGCACTACGAGGGCTGCAAGCAGCCACTCTAGGCCACATTTTTTTTAATTTTGAATTCTAGAAACCAATCGTCTATCTTTTATAATTTGTAATCGTCTAGCACTGTACCTAATTAAATTTATTACTGTGCAGGTACTAGTGCATGGTGAGTACGTGTAGCACAGACTATGCACAGTCATCACCGAAGGTCCCATTTTTGGCATCAGACTACGAGGAGAATGGCACCCAAAATCAACTCGAGAATGAGAATTCAAATTCTGAACCCGAAGCAATGGTTGAGGAACAAACAATTTGGGAGCAAATCAAGGTGTCGTCCTCTTCTGCATCTAAGGGGCCAATTAAGAAGCTGGCCATCAACATTCCTAACTACAAAATTGACCCATGCCTAATCAATTTTTTCAAGTCTAATGTGTTTCACAGGATCAAAAATGAAGATCCGGTGACCCACATTAGCACGTTCGTGGAAAACTGTGATATGATAAAGATTGACAAGTTCTCGCAAGAGACACTCTACCTGAAACTTTTTCCCAGTTCTTTAGAGAGCAATGATTGGGAATGGCTGCACAATCTGGATGATGAGTATGTTGAATCTTGGGATCACATGGTTGAGGTGTTCTTTGAGAGGTTCTTTTTACCTAAAAAGATGAACGATCTAGTGAGGAAGATACACAACTTTAGCCAGCGAGCCGGTGAAACTTATTCTAAAACTTGGGAGCGCTTCCAGATAATGCTGAGGAAGTGTCCACATCATGACTTAGACAAGGAGAAGCAAACTAAAATTTTCTACTTCTCCCTAAATGAACATGATAGGAGCAATTTGGACTCAGCAGGTTCTGGTTTCTTTTTGAACAACACAGGCACAAGGTGCTGGGAGATTCTAAGGAACATGTCCAAAAATCAGTCTTGGGGTGAAAGAGATGCACCCGAGAAGGTCGGCGTGACACATGAAGCAAAGGCCATCAAAGCGCTTAATGAGAAGATGGACCTTATAGCCAAGAAGCTCCTAGAGAAAGAGGAAAATGGGTCTGATGATGAAGCACATGCAAAGTATATGCATCAACAGGGATATAGAAATAACAATTACGATTGGAGGAAGGAACAAAATTCTCAGAAGCCGCAGCCTAGCCTAGAGGAAAAGAATAATGAATTGCTTAGTCAGGTGGTGAAGCAAAATCAAGAATTGATGGGCTCACTCGCAAAGACAGTACAGTCACACGGTGAGTACTTGAACCAGTTTGGGGAGTAGATATAGAGTCATGGTACACAACTGAGGATGCTAGAGATGCCCATAACCCAAATTACAACTGAGGTGGCTGCCATGAAGCAAATCATTCAACAAAAACCAGCTAGGAATGCAGAGGCTGCTCAAGTACATCATCAAGTGAAGTATATATATGTGATTAAGGAGACAGAGCCCCGATGGGGGAGTTCCATGAAAAGGGCAAAATGCATTTTGAAACAGAGGCTAAACCCAGTGTGCCATACCCCCGTAGCTTATATGGACTACTAGGAGGATGTCACCCGTTCAGCAAATCCCACCAAGAACCCATCATAGTTGTGCCAACACCTAGGAAAGAGGAGCAGGTGAAGGCCATACTTCACAGTGGAGCTACTACCACCGAGAAGAATGAGCAGCCACGAGCCACACCAACCGTGAATGACGTGCCAAAGCCGGGTAACATTGAAGCAAGCTTAGGGGATGAGACCCCAAATAGCCCGAATGTGCCACCGCACAAGTGCATAAAGGAGCCCAGTGTGGCATTCTCAGATAGTCTAAAGTCGAGGAAAGAGAAAATGCACTTCAAGAAATTTCTTGAGATCTTCTGGAAGATCCACATTAACATTCCATTAGTGGAGGGTATAGAGAAAATTCCTTCATATGGAAGATTCATGAAAGACATCATCAACAATAAATGGCAGATCAAAGATACAAATGTTGTGTGTGTTGATTTAATAGTGAGTTCTATAATCCAAGGAAGGCTACCAAAGAAGAGGAAAGATCCAAGATGTTTCTACATCCCATGTTCCATAGGTGGCCAAAATTTTCCACAAGCACAGTGTGACTCAAGGGCAAGCATTAATCTTATGCCACTTGCCACTTTTTAAAAGTTGGGATTGAAGAAGCCAACACAAACTTCCATGACAATCGAGTTGGCGTATGGATCCATTATAAAGCCACAAGGTATATGCGAGGATGTGCTAGTCAAGATCGACAAATTCATCTTCCCCGTTGACTTTGTGGTCATGGACATGGATGAGCTGGAAGGAGGTGAGATGCTATTGGGAATGTCGTTCCAAGCTACGACTGATGTAATCACTGCCATTGGGTGAGGTTACTTGACACTTGGGATTGGTGATGATAGAGTTGAATTCAAATTGCCAAATGAATCATTAGAGACATCCCTTGACAACCTAGGTTAAAGGTATATTTATGTCAAGCCTAGGACATTAAACAAGGGCACTTGTTAGGAGGCAACCCAACTTTAGGTTTATTTTATGTTTGGTTGTGATCTTTTATGTTGATGTACTTAGTTTTTGCTTAGGTTTTGATAATTTTTGTAAAAATGGTACCCTAACTCATGTTTTGAAGTGTGCAGCATTTTAAGGTCGATACTATCGACACCCCTGTCGATAGTATCGAGTTTGGATCAGTAAATGTTGAGAAAGAGTCGATACCATCGACCTTAGTGTCGATAGTATCGAGATCCCTGAAGATTTTCAGAAAAATTGGTGACAGAGATATTGATACCATCGACACCCATGTCGATAGTATCAAAACTTTTGATTTCCCAGGCTTTTAGATACATCGGTACACCAAAATTTCTAAGCATGAGTCGATACCATGGACCTTGGTGTCGATGGTATCAACACCTGCAGGACAACTACATAAAATAGGTCGTAAAAGGTGTCGAAAAGAGATTTTTTTTCAAACCATTTTTTTTGGCAGAGCAAAGAAGGATGAAGCAAGTCACGTCTTAGAACCACTAAGACACAAAAATGGGCCACCAAAAAGAGGGAGATAGCAAGAATCACTTGATCCACTTGAGCATCCAACCATCCTTCTTCACCACACTTCAAAGCGAATGGTACCGCTGTTCCGCCTCTTAAGTGGGAATGTTGACTATGAGGCCATATTCATATTCAAGCTTAGGGGTGTATTGGAACAACCCTCTATCTTAGTTTTTATTTACTTATTTATGTTTCTTTTACTTTTGAAATATTAGTTGGAATTATTTCTAGTTTTACCGATTTTGTAAGATCCACATGCTATCTAGTGTATCCGTGGATGTCTAATGTTAATGTGTCATCTCAATGTTTTTCACATGGGAGTTATGGGTGCCATTATCTGAAATCGGAGCATAATTGAAAATTTTCAAGAATTTGCAAGTTGAATTTGTTTGAACTTGAGCACTTAACCTATTAAAATAATTGGGTTTGTTAACTTTAAAACATAAGATCATAATTGTACATCCTTATGATTCAAGAAAGGTGGATGGACATGGATGTTGAGCCTAAACTGACCAAACGGTAATGGGACTTTAATCAAAAGTGAGAGAGAGAAACCCTTTGATTTATTCTTACACATGTCAGTAATGAGGGAAATATAATCTATTCCAATGGTTTTGTACATTAGTCTTGTAATCTATCCATTTCATTTCATTCAATATCCACCATAAGAACTGGAAGCACTTATAGTTTTTCATCTCTTGATTGCATGACATGTAGATAGGATTTCATTGTAGCTAGATTTTGCATCTCTGTAGTCACACATTCTCAAGTGCATGTTGTTATAGTTGCATTTTGCACATTTTTGAGCATATAGGACATTATGTGCCTTATTTCTTCTGAAAAATAAGAAAAGTAGGAAATGTGTTCTATACCCTCTAAAAAGTAAGTTGAAACGCTTCAATGATAGTAGTTATGCGAAAGTAAGCTGAAAAAAAAAGAATGAAGAAAATAATATTGTCAATGTTCTTCTAGTCAATTGAAAAATGAGGGCTTAAAAAAAGAGAAGAAATGTAAGTGAAAAGAAAAAAGGAGAGGGAGAAAGGAACTTGTTTCACCTGTATGTATACATAAAGAAAAGAGGAATAAGCACATAATGTAGTTTTAGTAGTCATTCCATCTCATCTTGAGATGGAATGATAGTACATGCATCATTCTACCTAAAATTTAGGCATTAGGTCATTTTCATATGCATATGAATCATTTAGGTCATTTTGTTGATTTTGCATGATAAAACTATATGGTGCTTCTCTTTCTTCCACAACCGCCCATTTGATCCACTCGTTGCTCAAAATGGTAGGCCACCCATGATTATCTCCTCATTATTGTATACCAGGAGATCTGCTTCCATATAGATGGTAGTTAAGACTTGAGAAACGTAGATAGGAGATCACAAGATGCACTAAGTTTGAACCGGAGGAATTCATTATATCAGCTGCTTTATTTGACAGTGTTTGATGATCTTGGGGTTGACATTTCTTATGGACGATCATTGTCACCTCTAGGGTAGTTATCGTTCTGTGGTCAGTGAGGTCTGGCATGTGCATGATAGGTGGGAGTCATATTGAGCTATCTTTAATGTTAATATGTTCTTTAATTGACTCTCGCAATTCTATTCTACAATTTTGTGCTCGAGGACGAGAAATCTTCAAGCTTAGGGGAGTTTGATGCAGGGGTTTTGAGTCATTTTTATAGACTACTTTTGCATACGTTTTTTATTAATATCGCATGATTCACTACCTTTAGTCTATAATCTCATTTTGCATCAAATTTACCTTATTTCATTTTATTCTGTATAAAAGATCATATTTGTGGGATTTGGTTGGTGTTCTTCTCTTCATTTCAGGCAATTCAGATATCAGAATGCATCGATACCATTGATGGATGGTCGATACCATCGACTTGGTTACAGTGCATTGCCAGAGAAGAGAAACCAAAAGTTGATACCATCGATGGGACTGTCGATGGTATCGAGAGAGCGTCAGCGAGCCAGATTTCCAGATGTCGATACTATCGACCCAAAGTCAATAATATCGACCTCGCCTCAGCAAAATTAGCTTCAGCATCAGATTCCAGAGAAAAGTGACACGTAAGCCATCGATACCATCGACACACAGTCGATGGTATCGAGGAAACATTAGAGAGAACCCCAAGAATCACGCAAGTGCCGGTGCCTCATGCAGGTCGATACCATCAACCCGTGTCGATGGTATCGACGCCGTCAGATTAGGTTTTGCTGAAGATAGTGTCTAATCATACGGTTGTGATCTTTTGGTGACCTAAAGTGGTACACATACCTAATTAAGGTGGCCCTAAGAAATTGATCACGTCATTAGCCACCAAAGAAGTCTCAAGAAGGAGAGGAGAGAAGAACGGAGCTGAGAGATATGCCCCGATCATTCCGAGAGCCACAGAAGATGTTTTCGACCACCGGAAGGTTGTAGAACGTTCACCTCGTGCCAAGAAATGCCTGGATCTCCTCTGTTCAGGGGTTTACATCACATTTATTCATGTTTCCCTATGTTTTCCCTTTCTCTCATCAAGTTTCTCGTTGAGATGAACATGCAGGGCTAATCCCTTTTATCTTTAGGACTGGGAGTAACCCGGGTAATCGTTGTATGATACTTTTTACATAGTTTATCATAATTTGTGTCTTAAATCCGTGGCATGATGTCGTTTTCTCAATTATATCATTATGATTGATCACCCTAATGATAATCTAATACCTTTAATCACTTTGAAAGAAGAATTAACGGTTGAAAAGAGACAGATATCACATTAACTAATAAATCCTTTGAACAAGGCGATGCACAATTAATGGTGGAAACCTAGAGTGTGATCTTCATGCACCTAATTTAGGGGATAGGTTACTACTACCGTGGAACCAACCTAGATTTAGGTAGTGAATTGTATCGCGACAGCGAACAATTCTGACTGTAGGCCACTACCCAGAATAGGAGACGAGTTAGGATAATTTTGTAGGAATGGGTACAACGAGAACCTACGGTGAAACCACAATCCTAAAGATTCCATCTTTAATTGATTAAACCAACCATTTAATCGATTATTTTGCTTTATTTTCTTTTTCTTTTCTTTTTCCATCAACACTCAAACCATTTTAATCAGTCTAGCTAATCACGAATAGTTAGTAGTAGTCTACCGAAAATCCGTTCCCTGAGTTCGACTCGGGCCTCACAAAGGCCTATATTACTTTGGCGCGTGCACTTGCATTTTACGCATGGTAAATTTGTGTCACGACACTCATTTGGTTATAACTTTGTCTCTAAGCTATTTGAACCAGTCATTTGGAGGACTTGAGATGCTTGGTTCACATTTGAATTTGCTAAGTCTGTAGAAGTAGGTCAAAAGCCTAGAGATGGGGTGGTAGTGTCGTTTAACCTTGACTTGGTCATTGAGAAAGTTGAGATAGCCATTTGGAAGACTTGAAATGCTCATTTCGGGAACTGAGCCAATTGGTTGGGAAGAATGAGATGCTCGTTTTAGATGCTAAATATCCATTGTAGAGGGATTGAGCAGAGCACTAAAATAGCCATCTAGGCTCTGTTCACATTATGAACCGATCAATTCATGTACTGAGATGGTCCAAAATTTGTAGTGAAGGTAAAATATGCAAAGTATGAATGAAAAAGATAAGAATTTTCATTATTGGTTAGAAAGTGACAAATTGCAATTATTTCTAGAAAATCAACAAAAGGGACTAAACTCATATGAAAAGACTATGCAAAATACATTTGAAAAGGGATGAATGTACATTCATAAAAATACCTCGAACTAGAATTCTTTCTTGTCCTCTAGCAACAAAGAATCACAAATAATTCCAATTTGTACTAGCAACATGTTTATCCTCACCCTCATAGCATTATTTTGTTCCTTACCTCCTTTCTTGCCCAAGCAATCCAATATCCCAGAACCATAAAACAAAAAATTCCCACATTCCCTATCAAAACATATTTTGACTTTGTTCTACATTAAGACTTTGTAAGAAACAAACTTCATCATACTTTATTTTGACACTCCCATTTTTATTGTAAGTATTGCACAAGAACAAGATGAAATGAGGTATAGAAGAAGATGATCCCTCCTCTATTCAACTTGGGATCTATTTATTCATAGATTGTAATTATATTGACTACACTTTTTCGGTGTGCTCTTTGACATCTTTTGATGGTACGCCCCAATAAGATTTACGAGGGGTATGGAAGAATGGAAATAGGGTAAGTCATTCCACCTCTAAATTGGGGTTTGGCATGAAGTGGTTTTGATTTTTCTTTGTGTGATGAAGACGGAGGAGGGGGATTGTTCCTATTCTTTCAAAACTATCATTTTTTTGGGAGTGTCATCACATCGGTTTGTCTGTTCCTTTCAATACATCATACAAGAGATATCACAAGCTAATCTACAAATTTAAAATAGAAAAAACGTGTGTTTGATTCTGACCAATGCAATAAGGCTTGCCAACATTTCCAAGGAGTAATGCAAATTTTGAGTCCTAGGTGACATGGGGTTTTCTAATCATGGCAATTTGTAAATTTTCTACAAAGAATATTTACATATTTCAAGGGGTACAATGATGCGAATCTATTCATATTGTCCGACTATATAAAGGCCATAATTTTCAAATTTTGAAAACCAACAATAGTTTAGACAACAAACTACATTCAGAATAAAAGGGTGAAAAAATAATGTTGAAAAGGGAAGATAGGGGGTGGAGTTGTTACGTACCACCCACCTCCACCTTGGATGTAAAATTTTTCTCATCCTAAGAAAATCACAAACCTGAGATGGAGGAAAGAAAATCACTGGGTTGCCTCCCAACACGTGCCACTTTACTGTCTAAGGCCTGACGATAGTGGTATCCTCAAAGGGTGAGCAGAATCTGGAGTTTGAATATGGGTGTTATATTGACTCCATTAATTTCCTCATAGCCACCCCATCATCTTTGCTTGAGTTCTTCGTATTGCATCTTGGATGGCTTGGCACATATCTATATACTAAGGCAAATAATTGGGATCAGAATGGATAGGTTCCAATGGTTAAATATGTGACAAGGAATAATTAAGTGGAATCTCAATTGTATAAAGATAATTATTGGAAGGTGTAGAATTTTGATTGAAGTGTGGATGCATGGTCATCCCACCATAGTGGGCACTAGTGTCAATGGGGAGTGGATCAAAGATTGATAAATGGGGACTTCATCATAGATCTTCAGCTGTTCTTATTGAGTTTTAATTGGTAGTGACAACTTATGAGGGGTTTGGCGAGTATCATAGACCCGTGCTTTAAAGGAACAGGGGGGATAGACAATGGGCATGGCCTGAGGTTGTTGATAGGGGATCTCATGGGTGGGTGTTATATAAGTGGGGATGGGAAATAGGGGCACCTCAATAGCTGTCATCATGGGGGTGACCGATTCAACAATGTGGTTGTCGTCTAGGGAGATCCGAGATTCAGTTACTGGTGGGGTCTCCAAATCCAGGAAACATTGATGCATCTGATTGAACTGGTCGATGCAGTCAAGGAAGTAGGCTTCATTTAGCTAGTATACATCATGCTACCTCCACAGGCTTGGGGTTTAGGGTTTAGGGCATGCCAAAGATAAGTAGGTAGTGATGGACATGCCAAAGATAAGTGGGTAGCAACAATCTTCCTTTATATCCAACACCACAAAGTATATGGGATGTAAAATTTTCCAACCTTAACTGACACATCATTAATAATGCCAAGGCTTAGTAATGGAAGAGTCATCTAGTTGAATGCTCATTGGGGTGGGTTGTGTATCGATGTGACCGAGTCTTCAATACATGTTTAGAGGAATGATAAAGATGCTTGCTCTGAGATCAGCTAGCCCCAATTGGCTGGTAGAGTCCCCAATATCACATGTGATCCCAAAGTATCCTGGGTATTTGCATTTTCATCACATTTCTCTTTGGATGATGTCTGATGTAGTTCTTTCCAGCTTCACTATTCAAATTCTTTGGTAATGTATTTATGATTTAGTAGGGCTTTGAATATTTTTTTTCATTCGAGAATTTCATTTGTGGCATCTAAAAGCGGGATATAGACATATAACTTCCTCATCAACTCTTTAAAACTTTTGAACCTACATCCCACCTGGGTCTTCTTCAGCCGTCCAGGAAAAGGCATACGCGGCCTAAAATGGGCACACATTCTTGAGGAGTGAATGGTTCCAGTGGTTGTGGGACAATTACTTCATCATCTTCCCCTTTGTTAGAATTTATGTGGGCGGGACTTAGCCTTACTATGTTGGTAAGGCCAAATTTGGTAGTCACAACCTTGAGTTGTTCTATATTCTTGGGATTGTTTTTAGGTTGGCAGGAAAAAGTTCCAGTAGGGGGTTTTAGTTGGGAAAGGAGTTGGGCCAACTAGGCATTAGTTGTCTTTTGATGAGCCTGTTGAGAAAGGAGAATTTGGTTCTTAGAAAGGATGACTTGTTCAAGAGCAGCTGTCCTCTCATTGACAAAAGTCTGAGGTATTTTGCTGAATTTTTAGTAGTGGTTGGTTCAGATTTTGGTATTGTTCCCCCTAATAGGGCCCACGATTTTAGAGATTACCCCTATAACTTCCTTGGTTTCCAAATTCCTCTGATTGTTGTTGTATGGAAATCCTGGTGGTGGATGATTCATATTGTTGGCTTGAGGATGAGGGGGTCTTTGCTTGGGAGAAAATTGAGGAGCATTTTTAGCATCCAACATGTTTCCATATTGGAATCCACGGTGGTTTATGGCCTGATTTGAGTTATAATAAACTTTACTAGGAATGCTATGAAAGGAATTTAGGTCCTCCATTTGTCATCCAGCCTCCGGTTGCATGGGGATATTGTACAAAAATTGACATTGCAGAGTAATGTGATCATACCCTTGGTAGATTCCACAGAGTGAGTCTACAATCTTTACTTGTTGAGGTTGCCCTCTACTCTCATAGGAATTAAAGGAAGACTCTAGGTGATCATGTTTTAATACAAGAAGCTTAGACTGACAAAAATATCTTTAGTGTCAGAATTCTCTTCAGCGTTAGATCACAACTACAAAATGGGGATACAACGTTGGGTATCGTAGGTTTATAGTGTCAGTTATTGATTGGCACCTAAGTTGGCGACACTAAAAACAAGCACATTTTTCGTACGTCAACTTATCCGACAATGTTGCTTTCTTCGTCGGCTAGTGGTTGTTGTAAGGACCCTGACCTCCGTTTTGGGCTTACCCTATTTGCTTTGCCTAAACCTTGTGTTGAGATGCTTGCTAATCACCTGAAGTTGTGATTAGGGTTTGTTGTGCTTTGTTAAGAGGTTGAGGTACAACTTGCAAATTACCCAAGTTTTAGGGTTGGGGTGCAAGTTTGTCACCTTGAGAGATGTCTTTCTCTCTCCTTGCATCCTCTAGGATTGAGAGGATGGGTTGGGCTATTTGTTTGAGGGATTTGGGCTTTGTTGAGCCTTGTTTGAGTTATGTTGAGCCTTGTTGGAGCCTATATCAGGTTGGACCTTGGTATATCGGCCAGGAGTGCTAGTTGTGTAAGGCAAGGGGCTGTGTCGGCCATGGTGTGTCAGGTTGTCATGTTGGGCGACACACACCATCCACCCTAGCCTAGTTTGTGTCACCATCTTGGGACAAGTGGTTGTTGCTTTGCTAAGAGGGTGGCTAGTCGTGGACAAGTGGTTTGGGGTTCTATCATGTGGCATAACCCTTGGACAAGTGTGCCAGGGGTGGGTGCCACCTTGCCTTGCTCTTCCCCTTCACCCCTTAGTTTATAAATGACCCCCCCTACTTGGTAGGCCTCTTTTGTTCCTTTAGTTGCTTCCCTCCCTTTAGTGGCCGAGCTAGGAGAAGAGTGGAGCAAGTGGTGGCCGATACTGCTGGTGTCTTGGGCGACACACCTTGCTAGCTTACCCCCTTTCCTTCTCTTGTGGTAAGTATCTCTCCCTTTACTTGGCACCTTCTTCTTCTTCTCTCTTTCTTTTCAAACATGGTGGTTATGGAGTTCTCTTCTCTCCTAGTGTTGGCCGAAGGTGGTGCCTTGGAGCTTGAAGCTTGGTGCTTGGATATTTGGAGCTTGAGGAGTGTGCTTAAGGAAGATTACATAACTCCTAACCCTAGCTATACTACTTCTTTTTCATGTTGCATGCTATATATGCTATCATGATCGGCCATGCCATCTTTTAGCTATGTTTCTTGCTTTAATAGTTATAGGGTTGCTTTAGATGTACCCTAAACTTTGTGGAGATGGTTATCTTGGGTTGCCTTGGGTTGGCCGAACCATGGAGGTGGAGTTCCTTGGGAAAACCCCTCTCTCACTTAGTTGTTGAGAGGTGAGCTTAGGGTCTCCAAATCCAATGGTGAGTTGAGCTTTGGCCGATATGATATGATGGACCTCCTTGTTGCCCGATAGATGATGGAAGTTGTGCAATACCCCTCTCTCACTTAATTGTCCTGAGAGGTGAGCCAACTCTCTTGAAATATTAGGGCTTCTTGGTGGTAGTCCTGAGGTTGAAGATGACCAATCCGTCATGGTCTTTGAACCCTTGCACGATACCCTTATGACGTGTTCTGCCCGATATCCCTCTTCTAGGGATGAGTCTTGGGCGATATGCTAAGTGGTGTTCTGTTGACCCTTCTGACCGATATGAACCTCTACCCAAGATGATGTTGTTGGGCGATATGCCTTTGACCGATATGGACCTTTGCCTTAGAGGGAGCTGTTGGGCGTTATGCCTTTGGTCGATATGCTGGGTAGACATCCCTAGTTTGAACGATAGGCCACCTTGGGCACCATGGTGTTCTTTGGTGGATGGTAGTAGTGTGCCTTGGGTGGTATGAGAGTTTCCTTGGGCACCATGTTGTTCTAGACAAGTGGTTGCTTGTTGGGCGGCAGGGTTTTAACCTTGGTCATTATGGCTGTGGGCGACACAATCTTGATAGTTGCCTGGTATGAAAACCCTAACCCTAGTTAGGTGCTAGGGTGTCTTGGCCGATAGGGTGAAGGTGTTTCCCGATACACTCTTGTACCTGGATGCCCGATATCTTCTTGGTTCATGGCTGCATGACACACCTTTGGTTCTAGTCTGCCCGATAGCCTCCTTGTGCATGGGTGCACGTTTTTCTTATGGCTGATATGTGTGGCTTTGCGCCCTAAGTTTTGTGGTGACCGATAGCATTTTTGGTGAGGGATATGACTCTACCTGATATCCCTTAGGTGAGGGATGGTGCTACCTGCCACACCTTTAGTGAGGGTAGGTGACACCTTTGGTGAGGGATGCGCCAAGCCCGAGAACCCTAGATAGGTTGTGACTAATGACATGTTTGTTACCTAAGGTTGATGTGAAGTGAGATGATAAGATCATGGTTGTGTAACCTTTAAGGATGTATCCTTAGGGATGGTTGTGTTCATGATGTTATGAGATATAGGGCATGGTGGATGCTCACAGTTTTGTAAATTTAATATAAGTTCTTTGACATACCATCTACAACTTTATGCTTCATGTGTTCATAATCATGAATGTTGTTCCAATCTTATGCATCAAAAATCTTAATGGCACATGTTCTCTAAAGATCTGTGTTTGGTGATCCAGTTACCTATCTTAATGTACATACTAACCATGCATGTGTTATCAATTGAATTCATAGCCGGGTAAGATCTATGAGGTGTATGTGTTTGGTATAACACTAAATAATGATACTCCTTATTGATGAGATGACATGTATCACCAGTATGATGAGAAAGATCTGGTGACCTGATAAAGGCTGAGTGCCTGATTGAGGTGTTATCCTCTAATGATGACATGAGGGATTGTTATCCCATGATGATGATGAATGATGATGAAGGACCTGAGAGGCAGTGGCATTATGTGATGAGGGATTGAGATCCCATGGCAATATGATAATGGTAGTTTTAGTGTGGCAAAATGTTGTTTATGTTTTATAACCTGGTTTCCTCAACAATTCACCTAAAATATACTAATTAATAACAGTGGAACATTTCATGAAGTTTTTCCCTGGCCATAGATCTATCATCGTCACTAGATGGTGATGGTGAAACATGTTTATCCAGCGAGATTACCTGGAGCGCATATTGTTAAATATGTGGGGGTTCTCCTAGCAAAAAATAGGAGGATTAGAGTGCAACTACGGTTGTGGACTCAAGATGTGTATAAGAGCATGGTGAACATGCCCATGGCTTAGTGTGATGGAGCATGAATGTGTTCATGGCTCAGGAGCACGGTGAATAGGTCGTGGCTCATGATATACTAGCGTCGTAACATGTACCAAGACGGGCTAGAGGAAAGGGTAGCCTCTGGAGCTGACCCTGTGGCTGAGACCACTTAAACAAGAGATTTTGGTCCTGCTTTGGATATCATGCACTGACAACGAGGAGGTGAGGTCATGGAGTCTGGGCTCTCCCATTGACCTTGTATGGCACCAGTTTTGGGCTTCACAGCCGAAAGTTGGATTTGAGTGGGATGGCTCACTTCCTCAGTGCATAATAAAATGTTAATCTAGCCGAATAGTATATACTTCTTAGGGAAAAACACAAAACATTGGTTGAGGCCTTGCTTGTATAGTTACCCTAGTTATATATTGCAGTTATTTGTACATTCCTCATATCTTGTGGTAAGTTCTTATAAATCTTATCTTGTCAATCATGTTCCATAAAGAAATATTTGGTTATACACCTCCCAAATATCTTGGTAAGATGGTTAATGAAGTTATTCTGTTCAGTATGATGCATATATGAGCTGCTTATAATAGTTATGTTCTTTATCTGTTCTAGCTTTCCTGAGTTTTATAGTTTGGCGGAGAGTTATGTTTCTCACTGGGATTGTGTGTCTCACCCCGCTGGTTTACAACCTTTTTATGTGATCGTGCTAGACGTGGTGGTGTTCGTGAGGTTGCGACCGAGCAGCAAGAAGAATAGTAGGAGGCAAGAGATGGATATGTTGCGGTTTTAGTTGTTTTGTAGTAGAGTCCTAGTATCATCCCTACACACTCAGGTCCTTGGAGGTTTTTGGATGACATTTTATGATGTATAGCTGATGTATCTTGTTTATCCTACTATTATCTTGGTATGGCCTATTCTTTATATAAATAGGTGGTGAACTCTTTGTGCCTATGTAACAGCTGGTTCCTATAAGTTGTGGACACGTATCCAGGTTTTTGTATGTTTAGATAACATGTTTCCTTGTAGGATAAGGATCTGGATGTAATAGTTTCTTTATTATCTACTTTCTGCAATCAGTTTTAATTAACTTGTGTTTTTGGTAATATGTGGTTTATGGAAGTTTTGCACATTTTCGAGTGGCATTTCGTTGTCTGTGTGATAGCAAGATGTCACACTAAGTTTTGGCATCAGAGCTCTAGGTTCGCTGAGTCTACAGGGATCTAGGACTAGGTTTGTGTCTAGTCTTGTGAGTTTCCTAGATTTTCTTACAATAACCTTCTGCCCCCAACAGAAGATAAAGCTTAAAGATGTTTGGAAATCATGAAGAACATGCTGCCGAGAGTAGTGATGTTGCATCTGTTGATGGAGCACGAGTGCAAGAACATAAAGATTGGGTGTCTGAGGTCCCCCAAATCAACCCAGCCATTCTTGAGAACCATGTGTACCAACACCTCATGGGACAGGTAATGGCTACGATGAATCTCATGGTGGAATGATTGCCAATGCCTCTGCCAAGAGCATAGGCTCCCCATGGTGAATCTTCAGGTATTGGGAAGACCTTCCAGTTGCTTCGCTGAGTTGGAGCTTTGGATTATGCTGGAATGGCTGATCCAACGGATGCAGATCTGTGGCTGAGAGGTCTTGAAAAGGCCTTCTGGATCCTTGACATCCCTAAAGCAGACAAAGTCAAGAACGTTGTCTACCTTTTGAAAGGTGGTGCTGGCCACTGGTGGGCCATTGAGGAGGAGAAGCGACCCGGTGAGGTGATCTATTGGGACGTCTTCCGGTGGGAGTTTGTGAGTCGATACTTCCCGATAACGTATCTAGATGAGAAAATCAACCAGTTTGAGTGTATGCGCTAAGGATCGATGTGCATCACCGAGTATGAAGCCAAGTTTATGGACCTACTGAGGTTTTGTCCTCACATGGCAGTGACAGATGATGAGAGGATCAGATGTTTTGAGAAAGGTTTGAGTGCCGAGCTGTCGACACCTGCTGTTGCTTTGGAAAACTGAGAGTGGTTTTCCATGTTTGTGGAGTCGGTCTGAAGGATTGAATAGTTAGTCTGAGAGAAGAGAGAGGCTATAACCAAGAAAAGACCTACTCAGTTTCAGAAACATAGGTTTGACATCCACAAGAAGATGAGGTTTTCTACACCTTATGTGAGGTAAGGTTCTAGTGCACCATCACAGTGGTCACCAAGTAAAGGAAGAGGGCGTGGTTATTCACCATCCAGAGTTTATAACACAGCTTCAGTAGAAGTAATAGGGCCATCTAGGCCACAATTTGAAGATAGGTCATGCTATCTCTGTGGACAGACAGGGCATTTGAAGTCGAATTGCCCAAGGAAAGATGTCAAAGTGACACAGTAGCCGAGGCAGAATCAACAAGGATTGAATAGACAATAGTCTAGTGGCACTAGAGGGTGAGGGTGCGGCCAAGCATCACAAGATAGATTGTCTGCTCAAGGAAGCAGAGGACGTGGACAACAAGCAACGACTCGATTCTATGCTATGACTCAGCCTGAGGCGATAGTCAACCTGTGAGTGGTGGCAGGTCAGATGGAGTTATTTCATTCTGATTTGTCTTCTTCTTGCTTTGTATCTATTTTAGTTGACCTGAGTGCTACACACTCTATTATCGCTCGTAGTATGCTCGATAGTTGTCTTTTATCTGTTAGTTGTAAGAAAGATAGCTTGTTGTTATAAACCCCTCTTGATGGTTCCTCGATGCTTTGAGAGGTGTGTCCATCCTCTGTCCTATCCTTTTCAGGACACAACGTACAAGTGGATCTTATACCACTTGATATGTATGGATTCGATGTGATCCTTGGGATGGATACCCTAGAGAGGTATAAGGTTGTGCTGGACTGTGGTTCCAAGCAAGCGGTGTTTGCTGATGATGGTAAGAAGTGGATCTTCTAGGGAGATAGGAAGATTTTTCCGACATGTTTGGTATTGGCTATGGTGGTAGAAAAGTTGTTGCGACAATGCTGTAGAGCATTTTTGTCTCATGTT
The DNA here is from genome assembly GCA_963693085.1 of Alisma plantago-aquatica. Lineage (NCBI taxonomy): Eukaryota > Viridiplantae > Streptophyta > Magnoliopsida > Alismatales > Alismataceae > Alisma > Alisma plantago-aquatica. Next base: position 578,716,929 of record OY856412.1, on the reverse strand, counting down.
GTGGATACCGAGGCAAAAGGTTCTAGCCTTGAGGATGTGCTTGTTGTCAAAGAGTTTGCAGATGTGTTTCCCGATGAGTTTCCCAGTGTTCCCCCACTTTGAGAGATTGACTTTGAGATCAATTTAGTGCCAGGGACACAACCAGTTGCTCAAACACCGTACATGATGGCTCCAGCTGAAATGGCAGAACTAAAGAAGCAGTTACAGGAGCTGTTGGATAAAGGTTTCATCAAACATAGCACATCGTCGTGGGTTGCTCTAGTTCTGTTCTTAAAGAAGAAGGATGGATTGATGTGTCTATGCATAGATTACCGACAGCTGAACAAAGTTATGATCAAGAACAAGTATCCTTTGTCAAGGATAGACGATCTGTTTGATCAGTTAAGTGGTGCTATAGTGTACTCGAAGATCGATATACAGTCTAGATACCATCAGTTGAGGATTAGGGATGATGACATACTAAAGTCATCTTTTAGGATGAGGTATGGTCACTATGAGTTTGTGGTTATGCCGTTTGGGCTAACCAATGCACCTTTTTCTTTCATGAATCTAATGAATAGGGTGTTTTGTCTGTTCCTTGATTAGTTTGTTGTGGTCTTCATAGATGACATCTTGATCTATAGTCAAGACAGTCAACAACATGAACAACACCTTTGATAAGTGTTGACTCTCCTTCGCTAACATAAATTGTATGCCAAGTTCAGCAAGTGCGAGTTCTGGTTGAAGGAAGTAACTTTCTTGGGTCATGTGATATCCACGGAAGGAGTCAGAGTGGATCCCAAGAAGGTGGAGTCAGTTGCAGAATGGGAACAACCAAAGACGCTGACAAATGTTCGTAGTTTTTTGGGTTTAGCAGGATACTACCGGAGGTTTATAAAGGACTTCAGTGTGATCGCATTGCCATTGACGAAGTTGACCAGGAAGGATGCACCTTTTGTTTGGGATGATCATTGTTAACGAGCCTTTCAAAGCTTGAAGAAGAAGCTGACTAGTACTCTAGTGTTGGTGTTGCCAAAGCCTGGGAAGGGCTATATTGTTTTCTACGATGCTTCCAAGAAAGGCTTAGGTTGTGTGCTAATGTAGGAGTATCATGCGGTTTCTTTTGCTTCACAATAGCTTAAGAAACATGAGGAGATTTATCCGACACATGACTTGGAGTTGGCAGTGGTGGTCCATGCGTTAAAGATATGGAGACACTATCTTTATGGGGAAGTGTGTTAGATCTTTACAGATCATAAGAACCTGAAGTATATCTTCTCACACAGTGAATTGAACATGCAACAACGTCGTTGGATGGAGCTGATAAGTGATTATGATTGCACCATCAAATATCATCCTGGTAAGGCGAATGTAGTAGCTGATGTGCTTAGCAGGAAGTCTTCTTCTCTTCCTATGAAGAAGGCACAATTGAGTTGTTTGATATGCCATAGGCGGGATATGTTCATCTCTTTGCGGAAAATGAATGTACATTTAGAGGTATCCTTGTTGGCAGGACTGTTGGCACAGATGCAAGTGAAACCTACATTGAGGCAACAGATCAAAGAAGCACAACAGGAAGATGTTGCAGTCCAATTGATCAAATCAGAGTTTGGCAGTGAGAAGTGGGATGACTTCCATGAGTCTGAGGATGGACTAGTTTGTTATCATAACAGGATGATAGTTCCCAATGTTGATGATCTGAGGAAGTTAGTGCTCAAGAAAGCACACACATCGATGTATGCCATGCATCTAGGTGTCACCAGAATGTATCATAATATGAAGGATCTGTATTGGTGGCCTGACTTGAAGAGAGATGTGCCTGAGTTTGTGGCTAGATGTGCGGTATGTCAGCAAGTTAAGGCTGAGCATCAGAAACCGGCAGGTACATTGCAACCCATGCTGATACCACAGTGGAAATGGGATCATATGACCATGGATTTTGTAGTTGGTCTGCCAAGGACAACTAGGAATCATGATTTCATTTGGGTGATAATGGACAGGTTGACAAAGTCTACTCATTTCATACCTGTGAAGATAACATATACAACAGAAAAGCTTGCTCAGGTGTATGTGGATGAGATTGTGCATTTTCATGGTGTTCCCACAGCGATAGTCTCTGACAGAGGTCCCCAGTTCACGAGTCATTTTTGGGAACAACTGCACAAAGCGTTGGGAACGCAGTTGAGGTTCAGTACCGCTTTCCACCCACAATCAAATGGACAGTCTAAAAGGACTATTCAGACTTTAGAAGATCTTCTCCAAGCTTGTGTTTTGCAATTCCTAGGCAGTTGGGACGTGCATCTCAGTTTGATAGAGTTTGCCTACAACAATAGTTACAAACGGAGTATCGACATGGCACCTTATGAGACTTTATATGGCAGGAAGTGCAGATCTCCTCTATGTTGGTATGAGTCTAGTGAGTATCAGCTTTTGTGTACTGAGTTAGTGCAGTAGATAACAAAAAAGATCAAAGTGATACAACAACAGTTGAAAGCGGCACAGGAAAGACAAAAGTCATATGAAGATAATCGTCGATGACCTATGGAGTTCCAGGTGGGAGACAAGGTGTATCTCAAAGTCTCACCATGGAAAGGCGTGTTGAGGTTTGGCCGGAAAGGCAAGTTGGCACCCAGGTATATGGGCCATATCTGGTAATAGCACATGTTGGCAAGGTAGCTTACAATTTAGAACTACCGCCAAAGTTGCACAGGTTACATCTGGTATTTCATGTCAGTATGCTGAAGAAAAGTCATCCAGGCATAGAGACAGTGATACATGTAGTTGAGGTTGAGCTTGATGAAGATGTGACCTATGAATAAGGTTCAGTGATGATCCTCGACAAAAGAGTGAAGAAGCTGAAGAGGAAGGACCTGGTTCTTGTGAAGGTTCTTTGGCATCATTGTGGTGTTGAGGAAGCCATGCGGGTGCTTGAGGAAGAGATGAGGAGGAAGTATCCCTCACTTTTCTCTTCGTATTTTGGGGGCAAAATCCTTTTGTAGGGGTTTATGGCTTGTAAGGACCCTAACCTCTATTTTGGGCTTACCCTATTTGCTTTGCCTAAACCTTGTGTTGAGATGCTTGCTAATCACCTGAAGTTGTGATTAGGGTTTGTTGTACTTTGTTGAGAGGTTGAGGTGCAACTTGAAAATTACCCAAGTTTTAGGGTTGGTGTGCAAGCCCCTGGGGAATTCTCTAGAATAAGGAGTATTTAACCTGCTACACTCTCAATGTATCACCCTAGCCTCGTAGTACATGTTGGAAAGTGCATACCTCTCACAAAGGGGAAACAACCACCCCTTTTAGTGTGAAATCCTTTCTAGGAATCAAAAGAGGCATGGAGGCCGATGCATCCTGAAGATACAACGTCCTAAGATTTGTGAGCAAGAATAAAATCTAACTATGAATTAAATCATGACAGTCATTCCTGATAAGATACTAAAGAGCTTTTCTGGAATGGTGTAGAATCACACTGAAGAACACATATATGTTGTACCTAGTAGTAGAGCTCAAATTTTTTTTACCTACCTATCCTTCAAAGGCGATCTCACATAACCATTGAAAACTACATCAAGACAAATGATTTACTAACAATGTTATTACAACAATGCTCATGGTCGAGTGACCTTGAGAAGGACAAGATACAGTGAAACCTGTTGGTAAGGTATGCCCAGAGAGACAATCATGTGATGATTGACATGGCATATACCATAAAATATTTTATTAATACTTATAAAAGCAAGATTCAAATTTATTCTATTTCACTTAGTTATGAGATAATGAGGAAATATTATGAATGTCTAAAGAATGCCAATACTCAATGGTGTATGATTTCAAGTACGTGACTTGGAGGATGAGATTATACAGATGTTAAGAGTGTCTAAACTCTTATTATGTCCCTGGTCGGTAGTTACCGTGGGAGGTAGATAGACACCAGTAAGACATAAGACTAGAGCGTGGGTTGGTTGATGATAGAATCTCATTACTCATGATATGGCAATATCAAACCAAGCATACATATACATGTTAGAGAACAGTGTATCAGACAGATCTACCTTGAGAGTGAGACATGGAAACCATCATTGGTGGTCATAGTCATCTCTCATAGTGAAGGTGGTGATTGTGATTCTCATACTTGAAATCACTACACTCTTCAAATGTCATTGGGTACGCTTTGACAACATCAAACATAGTCCTGAAACATCAGTTGTTATAAAGGTGATGATTGGGGGACTTTGGCACCTGGGGATAGATTGTGAGTGATAAATATGGGATTTTCCCTTCTACTGGAGTATGATATCCTGGCCACTTGATAAGCGAGACTAAGAAACACATGTGTATGCACATGTGAATTGATATATGATACAAATGTAACATTATCTCAGACAGTCTACTCTTGGTTCAAGAAACATGAGTCGAACATTGAGAGGATGACTTATCCATGCATGTAGTTCACTTTTGGGACCCCGACATGCCACAAACAAGATTACTCAAAACCAAACATGAAATTATCATTAATCAAGCAGATTACAAAAAAACACAGGAAATTAAAACTGATTTTTCAAAAGCACCATAAGCCAAGAACTTATCACATATAAGTCCTCAACATGACACATGCATCACATAGTACACATTTCGTGGCACTTAAATAATTGTACATCATCATTCCTTTCATCATCATGTTATATGGGATACATGTTCCACATATATACATATACACATGCCATATCTATAAAACTATGGCTCACAGGAAAAAAACCTCATATCGGTAACATATCCATAAAACACAACAAGAACACTTGAGTGTACAGGGAGGACTCTAGGATTCTAATACCAAAAGACATTTTTTAAGTATCTATAACATACAATGAATAATCTAGGTTGTATTACATCTTTTATTATTTGCCTTGACAATTTTAGTCGTACCACCCAAATGCAATCAACCACTGATAAGTCAAAATCAGTTCCATACAAGGTCAATGGAAGAACTAGAATCCATGAACTCTCCACACCTCTTGGCCAGCATTAGAGAAATTATCAGCCAACAACAAAAATGACATATATTCAAGCTTAGGGGTTGGCTCACACATGCCCATCCACATATATAATCACACCTATCCCACCTTGGTATAGGTAACAATGCTAGAAGAACAAGCTCACACATGGCCATTCTAAAAAGAAGGATTGACTCACTCATGGCTATACAGATCACAAGGAGAGCAGCTCATGCATGACTGTCTCACACAACCTATAATTGTGGACACAAGGAGATTCTCGACTTGCACCCCTGAAAATTAAAAAATATACACTTCGAGTTATATTGATTTCACCAATCCAGCAATTAAAGTTGACACTAGAAAGGATCTATGGCACAGGGAACCTACATGATTCATGTCTCACTTGATTAATTAAGACAATTGGGCATCTTTTAGCATCAATCATGTCACAACATAAAATTTCAAAACAAACTCTATAAGAATAAGGGATTAGTGCAACTCCAAAAAATATAAAACATATATGGTGTAAGTTGGTCACATCATCCCCACATGATACTTTTAGCACTGTAATTCATAGGGTCATCACCAATGTCTCATCACTGTGGGGATATCAATCCCTCAATCACATCACTTAAGCACCTCATAGTAGGCATTAAGTTGTCACCATGTGGTGTGGCTTTTTCATACACGTGTGATCTTTCGATATTTATAAGGTTCCCCAAACTAGGCTCACTCACAAAACTAACATATGCTCCCACAAGTGCATGGGGTCATGTTATAGTATAGATGAGAGGCAAGTAATGAGGGTCGAACCACAGGGATAAAGGGGGCACTAGAGCATAGTTGGTGTTGGCTACATTCCTAAAGAGGATACTTGGTTTGAAGGGTTTAAAAGTGGTTATGGTTTGATTATACTAAGCAATCAAGTAAGTAATGGCAATAAGAAAGCTAGATTACCACAAACTAGATTATCCTAGGAAAGTTAGGTCTAAGCAACTACATTAAGCATTCAACTAAACAAGAGCAAGATGATATACACTACTCTAGCAAGGCAATTAGCAACTAAGAACTAAGCTAAACACTAGAGCAAGCTAGAATCTAGGTTAACCCAAACTAGCAAAACTAAGCCATTGACTATAGGCAAAGAAGACAATAAAGTTAAACTAACATTAACAAGCTAAGATGGAAAATTAGGTTTTAAGAAATGGATTGGATAGGTGGGCCATTTGGGAATGTGATTTGATATTAGTTGTAAAGTGTCAACTTGGCATGCAATTCTCACAATTCAATCTAGATTACCAAACCAAAAAACAAGGCAAGTGCTATTAGAATGTACCCTATACTACTAGTTGGAGAACTAAGGTTAGGTGTTATTCTAGTAGGACCTGTCAAGTCTAGGTTATTATGGTAAGTGGTGTTAGGGAAATTGATAGCCAAGGGTAGGAATGGGATTAGAGATGAGGGTTTTTCACCTCATGTTACTTGCCATCTATCCTTTAGGAAGCTCTAGGCAATTGCACTACTCACACTTACACGAGCTACTTAGATCTCACACTCACTTGTAGAAGAAGGGAGATGTATGTAGAAACAAAGGGGGCTAGCTAGGGATCCACTAATTGGACCTAGGAGGCATTCATAAGATTTCTACATACATTCCAGATCCTCCTAGAAGCTAAGTGTCATCAAACATCACAAAGTAAGCAATTCATGTTTAAAAGAAAAAACAACATGTAAGATAATGGGAAATGAGATAGAAGAAAGAGGCAATCATCATAGAATGAAATTATGTTTATTACAAATGATTTTCCCCCAACATGGTATCAAAGTCACATTTTAACCCCAAACAACCCACCACTAGAGGCTTAATTAGACATAATCAAAGAAAAGATAAAATAAAGGGTAAGAAGGGGATATGACTCAATGTAGCTTGAAGTAGATCCTTATCCTTCACCTCCTAGCTGCTATAGGGCAACCTCCCTCCTCCAAGGTGGAATATGGGTATGAAAATGAAGGGGATTATGGTAGAAAACCTAGAAAACTAGGTTTCTATGGTGGAAATGTGGTGGAATTGGTGGTTGGAGAGCATAAATACAAGGGGATTGCAATGAATGCTCAAGAGTGGGTGGAGAGGAGTAATGGAATCTAGGGGAGTCTAACCTTCATGTTGTGGCCACCACCTATCTATATATAGGTGGTGGGGAAGCACTAGGATAAGTGGGGGCAAAGTAGGAAAATCAGTGGTGAAATTGGGTAGGGTTAGGTGGTCACCATGGCCGTGTTGAGGTGCCCCGACCGTGGTAGGGTTTGAATGGCACAATCGTGGGCTATAGAATGGCCAAGGTGGAAAGTGGAGTGGAAATGATAAGTATGTATGTTGGCCACGACCATGGCAAGGTGCCTCAGTCATGGTGGGTAGGGGGTACCACAGCTGTGTGGGGTACCACACCCGTGTTGGAGGAGGAGGCCGCGGACGAGGCAGCTTGGAGGTCATCGTGTCTTCAGTTTTCCATGGGTGTGGGGAGCACCATTGGTGAGGTGGTCTTCAAGGGCCATGACCGTGTTCATTCACATGTAAAATGGACCAATTCCTTGTTCATGTTGTGGGACTTTGTGCACAAATCGCCATGGGCGAGGTGGAGTGTGCTGGCCACGACCATTCTGGGGGCAATGACCGTGGGGTCTTCAGTGACCACGTGTATTTTGATCTCCATGGATGTGGTCATTCATGTGTAAATTGAGCACATTCCCTGTGACTTTTGGGAATCTTTGTGCATAAGTTGCCACAATCGTGGTGAAGTACCACAGCCGTTTTGGGGCATTTTGGTGCTGATCTTTACTTCATCTAGCCTCCTTTTGCTTTAGATTTCTCTTGTGCATCCAAGGAAAGCTCGGGGAAGTGATAGGTTCACTCTTGGTGTGTAAGACCCCATAGACGTCCTTCATCTCACTCCCATGCATCAATGCATGCATAAGTGCCCTGAAATACACACAAAAGGAGGCATAAGTGCATTTATCATAAAAGATCATATTGAAGGGAATAACTTGTAATCTAAATTGTTTAGATGTGATTATCATGAAAAAAGGCACAAGATGAATCCCTAAAATAGGGCTGCATCACCACCCCAAAATTAAAACATACTTGTCCTCAAGAATGCTCCAACTGAATATCTCTCTTCAATTTCTTTCAATAAACAAGAATGACAAGTGCATAGCAAAAGTTGATTATTGACTAAATGGTCTCAAAAATGACTAAGTGCATGTGTTCCACCTCTCTCCTCTCCTTTATCACATACCAATCATGAAATGAGCACAGAGCATACAAATTTCAAATATAGAGCATAGAATACACACGCTTTTAATAGGTCCTTCATGCAATTCTAGGTAAACCATTTCATGTTGGCATTAATCTATGATGACTAGGAGTGTTGTTTCACTTTCATGCATTCTATCTTATGCCTCAAACTACACCAAATGACCTACATGGCTATATAAATGGTAAAGTGATCTATATTTGATGTTTTCTAGCTCAATGGGTATGGAAATGGAAGAAAGGATTGCGGAAAGATTTTGGAGTGCTTTTATACACTCATCTTTTCTTTATTTAGATGCTCTTAAACATGATCATATTATATATATCTTTTTTCTTTTTCTTTTCTTTTCTTTTCTTTTGTCGTTGGTGTAGCTAGGGCATATGGTTGATAAGTGAAGCGGGGAGATGTAGATATGGCCACCCAAATCTTTTGGGAGGTATCCAAGGCTGAATATGTGCTCTAAGGCATCCTTTCATTAGGTAGAGAGGTATGAAGATGGTGAGAGAAAAGTCGGGTCAAAGAGGGGTCATTAGTGTAGTCCTCAACATAAGATTTCCTGCATGAAAACTAATCTGACACTTCATTAAATGATATCACACCACATAATTGAATGACATGAGATTCACATTTATATCAAGTGATTCCAAAGGCTCTAAGAGTTCATAGCTTGATCAATTCATAATTCAACCAAAACTTTCACAAACTTGAGAGAAGTGATGCACATGTAAAAGGTCAACAGTCAAGACCATATAGCAATAAACTCTAAGAAAACAACATGCATTTGTCAAAGATCAACATTTTCAGTTCAAAAATTGGAGATTAAGTTAAACATTCTTTTAGGGAAGAACATCTAAGTTTGGCCAAGATTGGCTAAAATTGTGCCAATTTGCAATCAATCACATCTAAACCTACATTTAGGGAATTTAAAGCATAAAATAGAAAATCCCACTTAAAAACACACAAAAATTACCAAAAACTTCATGAGTATGCAATGCATGATATGGAAGAGAAAAAAGAGATTTTTTTTTTGAAAAATTATGCAAAAATCCATGAAATTAAACTACATGTATGCATGAATGCTAACAAGAAGAAATCTACACTAACAAGAGTGAAAATAAGAAATTCAAAAAATCTGGTAAGACGTGCAAACAAAATGAGAGATCAAGATAGGGGGTGCATACCGCCCTACCACCCCAAACTTTCAAATCATGATGTCCTCAACATGAAACTTAAATATAGGGATAGTAGGGTGAAGATCATGGCTGGTGTTGCAAATCAAATGGTAGGTCTCCCTGTAGTGGCTGATCAAGCTAGCCTGGATGGTGATGCTAAGGAGGTGGAGGTCCTAGATGGGCTGGAGGGAACTGGTAGTAATAGACTTAATATGCATCCTGAGGGGGAGGGTAGGTCTCTTGGTATCCCAAAATACCACCCCAAAAGTCTTCACCCCATTCAGGGTTTCTCTGTGCCTATGCATGGTGGTAGTGGTACAAGTGGTTGACCTATTGATGCATTTGTTGTTGATCATGTCACATGTACTGCTAGACGAGCTGCATGTCTTACGATGTCTTCTAGATGCCTTCATGTTGTGCATGGATGGATGACATATCATTTGCATTCAATGAAGGCTCATGCAGCTGGGATGTTGGCTCATCCTTCCTTCTCACCGTTCAGGGGTGTCTTCTTTGTTCTCCTCCCTCTTCTTCTTACTGATGTGCATTTGATTATGCTTTTTCTTCATGTGCATTAGTGGGATTGAAGTTTTCCCAGGGGTTGTCTTGCTCCCATTCATGTAGCCTATCATGTAGTGATTCAGGAGGGCCCAAGGTGTAGATAAGTGGGAAGGCGTGATAGGGTAGCTCGAGAATTCTTTGTGGTTATACTGATTTTACATTATATATCAACCACTTGTTCATGATTGTGATAATTTCAGAGCGCATGAGGTACTTTAGATCAACAAATTGAGCTCCTTTGGCCTCTTTCATTCCAATGACATCAAATTTTAGGGATATAGTAATTGAGGTCACAATCCCTCCCATAACAAATGGAGTCTTTCTTTTGAAGGGAACTGTCCTCATGTGATCTATCAAGAGAGACCCTACATTGATGTGTAGTTTATTATTTAAACCATGTAGAACAAAGAGGACCTTTTGTGAGATGATGCCCTGATTGTCGTACCTCCCTACAATCGTATTGGCAATGACTTTTTGCACATATCTGAAAAACAGATTACTGATGTACATGGTTTTTTATTTGCCGGTAGTGTATGTCATCTCTGTTGTCAACTTGTACTAGAAGGTACTATAGTCTAAGTCAGCCTCCCTCTCAATTAAGCCATCACTCATTTTTTTGGCTTCTTGAGGGTCCCTTGCAAAGATGCAGTTTTGCCTAGAAGCAGTCAATGTGTGTATTTTGTTGAACATTGCAAACTTTATAACTTCCTCCCCTTTGACCTTGATCTTCTCTAATGTGGTGAAGAATTGCTGAGTTAACTCCACATATATTGTTTGTGCTGTGAAAACACCTTCCACAAATCGGTCCTGTTCAGTTGCCTTGCCACCTCTACTCTTATTCCCAGGTCTTCAATTACCTTTTCACACCCATATCTAGTGGAGATAACTCTCCTTGACATGCGCTCGGGGTATATGGGTGTGATATGCATCTTCGTCTATCTTCTTCCATATGTCATTCCCTCAGGAGCTTTGCCAAACCCCTTCAACCTCTCTACCTCCAAGTATGCCAAAGTGTCCTTTGGCTCAGAATCCATTTCCTCCTCCATAGTGTCATCTTCATCTTCTTCAACCCAGTAGGATCTTGATCTCAAGCTTGTGTCAAGATTTAGCGATTCTCATTGCTTGGGGTATCATCGTGGGTGATCCTCCTCTTCTATTATCAATTGTTGTCTTACTTGTGACTGTTGTTGCGGTCTCTACCCCAATGAGGTGGTAGAGTGGCGTGCTGGCGTCGTTCGTGGAGGCAGCCTTGATGAAGATGGGGTTGCAGCCCCCTTGCCCCACTTTTGGTGGGTTGTGACCTATGGGACAACCTCATCGATCGTATCATTGAGGTTATCGTCCAATGCTTCCTCCTCCTCCTCTTCCCTATACATCTCACTTGTGATGTGGTGGCTGTCGGATGATCGGATGCGGGATGCATTCATAGACATTGAGTGGGGGAGTGATTTGGAGATGGAGTTTGAAGGTGATGGGGTGTGGGAAGGCATGGAGACTTGGGATGAGGCTCTCTTAGTGTGCACCTTGCCTTAGATGATCACCTCAAGGCCCTTTTGAGCCCCCCTTCTTCACTGCCTTGGTAGTACCCTTCATTTTTTTGGATACGGTGGTGGGGGTATGGCTGTGAATTTTGGATTTTTGTGTAGAAGGAGAAATGGAGGTTGATTGATGGGTGGAACAGGCTAGGATGGTTTCTTGGATGATGAAGGATGGATTGGTTGGAGGTTTTAGGTGAAAATGGGTTGATTTTGGTGAGTTTTTGTGTGGGGCAGATGTAGGTGAGGTGGAGAATGAAAATGGAGATGGAGGCTAGATTGGTGGAAGTTTTGGGGTGGAAATGATAGAGGGAGAGGTAGTGGAGGTGTAGAAAGTGATTGAAGGTCGATTTCATGGAGGATTTGGGCTGGAGAAGCAATATTGGGAGTGTTGGGGGTGGATCATGTCGCCACAATAGTTCTAGAGTAGAGCAAATGAGTTTGCAAGTGAAGAGGGTCATGGTGTTTTGTGGGGTTTAAGTGAAAAAATTGGTGGGGTCGGGTCCCGCCATGATCGTGGTGAGCATGACCGTGGTAGGTGCCACAGTCGTGGTGGGTGCCACGGCCGTGGTGTGCTCCCCTTGCCTTAGTCGTGGTGGGTCACCACGACCGTGGCCATTCATGTATAAAATCTCCTTCATCCCTGTAACTCCTTTCAATTTTTGCACTTGATTCACCACAGCTGTTGTGATCACCATGACTATCTTGCCTTCTAGTCGCCATAGCCGTGGAGGTGGCCACAGCCGTAGCGTTCAACATGTGCCACAACCGTTTTGATCTACACGACCATGGCCATTTCTTCACAAATTTGGTGAAGTTGCTTTAACTTTCTTGAGATTTTACACTTAAATCACCATGACCATTTTGAGGCACTATGACCGTGGTGATTCTTCATGCAGTACTTTATCAAATTAAATTTGAAAATTTTGATATATTTGCAGATTTTTTGATTCTTGGTCACATTTCAACTCCAACAACCATGTATTTCCCTCTCTATCTCTCTCTTCCACCTGTTACCTGCATCTCATCAAAACTCAAACAAAAACTATCAAGCACAAGTGTGCATGTGTGTATTTCATGGGAAAGAAAACAAAAGTATAAAAAAGTGAAGGTTGGGTGTAAAACTTCCCAAACCTAGGTGGGTTGCCTCCCACTAGCGCTAAATTTTACACCTTCAGACGGGCTTATTGATTCTTGACTTCTTTCATCCTTGTGGGATTCTGAAAGCATCTTTGAAGTAAATGCCTCTCTCATGTGCATTCAAGCACATCTCCTCATGAAGGTGATGTTCCTCCGCTAGCATCATGATATCAAAACTTTGATTGGCTTTGTCTGAACCTACTCCCACAACTGATTTCAGCCTTTAACCATTCACAATAAATTCTTTCACTAATTCTTTCTCGCAAATCAACACAACTCTGGATGGATACACCTTTTTTTATTAGATAAGGCCCTTCCCATCTAGACTAGAGTTTTTTGGGAAAGAACTTCACAGTTGAGTTATATATCCATACCCATTTTTTGGGCTCAAAGTCTTTCTTCTTGATCATCTTATCATATAGAAACTTTTTTCTCTCTTTGTAGCACTTGGACATTTCATAAGCCTCATGTCGCATCTCCTCTAATTCTGTTAGTTGAAACTTCAACTTCATCCTGACATTCTCTCTGTCAATGTCCATGGCCTTCAAAGCCCACAATGCCTTGTGTTTTATCTCAACCGGTAGATGGCAGGCTTTCCCATAAATAAGCTTGAATGGTGTGGTGCCAATCAAGGCTTTGTATGTAGTCCTATAAGCCCATAAAGCCTCATTGCGACATAATGTGTCACAACCGACATTGAGGTTAGTCAGTAAGTACCGCAATCAGCGTGAAGTACCTTGATTAGTGCTAAGTACCTTGTTAAACATCATGGTTAATCAAGATAAGCTAAGATGTGAATCATTAGTCGAGATTGATTCATCCGATGTAATTAATGTTAACTACAGTGTTAATTGTTAAGTTAATTACCTAAGATGATTAACTTAGCTAAGAATTTTTCAAAAAGAATTATTCAAATCGAACTTCCGAGGAAATATTTATGTCTTTTACAAGATCTTTGGACTTGGATACAATTTTTCCATTTATTAGATTTAATATTTTTTCCCTTTTATTCCTTATCCCCTTCCCCCAATCGAGCAGAGCACCGGTTGAAAGCGGTGCATAGCTACTGGCCCAATCGGCTAACAGAGGAGAAGAGGAGGGGCGATCTTAGGGTGATTTTTGAGCCTTTAGTTCCAATTCAGCTTGGCTTCTTCTTCTCCTTCCTTCCTTCCTCCCTTCCTCACCCCTATTTGCAGCCCTAACTAGCCCTTACAGCACCAGCGACCAGCAGTAGTAGCTGCAGCTGCAGCGGCGCCACCCATGAGTAGATGGGCGCGGGAAGCACCTCAGAACAACAACCATCGAGCTCGGCTGTGAGGTTAGGACTTGATTCTACTGCCAACTAGCCACGAGCAGCGACCTAGCTCAGCTCCTTTCCATATGTGCATGAAGTAGGTCCGAACCAGGGTTGTTCGAAGGTAGAAGATGACCTTGCTAATGCCCGAAAATAGGACTCTAGACATGTTTCCAGTTGAATTGTTGTCACCTCACCCGCTGTGAGTAGAATTTCACTCACTAAGCACATATAACACCAACAATAGGGTGTTTTTGGTTGAATCAATGTTATTCGCAGGTAACGGTGCTTACCCAAGTGTCGTGCAGTGATGGCGTCACCAAATTTCTAGTTTGCACAAATTTCTTAATTATGTTTGCATGACACTAATTGTTAGATTGATATGTGTGATTTGGATTACTGGAACTGCATGATTGATTAATACCTAATTTGCTTAGTTTAAAAGCTGGAATCAGTAGCATACGACCAGTAGTTGTATGGTTTTCGTATAAACCCAAGTTGTATGTTTTTAGTAATTTAATAGATGTACGAATTCAAAGAAATGGAAATGACATGAAAAGGGTTCAATAGAAACCTAGTTACACAGCCCCAGTTATATTTAATGTGAGTGTATTAATAATTATATGAATCGACACATTTTTCAAAGAAAGAATTTGAAATTCTCAATTAATATTAATAATTCATGCCTTGACAAGTAATTGACTTTTAATGAGTTATGTGATGCATAACTTAGAATTTGGGTTGATGTGCTTGATTTTCGAGGAATTACAGATAATTTACAAGTGCTACTAATGATTTCTAATATATAGAGTAATTAACTCTTGTTAGTGTTACGCTGATCAATTGCATAATTCCAGCGTATATGAGCCAAGTTGATATGAGTTTAGTTTATTCAAGAAATTTCAATATGTCTACATTCATGGTATATGGATTACTCAGTAAATTATAATGTTTTTGAGTATACTTCTCTGTCAGGTCTAGAATGATATTCATGTTGTGATTTAAACTGAAATTAAATAGACGAGATGCCATAGAAATACCAGAGTCGAGTATAAGTAAGAAAAAGGTTCAACATAGTAAGAGTTTTCTAGGAAATAATAAAATTATAGATTTAAGGGACCTGACACCGTAGAACTCCTATGTGAGGTATGTGTCTTAGGGGTGAAACGTCCTAACCCTAGAAGTGCCCAGTATACGGGGGTCGGAACGTGCTATCAGGTGGCATGCGTGGAGTGAAGCCCTAGTGGAAGTCTCCTTAAATTATAGTTTGCAGTGTCCAACATCAACCAGAAGTCCCGGTGGGACTAGAGTACAAAAAAGTGTGTCCAACATCAACCAGAAGTCCTGGTGGCACTAGAGTATAGAAAATCCAATAGGTGGATTGACTCTCTTCCTGTGTGCTTAGGTTAGAGGAGGAGTCCATTTTATGGCACCATAGGAGTGCTAAGGCCAGAGAGCCAGTTTCCCTATTGTAGACCAGGAGAGTAGTCAGACTTAGCTATCCCAGGGTGTCGGTTAAGTCTTGTACGATGGGATCATAGTTCTCTACAAGTCTTCATATGTAGAGTACACTGCATATGATCAGGGCATAAGATAAAATATGTTCATATAGGTTCATAGAATTTCTTATAAGTTAAAGAGTTAATAAAAATTTGAGTTTGTTTCATAGTAGTTGTCCTTTAAATGAAACTTTAGTATTCTCTGTTATTTAATCGTATCTACAGCTTTGCAGTAGTTCTTATCTTAATGAAATGTTGACATCTCTTGTCGGTTAAATTATATTGTTTAGATCTGCTTAGTATACTATTATCTTGTATTTTATTCCAATTAATTAACATAAAATGAGTTATCTGTGATGGTCGGGTGAAATTCTTTTCACTGAGCTAGTAGCTCACCAACCTACTAAAACATTTTTTATGTCAGCGTCAGCATGAGGAAGCTGAAGGATCGTATCACCCAAGTTCTTAGAAGGTAGTTCGTAGTTAGATAGAGATCTCTTAGTCCTTTCCCCTCGGTCCTTGGGCATGTGGTGTGGTAGTGAGAGAATGTAATGTAATATGTAGTTTAAATTTTAGTTATCTATTGTGTTTTATTTTCTACATGATCAATGTAATAAGTCGTGTAAGTTTGTTTTTCTTCCAAGTAAGGTTAATGGTAAGTTGCTTCCACAGTTTTATTACGATCCGATGTTATTCAAGCTATTAGGTTTTTCCTTTAAGTTAATTCTATGTAACTAAGTAAAGAAAATGTTAAGGGTGGTTTACCGAGGGTGACTCCCTAGTCTCTGGGGTCATTAGTGATGGCACGGGGATTAGGGCGTCACAAGGTTTTTGGTATCAGAGCAAAGGTTTGAGTACATAGTTACTCTAAGTCAAGGTTAGGGGACAATAAGAGACCAATAGGATTACTTAGGTGTTTTCCTTCTAACTACAATTTTCTAACAGGGAGTGTTCTGTTATACTATTGCAGATGGCAAGAAGAGGACGTGGTCATTAGCCACATTGGACCTGATCCTCAGGAGATGGGTCCAAGTGGTGGAGATGATGTGGATGAGGCATCAAGGATGTACATGATGTTTCTTGAGACCAGGGAAAAGTATAAAATGGAGAGGCGAGCTTCTACCTTGAGAAGCAAGGACCTGATGAGATCCTATGAGCTAGTTAAGAAGCTTGGAGGTACCAAGTTTGTTAGAACTATAGACCATGTAGTGGTAGATGAATGGCTGAGATAGTTAGAGAAAGTGTTCCATCTGATGGAGCTGTCTGAGGAAAGACAAATCAATCATGCAGTTTACTTGCTTAAAGGTGATGTAGAGATCTGGTGGCATGGAGTGGAAGATAAAAGGAGGGACACGGTATTGACTTGGAAGGATTTCATTGATGAATTCCATCTTAAGTACTACCCACCTACCTTTCTGAGTGAGAAGATAAGACAACTATAGAACATCAGACAAGGGAATATGTCAGTGGGAGAGTACGAGGCATATTTCACTAGGTTGGCAAATTTCTGCCCATAACTCATCCCAGACGACGTGTAAAACTATAGAAGATTCTAGGAAGGATTGAGGCCCGAAATTTGGCATAGTATAGTTGAAATTGGCCGAAGAGATAGAGAGAACTTCGGAGAATTTCTTGAGGCAACAAGATGTGTAGAGGAGTCTCTAAACGCTGATAAGCGTTATGAGAATAGAAAGAGACCCAGAGACTTCAGTAGAGGACAACCTAGTAGTGGTCCCCAAGGAAGTGGTGGTGGGTTCTTCTCAAAGCATGGACATGGTTTTGGCTGTTTCAGTAAACAAGGATCTGAAGATTTTGATATCTTCTTAGAGTAGGGGAAGATCTAGTCTAGGGAGATGGAGCAATATGCCAAGAGGAAGGTCATTTGGATCATCAACTTCAGTGATAGGTCCACCAAGGAGAGAGGTACCGAGGTGTAATATCTGTGGAAAGCCACACTCTGGTCTGTGTTGGGGTGCAGATGTTCAGGGTTGTCACAACAACAGACAGGTTGGATACTTTAGAAGGCAATGTCCTCAGCTTCAGCAAGTGGTGTCATAGGGTTCCCAGTCACAGTACCAGAATGTCCCGAGATAGGCTCCAGTTGGAGGACCTAGTTCCACTGTAGCTTCAGGTTCTCGATGTGGTGCAGTACCCAGTGCTAGGGAAGGACAATGAGGACATTGTGGGAAAGAAAGAGCTTCAGGATGCTTCTTCTCTTTGACACTAAAAGAAGGTATTCACTACTACAGAAATGGCTTATAAAGTCACTTTTCAAGGTGTCGGTTGTACACATAAACCGACACCTAAACTCTACAGTGTTGGTTGATAACATAAACTGACATCCAATCTATGAAGGTCGACCAGACATGGGTACCGCTTTTATTAAGTGTCGGTTAATTAATAAAAAACCAACACCTAAAAGCAACCGCCAAAACCAAAATTCCACCGAAAAAATTACCTCCAAAATTTGACATATGGCGTCGGTTCATAAATGAATAACCGACGACTAAAGATTATTCACGGGACATGAATAGTTGTCGGTTGTCTTTTAGTTAAAAACCGACGACTATAATCTAGTATAGGCATCGGTTGTTGGAAAAGAACCAACACTGTTGGTTTAGTTGTCGGTTATTTTGAATAACCGACGCTTATTGTCAACTTAATATCTCACCAGCGCGAGCGACTCTTCCCCTTTTCTTATTTCATTCTCGATTTCAGTTAGGTCCGATGATTTCTTGCTTGCCCCCGCCAGTCGTTGCTCTGTGCTCGCGCCCGCCGTACTCCTGCTCCTACCCTCGCCATTGCTCCGTGCTCACCGGCGGCCGTGCTCACCGGTGGTCGTGCTCCTGCTCCTACTCCTGCCCTCTGTGCTCACCGTCGGCCATGCTCCTGCTCCGTGCCCTCGCTGCTGCTCTGTGCCCTCACCGCCGCTCCTGCTGCTCTCCCTTCCGCCGTCGCTCCTCGCCGCTGCTCCTCTCCTTGCTCCGGCTACTGCTCTCCTCTGCCCTCAAGGTATGCCCACCCTGCCTTCTTCCTTCTTCCTCTGCTCCGGCGGCTGCTTGGGCGGTGCCAAGGCAACCACGGCCTTCTTCCTTCTTCCTCTGCTCCGCCATGCTCTTCTTCTTCCTTCTCCCTCTCCTTACCAACAGCAACCACGACCGTGTGGGCTGGCATGGCCGTGGCTGTGTTGGACGACCACACGGCCGTGCAACCAGGCTACTGCTGGGCATTTTTATATATATTTTTAAGTTATTTACTTATTGGTAGCTTGATAAATAACTCATATACACTGATCTATGGCAATGCCTTAGTTGATCACTCTTTATATTAGAGCTGCAAGCCTGTAACATTAAGTAATTTTTGAAAGTAAAATAATTATTGACTGTAATATATTGAACTTATATACAATACATGTTCTATGATAAGCCTTAGTTAATTTAATATGCATACTTTGTATGTAAGACATAGTAATCAGGTACTGATGTATATCCAAGTAAATTACATGTAACTAATCATGACATAGATTTTAGAATGCATACTTTGGTTAAATGTACTGCTGTAATTTTTGATGAAGTGATGATATTAAATGTAGCAATAAGTTAGTAAGGTATCAATGATAAGTCTGCTGTAATGTGATGCAAAATAGTTATTGTATCATGCATATCTTAATACTTTTTGTTTTATAGTTGTATAGGGTGTTTTATGTGTGACAAGTCTATTGTTTAATAGTTTAGCTATAATCATTGTTTTATAGTTGTGTTATAAAGTATTTGGGTGTTTAGTATGGTTATTTAGGGTGTTCAGATATGTATAAAGGTTCCAAAAAGTATATTATATATATGCATACATGTGCATTTTTTATAAAATTGTATAGAAAATCAAACCCGTTCTTGGTGAGAATCCTAATCACCCTTCTTGCTTAATGATGAACTGTAATGCACACATGTGACATGCTTTGAATGTAAATGATGAACTTTTCCCGAAATTGCCAATCATGCTTTTAAAGACATCAATAATCACCCTAACTTGAAGAGCTAGGATTTTAGGTATAAGAATGACAACACATTATTTGTTGGCCTAGAAACCCGTCCAAGATTTACTCATTAGGAGTAAATCTTGGATAGTCCCCAGTTTGGGACTGTTCTTGAACACCTAATCTCGCTTAGGATGTAAGTGTATAATGTGTATTGGGTTTTCAAGAAAATTTCGGCAGCATTTCTCTGTTTGTTCTCTAAGTACATATGTACTTGGAGAACAGTGGGGGAATGCTGCCGAAATTTTCTTGAAAACCCAATACACATTATACACTTACTAGTGAGATTAGGTGTTCAAGAATGGGATAGGTGGTACACATTTATTATATATAATAATGACATCACATGTATTTGTTAACCCTAGACCCTAATCTTGTTGTAATATATACTTGTTTTCTCTTTGATCATAGAATGGATAGATCATGGATGTCCATTAGCAATCGCTGCACCCCAGAGTTTATTTCTGGTCTTGACCAGTTTATTAGATTTTCTGAGGAACATAGGAAACAACCTGGAGATAGGTTCTACTGTCCATGTAGGCATTACGGTAACAACTTGAAAGTCAACACTGGTGATGAAATCAAAAGTCATGTCATGTGCAACGGGATTATACAAGGCTATACAGAATGGCACTGGCATGGAGAGATTTCAAACCTGAAACCAGTGGATGTCGATAGCAGTGCTTGTGTGGAAGAAGAAATTGCCTACAATGACGTAGATGTGAATGAACCAGTTCCAGTAGACATCGTTGATGCGATGCTGAATAGGTGTGGGGTAGAGCATACCGATCCACCTCCCATTTTTAGAAACATTGTGCATGATGCTGAGATGTCGTTATACACAGGTTGTACTAAGTTTACGAAGCTTAGGGCTGTGTTGAGATTGTATAAGCTGAAAGCTAACAATACATGGAGCGACAAAAGCTTCACGTCATTGTTGTCTTTGTTGAAAGAAATGCTTCCTGAAGGAAACGAGCTGCCAATCTCAACATACCAGGTAAAGAAATTGTTGTGCCCAATGGGAATGGATGCTAAGAAGATACACGCATGCCCGAATGATTGTGTATTATTTCAAAAGGACTATGCAGATTTGAAATATTGTCCAAAATGTGGTGCGTCACGGTATAAATTGACGACTTCGGGGGAGTCCAAAATTGGTTCTCCTGCCAAGGTGATGTGGTTTCTACCTATAATATCACGGTTTCAACGCTTGTTTGCCAATCCGATAGATGCGAAGAATTTGAGGTGGCATGCAGATGTTAAGAAAAATAATGATGGGATCCTACGACATGCGTCTGATTCCCCACAGTGGAAGAAGATTGATCTATTGTACCCTGAATTTGGTGAAAAAGTTAGGAATCTAAGACTTGGGCTTTGTACAGACGGGATGAATCCGTACGGGACATTGAGCAGCCAACATAGCACTTGGCCAGTCATGCTTGTTATATACAATCTTCCTCCCTGGCTGTGTATGAAAAATAAGTACGTAATGCTGTCGTTGTTGATATCGGGCCCTAAACAACCTGGAAATGACATCGATGTTTATCTTGAACCTCTGATTGATGACTTAAAGAAACTATGGGGTGAAGGTGTGATGACCTATGATGCTTCACGAAGAGAGACATTTCGTTTGCATGCTATGTTGTTTTGCACTATTAATGACTTTCCAGCATATGGGAATTTGTCTGGATATAGTGTCAAAGGAGCTAAAGCGTGTCCTATATGTGAAGAGAACACTGATTCAACAAAACTAAAACATGGCGGTAAGACTGTATATCTCGGTCATCGAAGGTTTCTACCAAAATTCCATCCGTATCATAGGAAGCGCAAAGCATTCAATGGATTGAATGAGGAACGGAGTGCACCTAAACCTATACCAGGGGAGGTTGTTTATGAAAGAGTAAAAGACTTTTTCAATGAATTTGGTAAGAGATCACAATGTACTATGGCCACACGGAGTGACAAATCTTTATTCAAGAAGAAGTCAATATTTTGGGATCTTCCTTATTGGAAATCTTTGACAGTCAGGCATTGTATCGATGTCATGCATGTTGAGAAAAATGTCTGTGATAGTGTCATTGGTACTTTGTTGAATATACCAGGTAAGACTAAAGATGGGATAAAATCCAGACTGGACCTACGTGAAATGGGAATAAGGTCAGAATTAATAGAATTTCATGAAATGGGAAATCAAAGAACATACTTACCTCCCGCTTGTTACACATTGTCTAGAAAGGAGAACAAAGCTTTTTGTGACTATTTGGTAAATGTTAAGGTGCCACAGGGTTACTCATCCAACATCTGTAGATTGGTATCAATGAAAGATCTGAAGTTGATAGGTCTTAAATCTCATGATTGTCACACTCTAATGCAACAAATATTGCCTGTGGCAATTAGATCTATATTGTCGAAGCATGTAAGGTTTGCAATCACCAGACTTTGTTTCTTTTTCAACAGTCTGTGCAGCAAAGTTATTGACCCTGATACTCTCGATAAATTGCAAAGAGAAGTGGTTGTTACCCTATGTCAGCTTGAGATGTATTTTCCTCCGTCGTTCTTTGATATCATGGTACATCTTGTTGTCCACTTGACTAGGGAAGTGAAAATGTTGAGACCAGTTTTCTTGCATTGGATGTATCCCTTATGAACGATACATGAGCATTTTTAAAAGTGATGTTCGAAACCATTATCGGCCTGAAGGGAGTATTATCGAGGGTTATGTGGCGAGAGAGGTTATGGATTTTTGCAATGACTTTCTCAGTGGTAATGACACTCCTGATAATGACAAGAATATTGACGAGCAATTTGGCAAAGGAATTTTGGGATCACGTGTGAAAGTAATCAGCCGTGAGCAGTTGGAACAAGGTCACTTGTATATTTTACACAACATGGATGAAGTGAATGTTTATATCAAGGAACATACCAATTTCATCAAGAGACAATATCCTCAAGCCAATACAATGTGGCTTGCTAGAGAGCATAACAAGACATTTATTAAGTGGTTTGAAAATAAAGTCTTACATCAACTATCTCAAACACCAGATGATATTACTGAAACTATCAAATGCCTCACCTTTAAACCAAAATTGACTGTTATGTCTTATGAAGGGTATGACATTAATTGATTCACATATTACACTAAGCGCCAAGATGATAAGAGTGTCGTCCAAAACAGTGGGGTCACCCTTCAAGCATCGACTATGTTTTTTGCAAGTGCAAAGGATAAGAGTCCACGTGAAGCTAAAATGTCATATTACGGTGTCATTGAAGACATATGGGAATTTGACTACATAGATTTCATAATTCCACTCTTCAAATGTAATTGGGTTGATAACACCAAAGGAGTTATAGTGGATGAATTGGGTTTCACTTTAGTGAACTTTGAAAAGATTGGCAAGAAGGATGAACCATTCATATTGGCATCACATGCGAAACAAGTATTTTATATCGATGATCCTGCAAATGATAAATGGTTGGTTGTTCTTCATGGTAAAAGGTAGTTCATTGAAGATCCTATAGATGAAGAACAATACTATGATAAGTATGATGACTCCAGTCCATTCTCAGTTGGGTTGCCAACACCAGCAAATATTGAAGCTAATGATGACTTGTATGTGTGCGGAGATCACAATGAAGGATTGCTAATTGATAAAAAATCACAATATTAGAGGCATGTTTATACAATGTTTTTTTATATGTTTTATTTTTCGGAATGTGAACTTTACAAAGTGAATGTGAACTTTACAATGTGAATGTGAACTTTACAATGTGAATTTTACAATGTGAATTACTTTATAATGTGAACTTTACAATGTGAATGTGAACTTAACAATGTGAATTTTACAATGTGAATTACTTTATAATGTGAACTTTACAATGTGAATTACTTTACAATGTGAATGTGAACTTTACAATGTGAGCTTTACTTTACAATGTAAAATTTACAATGTGAATGTGAATTTTCAGATGGTTGAGCATTCTCCTGATGACCGTGCTGATGATTACCGTGAGGGTGAGGACATCAATGCGCCTCCTCACAATGTAACTTTTAAAAATATATCATATATTTATATCTATATGTCCATTTATAGTTATATCTTGTAAATGTGTTTATTTTGTCAAATTTTAGGTTGATGATGCACATGTACCATCTGAAGCACTTGAGGCACTTGATCAGCAACACCAAAAAGTTGACAGGAGAAGGGGCATCACTATGATGAAGAAGTTAATAGCACAAAAGGGCAATGGACCCAAACTTGTTGTGGATTTTGATAATGCAGGAAATGCATCTGGTGTGAATCGCAATTCATTTGTTTCATATGTTGGGTATGTTACTCGCAGCCATTGCGGTTGTATGATAGATTCTTGGCATAAAGTTTCTAAGGAGAAGAAATACGTAATATGGAGGGATTTATGCGTGAGTTATTATTAATTTGCAATTATATTTTGTAGATTACTAATTTTTTGGATACTAGTTAATAGCAATTCTAATTTGCAGAGTATATTTGAATTGGATGAAAAGCTGCATCGTAAATGCATGATGCAACGCTGTGGGAGAGTCCTAAGGAACTATAGGACAAATCTCACCCGAGAATACATAAAAGAAGCTGACAAGAGGAAGAAGACAACCACTGAACAGTGGAACTTCCTAGGCAAAGAATAATGGGACGCGTTTGTTGCTTCAAGACAAACAGATGAATTCAAGGTATTAGGCGTCAGTCCCAATCTCATTAATATATGTTGTATTCACCTATTCAAGATTAACATTTACTGTTACTAACCAAATCATTAATGTGCATACTAACTAGGCCCTCAGTGAGGCACAAAGATCAAGGCGTGCACTGAATGTGCATGACCACACAATGGGTCCAAGGGGGTATGCAGGCATTCGCCAAAGACTACAGTCTGAGGCTACTACTCAGTCTACTGCTACTCAGGAGTCCTCCACTGTAGGTAGCACACCTCTGCCTCACCATGATATCTAGATAGCTGGGAGGCAAACTAAGAAGGGAGAAATAAGGAAGCCCGCAACTGCTGAGGCGGCTGCAAAAATCGTAAAATATAACTCTTACAACAATCCTTCAAATATTGATTATTTGTGGTGTTTACTTAATTACAAATTTTTGTTTTGGCGATTAGCGGGAGCTACACGAGCTGAGGAAACAAGGCAAGTTCATCCCTGAGGGCACAAGGGATGAATTGACAGTTGCTCTGGGTAACCCAGAGCATCCTGGACGTATTAGGGATGCAGGTGCTGGTGTGGGCATCAAATCTTTTTTTGGGCCATCCCAGCGCAAACATGTCCCAAAAGTGGGACTTTCACAAGAAGAGGTAACATATTCTTTCTTTATAATGTTACTGTAAAAAGAGAATTCAATAATTAGAAGCTAACATTTCTTTTATCCATGTATAGGTAGATAAGCTAGTTGATAGGAAACTGGAAGAAGCACTGAAAAAGTGGCAGGCATCTCAGACTGCCACTCAGCAGACAATACCTATCATAGCATCCCGCTCTACTCCTACTGCAGAGGTTGGGAGTAATCCTATAGACCCACCACCTAGCACATCCACTGTAAGTATTTTTATGACATAGTAACTAGTTTTTTAATTCAAGATGATATGTTTTCAAGATGATATGTATATACGTATATAACATTCTTTACACAAAAAGTTGTAGGGGTTGAAGCCATGCCGTCTAAAAGTTAATGAATATGTCGTTGCAGAGGCGTCGGCTTACCCATCCCTACTAGGGGAAATGTTTCACGGGTCTCCATTACCAGCTGGTTGGATTCGTGTGAGCCCGGTACATATATTCCCCAAGTGGATGGATCTTCCATTGCCATATGCCCACCCAGATTGTGAAACACTTGGTGAGGCACTAGGCGGAGTGATATTGTGGCTAAAAGCGGATGTCATCTTTACTGAAATTGTATGGTAAATTTACATTACGTTAAATTGTTAGTGTGTGTATATGATGTCAGTTGATCTGAAATTATTATATATATACAGGTTAAAAAGAAGACACCCACAACATCTAGGCCTCCACTTCCACCTCCTGCATTACCCAGTTGGGTTCCACATGACCTAACTGTCCCGTTAGGTCCTAATTGTAGGGGTATGGCAATATGGTTAGGCGAACATGATATAAACTGCCCTATAACTGTTTCTATAGATTCAGATGTTATAGGTCAATCATACGAAAGCAAACTATTTATACAAGATATTTTGGAGTTGTTTCGATATGATTGGCTAAATACATCTGTGATAGAGTTATGGATAAGGTGAGATCTTCTTTATACATCCATATACCTTGTATAGGATCTGGTGATCTGGTTTCTTATTTATTAATGCATGCATAATTAATACATATTTTGCAGCTGCTTAGACAAGATATGTGCAGATTTTGCATTCGAACATGTAGGATTTTTGATTCCATCTTTGATTAGTCTAGTAGCTAAAGACCCTCCGTCAGTTCAACAATACTGCTGTGAGGCTTTTTCAATTTTTGCTCAAAAAAAGAAGACGATGATAATGGCTCCATTCAATGTAGAGTAAGTTTACTTTGCTTATTATAATTTGGACTTAAGAAAATTACATTTTTATTGTGGATTTTGAGTTATTAATTTTTAACTTTTTTACCTCTAGTGGTATGCATTGGGAGTTACTGGTTATTGTCCCCGAAACATTCACTGTCTATTATCTAGATCCTAAGGGGAGTAAATTGAATACAAAATATGGACACATAATGAAAATGGCATTATTCCGGTGAGAAATATTTCATTTTCATATCCGTTAACATATGTTATTACATTACTATTTTATTATGCAATGTACTGTGTTACATTAACATGTAGGGGTTTTGATGAGTTCAAAAAGGCTGGAGGAAAGGTCCCCACGAAAAAGAACCAGCCAATAATTTGGAAGAACGTGAAAGTAAGTTCCCGACTGAAATATATGTATATATTATTTATGTGAACAATGCTTAATTAGTTGTATTTTTTAATATTTTGTATGTTTGAATTTATAGTGTGCCACACAAGACAACGGATGGGCATGTGGATACTGCGTGATGCGATTTATGCACATGATTATCAAATATGCCGCAATGGACATCGATTGTATTGATGAGGTATTATAGAGTCTCATTAGATAATATGAAATATATCAATCTTATTTATAGCTCATTAATTATATATATACATCATTCTCTTTACAGGTGTTTACAACTGACTACACTATAGGAAATGCCTTACCAGATGTACATGCTCCCTATACGACAGGAGAATTAAATGAAGTAAGAGAAGA
This sequence comes from Alisma plantago-aquatica, assembly GCA_963693085.1. NCBI lineage: Eukaryota > Viridiplantae > Streptophyta > Magnoliopsida > Alismatales > Alismataceae > Alisma > Alisma plantago-aquatica. The sequence continues at coordinate 578,690,106 of OY856412.1, read as the reverse complement.
ATGGGCAACAGCCATACAAGTAGTGGGGGATTTAAGATATAATTGGGATTTTGATAGCGAATAATGACTAAATAATGATATTTTGTAAATGAATTTCTGAATTATAATATATGTGTGAATGTTTCTACATGTCTGGATGTTTCTATATGTGTCTGAGTGAAAATGAATGAAACTGTTGGTTTCTATATGAATGTTTCTATATGTGAATGTGAAAATGAATGAAACTACAGATTGCTAGCTACATGAATGTTTCTAAATATGTGAAAATCAAATGGAACTGCAGGTTGCATTGCTAAATGTGTGAATATCTTTGTTGTTTTTTGCAGGTTTGTGGCCTGTTGTTGGCTGATATCAATGGATGTCGTAAAATTTGTAGTTCATAACTGAACTGCAGGTTTCTCATCCTGCGACCAGCCATACAGCAGGTCTGCAGACCTACAGCAAAAAAAAAAAAATAGGCGTCGATTATTTGTATAAAACCGACGCCAAATAGTTACAGTGTCGGTTTGTAATAGAAACCGACGTCTATTTCCTTAACACCACGGCCGTGCTGGCCAGCACGGCCATGGCAGCGAACCAGACACCACGGCCGTACTGGACAGCACGGCCGTGGCAGCGGATCAGACACCACGACCATGCTGGCCAGCACGGCCGTGGCAACGGACCAGACACCATGGCCGTGCTGTCCAGCACGGACGTGTTGGGAGTTATATGGCGTTGGTTATTAGAGAATAACCGACGCCTATAGTGCCCAAGTTGGCACCCTTCTGTGGCGCGAAGGTATATGGCGTCGGTTTCTTAGGTAATAACCGACGCCTATAGTTCCCTGTTGGCGCATTTTCGTTGGCGCGCGAAGGGTTTTGGCGTCGGTTTTTTAACCGACGCGTAACGGCTGGGCTTTTAGCATCGCCCACATAGGTGTCGCTTAGAAACCGACACTAAAGGCCTTAAATAACCGACACTAAATTTCGGTTATGTACTAGTGATTATTTTTTCTCAAGTAATTATAGGAGAAATGATTTTCTTTCACATCATTTCAGTTACAGTTTTGATAGATTCGGGTACTACTCACTCATTTATATAGAGTTCTTTAGCTTGTGCGCTTAACCTGTTAACCCAGGAGTTACCGGTTGAGTTGTTGTTGAGGGTTCCGTTAGGTGAACTGAAAGTGTTGACAGAGTTTTGTCTCGGATGTTTGTTGACTTTTGGTGGTTACACCATTGCGGTTAACCTTATACCCCTATATGTTAACTCTTTTCAAGTTATCTTGGGTATGGATTGCCTAGAGACGTATTGATTTCAACTCTACTGTTGGAAGAAGGAGGCTATCTTTCAACAGGGTGGATTTTCTTGTGTCTTTTATGGATATAGGAAAGTTTTTCCTACGTGTATCATATCAACTTATGTAGCTAATATGATGTTGCAAAAAGGTTGTGAGGCGTTCTTGTCACATGTAGTAGATATTAGAGCAGAAAAGAACACAGTTAGCCTATGGGATGTGCCAGTGGTCTGTGAGTTCCCAGATGTTTTCCCAAATGAGTTTCCACGTCTACCCCCTGAAAGAGAGATAGAATTTGAGATCCAGGTGTTTCCAAGTAGTCACCCTGTAGCACTGCCAGCCTATAGATGGCACCTACAGAGTTGAAGGAATTGAAGATCCAACCAGCTATAGGAGTTACTAGATAAGGGTTTCATTCGACCTAATTCTTCACCATGGGGAGCTCCAGTCTTGTTTGTGAAAAAGAAAGATGGTACTATGAGGCTATGTATAGACTACAAATAGTTAAATAAGATCACCGTCAAGAATAAGTACCCGTTTCCAAGGATAGATGATCTGTTTGATCAGTTGGGTGGAGCGATAATCTTTTCTAAGATAGATTTGAGATCTGGATATCATCAGTTGAGGATAAAGGCTTCAGATATTCCTAAGTCAGCTTTCAGAACAAGATACGGGCATTATGAGTTTCTGGTCATGTCGTTTGGAATGACTAATGCCCCATCAACTTTCATGGATATGATGAACCAGATTTTCAAAGCTTTTTTGGATCAGTTGATAGTACTTTTCATAGATGACATTCTAATTTGTTCTAGAGATGATGAGCAACATGGGAATCATCTGAGGATAGCGTTACAATTGTTGAGACAACACCAGTTATATGCTAAGTTCAGTAAGTGTGAGTTCTTGTTAGTTGAGGTGTCTTTTCTTGGACATGTAATCTCAGGAGATGGAGTAATTGTTGACACTAAGAGAGTTGAGTCTATTCTACAGTGGGAGCAGCCTAAGACTCCTACTGAGATCAGAAGCCTCTTAGGATTGGCAGGTTACTACAAGAGGTTCATCCAGAGCATCAGTGTTGTAGCGTCACCTCTGACACGCTTAATGAGAAAGAATGCACCGTTTGTCTGGTAAGACAACTATGAGAAGAGTTTTTAGATCTTGAAGAAGAGGTTGACTACAACACCAGTGTTGATCCTGTCCAAGACAGGTAAAGGTTATACAATGTTTTGTGATTCTTCTAGGAGAGGCTTAGGCTGTGTGCTGATGCAGGAAGGCAAAGTAGTAGCTTATGCATCTAGACGTCTTAAGAAGAATGAGGAGAATTATCTTACACATGATTTGGAGTTAGTTGTTGTAGTTCATGCTCTTAAGACATGTCATCACTATCTTTATGGTGAGGCATGTCAGGTGGTTACATATCATTAAAATTTGAAATATATTTTCACCCAGAAGGATCTGAATCTTAGACAGTGGAGGTGGTTAGAATTGATCAAGGATTGTGATGTGATGATAGATTATCATCCTGGTATGGCGAATGTGGTAGCAGATGCCCTCAGCAGGAAGTCAAATTCAACAGTAGATGTATTCTCTATGGCATGCTTCAAGAGAGACCTGCTAGTAGAGATGCGGAAGTTGAACTTAGACTTAGGGGTGACAGAGCAGAGTGGTTTGATTACACAGATGCAAGTCAAGCCTACTTTTTATTATTAGATCAAGGAACTTCAGTAGAGTGATAGTGAGTTACAACAAATCATGCAAGATAAGACAGAGGGAAAGAGACCAGAGTTTAGGTTTTCAGATGATGGTTTGTTGTATCAGCATGACAGGTTGTGTGTACCTGGAGATAGTGATTTGAAAGAAAGGATTCTTGAGGAAGTGCATGCATCGATGTATGCTATGCATCCAGGCAACACTAAGATGTACATGAATCTCAAAGAGTTGTACTGGTGGTCTAGTATGAAGAAGTATGTAGCTAAGTATGTGGATAGATACAGTGTGTGCTAACAGGTTAAGGTTGAGCATCAGAAACCTATAGGTACCTTACAATCTGTTCCTATACCAGAGTTGAAGTGGGAACATATCACAATGGATTTTGTGGTAGGGTTGCCCAAGACATCTAGAGGTTGTGACTCGATATGGGTGATTGTGGATAGATTGACTAAGTCTGCTCACTTTCTTCCTATTAAGTCAACCTTTGATGTCCCGAAGTTGGATAAGATATACATGGATGATATAGTCAGGTTGTATGGTATCCCAGTTTCTATAATATCAGATAGAGATCCTAAGTTCACATCCAGGTTTTTGAATCAGTTGCATCATGCTTTAGGCACTAAGTTGAGATTCAATATAGCTTTTCACCCAAAAATGGATGGTCAGTCAGAGAGGACCATTCAGACTCTTGAGGACATGTTGAGAGAATGTTTCTTGCATTTTAGTGGAAGTTGGGAAGAACACTTGAGCCTTATAGAGTTTTCATACAACAATAGTCACCATTCCAGTCTTGGTATGGCCCCGTATGAAGCTCTATATGGCAGAAAGTGTAGATCACTCGTATGTTGGTATCAGGTGGGTGAAAAGGAAATTCTTGGACCATAGATAGTAGATTTGACTATAGAAAAGATTACAGTGATCAGAGAATAGTTGAAAGTTGCATAGGACAGGTAGAATAGTTATGCTGAGAAGAGGCATAGACCTCTTGAGTTTGAGTTTGGTGATGAAGTGTATCTGATAGTTTCACCATGGAAAGGAGTGTTGAGGTTTGGCAAGAGAGGCAAACTGACTCCTTGGTTTATGGGCCCATATCATGTCATTGAGAGGATTGGACTTGTAGCCTACATGTTGGATTTTCCATCTGAGTTGGCTAATTTACATGATGTGTTTCATGTATCGATGCTGAAGAAGTGTTACCCTAGTACAAAGAAGATAATGGACCCAGAACCTACACATCTAAAAGCATATGTGTCCTATGTTGAAGGACTAGTACAGATAATTGATTGGAGGATCAAGAAACTCAAGAATTGCGAGATACCGTTAGTGAAGGTTTTGTGGAGGAACCACTACCTAGAGGAAGCCACGTCGGAGCTTGAGTCAGAGATGCGTAACAAGTTTCCTTTTCTCTTTTAGGAATTTCGGGACAAAATTCTTATAAGGGAGGGAGATTGTTACAACCCACATTGAGGTTAGTCAGTAAGTACCTTGATTAGCATGAAGTACCTTGATTAGTGCTAAGTACCTTGTTAAACATCATGGTTAATCAAGATAAGCTAAGATGTGAATCATTAGTCGAGATTGATTCATCTGATGTAATTAATGTTAATTGTAGTGTTAATTGTTATGTTAATTACCTAAGATGATTAACCTAGATAAGATGGTTTAGTTATTGTATTTTTATGCCTTGAGAAGGTAGAGAATCTCATGCTAGAAATTTTGCAAAAAGAATTACTCGAATCAGACTTCCAAGGAAATAGTTATGGCTTTTATAAGATCTTTGGATTTGGATGCAATTTTTCCATTTATTAGCTTTAATATTTTTTCCCTTTTATTCCTTATCCCGTTCCCCTGATTGAGCAGAGCACCACTTGAAAGCAGCACACAACTGCTAGCTCGATCGACTAACAAAGGAGAAGAGGAGAGGCGATCTTGGGGTGATTTTCGAGCCCTTAGCTCCGATTCAACTTGGCTTCTTCTTCTCCTTCCTTCCTTCCTCCCTTCCTCGCCCCTATCCATAGCCCTAACCAGCCCTTGTAGCGCCGGCGGCTAGCAGCAGCAACTGCAGCTGTAGTGGCACTGGCCAGGAGCAGTTGGGCACAAGAAGCACATCAGAACAACAACCATCGAGCTCGGCCATGAGGTTAGGACTTGATTCTGCTGCTAACTAGCCACGAGCAGCGTCCTAGCTCAGCTCCTTTCCATCTGTGCATGAAGCAGGTCCGAACCAGGACTGTTCGGAGGTAGACAACAACCCTGCTGACGCCTAGAAACATGACTCTAGATGCATTTCTAGTTGAATTGTGGTCACCTCACCCGGTGTGAGTAGAATTTCACTCACTAATCATGTATAACTCCAACAATTGGGTGTTTTTGGTTGAATCATTGTTATTCGCAGGTAACAAAGCTTACCCAAGTGTCGTGCAGTGATGACGTCACCAAATTTCTAATTTACATGAATTTCTTAATTATGTTTGCACGAAACTAATTGTTTGATTGATATGTGTGATTTGAATTACTGGAACTGCATGATTGATTACAATCTAATTTGTTCAGTTTAAAAGTTGGAATCAGTAGCATACGACCAATAGTTGTACAGTTTTGGTATAAACCCAGACTGTACATTTTTAATAATTTAATAGATGTATGATTTCAATGAAATGACAATGACATGAAAAGGGTTCAATAAAAACCTAGTTGCACACCCCCAGTTATATTTAATGTGTGTGTATTAATAATTATACAACTCGACACGTTTCTCAAAGAAATCATTTGAAATTCTCAATTAATATCAATAATTCCTGCCATGACAAGTAATTGACTTTTAATTGAGTTATGTGATGCATAACTTAGAATTTGGGTTGATGTGCTCGATTTTGGAGGAATTACAGATAATTTACAAATGCTATTGACGATTTCTAATATATCAAGTAATTAATTCTTGTTAGTGTTAGGATGATCAATTGTATAATTCCAGCATATATGAGCCAAGTTGATATGAGTTTAGTTTATTTAAGAAATTTCAATCTGTCTGCATGCATGATATATGGATTTCTCAGTAAATTACAAAGTTTTTGAGTATACTATTCTGTCAGGTCTAGAATGATATTCATGTTGTGATTTGAACTAAAATTAAATAGGCGAGATGCCATATAAATACCAGAGTCGAGTATAAGTAAGAAAAAGGTTCAACAAAGTAAGAGTTTTCTAGGAAATAATAAAATAATAGATTTAAGGGCCCTGACACCGTAGAACCCCTATGTGAGGTCTACGCCTTAGGGGTGAAACGACCTAACCCTGGCAGTATCCAGTATATGGGGGTCAGAACGTGCTATCAGGTGGCACGGGGGGGGGGGGTGAAGCCCTAGTGGTAGTCTCCTTAAATTATAGTTTGTAGTGTCCAACATCAACCAAAAATCTTGGTGGCACTAGAGTACTGAAAAGCATGTCCAACATCAACCAGAAGTCCTAGTGGTACTAGAGTACAGAAAAGCCAATAGGTGGCTTGACTCTTCTCCTGTGTGCTCAGATTAGAGGAGGAGTCCAGTTTATGGTACAATAGGAGTGTTGAGGCCAGAGAGCCAGTTTCCCTGTTGCATACCAAGAGAGTCGTCAGACTTAGCTATCCCAGGGTTTTGGCTAAGTCTTGTACGGTGGGATCGTAGTTTGCCATGAGTCTTCATATGTAGAGTACACTGCATATGATCAGGGCATAAGATAAAATATGTTCATATAGGTTCACATAGTTTGTTATAAGTTAAATATTTAAGAAATATTTGAGTTAGTTTCACAGCAGTTGTCCTTTAAATGAAATTTTAGTATTCTATGTTATTTAATCATATCTACAGCTTTGCAATAGTTGTTATCTTAATGAAATGTTGACATCTCTTGTCGTTTAAATTATATTGTTTAGATCTGCTCAGTATAGTATTATCTTGTATTTTATTCCAATTAAAAAACATAAAATGAGTTATTTGTGATGGTCTAGTGAAATTCTATTCACTAAGCCAGTAGCTCACCAACCCACTGAAACATTTTTTAGGTCAACGTCAACACGAGGAAGCTGAAGGATCATATCACCCAAGTTCTTAGAAGGTAGTTTGTAGTTAGATAGAGATCGCTTAGTCCTTTCCCCTCGGTCCTAGGGCATGTGGTGTGGTAGTGAGATAATGTAATGTAATATGTAGTTTAGATTTCAGTTATCTATTGTGTTTTACTTTCTGCATGAACAATGTAATATGTCGTGTAAGTTTTTTTTTTTCAAGTAAGGTTAATAGTAAGTTGCTTCCGTAGTTTTATTACGATCTGATGGTATTCAAGCTATTAGGTTTTTCCTTTAAGTTAATTCTAAGTAACTAAGTAAATAAAAGGTTAAGGGTGGTTTACCGAGGGTGACTCCCCAGTCTCCGAGGTCATTAGAGATGGCACGGGGATCGGGGCATCACATAATGACTAATCCCTATGGTCCAGTCTCACTGTCTTCTCTAAAATGAGATTTATCTTCCGATTGGCCAACTCAACTTGACCACTCATTTGGGGGTGGTAAGGAGTAGTCACACGATGATTAACTCCATGTTTCATGAGCAACCCTTCAAAAGTAAGATGGATGAAGTTACTTCCAGCATCCCTAATCATGGCTCTATGATCACTAGTTTGAGTTGCAACAACCTCAATCCACGTTGACATGTGATCAACAACAACCAAAATGTAGATATATCAAAAAGAGGGAGGAAAAGGACCCATGAAGTCAATCCACCAAACATCAAATACCTCCACCACAAGAATGGGTGATAAAGGCATCATGTCCCTCTTTGAGATAGTGCCCACCTTTTGGCACTTCAAGCAGCACTTGCAAAATTCTCGAGAGTTTTCAAAAAAGGAGGGCCAATAGAATCCACTTAGAAGAACCTTGGCAGGCATGCATTTTCCACCAAAATGACCTCCACATACTCTGGAATGGCACATAGATAGAATTTATTGTTGCTCCATCTCCGGAATACATCTCCTAATGAGTAGGTCAGGGTAATATTTTAAAAGATGAGGACCATACCAAACATAATTTTTAACCATAGCAAACATCCTTTTTCTTTCCTCCCTTGTCCATGTGCTTGGTATCCTTCCACTAGCTAAGAAATTATCTATATGTTTATACCATGTCCTTTGAGTGGATGAGAGTAGGAAGAGTTGTTCATATGGCATTGTTTCTTTGATTCTACTTATATCATCAAAGGGTGCTTCAATTTGGGAGAGATGGTCGACGGAAGAATTTTCCACTCCCTTCTTGTCCACAATCTCAATATCAAACTCTTGAAGCAACAAAATCCACTGAATCAACCTTGGATTTGTCTTTCTTCACCATGAGATACTTCAGTGTGACATGGTCTATGTATATCACTACCTTGTTCTGTAAAATATATGATCAAAACTTGTCAAGAGCATAGATAACCGTAAGCAACTCTTTTTCTGTAGTCGTGTAGTTCCTTGTGCTTCGTATAGAGTCTTGCTACCATAATAGATGGTGTGTGGAATCTGGCCAACTCTTTGACCCAGCACAACCCCGACTACCATGTTGGATGCATCAATCATGATCTCAAATGGCAAAGAGAAATCTGGGGTCTGCATTATAGGAGAAGAACTGAGCTTTTGCTTCAAGTGGTTGAAGGCTTCAACATACTTGTCATCAAAGTGAAATTCAACATTTTTATAACAAATGATAGATAGGTCTTGAGATTTTGCTAAAATCCTTGATGAAGTGAGGATAGAATCATGCATGTCCTAAGAAATACTGATCATGTCTTACAGTATAAGGAATGGTAAGAGTAGAAATGAGGCCCACCTTGGCCCTATCAACCTCAATACTATTTTTTGAAACCTGGTAGCCCAATACTATGCCTTCAGGAACCATGAAGTGGCTCTTTTCCCAAGATAACATGAGGTGAACCTTAACGCATCTGTCAAGAATGGAAGCCAAGTGAAGCAAACATTCATCAAAGATTTTATCAAAAACTAAGAAATCATCCACGAACACTTCAAGTGATGAATCAAGCATGTCATCAAAGATGGAAGTCACACATCTTTGAAAAGTTGAAGGGGCATTACATAGCTTGAATGTCATTCTTCGATAAGCAAAAGTATCACTAGGGCAAGTGAATGCCATCTTTTCTTGGTCTGTAGGATGTACAACAATCTGGAAGTACCTGAAGTATCTATCAAGAAAGCAATAAAAACATTGCCCTACCAAGCTCTCTAGAATCTGATCAAGGAATGGAAGAGGATAGTGGTACTTCTTAGTCTTCTCATTCAACTTTCTATAGTCTATAGACATTCTCCATTTGGACTATTCTCTAACAAGCATTATATCACCATTAGCATTCTCTACCATTGTGATCCCACCCTTCTTTGATACAACTTGGATGGGACTCACCCATGTGCTATCAGAAATCTGATAAATAATCCCAACATCTAACAATTTCATGACCCATTGAGTAACAACTTCCATCAATTATGAGTTCAACTGCCTTTGCATTTGGTGGGTTGGCCTTGCATCATTTTCCAAATAAATCCTATCCACACAAATGGAGGGGTCAATGCCCCTTAGATCAGTAGTGAACCATCCAATGGCCTGAATGTTCTTCTTTTAGACTTTCATCAATGCCTCTTCTTGTTTTGGAGAGAGAATAGAACAAATCATCACTGGGAGCGTGTCATTGGAGCCTAGAAAAGCATACTTCAATCCTTCGGGGAATGACTTGAGGTCAAGAGGTGGAGGTTCTTCAAGAGAGTTCTTCAATGGCTCAAAAATTGATGGGAGGTCCTCACTTGCAACCACCAAGGCTAGCTCGTTCACTTCATCCTCTTCATCATCATCATCGAGGAACTCACCAATGGGCTCTAAACCTCTACCTTGAGTGGAACTCTGAATCCACGTAGGTAGACACTCCTCCAAAATCTCATCAAGGAATTCAACAAGATAACAATCTTCTTCTGTGGTGCCTATCACCTAGGATGTAGCTGAAGACTTGAATATGTCCAACCAGATCTTCATGTGCATGAATGTCACATACATGGTGCCAGTTCTCACGTGGATCACTACGCCAGCTGTAGCAAAGAGTGGCCCCTCAAGATGATAGGTACTCTTTTTGTGTATTTTTCCATGTCTAGCACAGTTAAGTCAGCGGGGAAGAATGCAAAAGTCTCATCATCAAGTATAACTAGCACATTATCAAAATTGTAACATACTAGATCTTGGAAACTACCCTAGAAGTTTGACATTTTGGATTTAGCCAAACAAGGTTTAGTATAACTGTAACATCCCAGGATTTGAGGCCTCGGATAACATGATCTTAAAAGGAATGATTGGACTACCCATATCACCAAGGTGCACCTCCTTTTCCTGGAGCCCATCACTAAAGAACTCCATAGTTAAGTGTGCTCAGCTTGGAGTAGTACTAGGATGGGTGACCAGTCGGGAAGTTGATCCTGGCTTGCGCGTCAGTGTGGACAAAGTGCGCAGTTAAGGCTAGTGGTGGTCTGTGGGGCCAGTCGTCATTCCTGAAACTCTACTAGAGCCTTGGGCAGTGGGACCAGACGTTACAAATGATATCAGAGCCATAACCCCTCCAGTAGGTGGGGCCCACATGGGCATGTGGCATGCCAGTCTTGAGCCGTGCGGTCCAGGCAGGTTGGAAAGGGCTATCCGTAGAGACGAGATGGAGCCGCCCTTGCGCTGGTAGCTGTGGACGGGAGCTGGGTGTCCATGGGCCATTGTGGGTCTGCATTGAAATGGGGTCAGATTATGAGGCCATATAGTTGAGCCTTGACGAGGACGTCAAGAGTCTAAGTGGGAGAGATTGTAACATCCCAGGATTTGAGGCCTCGGATAACATGATCTTAAAAGGAATGATTGGACTACCCATATCACCAAGGTGCACCTCCTTTTCCGGGAGCCCATCACTAAAGAACTCCATAGTTAAGCGTGCTCAGCTTGGAGTAGTACTAGGATGGGTGACCAGTCGGGAAGTTGATCCTGGCTTGCGCGTCAGTGTGGACAAAGTGCACAGTTAAGGATAGTGGTGGTCTGTGGGGCCAGTCGTCATTCCTGAAACTCTACTAGAGCCTTGGGCAGTGGGCCCAGACGTTACAATAACCCTAATGAGATAATACATGAACAAATCACCCTAATGTAACCCAATGTTCTCACATTTGATTTAGACCAATAATGGACACATAAAATATGTTAGATGAGGCAATAATGAATTATATAAAATTATGTGCAAGATAATCCCACATAATTCTTTTGGGTGATAATATTAACATGATGGAATAAACAATAGTGATAATAATGAAATCATGTGATAATAATGGCCATAAATATTATTTTTGACATAACTCATTAAAAGGAATTCCAAAAAAGGAATATAATTTAAGAATCGTGTTCCTTGGGTCCTTGGCAGTCAAGTTCCACATTATTTACACAATAATAATTAATTTAAATCTTTTTGGAAAGAGAAGATATAAGTTTTCTCCAAAATATCAAATAAAATAATAAATGAATCCAAAAGAGGAAAATAATCTTGGATTCAAAATCTACATAATAGATATATCCTTTGGGTGAATTTCATCCAATTTGGAGAAATTTGCTTAAAAGATGAAATCGGGAGAGAGAAAGTGTGTAGAACCTTCAAAATATTAAATAAGTGAACAAATAACTCCAACATGTAAAATTGATTGCAAATTCGTATCCAACACATTAAATATGACTTGTGGGTGAAGTTTCATAAAATTTGGAGAATCTTAAAGACATTAATGCATGAGGAATGAGAAAATAATATTTGATTTATTTAACACATTAAAAGTTCTGAAAATGCAAATCTAATTGCATATCTGGATTCCTCATATAAAAAACAGGCTGCATGTCAAATTTCATCCAATTTGAGATTCATTTGCACCCTCAAATAAAGAGTGAGAAAAAGATAAATAATTAAATATGACACCATAGTCCAAATCAGAATTGGAATACAAATAAAATGTCAAGCTATTTTAATCATGCACCTAATTTTGACCATTGGATCTGTGATCCAATGGCTCTGTGATCATCTCCTAGCTTGGGTCGGAGTGGGAGTGCAGACTGTGTTCTGGTGATTTTCGGATGAGGATATCTCTCTCGATTATTGGTCTTTTTTTGATGATTTCTTCACTGTTAGACTCCAAAAAGAATTCCACACCTATTGATCCTTTGTTTTTGATTTTTCATGGAGAGTTTGTAAAAGCCCCAAACCTTTCTCTCGAAGCAAGGTTGGTCCCAATCCATCTTGGATTTTCCCTCAACTTCACCTATAAATACTTGTACCCATGTCTTCCCTAGCCCGCGCATAGTGATTATCTCCATCCAATTTCATCCAAGATTGTGAGTTAAGCTTCCGATGAGTGAAGTTTGCATCTATTCTTATGCCACCTCCCTCTCTCTCTCTATAGAGCTTCTCCGATCGAATTAAAGGTATGCACGAATTTGGTTTGTTCTTGTCTTTCCTTCGGTACTTTCCGTTTTCGATTTGGTCATGATTTACAAAATCCCCCAAAATTAGATGAGCTATAGCTTCACACTATGAAGTGTTGGCACAGGCAGAGGAGGAAAAAACCTCTCTGTGATTTTACATCTTTGCCCCCTCTTTGTTGCTTCTTTTCTTGTTTTTCTTGTTGATGGGTAAAAGCATATTTTACTCCTGTGTTGCTTTCTTGGTGGACCGAGGCCTGGCGAGTTTGACCAATGACTTTGCCAATTGTGATTGGGCCAAGTCATGCAGGCTCAACCTACTTTTCCCTTTCTTTTCACGTATTTTCTCACCTATGTGGCTTTATCTAATTATCCGATTGGTCAAAATTCTAAAATGCTTAACTAGTTATCTATTGGGCCAAAAATTACAAATAAATAGTCACAGGATTCAAAAAAATTAGGGCTTTCTAACGGTGTTGTTTTGTTTCCTAAATTCAATGATTAATAATAATTAATTTTAATGGATTAATATAAATAAGTAATAACTTGTGAAGTTCATAACTAGTAATTTATAAGTCACAAAAATATAATAATATATGTTTTGAACTCAAAAAAAGGTAACCTAAAGTGGTATAGTTTTTATAACCTAATTCATATAAAAGGAAAAAGGTAATTTTTAGGGTTTGAATAATCAATGTGAAGTTGAACTAAAATCTATGTATGTCCTTAATAGGTTCTTTGAAGGCCTAGGTTTGAATCTAGACTTGGCTTTAGATAGAGTAGACTCTAAAGAGAGGTATGGTTTTCATCCCCTATTATTCTATGTTGAGCAATTAACCTATATTTTCTTTCTCTTAGTCCTATATACATTAGCCTATACACAGTGTCATTTCTTTTGGAAATCATGGTTCATGTGAACTACCTTATTTATTATTGATTTTGTGATCATGGATATTCTTTTGGACTCTTTTTCATTTGATTGGTGCATGTTGGACTTATTTGATGTTATGTGCTTCTTTTCCTACCATGGTAGTGGATGTATATATATGGCACATTATTTGATGGTATGGATCCTCTAATCCCACCTTATATTTGAAAGATGTTTTCATCATCCTTATTTGTTTATACTTGCTTATTCTTTTATTATGCATCATGTGGTGATTGTTGACCTAGAGGTTATACATTGTCCATATTTTGGTAATGACTTAAACTTTCCATTCATATGTATCTAATATGTGCATTCAATATTGATCTCATGTTTTAGGTACATGAAAAGGATCAATCTACACAATCCCTAGCTTGTCAAAGTTCAAGTCAAATGCAATGAAAGTGTGCTAATTAGGAAATCCCTTCAAACGACCTTAGAAGAATTTTGTAATCACTTGTATTGATGATATGACTTGTAACTAAGATGAGAAAAATATGTGGGATGCTTAGTACCAAGTTTTAATCTCTTTCTTATAAAATTATAAAATTGATCACAGACTATTGATCGGTCGAGTTTCAATCTCGATCGATCCATGGATCAATTTTCTGATCATGTGCATCGGTCGAGTTCTGCATTCACAGAATGCGACCGAATGACTTACTGACCAAATACACTTTTAGCTAATCGGTCGAGTTTCTCAGGACAATCTCAACCGATAGTTTGAAAATTGGGTTTGTCTTTTATTCGATCGGTCGAGTTACCTTTATTGAAACTTGACAAAATGTATTGTATGGAAAATGTAGAAAAATTGATTCCAACCGTTGGTGACTTGTTTGGACAAAAATAGATCTGTTTCCCTGAGCAAAAAGTCTATATTTCGGTCCTAAGTGTTCCCAAACTCAAGGGAGAACCCCCAGCTATAAATAGGACCACTTGGAGTTCATTCCAAGGTTGTTCATTCACTACATTCATGGTCATTGCTATAGTTGAGTGTGCTACTACTCCTTCAGCCCCTTTCTCTCTCTAGTTTACACATCATTTCGTGATTTGTGAGTGAGTTAGGATTATTGTAAGAGAGCTCCACCTTTGTGCATGTAAAGTTATCAATCTTCCACTACTTCTCTATCCCCTTCTCTCATGAAGAAATGCTAAAGCAAGCTCCATTGAATGAAGAATGAGTTGGAGCTGGTCCTCTTCAAGGTAGATGAAGAGGTGGTGATCTTCTCCAAGTGAAGGAGAAGGAAAAGGATGAAGATCCAAGAGTAGAAGCAAAGTCCTTCAAGACGGAAGACTTGAGATTGAGTGGGTAAAACCTAGGTGACGGCTGAAGACTCAAGCTAAGTGGGTAAGTTCCGTATTATGGTGGAGATATCTTTGTGGTTTGATGGGTAAGTCCTTTGGTGGTCTATTGTTGTAAATCTCTGTGGTGATATAATAGAGAAAAGCACTAGTAAAGTCCTAAAGGTTGACCTCTCTAGGTAGTGGACTGACTCACTTCTAGTTTGATGTGTGGAAGCATTCTACATCCCTTTGTCAAGAGCTTGCTATCAATCTCTCTCATCCTTGCTATGCTTGTTGGATAGGACTTCAAATTGCCATTAATATTTTGCTCCTAATTAATATAATTTGAAGGTCTAATTTGTTTTTTGAGAAATTTGTAGCTCTATTTACCCCCCTCTAGAGCCCTTAGAACGAACAAGTGGTATCAGAGCTAAGAATCTTCTCCAACAATCTCCCACGAGATGAAAAGATGGGAGACAACCTACTGGGTTGACTCAACCTAGAGGGAGGCTTCTCCATGTACCCTCTGGTCTTTGATGGCACCAACTTCCTCTATTGGAAGAGATAGATGCAATTATACATTCAAGGGATGAACTTTGATATGTGGAAGGTGATGGTCACACCTTACAAAGAGCCAACCAGAGATGTTGCAACATGGAGTGAAGCTTCTCTGAAGAAGGCTCAACTCAATGCAAAGCCCATTAGCAAATTCTATGCATCCCTCACTCCCACAAAGTTCAACTAGATCTCATCATGGGACACTACCGATGAGATTTGGGACAAGCTGTGCATCACATATGAAGGCACAAGCAAGTCAAGGAGACAAATATCTACATGTCGAGCAGCCTCCTAGATAACTTCAAGATGGGAAAGAAAGAAGGCATTGCGAAGATGTATTCAAGGCTAAATGTCATCATCAATGGGTTGGCTGCTTTGAAAAAACACTTTGGATAAAGGAATCATTAACTCAAAGATCTTGAGAACTCTTCTAAAGAGATGGGAGTCAAAGGTCACCTCCATTGAAGAAGTGAGGAGCCTTGGTGACATCCCAACTAAAGAACTCATTGGCAATCTTCAAGCCCATGAGCCTAGACTTGACAAGCAAGAAGAAGAAGCTAAGCAAGAAGAGAAGGAAGCCAAGAAGATCAAAGATAGTGCTTTCAAAGAAAAAGTGGAGGATGTTATCCTTCAACAACAACTAGCTTACCATACTTCTTCCCCCTCCTCTAGTGAAGATGAAGGCCCTAGTGAGCATGAAGCCAACTACATCAAGGGCAAGCACTTCAAGAGAATGCAAGCCTCCTCCTCCTCTACTCCGAGATGCTACAAGTGTGGTCAAAAGGGGCACTACAAGAGTGAATGCCCAAAGTCAAGAAAGTCTCACCTCAATAGAAGCTCAAGGAAAGAAGAGGAGTATAAGAAGGAAAGCAAGCACAAGAGAAAAGACAAGAAGGAAAAGAGACACAAGAATGCAGTTAATGCGGCTTGGGAAGCTTCATCTTCAAGTAGCTCTAGCTCCAAAGAAGATGGAGAGTGCCACCTTTCTCTCATGGCCTCTACAAGTAAAGACATTGGTGAGGTAAGTGAGGTAAGTTTGCATGAATTGCCTAAAGAAGATACTATTGACATGCTTGTTACTACCCTTTTTTCTTTTGATAAATGTAAATCTAAAAGAAAACAATTAGGAAAAATCATTGATGATCTTTATGCTAAGCATGATATTTTAGAATTGAATGAGAAAACCAACCTTGTGAGTATTGATAATTTGCAAGGGAAATACCTTGATCTTGAACTCCACTACCATAGGGTTGAAGTTGAGAATGGTATCTACCTTAAGAACATTGAAAATCTTAAGGAAGAGAACCAAAATTGCCTAAAAGAACTTGAATTGCTTAAAATTGAAAATACTGAATTTAAGTTGCTTATTGATGCTCATAGAGAAGAGAGAGATGTTTATATCAAAGAGATTTAAATGCTAAAATCTAAAAATGCTAGGTTTCTTGGTCATGTAAATGATCTATCTTCTAGACCTTTGTTGCCGAGTGTTAATTTTGCTTCTATCTCTCTTGAAAATGATTCATATCTTACTAAAGCTTTATGTCTTGAGGTTGATCAGGCAATGCGTCACAGCATGCGACGTCTCATGATGGGCAACGTTGTGACAGACAACACTCTATCGGGCAACATCATGGCGGGCAACACACCTACATGAGGTAACGAGCAGCACGACCTAAGGGGGTATCGTGCAAAGCAACAACAACACCATGCAACCCCATGACATGAAACACAACAACAATAGAGTGTCGGGCAGCACCATCCAGGAGGATGTCATGCAAGGCACCAACAACCCTAATGCCTGACGCAACCCCATATCACCCAAGGGGACAACAAGGCAAGCACCTACTGTATCTCCCAACCCTAGCTCAAGGGAAAGAGAGGAATATCAGGCAACAATCCATACAAGGTTTAGTTCTAACATCCAAGGTACACAGTGGTCAAGACACCCATCAAAGCACCATATCAGCCAACGCCTTCAAGGGATATCAGGCAACACTACCCATCACGGGTGTTGTGCAAGGCAAGGCCATGACACCCAAACAAAGAATCAGCCTATCAGGTTCCTTCTACCCAACTACGGATACCCATCACCAAAGGCATAACCACCCCATATCGTCAAGGTACTAACCAAGGGTTCAACCCCAAGAACATGTCGTGCAACTAGGGCAGATCATCATCTCAACACTAAGGATAGCACTTCTATCGACCAAGGAACCAACTAGGTGTGAACCAACCATAACATCCAAACCCTAACCCTAATGTAGGAAATAGGATATCAGTCACCACACTATATCACCCAAGGATACCAAGAGTGTTGTCTCACCTCTCAAAAACCAAGTGAGAGGGGTTTTGCACAACCTCTAGCATATCGAGCAACAAGGGTAGATCAACACCCTATCGACCAACCCACTCAACATATCGCCCAAACATCTAGGCCATAGGCTCACCTTTCAACAACCAAGGAGAGATAGGAGTTTTGCCCAAGATACTAGAGCATAGGCTCACCTCTCAAGTCCAAGGAGAGAAAGGGGTATTGCTCATTATCCATCAACCAAAGCATGACCTATCGGGCAAAGCACTATATTGTGCAAACACTATATCGGGCAAACACTATACAACCTATGCATATCGGGTTGGTCATCTTCAACCTCAAGACACCCGTTACCATCTTGCACAAGGAAAATGATATAAGGACAGTAATAAAACGTGACCATTTCCATTAGAATAGATCTCAAGTTCCACATACACAACTATCATAGAGTGGGGTATCAATTTAAAGACAAGAATCACTGTATACACATATGGAGAGTGAACATAATAGAGATGGTTAGGAGTTATGTAACCCACCTTAAGATGATCTCCATGAAATACATCAAGCTTCCTGATCCAAGAAGCAAACCCACATTCCCCACCATGAAGATCATCCATCCAAAGCTCTAAGCATGCCGTCGGCACCATCATCATCACCTCAAGAAATAAAAGAAGAAGAAGGAGAAGATACCATGGCTATCTATAGATCAGGAAGAAGAAAAGAGGGGGAGATAAACATGGCCTTACCTACTCTCATCAAGGGTCCATCCATGGATGAGAGGGGAAGAAGGATATGAAGAATAAAGCACAAGGAAAAGCTATCCAAGAAGCATGACTCACCAAGGTCGGATCTTGAGCAAGAAATCTCCATGGGCAAGGAGCTGGGCCTCCCAAGCTCCATGAGAGTTTTTGTAGGCTCCCATGCTCCCAAGATCGTCCCATATAGGAAGGTAAAATAAGGCGGACTAAAGGGGTTACTTGGGTGGAGAGGAAATGTGTTATATACACCAAGGAAGAGAGAGGTAGCAAAGGAAAGGTGTCATAACCACATAAACTTAGATGCCACTTGCTCATGTTCTTAACGCCACTTGTAACCACTCCAAACTCCACATGCATGTCCTGGTGATATACTATAGGTTGTGTATCATGCATCTAGTCATGTCCCATGGACGATACACTTTCTTGGCCGATACACACTCCAAGCTCTACGTGATACACTAAAGGACAAGATAACACATGTGACATATATGGCATAAAAACCATATAGAGATGTCACTCCTCAACTATCTTCCAAACAAGGTGCCCAGGCCTTCATCCACGTACTAGGTGATGCCAAATTGAAGCAAGAAAACTCTAGAGTAGGTAAATTGCATATTGACCCTCTACTTTGGGTAATTTGCAATTTACACCAAAACTAGCACATAAAGCACAAGCATCATCCCACCAAGCTCAAATTTGGAACATAGGCCCTCCACAAGGCACCCCACATCATCATTCTCTTTCTAATGATGCTAGAGAACTAAAGACGTGCTCTACATGTGACATATTGCAATATAGCCCCTTACTTTGGGTAAATTGCACTTTGGTCCAAAACAAGCAAATATTACTCAAACAACATCCAAACGGGACCAAAGTGGAAACATAAGATTGTCACATGATATCAAAACATCTTGAGAGATTAGATTAAGGTTCTAAGCACCTTTCTTAAGCAAAGCAAATAGGGTTAGCCCAAAACATGGGTGAGGGTCCTTACAAGATGACTACTAGCTAGAGGGCATATTAGATTCATTCAAAGCAGTTATAAGCAATTTTGATCTAATGAAATTAAATTTCTCTCTAGCTAGAGGTTTAGTGAAAATGTCCACCAACTGATTTTCTATGTCCACATGCGTGATATAAATATCCTTCTTGGCAATGTGACCATGAAGAAAGTGATGGAAAACCTCAATATGTTTAGCTCTATTATGCAATATAGGATTGTAAGACATGCTAATTGTACTAGTATTATCACAATAGATAGGAGAAGCATCAAAATGAATGTTAAAGTCTTGGATCATTTGCTTCATCCATAGGACATGGGCATAACAACTCCCAGCTGCAATGTACTCATCCTCGATGGTTGATAATGCCATGGTACTCTGTTTCTTGGAGAACCAAGACACCAAGCATGGTCCTAGGAGGAAACAAGTGCTACTTATGCACTTTCTATCAATCAAGCAACCTTCATAATCGGCATCACTATAGGTAGTAAGAGTAAAGTCCCTTAGATTGGGATACCATAGTCTAAAATTTTGAGTTTTGGCTAAGTACCTTAGAATCATATTAACAGATATAAGATGAGATTTCTTAGGATTTGATTAAAATCTAGCACACAAGCCAACACTAAACATTATGTCAGGTCTAGAGGCAGTTAAGTAAAGTAAACTTCCAATCATACCTCAATATAGCTTCTCATCTACCTTTTCACATTCTTCCTCTTTATCAAGTTTGGCAGTGTTTGACATGGGTTTGTCCATCGGCTTGGTATTATCCATCCCAAAGTGGTTAAGTAGTTCATTGGTGTGCGTGCCTTGGTTGATGAAGTTCCCATCTTTTATTTGTTTTATTTGAAATCTGAGAAAGAATGTGAGTTCACCCATCATACTCATCTTGAATTCACTCTGTATAAGATCACTAAATTCTTTGCAAAGATCAAGGTTAGTTCTGCCAAAAATGATATCATCAACATATATTTGAATAATAAGAAAATTGTTAGAAGTATGCTTTAGAAACAAGGTAGAATCCACTTTGCCCATGATATAACCATGATCTAACAAAAAGTTCTTTAATTTCTCATACAAAGCCCTTGGTGCTTGTTTGAATCCATAGAGAGATTTTTACAACAAATAAACATGGTTGGGAAGACTATCATGTTCAAATCCCATAGGTTGTGCAACATACACTTCCTCCTCAATTGTACCATTCAAAAACACACTTTTAACAACCATTTGATACAAAAGAAAGTTTTTATGACTAGAAAAAGAAAGCAACATATGAATGGACTCAAGTCTAGCTACAAGTGCATATGTTTAATCAAAGTCAATACCTTCCTATTGATTGTAACCTTGAGCCACTAACCTTGCTTTGTTTCTTACCACTTTGTCACTTTCATATAGATTGTTGTGGTAGACCCATTTGGTGCCAATGATCTTTCTATCACTTGGTATTGGCACTAGGATCCACACTTTGTTCTTCTTAAATTGTTCAAGCTCCACTTGCATAGCGAGGATCCATTCTTCATCCCCAAGAGATTCCTTGACATCTTTATAGTTGTGAGATGAAGGCGATGTTGTCTTGTTCTTTGTTGAATGCAGCCCGCGTCTTCACACTCTCAAATGGATCACCTAAGATCATCTCCTTAGGAAGATTCTTTGCATACCAGGGTGTAGGATCCTTCTTTTTATCATATTTGTCTTCTTCTTGAGTAGCCACCTCTTTTCCCTTTTGGGTGATGTTGAGTTCTTTAAGGATAGAAATTACTTCATTTGCAACATCATCATTTGAAATAATATCTTAGGGAATGGAGGGGTTAGTCTCAATAAACTTTACATTAATAGATTCTTCTACCTTAGCAAGATCAACATTATAAACTCTATATTCCTTGCTTGTAGTGCTATAGCCAAGAAAGAAAGCCTTATATGATTTTGGATCAAACTTGTCAAGAGAATCTTTCATATTCAAAACAAAACAAAGACATCCAAAAACATGGAAATACTCGATGGAAGGATTCCTACCATGCCATAGCTCATAGGGGGTTTTCTTTAGTGAAGGATGAGTGAAAACACAGTTTTGCACAAAACAAGAGGTACTAACAGCTTCAGCCCAAAATTTCTTTGGAGTATCATACTTAAGAAGCATGGTCCTAGCCATCTCCTATAGATACATATTCTTCCTCTCTACAAACCCATTTTTTTGAGGTGTTTGAGGTGAAGAAAAGTTTGTACATAACCCGATTCTTGACAAAAATGCTCAAAAAGATCATTTTCAAATTCTCCCCCATGGTCACTACGGATGGAAACAATCTAGCAAGAAGATTCATTCTCAACTCGTTTGCAAAAACTAGAGAAAACATCAAACTTCACTTTTTAAAATGAGAAAGAAGGTCCAAGTATATCTAGAGAAATCATCGAAAACAACACGACAATACTTGGAACCACAAAGCAATTGCGTTCTCATTGGTCCAAATAGATCAATATGAAGAAGCTCAAGAGCTCTCTTAGTGATAATGACTCCTTTGGATTTGAAAGAGGACTTGGTTTGCTTTCCTTGCATACAAGATTTGCATTCTTCATCCCTTTTCAAAATCCAATTTAGGAAGTCCCTTGACTAAGTCCTTTTTGCTCAACTTCTTTAATTGATGCATATTTACATGACCAAACCGGTGGTGCCAAAGAGAAATATCATTCGAATTGGCTACAAAGCATCTACCAAGCACATGCTTAATAGAGTTAAGAACAATAACATAAAGATTACCACTTCTAGTTCCCTTATATATAACTTGGTAGGTGAGGGAATCTAGAATCAAACATTCAAAAGTAGTAAATAGAACAAGGTAACCATTATCACAAAGTTGACTAACACTTAATAAATTGTGATGTAGGCCATCCACAAAAAGAACATTCTTGATGCATAAGGATTCACCTACATCACCCTCACCTTTGACTTTACCTTTCTTTTTATCCCCAAAGGTGACAGATCCTCCTTTCTTCTTTGTGAAATTGTTGAAATGGCTTACATCGCTAGTCATGTGCTTTGTGTAGCCACTATCAACAATCTATCCATCTTTTCCCTACAAGAAAGGAGAATTTTGATTCCCAACTCAAACTTTGGGATCCAGAGTTAGCTTGGGGACCCATTTCATCTTTGGGTTGGCCCCCTTAGGCTTGTAAGGACAATAAGTGGAATAATGATAATCACATTTATAATAAGAACAAACTATAGGATTCTCAATTACAAAGAAGTAGATCTCCTTGCTCTCTTGAAGAACATCCAACTCTTGAGCTTAAGTCACTCCCCGAAGGATTGAAGTATGCATTCCTAGGCTCCAATCACACCCTCCCAGTGATAATGTCTTCTATTCTCTCTCCGGAGCAATAAGAGGCATTGATGAAAGTCATAAAGAAGAACATTCGGGCCATTGGATGGTCTATTGCTGATTTGAGGGGTATTGAACCCTCCATTTGTGTGAATAGGATTTATTTAAAAAATGATGCAAGGCCAATCTACCAAAAGAAAAGGCGGTAAGGAAGTTGTCACCTAAGTGGTCGTGAAATTGTTACATGTTGGGATTATTTATCAAATTTCTGATAGCACATGGGTGAGTCCCATCCATGTTGTACCAAAGAAGGGTGGGATCATAATGGAAGAGAATACTGACAGTGAGATGCCTGTTAGAGAATGGTTCAAATGGAGGATGTGTGTAGACTATCGAAAGCTCAATGAGAAGACCAAGAAGGACCACTATCCTCTTCCATTTCTTGATCATATTTTAGAGAGGTTGGCAAGGCAAAGTTTCAACTACTTTCTTGATGGATACTCTGGGTACTTCCAGATTGTTGTTCATCCTGCAGACCAAGAAAAGATGACATCCACTTACCCTAGTGATACTTTTTCTTACCATAGAATGCCTTTTGGGATGTGTAATGCTCCTTCCACTTTTCAAAGATGTGTGACCTTTATCTTCACCGACATGCTTGATTCGTTAATTGAAGTGTTCATGGATGATTTCTTAGTTTTTGGTAAGATCTTTGATGGGTGTTTTCTCCGCTTGGTCGCTGTTCTTGAGAGATGTGTCAAGATTTGCCTCGTGCTATCTTGGGAAAAGAGTCACTTCATGGTGCCCGAAGGTATAGTTATGGGTCACCGGGTTTCAAAAGACGGTATTGAGGTTGATAGGGCCAATGTGGGCCTCATTTCTACTCTTTCCATTCCTTCTATCGTAAGACATGTTCGATCTTTCTTAGGACATGTATGTTTCTATCATCTCTTCATCAAGGATTTTAGAAAAATATCAAGACCTCTCTGTCATTTGTTGGAAAAAGATGTTGAATTTCACTTTGATGACAAGTGTGTTGAAGCCTTCAACCATTTGAAGCAAAAGCTCATTTCTGCTCCTATAATGCATCCCTCAGACTTCTCTTTGCCATTTGAGATCATGACTGATACATATGACATGGTAGTGGGGGATGTGCTCAGCCAAAGAGTTGGCTGGATTTTACACCCCATCTATTATTCTAGCAAGACTCTAGACGAGCACAAAGAAACTACATGACTATAGAAAAAGAGTTGTTTGTGGTTATCTTTGTTTTTTACAAGTTTTGATCATATCTTTTACAAAATAAGGTAGTGATATACATGGACCATGCTACATTGAAGTATCTCATGGTGAAGAAAGACTCAAAGCCAAGGTTGATCCGATGGATTTTGTTGCTTCAAGAGTTTGATGTTGATATTGTGGACAAGAAGGGAGTGAAAAATTATGTCGCCGACTATCTCTCCTGAATTGAAGAACCCTTTAATGATACAAGTAGAATTAAAGAAACAATGCCACATGAACAACTCTTCCTACTCTCATCCACTCAAAGGACATAATATAAACACATAGATAACTTCTTAGCTAGTGGAAGGATACCAAGCACATGGATAAGGGATGAAAGGAAAAAGGCTATTTGCTATGGTCAAAATTTATGTTTTGGATGATCCTCATCTTTTCAAACATTACCCCGACCAACTCATTAGGAGATGTTTCATGGAGATGGAGCAGTAAGAAATTCTATATATGTGCCATTCCAGAGTATGTGGAGGTCATTTTGGTGGGAAACACACGGCTGTCAAGGTTCTCCAAAGTGGATTCTATTGGCCCTCCTTGTTTAAAGACTCTATTGAATTTTGCAAGTGTTGTCTGAAGTGCCAAAAGGTGGGCACTATCTATAAGAGGTACACGATGCCTCTATCACCCATTCTTGTGGTGGAGGTATTTGATCTTTGGGGAATTGACTTCATGGGCCCATTTCCTCCTCCTTCAGATATGTCTACATTTTGGTTGTTGTGGATTATGTGTCAATGTGGATTGAGGCTGTTGCAACTCGAATTAATGATCACAAAGTGGTGTGTGATTTCATGAAATCAAATATATTCATCTAATTTGGTGTTCCTAGAGCCTTGATTAGTGATGGTGGAAGTCACTTCATCCATCACACTTTTAAAGGGTTGCTCAAGAAACATGGAGTTAATCATCGTGTGGCTACTTCTTACCACTGCAAAATGAATGGGCAAGTTGAGTTGGCCAATTGGGAGATAACACTAATTCTAGAGAAGACAGTGAGACCGGACTGTAAGGATTGGTCATTACGTCTTAATGAGGCTTTGTGGGCTTATAGGACTGCATATAAAGCCCTAATTGGAACCACACCATTCAAGCTTGTTTATAGGAAAAGCTACCATCTACCGGTTGAGATGTAACATAAGGCATTGTGGGATTTGAAGGCCATGGACTTTGATAGAGAGAATGCCGGAATGAAGAGGACATTTTAGCTTAATGAATTAGAGGAAATGCATCATGAAGCTTACGAATTGTCCTAGTTCTATAAGGAGAGAACAAAGTTTCTACTATATAAGATGATCAAGAATAAATACTTTAAGCCCAGAAAATGAGTATGGCTATATAACTCAAGGATGAAGTTATTTCTTAGATAACTCTAGTCTAGATGGAAAGGACCTTATCTAATCAAAAAGGTATACCCATCTGGGGTTGTGTTGATTAGTGAGAAATAAGGAGCGAAAGAATTTACTGTGAATAGTTAAAGGCTAAAATCAGTTGTGGAAGTAGGTTTAGACAAGGCCAATCAAAGTTTTGATAACGTGATGCTAGTGCATGAACCTCATATTGATGAGGATATGTGCTTGAATGCACATGAGAGAGATATTTACTTCAAAGATGCTTTGGGAATCCAACGAGGATGAAAGAAGTTAAGAATCAATAAGCTCAGATGAAGGCATAAAATTTAGCGCTAGTGGGAGGCAACCCACCTAGGTTTGGAGAATTTTTCACCCAACCTTCACTTTTTGATACTTTTGTTTTCTTTTCCACAAAATACACACACACACTTGTTCTTGATAGTTTTTGTTTGATTTTTGATGAGATGCAGGTAACATGTTGAAGAGAGAGATAGAGAGGGCAAGCCATGGTTGTTGAAGTTGAGATGTGGCCAAGAATCAAAAATTTTGTAGAGATATCAAATTTTTTGAATTTGAGTTGACAAAGTATTGGATGAAGAACCACCACAGCCGTGGTGCCTCAAAACAGCCGTGGTGATTTAATTGCAAAATCTCAAGAAAGTTACAACAACATCACAATATTTGTGAAGGAATGGCCACGACCATGGAGCTCAAAATAGCCATGTCACATGCTGGACAACATGGCTGTGGCCACGTCCACTGATGTGGCAACATGAAGGCAAGATGATCGTGGTGACCACCAAAGTCGTGGTGAATTAAGTGTAAAAATTTGAAGGAGTTACAGGGTTGGAGGAGATTTTGTACATGAACGGCCACGGCCGTTGTGACCCACCACGATGAAGGCAAGAGGAGCACACCACTTTTTTGGCACCCACCACGACCGTGGAGAGGGTTTATCTACAACCATATCCCCCCCACCACGATTGTACTAACAACCCCCCACCTGAACTGTGGTGACCCACCACAGCCGTGGCAGGACCTGACCCCACCCATGTTTTCATTTAAACCCCACAAAACACCACAAAACTCTTCACTTGTGAACTCATTTTCTCGAATCCATAATGGTTGTGGCAACGTGCTCTGCCCCCAACATTCCCAATCTTGCTTCTCCAGCCCAAATCCTCCAACAAATCAACCTCTAATCAATTTATATACCTCCACCACCTCTCCCTCTACCGTTTCCACCTCAAAACCTCCCCCAATCGAGGCTCCATCTCTATTTTCATTCTCCACCTCACATACGGCCTCCCCATACAAAAACTCACAAAAATCCACCCATTTTCACCCAAAAGCTCCAACCAATCCATCCTCTATCATCCAATAATCATCCTAGCCTATTCTACCCATCAAGAAACCTCCATTTCACCTCCTCCACAAAAATAAAAAAGCACTGCCATACCACCACCATCATATCCAAAAAAATGAAGGGAATTACAAAGGAAATGAAGAAGCGGGTCAATAAAGCCTTGAGGTGATCATCGGAGGCAAGGAACACACAAAGAGGGCCTCTTCCCAAGTCTCCATGCCATCCCACACCCCATCACCATCAAACTCCATCTCCAAATTGCTCCCCCGCTCGGCGTCCGTGAGTGCATCCCGTACTCGGTCGTCAGATAGCCACCACATCATGTATGAGACGTATAGGGAGTAGGAGGAGGAGGAAGCATCAGAGGAGAACCTCAATGATATGATTGACGAGGTTGACCCAAAGGTCACAACCTGCCAAAAGTTGGGGAAGGGGGTAGCAGCCCCATCTTCATTAAGGCTACCTCCACAGACAATGCCAACACACCATTCTACCTCCTCAATGGGGGAGATACCGCAATAGCAGTCACAAGTAAGGAGGAAATTGATGATAGAAGAGGAGGATCACCCACAAAAATACCCCGAGAAATGGGTATCACTGAATCTTAGCACAAGCTTGGGTCAAGATCCTACCAGGTTCAAGAAGATGATGATGACACTGTTGAGGAGGTCCCTAGAGTCCTATAGAAAATTGTAAAATAGAGGGACCTACTTGAAATAAATGGATTATATTCCTTTTATGGAGAGAGATAAAAAGGGCATATAGAAATATCTTTTTGATTCCAAAACTTGCTTTACATTGAGATTTAATCACTAAAAGATTTAACTTAAAATTTTTAGTTATTTGGATAAAGGAGGAGAGAGATATGCAATTATGTAGTTTCCCTAATGTGTGAGGATTGATCAACATAAAGATAATGTATCACATTTATATCATAAAAGGGAAACTAGGGCCTAGCCCTTGTACCTATCACATAGATTTGTGACCATCTGATCACTATCCAATGATCCTCCTTTATGTCTTCTACCTCCAACCAAGACCAATAGTAACTATGAATTGTTGTCATCTTGTACTTGCTCTATCATATGCCAAACACTACAAAACCATGTCCTTTTAATTTGATAGGACACAACGAACCCAAAACCATAGAAATGCATTGTTTGGGAAGCATTCAAGAGATGCCCAAAAACTCCTGTTGAACCGTAAAATAAGGGCAAGATGGATCTATTTTCCCCTTTTACCCAACATCTATATAAGGCCACTAGTAGTACCGATGTGACTCCCTAACCTCAACATACACGATAAATTTACTCCCTTTTCACTGTAGATGACTTCCTATGTCTGGGTTCTTGGTTGTCTAGTCTCTTCTTAGTATCACCTCGTGAATCATTGCAAACTACTAGAGGAGGTGTCATCGAGTTTGGAACCCCATGGTTTAGATTTCCGAAGTACCAATTCCATCACTGATAGCTTGCAATGTAGAGTCAAATTCAGCATTGACTAATGCCATGGTGCAAGAAGAATGGATTTGAGTGAAAGAGGTGGAAGACGAGAGACCTGGAAATGTCATTTCTATCTCGGACTGCAACATAGAAAGGTAAGGGCCCTTTGGTCTTTTACCTCTTCTCCTTTTCCTAGCAACATGAGCATGGAATGTTGAATTGGACAAAGCCTATTGGCTAGAAGGCCTGGGTCCACTCCACTCGAGATGACTCAGATATGGTGATGTGTTGATGCCTGATTGTCTAGGAAAATATTATCATACATTTAATGTAACTGATTATTGGTAATTGCAATAGGGATGGAAATATATGAAATTGATCAGAAAAATGAGTATAATCTAAAGAAAATATTTTCAAACTCTAATTAATCTTCCAATTCCAAAAGTAGTGCAAAGATGGGTTTAAATGGTGATTAGTGCATGAAAACCCTAGATCATGCATATTAACAAGTTGAATATGTTAAAACCCTTCTTTTATGCTATTATCTGATCTTGTTCAATAACCTAGCTTCCATGATGACCATGAAAATAAAGATGATAATTAGGGCTAACAACGTGGATAGCCATACATGTGAATAAATAGGGTAATGAAACCAAGGTCATGTCTTGTTATGTCGATTGATGAAGTTAATCTGATCTAAGTGTTCATAATAAAGGTATATGGGTATTTGATAATCATGGTAACACCTAATATGAATTAGATTTCTTAAACCACGAGATCAATGAAAATGGTAATTAGGATATTGAAACATAATCCTAATGATATCTTGATACCAAAGAAATGATAAACCCTATATTAGGGCCCGAGTAGGGTTTAATCTGAATAAACTGATGGTGACACCTTAGGATTCACATACATGTACATTAAAGTCAATTGCTTGATTCTCTAGCTTGATTGGATAAAATGCTTAATGATTGCAACATCTGCATGGTTCTACATTGAGGTATGTGGTTACACCTATGACTACCCGCATTAGTTTGCCGGTGTTTTTTTAGTGTTTCTCAAGGATTAAACAACTAAACTATTAGATGTTTATTTACATTCTATTAAATTATAATTCCACTATGAGTATCACATAAAGATGAGAATATGTGAAGAAAGTGTCATTTCTTATTTACAAGTACTTAATGATATATATGTTGTTAGTTTACTTGTACACTTTTTCATGCAAGACACGTATATAGTATAACTTGTTATATTGATCCTTACTTTTGTTTCCCGATATATAAGTACATGCCAGATAAGGTGATATCAAGATATGAAATTACTTAAAGAAGATAAAGTTAACTTATAAGGATAATTAGATAGATACTTCGTCTCATATAGTTCTAATATGTACAGATCTAATGATAGAATTTCATGTAAAATCATCTTGTAAACAATATTTGAATTGAATGAAATTATTTACTATTGATTATTATTTGTTTAAAATCTGGATCCTTGGGAAAAGTTGAGGTGATGTATCTCATCTTTTGGCCTTCCTTAATTGAGGGTTTCTAAAAGGTGAGGTTCTGACATTTGCACCATTTTATTCAATTAATATTTCATAGTTTATAATTTAAAGTAATCTGTAAGAAAATTAAGGAGAATTATTAAGCCTTGACTTGATGGTAATAGTGTCTATAATGGATCATGGTTTTGGGGGTTGGCAATATTTTCCTCTGCACCATTGAGTTGATATATGAGGACTACCTTAGCCTATGTGATACTGGCCTAGACAGAACCTATGGTTTTCCTGAAGTAATATTTCCTATAAGTCTTCTCATCTTAATAATTCTTCAAAAGGAGAATTATTAAGCCTTGACTTGATGGTAATAGTGTCTAGAATGGATCATGGTTTTGGGGGTTGGCAATATTTTCCTCCGTACCATTGAGTTGATAAATGAGGACTACCTTAGCCTATGTGATGCTGTCCTATAGAGACGTTATGGTTTACCTGAAGTAATGTTTCCTACAAGTCTTCTCATCTTGATTCATCCACTTCTCATTCTCTTGATTAATAAACCCTAAAAGGAACTTCCCTCGTCATCTAATGTTAGAGTTTTCGAGAAGAAGTAGGATTAAGGCATCACCTACCAATTAATGTAAATGTAACGTGGAAATAATAATGTACATGTAATGTGGAAATAATAATGTACATGTAATGTGGAAATAATAATGCACATGTAATGTGGAAGTAATAATGTAGGTGAAATGTGGAAATAATAACATACAAGTAATGTAGAAATAATGATAAAGAAAAGGAAAATGTATTATGGGTCTTTCCTTATGAGGGTAACCCTAGATTAAACTAGGGTTGGTTTGGGAAAACCTTAGTGGGTCAAGGGACATTGTCGGGACCCACTCTTTTGATCAGCACAAATACCAACCATTAGAGGTAATCCCAAAACCTAAACCTAGATTATGGAATGAACAATGAATTCTCGACAAAGGCGATTAAACAATATACAAAAAAGACAGATAAATTTTTCCTTTTTCTTTCTTCACAAACTCATAAATCAACGTCACATCAAGGACATCACATTCAGATATCACAAATCATATTCAACTCCATTAAATCCAGAATCAAATCTTTTTCTCATACGTGGTTCAGTTTACATCAACTACATGTACATTAATGAACAAACTTAATCTACAACCCATCCCGGGAAAGAGAGAGTACAGGGACATTCTAATCTGTCTAGATTATGCTATTTATATCTTCTTTGTCACGACCTCTCCGCTGGATAGCATTATACCTAAAAACATTTGAAACAACCTCATGAGACTCATATAGATCCCCAGTGAGTGGATACCTCCCACTCAAGCTAGGTACATGCATCATCATCAGATTAAGTATAATAAACTTAACAGAAACATGTAGATATTGAAATGTCTAGCAGATAGTTCTATCATGAGTCAAATCTATCTTACAGTGGTAATCTAATCCAACAGACAAGGTAATCACTTAAACCAATTATAGATTTGAAACAACTTTTAAAGCATGTCTATGAACAAATAAACATATACTTCTTCGTTCAGATTAAGAATCCCAATGCATGAGTAATAAGTCAAAGTTCTAAGCATTTTGAATCAATACATGACAATAACATTAACTTTGTGACACTCCACTAGCCATACCAGGAACACATCCTATAGTCCTGAAGCTGAAGTACACATAATACATATCTACCAAACAATACTATCAAATAGCAAGCAATCCAACTCATATTCAGAATGGATATAAATCCCAACATTTATAACTTGTCAGCATGACAGATCATAATATGAAATAGAAACTGTCCATAGCAACATTATTACTTTCCACAACATGAAGCTTAATCAATAATGACAAATCATCAACTAGCAGTATAAGGAATGTAATAATCATTCCAATCATGTTCTACATGGCTTATCATCTTTTATTCACTTGCCCTAAAACTACTTGGCTTGTACCTCACCAAGTAGAAGTCGCCACGCCTGATTCTCGTGTCAACGACTCACCGTCACTATCTTAGGGTTTAGCTGGCCACCCTAAGATATCAACAACAGACCCTGGCCACCTCAAGGTTGCCGAAATAGGCTCACATCCTCATATCGGGTACATGAGATAGGAACCAACAAAATAGTATATCACATATCACAGTATTT
This sequence comes from Alisma plantago-aquatica, assembly GCA_963693085.1. Lineage (NCBI taxonomy): Eukaryota > Viridiplantae > Streptophyta > Magnoliopsida > Alismatales > Alismataceae > Alisma > Alisma plantago-aquatica. The sequence goes on along the minus strand of OY856412.1, from coordinate 578,658,336 downwards.
TGCATATTTTTCATTTCACATTTCACATATTTCATTTCAACAGAGTCTATTCCATCTAGACATAGACTTTCACAGCAAGGATTTAGGGCCAGAGCCACTCCAGATGACTCACTCCTAAATCGTGGTGGTCTAACCTTTAAGGTCTCGATCCACAATCTGAAAATCCTTCTCATAATTCATCAATTACTACAAGGAAATCCGTTTTGTTTCCCTAGTGTGGTCCTTGGGGGAACTCACGCTGTTCAGGGCACCTAACTAGATGTTCCATCATTTCACTTATTATTAATCTCTTTTACTCATCTTATAGGAATTCAAAACACCATATATCGTATTTGTGTGTTCTTGCATAACTACAATAACATGAAATGGATCAAGTTTATCAATAAGGACAATGGTCAAAACAAGAAGCACAATAACTCTATATATTGCAACACATATGATTATTTCTATCTTCTACTTGATCTCATAGCAATAATCAATAATGGGCCTTCAGCCCGAGACATAATCTTATTGTCCATCATTTACCCCATCAGGGTTTTATCATCATCAGTGGGCTTTCAGCCCTATACATAATCTCATTATACAACATTTACCCTTATCAGGGTTTCTCAATGTAAGGAGTGCACATTAAATTAACTTTCAACATAAATCTTATTAGTTCATTGTATATCACAGTTTTGAACAAATATTAGCAGAGGCATTAGAACTAGCAACAGTAAAAGCATATAGATATCATGTATCATTCCTCATACTCAAAATAGATTTATCATATGACTTATGCTTGTTCGATCCAATCGGAATAGATGCCAATAAATTTCATGCATATACATGCATAGCAGACTTAGTTCTCTTCTTCTTTTATTTCACATTCTTCATAGGGGGTTACTAATCAACACATGTTGATTATCTTTTGAATTCCCCCAAAACAGTTCATTCTCATAGTACAAGTATTCTATCAAACAATCACAATACAAGAACACATTCTTGTAAATCAATTCAAATACTTGAGTTTCATCTTTTAGTTGAATTCAACTACGGTTATGTACATCCCTTAATCCCCCATTTGATATTGTCATTCATTAGCATCATCAAACTCATATTTTTAGGGTAAGAGTTACATTCTTAGAATCATCTACTAATTCCTATCTTTTCCATCATTTTATAGACAGTAGTCTCAACTTCTTTCATTTCATATTCATTACATTATCTGGACCAATCTTCCTTGATTCAATTTACATACAATGCTTATCTTATACATACCATTTATAAAAGTACAATTCTTAGTATATTTCATTTAGTTTGGGTTAATCCACATGTAATTAAAATAAGAGATAAAAATACTTCAGCATAGTATCTTCATTAGTTTCATCTTTATCTTACAATCACCATTAAGTACATCTTGTTCATATTGTCTCCTATATTCAGATAAGTGTACCTTGTCATTGACTACTAATGTCATTCCCATAATCAACAATGATCATTCTTTATTATACTAAAACAAATACATTGGACTTAGGTGATATTAGTAAGACTCATCATATTCAATTAAAGTACTAATACTTTCAATTTCATCATTTGATCACATTTACAACATTATATACAAGTTCTAGCTTTATCACTCATAATATTCTTAATAATAAACTTTTAGGGTTTTCAAGAAGTCATTCCTTAGTTCAACATATCATAAGAATCATATCATTCAGTAATCCAATCATGACTCAAGGGTTCATTAGGGTTATTCACAAACATGGAAACCCTAGTTTCCATTTTCACAAATTTCATTCATCAATCATAAGTATACATTGATTAATTGACTCATTTGATTCACTTCCTCAAAACAAATCCTAATCAGGATATGTGGTCATTCAACTCCATTAACATTCAACCATTGAAATATGACTTTATACATGTCAATTCAATTCCAAGCATATCGGCCATTGGGCTAATTTTTAGGAAAAATTCACTTGAAATACCATAGTCATCTACCCATAAGAATACCCATGAATCCTAAATCAATATAACATGAACTAATCAAGTTTCAATGAATGAGAAATAATAAAAAATTAGTAAAATTGGATTCCCCAATATCTTTCCCAAATCAAATCCAATCACATACATATACAAACAAGGTTTCTAATTGTTTTAGCCGGATTCAATTAGGCTTTCAACATGAATACAAAGCTTAGGAGGGAGAAAACTACTCACCTCATGTTCCAATCACCTTAAATTCGTAGTTCAACCTCTCAATTTTTGGAAACCCAATCAAACTCTCGCAAAAGAATCCAATTCTTTCTCCTCTCAACTTAGAAACCCTAGAAATGGGGATTAGAAGAGAAAGAGTGAGAAAAGGGGGAGATTTGATGTGATTTCGAATCAAATCAGGGGAGGGACGGAATCTTGACATGTGAGAGAAGATTCACCATGAAATTATATGCAAAGAAGCTAAACGTACTTGATTTCATCATATCTTGGATAGAGAAACCCTAGGTCATCATTTCCTCCACTTTCTCTACTCACAACCCTAGCTCTCCTCTCTCTCAAGAATTCCATTTCTTTGACAGAAAGGACGAGTTATGAGAGCTCCTTATGTGTTAGTTTAGTGATATAGATGAATCGAGGTGCTTAGAACATTTCCAAACAAGCCCCTCAATGTATTTTTATTTTGCTCAAGATTGGTTGGTCGGCTGAGTTATAAACTCGACCGAAACCACATGTTTCAGAACTAAAAGCTCATCCAAAAATTATGAAACTTTATCCGAATGTCTAAAATTTAGTTTTTAAGATATATTAAAAAATTTAGATTATTTGGAGTTACCCATAAATAATTAAAAATCAAATACTACACTGCTATACTGCAGTCAACAACATGGTCGGTCGAGTTTGTCCTTCACAGAACTCGACCGACACCCTCTCTGTAGAGATCCAAAGTCATCCAAAAATTACTCCAATTTAACATAGTGTCTATAATTGTGTTTATCAAGTATAGTTAAAATTTAAAATCAATTGGATAAACCAATAAAAAGATAAAATTAAATTACCACACTGCTATATCAATCTGAAAATATGATCGGTCGAGTTTGAAACTCGACCGATAAATAGGTCAGACCATTCTTCAAAAATTCTGATATTTTTCAATGTTGTTAACATTTTATATATACAAATCATATCCAAATTTGAATTAAGTTAGAGTTACAAATAAAATACTAAAAAACATTTAGTGAGACACTATATTTATCAAATTCTGTACTCATATGTCATCAAAACCCTAATTTGGGCCGATTAGGGTTTCCAAACCTTAACCCTAATTATGTGAATCAAAGTATGATTAAACCTTATCATTATATTTAAAATATCAAAAATTAATTACCATCACTAATTGATCTTTAAAAAATGATCAACTTAGTTAAGCATACAATCATCCAAGTAAACTCAAATTACATGACTAATTTGAAAATGGGTCATTACAGACATAGAAACTCTAAGATGCAGGGTGTAATCCCTAACCTGGATACTAAACCCTGATACTAGAAAATGGGATTTGTGTGGGTGATATAATAACTCTACACATATGAACCCTAATTAGGGTAAGATTAAAGAGAAGTAGGGAAAATATAAATGAGTTTATGTAACCCAACCTCCCATGCATTAATGTGGAGAAATTCATGCATGATGCATGTGAAAGAATTTGAATATACATGAGAAGAATAAATATCTAAGGATTATACATGAAAATGAAACATGAATATAACTTGATCATCACCCTAATGCTATCTCTGGAGGAATGGAGGAATAAACAATACCCCAGTGAGTGGGTAATCTATTGAGACTACCCCTAGTGAGTGGGAATGTTATTAGATGTACCCCTAGTGAGTGGGTATGCAATTTTAACTACCCCCAATGAGTGGATATGTCATTGAGATTACCTCTACAGAATGGGTATGCTACCCTCAATGAGCAGGTATGCCATTCAAATATTCCCAGTAAGTGAGTATTATGTTGTGAATACCCCCAGTGAGTGGGTATGGATAGAGACTACCCCAGAGAGTGGGCAGATCATTGAAATACTCCCAATGAGTGAGTATGAATATCCCCAGTGAGTGGGTATACCACAAAGATTGGGAAAATAAAGGTTGAGAAGTTATGTTCCAAAAATTATGGTTATTTATAAAAATATAAATGAGTTAGGTGACTCAGTCTTCCATGCATATGTGCATGTGGAACAATGCATTAATGGGAAACAATTTAAGAAACATAAGCAATCTATGATTAATGAATTTATGGATGTAGCTTGCCCAAACCCTGTATTGATCACTGGTGATTTAAAGAGCAAGCATGGGGCTAATGGAATCATCACATGGGGATGAATAATGTTCACTGTAGGGACCAAACCTTTAGAGAATGTTCCCCATAAATAGCACCACCCTAGAGAGGGCACACCATTGAGAAAAGAAGATACATGTTGTGAGGTTAAAATAAGAAATGTTTATTGAGGTTAAATAATAAAAAAAGATGATGATATGAAACCATTAATTCAACCTTTAGGGCTAGTGTCCTGGCCTGGGGTGGGTCAACCCAAGAGTCAAAAAGGGCCTATGGGTGAGGCAAACCGTAGACCTACATGGTAGGGTTGTGGCTAGAGAGCTAACCTCCTCCTATGAGCCAAGAAGGCATCCTAGGTTAGGACCTTCCCTAGAAAGGTAAGTTCACTAAATTAATTTAAAGCCTTAAATGTCACCTAAAGTGTAAGGAATTAAGTATACATAATATGAGAGAACATATATTGAGTATGATTTTTTGAACCCAAGTATGCAATCTCTAAGGGACATGAGCAAAGGTCACTATGGAAGTGGATGATAGTAGGAGACCAAGTCTGGAATGAAAAAATTTCCATGAGTCCAATGAAGGGACATAAAATGAATAATAAGCATCATAAGATATGGAGGAAATCCAGTCTAAAGAATTACATATGAAAATATTGTTCTCTCGATGAACCCTTGGGAAGGGTAGAGCCCTCACTCAATGTTATGTTTGAACATGGATTAATAAAGGTATGGGATCAATGGGATCAGGAGTTGGTTGTTCCATGAATGCACAAGGCCATCTGGTCAGGAGGTAACATCTATGTTTGCCTGAGGCCCATGTCTTAGTAGACTGGCTACCTTCATCAGTTCATTTGGACCAATGGGTGAATGTGAGAGGCACTCCCTAGATGCATAAGCATGAAATCACTCTAAAGTACATCTACCCCTAGAAACATCAATGAAGTGGCTAAGGATAATAATACATGAGGTGTAAATATAAAAGATGCAAGAAGTCATTTAATAATGAAATCTTAAAAGGAGTTGTGCACAAACTAAAGAGTGAAAAAGGCATATTACTTTATGAAATTTAAGAATATTATGGGATTAAAAGAAAGTATAGTTTAGAGTCGTGTTGATAATGATTCAACGTAAAATATTAAATTTTAAAATAATGTGTTGATACACCATCCCATTATGAGGGAGAGGGTTTGGGTCTGACATATGTTGTGCCTAAATTTGACATATGAGAATAAATACCTAAGTTGAGATGGAAAGGCATAACATAGGGTTTGAGGTGTTACCTCATCCTTAGGTACAATTAAATGAATAATAGATTGAAAACCTAGGTTAAGAGGTGATCACCAAATGGAAAATGAGAATTCAAGTGAAAATGAAATGGCTAAGTAATAATGTTATAAAAGGAATGGGAATATGGAAATATCTTAAGTTGAATTCAGGTATCAAACTAAGTCATAATATGAGGACTTTGAATATCATTAAAAATGATTAAGATAATCTAAGTAGGGTTGCTAGCCCTCAATTGTGAAATTAAGTTGAGTGATTGATGAATGTGTTTTCATCACTTTTATTTGCATCTTTTAGATATCTTTTTATGATTATTTTGTTGTTTATTTTCTTAGTTTTATAATTAATTACATTATATTATATTTTTCTCTTCAATAATAATTTTAATCATATTTTCTTGGATTTTGTAGGAAATGGGATAAATATTCTTGGAGTATAATTACACAATTTGCAGCAGTCCTGTAATTATTGTATATCTGTCACCAAAAGTGCCATAACTATTGCATCCAAAGTCCAAATTGAGTGTACAAGTATTCATTGGAAAGGAAATTTGATTTACTAAAATAATATCCTATTATTTGGACCGTTTTTATGCGTTTTACGGGAGTGAAATGCGTTCTAAATCTCTGTTGTGGGAATCTTCATTGAAGAGAGTTACATGGTCAAGACAATTAAAGTCTATCAAATTCCTATTGACCAAATCTTGAAAATTCAAAAGGATAGCTCCCTATCTTTTTTCCCCCTCTTTTTTTGGATATCCTACCCCTCATTATCCTATAAAAGGAAGGGCACTTCCTCCTCCCAAGTATCACACTTTGTATCATCTTTTGTATTGGAATTCTGAGCATTTGTTCTCCTATTATTCAAGCAATAGAATTTCTTCTTAGTGTTCTTTAATTCTTACAATTTACATTCTTGAAATAGATCTAGTTGTTCTTACTTTCTTCTTCTTTCTCTTCTGTGGATTGGAGAAAGGGTTGAAGAGATTGGCATTTAATTGTCTCTAGCCTAAGGATTTTCCTTTAATAAGACTAGACTATGGAAATTTCGCTTCTCCCCTCTGCCTCCATGTTTTCCACAAGCATGTGTGAGTAGACTTCTATCGAGTCAAGGGGAATAACCCCTTAGCCATGATTTTAACGACTTTTTCTTAAATGACTAGATGGTAATCGATTTTAATTAACGGTTGATCTTCGGATCCCATGTTAATCTGGATGGAAATGACCATGGAAATCCGGATTTAGAACAATAAAATCGATTGCATAGATGTTTTGATATGACCGTGGATTTTCATCTTTTAGGATGATAAACTAGGAAGCATGAGCACCAAGACCAATGGGCTCATGTGGAGTTTATCTCTTGTGAGTTTTTAAATTCGCAAACCTTCATCGAATCGTCACTTAAGAATTAGTTGTTATCGCCTAGGCTAAGGTGGTGAAAACCCCTACGAGCCTTGATTCTCTCTCTTTGATTTCAACCTCCATTGATTTGCTTTCTTTACTTCTAGTCTTTTTCCATTCGCAATAGTCTACTTGTGCTAACAATTGTTTCTTTTCCTTGTGACAGAGGCAAAATAAATTCTTGTTATTACATTGTTACTTTGTGTTTATTTCTTATTTTAGTGTAATCAATCAAACCCCCAACCCAACTTTTACTTTCCGTTCTAAATTTGAAAATACAAAAAAATAATAATAAAATAGTTCTTCAAAATAATTGGGATAAAAGAAACAATCTTAAAAAGTTGTCATGTGGGATCGACCCTTTCTATACTAGCCTTAATCGGAAAGTTGAAAAAGGATTAAACTCTAGGATAATCATCTTAGTGATTGTAAGTGCTAAGCGACACATTAACAATTTGGCACCGTTGTCGGGGACAACGGATTTGTTTCTTTCGAACCCCAAATTTTTTAAAAAAACTTTTTTTCCTTTTTTTATGGCTTCCGAGTAACATTCCGGAAGTGCTACTCCTCCTTCTGCCGAGTTTCCATTCCGACAGTCCATTTTTTCTGCAAATATGCTAGTTTGTAAAAAATTGTAATTTTAGTTAGTTTTGTAAATTTTAACCTTGAGTCATAATCCCTTAGCTTCTATTTTTTTTGTAATTTACGATCTTGTACAAAATCTTTAGTTCTTTTTTGAATTATAAAAAAAAACCTTTCAAATGGAGTGGGCATTGCAATATCCCCCACAATGTTATTATTGTGGTCATTGCCACCATGCATCTCTTGCCTATCCAAATTTATCCCATAGCACCCCTCTCTATGAGCCATTTCATCCTAGTGGGTACAATGTAAATCCTTATTTTTCTGAGAACCAATGTAGGGAACCTTGCTATCCATATTCTGAGAGAGGGTACGACCAACAAAACTTTGGGGGAAATGGACCTATATATGATACCCAATATAATCCTCAACAAGAAGAGAAACTTAAGCCCCTAGAGAATATGGAAGCAAAACTCCTAACTAGCCATACCTTATTGGCCACCATGCTGAAAACCCAATCCCAAAACACAGATGTTCCAAATATGTTCCCCCATGACTCGGTGAAACCTCGTAATATTGTATCTTCTCACCACGATGAGAGTAATGGAAATTATAATCCACCATCTTCTGAAGATTATTATGAGGAGCAACACCACAACCAACATACTGGGTACCATGACCAAGATCCTTATGGGGGGAATGGTGAGGATGGTAAATTTTTTGGGTTGTATGAATCTAATAATGAAAATCAACTAAAAGAGAAACTTGGGGATTTAGAAAAAATGGTAGTAGAAGGACAGAAAAAACTAGAAACCAGTCAAGCCCTTTTAGCTACCTTACTAGAGGCCCAAGCACAAAAATATATGGAGGACTTAGAGCAACCTAAGATGGTTCTTCCTGAAGATGATGATGATGATCTAATTTTTATGTCATATACATCAGATTATAAAGAAACGATACATACCGTGGGGTCGTATTTCTCGTACGATGAGGATGTTGGCATTCCTACCCTTCCCTTGGAGACTTTATTACTCGAGTATGAAAATTCAATCTTAGAGAGTCGTCCTAAAGACCCAACAACCTTTCCCATAATTTGCAAAAGTCCAATTGTTATCGACGACCAATCCCCTCTGGTAGGATCTATTCTGGATAATGAGAAACCAACCTCCATTGATGAAACGATTCCTCCCATTCTATCACAACCAATTCCCATTCTACATAAGGATGATATAGAAGTGGAGAATTCCATAGAAGAAATCCATATACGCCCTTCTGCTGGATGCAAGGAATATATCCCCATCTTTATCCTTCAAGAACCCTTGGGAAATCCTTGCATAGAGGAACTACAGTTACCTGCAATGTCAACCATGAAATCCATCTATCCCAAGGTTGATTGCATGAATTTTGAGGAGAGCCAAAATATGTATGATGTTGATTTAAATTCGTGTGTCCATTTCATATTACCGCCAATTTTACGATATGCAGATCAATATGACAGAGGGAAACCAAAGCCTGATCCCCCACCCGATGTTGCAGAGTCGGCACCATATGTGCCGCCCACTGAACACCCACCAATCCCCCGCAAGCCACACACATTTATGACATTTCCTTTACTACTAAAGGAAGATGTGTGGATCTTTTTGGACAAAGTGCGAGGAAAAAGATATTATGAAATCCTCTTTCAGCCTCTACGATCACCCATCAATTGGGTGTACCATGAAGCTCCTTTGTTCAAAGCTACAACCATCATCAACATACCCTTCAGCTGGACATTTTTTGAGCTACCAGGACCTCCCGGTGATCCCAGTGATTTTCTTCCCTCCATCCTGGATTTGTGTTTTGCTCAGGATGAGAAAAATTTAAAGTCTGGGGTGGAGGTGGGTGGTACGTGATCCACCCCATTATCTTCCCTTTTTCCACATTTCTTTTTTGTACCTTTTATTGTATTGCATGTATTTTTCTTTTTCTAGAAGTTTTTGCCTTTATCTAGTCGGCCCATTAATTAGACGTATATCATTTTACCCCAAATTGAATTTTGTAAACTTTTTGCAAAGACTATTACAAATTGCCATGTCTGAAACCACCATGTCACCTAGGATCTTTAATAACATCACTCCTCGGAATAGTTGGCAAGTCATAAGGAATCGATCAGAACCAAACATAATTTTCCCTATATTTAAACAATGGATTATCTTGTTATAAAATTTGTATGATGTGATTTATAGGAATACTCTAACTAGAGCAATGACACTCTCTGACAAAAATATATGAAAAAAAAATTGAAAGTTATAAGAACAAGAACATCTCTTCCTTCCCTATATTTTTCTTCTAAAAAAGAGAAGCAAAGAATCACCACCAGACAAAAATCAAGTCCGGGGTGGCATGCTTCCCAAAATGAAAACTCCATACCCGAAAAAGGGGCGTACCATCAAAATATGCCAAAAGTACACATGAAAAAAAATTGTGACCAATGTAGCCACAACTCCATAAATTCATATCCCGAGTCGAATAGAGGAGGGATCAATATATTTTCATCACTTCTTTCATTATTTTCACACTCCCAAATTCGTCCTATTCTTGTGCAATAACTTTAAAAAAAAGATAAAAATTGAGAGTGTCAAAGCGAAAGTAAGAGATGCCTATTTTTCTACGAATTCTTATTTTAGAAGCTAGATTTGACGATTGTTTTGATAGGGAATATAGAATTTTATGCTATGCGGTTCTAGGAGATCGGGTCACTTGGCCAAAATTTGGAGGTGAGGATTGTAGTGATGTTATTAAGGTGATGATGGCATATTGGGAGTATAAATTGGAATTTATTTGTGATTTTACTTGCTTGAGGACAAGCAAATATTCAAGTCCGGGGTATTTTGATAAATGTGTTTTCATCATTTTTATTTGTATCTTTTAGATATCTTTTTATGATTATTTTGTTGTTTATTTTCTTAGTTTTATAATTAATTACATTATATTATATTTTTATCTTCAATAAGAATTTTAATCATATTTTCTTGGATTTTGTAGGAAATGGGATAAATATTCTTGGAGTATAATTACACAATTTGCAGCAGTCCTGTAATTATTGTATATCTGTCACCCAAAGTGCCATAACTCTTGCATCCAAAGTCCAAATTGAATGTACAAGTATTCATTGGAAAGGAAATTTAATTTCCTAAAATAATATCCTATTATTTGGACCTTTTTTTGCGTTTTACGGGAGTGAAATGCGTTAGAAAATGCTGCTGTGGGAATCTTCATGGAAGAGAGTTACATGGTCAAGACAATTAAAGTCTATCAAATTCCTATTGACCAAATCTTGAAAATTCAAAAGCATAGCTCCCTCTCTTTTTCCCCCTATTTTATTGGATAGCCTACCCCTCCTTCTCCTATAAAAGGAAGGACACTTCCTCCTCCCAAGTATCATCCTTTGTATCATCTTTTGTATTGGAATTTTGAGCATTTGTTCTCCTATTATTCAAGCAATCGAATTTCTTCTTAGTGTTCTTTAATTCTTGCAATAGATCTAGTTGTTATTCCTTTCTTCTTTTTTCTCTTTCGTGGATTGGAGCAAGGGTTGAAGAGATTGGCCATTTAATTGTCTCTAGACTAATGATTTTCCTTTAGTAAGACTAGACTATGGCCATTTCGCTTCTCCCCTCTGCCTCCATGTTTTCCACAAGCATGCGTGAGTAGAGGTCTATCAAGGCAAGGGGAATAACCCCTTATCCATGGTTTTAACGAATTTTTCTTAAATGACTAGATGGTAATCGATTTTAATTAACGGTTGATCTTCGGATCCCACATTAATCTGGATGGAAATGACTATGGAAATCCGGATTTAGAACAATAAAATTGATTGCATAGACGTTTTGATATGACCGTGGATTTTAATCTTTTAGGATGATAAACTAGGAAGCATGAGCACCAAGACCAATGGGCTCATATGGAGTTTATCTCTTGTGAGTTTTTAAATTCGTAAACCTTCATCGAATCATCGCTTAAGAATTAGTTGTTATCACCTAGGCTAAGGTGGTGACAACCCCTACGAGCCTCGATTCTCTCTCTTTGATTTCAACCTCCGTTGATTTGCTTTCTTTACTTCTAGTCTTTTTCCATTCGCAATGGTCTACTTGTGCTAACAATTGTTTCTTTTCCTTGTGACAGAGAAAAAATAAATTCTTGTTATTACATTGTTACTTTGTGTTTATTTCTTATTTTAGTGTAATCAATCAAACCCCCAACCCAACTTTTACTTTCCGTTCTAAATCTGAAAATACAAAAAAATAATAAAATAGTTCTTCAAAATAATTGGGATAAAAGAAACAATCTTTAAAAGTTGTCATGTGGGATCGACCCTTTCTATACTAGCCTTAATCAGAAAGTTGAAAAAAGATTAAACTCTAGGATAATTATCTTAGTGATTGTAAGTGCTAAGCGATGCATTAACAGTGATCTTTAACCTTAACATATGGGTGTGAATTTTGGGAACAACATTCCTTTTAAGGAGGGGTGAATTTATATCCTCAATTTTTTGAAAAAAGAATTTACTAATTGTAAGGTATAAACTAGTAAGTAATTCCTAAATGGTATTATTGGTGGAATAATAATGTTAATCACATTTGTTCCATGTGTTTGACCCATGAACCAAGTAAAGTCCATGAGACTAATAACTTTGCATAAAGGTCCTTGTGGAAATAATTAATGAAATGAATGGGATTGGGCCAAAAATAAAAGATAATGGCTTTAGGAGATATTGGATAACTAATATTTGAGGAAATCATCTCATACCAAAATTATTACAAGAAGGAAAGGATGTTATAACTTGGTTTTTCATATGTTTTTATGTACAATTGAAAACAATGAAATATGAAGGATATATTAGAAAGCTTGGTTTGAAAGTGCAAATACTCCACAAGGAATGAATTTTGTGTGTTTCACTATTTTCAATAATCCATTTGCAAATATTCGATAAAGAAGCAGACAAAATCCAATAATAAAGAAATTACTAAAGGTAATTCACAATGGATGTTTTAAATATGGATTTATGTGGAATATTTTAGAAAAGAGAGTTTTTGTGCATAAATGAAGGATATTGATTTATGAATTATTGAATAATAGAATTATGGAATATTGGACAAGTTTCCAAAAGAAAATGAGATTTATGGTGTTTTAGATAACTAAATGATAATTATCTAGCCAATTTGGCAACATAATGCTTGAGGCACCAAACAAAATATCTCGGCCTGAATTTTTATATACTTGAAAATAATAATGAAAATAATAGAATTCAAGAATTTGAAAGAAAAAGGGATTTCCATGTGGTGTGTGCAATTCATTTAAGAATATGATAAAAGAATAAGTTTTGTGCATAAAAGTGGTTACAATAAATCCCATAAAATTGATTAAGGTTTAGAAAGACTTTAATAAGTTCTCCTCCAAATTTCATAGAGGAAGGAGATCCCTAGAGTCCTATAGAAAATTTTGAAGATAGAGGGACCTACTTAAAGTAAATGGATTATATTCCTTTTGAGGAGAGAGAGAAAAGGGACATCTAGAATATCTTTTTGATACCAAAACTTGCTCTCATTGAGATTTGATCACTAAAAGTTTTCCCTTAAAATTTGAAGTTAATTGGATAAGGAAGGAGAGAGATATGTTGTTTTGTAGTTCCCCTAAAGTGTGAGGGTTAATGAAAATAAATATAATGTGTTACATTTATATTAGGAAAGGGAAACTAGGGCCTAGCCCTTGTACCTATCAGGCAGATTCCTACAGATCCAATGATCCTCATTCTGTCTTCTACCTCTGACCAAAAGGAAAGCATGGACCAACAATAACTACAAATTGTTGGCATCTCGTTCTCACTCTAACATGCACCGAGCACTACAAAACAAAGTCCTTTGAATTTGGGAGGACACAAAGAACCCAACAAGCCCTAGAAATGTGATGATTTAGGAAGCATTCAACAGATGCCCAAAAACCCCTACCAAATCATAAAACCAATACAAGATGGCTCTATTGCTCCCTTGTACCTGACGCCTACATAAGGCCACTAGTAGTACCGATGGGCCTCCCAAACCTCAACATACATGATAATTTTACTCCTCTTCCCTAGTAGATGACTTCCTATCTCCAGGTCCTTAGCTTCTGGTCTCCCATTGGTCTTTGATCGCTGATCATTGCAAACTGCCAGAGAGGCGTCATCGAGTTTGAAACCCCATGGTTTGGATTTCCGAAGTACCAATTCCATCATCGATGGCCTGCAATGCATAGTCAACTTTAGCATTGACTGATGCCATGGTGCAAGACGAAAGAGTTCGAGTGAAAGAGGTGGAAGACGACATACCTGAAAATGTCGTTGCTACCCTCAAGTGCACCATATGAAGGTAATGGCACTTTGGTCTTTTAGCTCTTTTCTTTTTCCTAGCCACTGGAGTGTGGAGTGTCGAATTGTCCAAATCCTATTAGCTAGAAGGCACATGCCCGCTCCAATTGAGATGATTCAGATATGGTTGATGTGTTGATGCCTGATTGGCTAGGAAAAGATAATCTTGCAAATATTTTAAGTAATTATTAATAACTGCAATAGGGATGAAACTATATGAAATTGAACAGAAAAACAAGTAGAATCTAAATAAAATGTTTGCAAACTCTAATTATGCTTCCAATTCCAAAGGTAGTGCAAATATGGGTTTAAGTGGTGATTAATGCATGAAAACCCTAGATCACGTATATTAATAGGTCGAATATGTTAAAAACTCTTCTTTTATGCTATTGTCTGATCTTGTTGAATAATTTGGTTTTCATGATGATAATTAAAATAAATATGATAATTAGGGTTAACATCGTGGATAGACATACATGTGAATAAATAGGGTAATGAAACCAAGGTCACATCTTGTTATATTGATTAATAAAGTTAATTTGATCTAAGTGTTCATAATAAGTGTATAGGAGAGATTTCATAATCATGGTAACACTTAATATGAATTGGTGTTCATAAACCATGAGATCAATGAATATGGTAATTAGTATATTGAAACATAAACCTAATGATAACTTGATACCAAAGGAACCCTAAATCCTAGATTAGGGCCCAAGTAGGTTTTATCTAGATAATGTGATGGTAAAATTTTAGGATTTACATACATGTAAATTAAAGTCAATTGCTTGATTTTCTTACTTGATTGGATAATTTCTTAATGATTGCAAGATCTGCATGGTTCTACATTGATGTATGTGGTTACGCCTATGACTACACACATTAGTTTGTCAATGTTTACCGAGTGTTTCTCGAGGATTGAACAACTAAACTGTTGGATGTTTATTTACATTTTGTTCAATTATAACTCCACAATGAGTATCACATAAAGACAAGAATATGTGAAGGAAAATTCATTTCTTATTTGCAAGTACTTGATGAAATATATTGTTTAAGTTTATTTGCACACTTTTTCATCCACACTACGTACACAGTATAACTTTGTTATACTAATTTGTGCTTTTGTTTCACAACATTTTAGGTACATGTTAGAAAAGGTGATATCAAAATATGATCGACAAATGAAATTAATTGACGATATTAAAGTTAACTTGTAAGGATGGTTAGATAGATACTTCTTCTCATATAGTTCTCATATGTACAATTATGATGATAGAATTTCATGTAAAAGCATCTTGTAAACAATATATAAATTGAATGAAATCATTTATTAATTATTATTTGTTTAAAGTTTGGATCTGTTATAACCCCAATTTTTGGGTACAATTAGTGAGAAATGTGATTTCTCATATTAAAGATAATTGAACAAATAATGATGTCATTTTTTTTGAATAAATGGATTTCTTTCACAATAGTCTTGATTGGTTGCATTGTGGGCTTAATTAGCTATTGGGCCCAATAATAAGGAAATTCAATTAGTAAATGGATAATTGAATTTTTAAGAAGAGAAATATGTAGAAACCTCTAGAAGGCAAATCTAAAGAGGATTTCGTGCCTCTTGGGTTCCTTGGGTACCAAGGAGTCCAAGGTTGCAAAAAGAAAGCAATAAGAAAAGAAAAGGTTAATTAAGTATTTCTTATTAACAATGATAAAATGTGGAAATGAGTGGAAAGAGGCATAAAACAATGATAAAATGTGGAAATGAGTGGAAAGAGGCATAAAAGAGATTTCTTGGTTAAATTTCGTATCCATGAGGTTGCTAATATTAAAAAGAATGCTAATGAGGAAAATAAAAGAGAAATAAAGAGAAATCCTCAAAAAGAAAATTTTTAATAAGAAATACACATGATAATGAAGAATAATGCATAAAGATGCATCTAGAAGGATAATAAGTATCCAATTAAAATAATTTCGAAATAATGGAGTATCTTGGGATCCAAGGAGTCCCAATAAAGAGGAAAGAAAGAGAAAATACTAAAGAGGCAAAATAAGAGGATAATGTGTTGCTTTATTAATGAATTATGTGGTATTGTTTAAAAGGATGATATTTTCTATAACGGAAAATAGGAATTCGTGGCCTATAGATTAAAAGGCAAATAAAGAGAGTGAAGGAGAGGAATTTCGAATTCCTAATATATAAAGGAAAGAGAATATTCAAATAACATAATTATCGAAGGAGAGAGAGGGTTTGCTTCACAACCAAGGAAGGTATGTTTCCTTTCAAGAATAGGACTTGAGTCCTCAAGGAGGCACGCCCTATGGCTCTGTACTCACCCCTATATAAGCGGTAGAGTGTTTGATTCGAGTTCTAAAGGAGTCCTATGTCTTTCTCTCTCTACCCCATTGCTTCTTCACGTTTGAAACCCTAACCCTGGGTTATAGCTTATCTACGGAGCGTCGAAGGACCAGAGGACGACCTTAGTTGTTGCTGCATGTTCCAACGAACCCAGGGGAAGGTTGGCCGACGCTCTCATGCCCAGGATCTCATGCCGTGACCGCTTCTAGGCTGCAGTGAAGGCCACCAATGCTTGGCCCGATGAGCACCAGAGAGGACACCCTGGCCGAGGAGTTCAGGCGCCCTACGTGCGCCTATGAGCGACAGAGTTGAAGGAGCAAACTCTGGCAAGGATGGCGGCCTAGGGAGGGAAGGCGAGCCCATGCGAGGCTACAGAACGCGGCTGCGGGGTCGGCATGGATGGAGGGATTGACCTATCCAAACCAGCAGAACTGGTCGAGCGTGGAGCACCAGCGCGGGCGCGACGGAGGCCGACAGTGCCAGGGGACCCGTCCCCAAGGGCCATCGGGGTCCGGGGGAGGAAGGGAAGCTCTGCCCGTGGCCGCTAGGGCGGCAAGCGGCAGTTGACGCGAGGTAGAAGAAGCTAAAAACAAGTTGGACGGTTTTACCCTCGACCTCACAGAGGACGGCCCACTCAAGTTAGGGGTAGAAGCGTCATTCGACTCTAATTCAATCAAACAACGTCGCATGTGCAAGGATGACGTGGCGCTTCCCTATTGGTCTAGTAAGTGATTCAATGAAAAATTCATATTTATTTAATCGTAGCTCGGATTAAAACAAGTTATATATGAATTTTGATCAGGAGAACGAGAGGAATCAGATAAAAATGGTTTTATATCCTGAATCTAATCATAGTTCGAAATGTAGTGTAAATTATCATCTTTAATGAATTAAAGATTAAGAAACCCTATTTTGATATGATTAATGTGTTTAATAGGGTTTAATGGATCTTTAGAGTTGATATTAATCTGTTAAATGTAAAAAGGAACATTGAGTTCAAAAAGGAAGAACTTTGCACATGATTAGTCTAATTTAGGGTTTATGTGCTTAAATATGTATGAAATTTGAAAAGGGCATAAAGTTATCATCTTTAATGATTTAATTAAGGAAAAACCCTTTGATTTGATGATAGATGGATAATTCAAGCTGATATTAACCTGTTGTTAATAAAAGAGAAAATAGGATTTAAAAATATGATCTTTTTATATATCTGGTTTAATTTAGGGTTTCGTGCATGATTATGCACTAATGAGCTTGAAAACCCTAATTTTGATGAATATGTCTTTTAATTGGTTTAATTGTGTAAATCCACAAATAAAATAGAGATGTGATGATCCTAAGCCAATTTGAGCATAAAAGATCCTTAATGTGGATAATTTGAGTAATTAGGGTTTTTATGAGTGGAAAAGTTGTTTTAGGGTTTGTTAACTTAAAAAGGATAAAGTTTGAGAAATTGATCTAAGAAACCCTAATGCATCCTAATGAGACTTAGAAACCTTAGAAAGGTGTCCCAAGTCAATAAGGAGTTGTTTGGGATATGCTTGTGACATTTAGACATTATACATGTTTTCATGATCAATGTTTGCTTGATTGATTGATTGGCTTGCTTGATTGGACATCTAGTTGGATTTGGATAAATTGTTACTTGAGATCTCCAAGACAGGTATGTGGTTAATTATGAATAACCGCTTTAGTTTCCCGATGGATTCCCGGATGTTTAATCGCATTGAATGCAACTAAACTATTGGATGTTTATTTATTTCATGCAACTATAAAGTGACTATGATTATCACTATAAATGTGCATATATAACTGGCTAGATCTGGGTCCACCTCTGTTACTTTGAAAAGGCTAAAAAAGGGGTAATCCTAGAGCAAGTTCTAGGTTACCGAGAGTTAGAAACTGGGCTACCTACGTGTAGTGCCATGAGACTCTTTAGAATATCTTGAGTTAAGGAGTGGTCTACTTATGAGTAGTGCCATGTGACTCAACCCTAGAAACCAGTTCACTTATAGGTGGATCATGAGGGGTTTAATGGGGACAACACATAGGATAGGGTACTCTTGAATCGCGGAGTTATATCTAAAACGTAATATTGGTTGTTAAATAAGTAATTGAATGATTACATTGTTATCATAGTTGCATGTTTATTGTTTCCCCCACATACCAGCTACGGCTGACCGACGTTTTGTTTGTCGGCGTTTTAGGTACCATGAAAAGAACAAACAGTAAAGTGGCACATGTGATACTAAATGAGAATTAAAGTGCAAAGGAGGATTAGATAGATTAGTATCGGTGTGGATAGAAGTTTAGAGATCCAAGTTTTCAAATGGTATGCAAAATTTTATTTTCTTACAGCTTTCAGTATAGTATGTTAAAATTTGATAATTATTCTTGGATAATTGCCGAACCTTTGATCCGGAAGTCATGGGTGCGGCTTTGACCTCTCGGTCTCCCTTAATTGGGGGTTATCAGGAGGTGGGGTCGTAACATTTGGTATCAGAGCCTAGGTTCTTCAGTTAACCATTAATAATTATTAAATTTTACAAACTCCATAGAACCCAAGGGAGTTATTAGAGGAGTATCTAAAAGACAGAGGTGTCTAGAAAAGGATCACGACCGGGGGTTGGAAAGATTTTCCTCCACACCGCTAGTCGGAATACGAGGACTCCCAGATCCGTGTGACTTCCTGGACAAAGTCTTAGGGTATGAATAGAAATAAGATACCTTTAGGACTTCTCATCTTATTCATCCCTTCTCATCATGAAATTCTGATAAGGACCTAAAGGATTAGGGTTTTCTTTCTTCTCCTCACCCTCTTGAGGTATGGGTAAGGATAATAAGGTTTAAGAAATCCTCCACCAAATTAATGAAAGGCATGTAAATAAGATGTCATGGACATAAGCTTAATAGATTAAGCGCAAACTAAAGAATAGATACATGCTTAGGTCGTATGACATAAGTTGTCATGTCCTCCAAAGAGACCTGAGGCTAGACCTTCTTGTCAGGAGGATAAGTTAGTCTTGGAGATAGAGATCCCCATTGCAAGTAGAGACCTGGCACATCCTCTGAGGATGATGCTAATCCTAACCCTAAGTGAATGTTAGAGAGAGAGATGAGTTGGACCAGGTGTTTGAAAGGACATGCCTTTGGGATGCCATACGATCCATGGGTGACCTAGCACATTTGGCAACCCAACCCTGGGATGGGTCGTGCATGTTAGGGTAAAGGATAGCTCCTTAGATGATGATGTTAGTGAAGGACCATAGAAACCTGATGGTCTTGGGAAAGTAGGGCATAGATGGCACCTAGGGCACGTCATAATGCTGATAGTAGGATGAAACCCTGGATGATCTTGAGCAACCATAAGTTCGAACCTAGGCTTCAACCACGTAGAGTATGCTTTTGGAGGATGATCCTTCATGGAGAAAGGACCTCTAATGGTGAGGTTGGATGTGGGGTTAGCTCTAGAGAGGGAGCAGGAAACCCAGCAAGAAGGTTGGAAGCCTAAAACCCTGAACAATGGATGATAGTGGTTGCCTCATGATCGATCCCTGAAAATTGATGATATCTTGGTTGCCTTTAGAGGGACCAACCCTAGAGAATGAAGATGAAGCATCTGGTGCCTATGTTCCTACAGTATAGGTGTTTACCTTCTGAGGTAGGAAGAAGAGTTCCTTAGACCTAGAGAGGTTTAGTGAACAGGTTCCGAGGCCTTGTACCTTGTTGGTTGTCCTTAAGGAGGATCCAACTCTAAGTGTTGCTCGAGTTGAAGGATGACAAGAAGTGCATGTCATGCATTTTGCATGCTTGGTTCGTGGTTAAGAGATAGAGTATGCATTTGGACACCTACAAGTGAACCTAGGGTCCTTAGGCCTAAGAGGGGAAGTGGTGTACCTAATGATCATGATGAGAGTTGAGTTCCTATAGAAGCGAGCATGATACTCCTCATGTATAGTGGAAAAGAGAAGCCCTTAAGTTTAAGGTATGTTTGATGAACCCCTCATAACCAGGTTGATGATGAAGAAAAGTATGATCTCGTCCCAACATCGAGGAAAGAGGACAAGTATGTCCTAGCATGGTACAGTAAGTGATCTGCTGGTGCCTTAATAGCTTGCTAGGGTTAAGTAGGCTCATGTGGATGTAAACCCTAGACCTAAGAGCTTTTGTGACCTTTTTGTCAAGAGATAGTTTTCCTCCCATCCTGGGAGAAGGATCCCTTTGGTAGGGTGTATATTAGATTTGTTAGTTTAAGGTGACCTAAAGAGGTCTCAAAGGATCTTGAGAAGCTAAGTGAAAAGTACATGTTAGGAGAATGAATCTGTATACCCATAGATAACCATCTCTAAGTGCCTGTGTTACCATGGAGGTAACCGGTATGGGTCTTGACCAAGGTAGGCAGGTTGCCATGATCCCGATGAAAGGATGAAAGCCAGCCCATGAATGCAGAAAGAGAGATGATGAAAACTTGGGTAAGGTTCTAAGTGAACATGTATTATAATGGAGAATCCTAAGTCTATCCTAGGGTCAGGTAGGGATAAGACCGATGAAAGTAGGAGTCACCTAATTCCCCAGTTGCACATGACCATAGGGTCGGGAGGTAACAACTATCATTGTCTGAGGGCCATGGGTTAGGAGATGATCACCTTCATGAACTCATGGGACCCAAAGGGCAGATGAGTAGGGCACTCTCTTGATGCATGAGGGAAGAGGGATGACCCCAAAAGTGTCAGCGCCCTATAGACCTAGAGGAGATGACCAAGGATTGTGAGGTGACTCAAGTAGGTTCGAAACTAGTTTTCCATGGGAGTAACTTTGATATCGAGATGAAGGTGATGTTGAGACATATGTGGCACGTTTCAACTTAGATGTAAAAGTGTATTGGAAAGATGGGATGTACCATCTCTACTCTTGGAACAGGAAGAACTCTGTATTTGGACTGCAGCCAAATGCTTATTTCCTCTTGTTATGGGGGTGAGAGATAGGATATTACGCATGCCATACACCAAGGATAAGAGATGATGTAGGTTGGAATGTTGCCACGAGAAATGGGGATAGAGAAGATAACCTACCCTGGTAAAGTGAATGATACATGGATGGTTTACTAGCACTAAGAGGAATGAGGTAGTCACCTTATGAGGATGTTTCTAGCATGAGCTAAGTGGAGCTTACAAGTTATACCAGGTTGAGTTTGGTCACCATGATGATGAAATCAGAGAGTGTTCTTAATGGAGATAGACATGGAGTTTGAGGTAATATGATAAGTGAAATACATGGAAGTGTATGTCTTCAATGTTACCTAATACCTAAGGATGTAAGGTGGTAATGGATGCTCTGGTTGAGATACATCTGACATGTTTAACTAGAATCTAGAAGAGGTTGTTTGGCTAACCCTAAGTTTGAAAAGGAGAGGTGTTTGGATAACACACAGATGTAACAAGATGCGTTGAAAAGTTAAGGGTTGTTTGGTTAGCCAGTCTACTCCTTGATGTAATGAAAGGATGGTGGTAGAACCTCAGATGCACTTCTTTGGAAGAGAAGGTGACGAAACCCTGACTAGAGTGGTTTAGGGTTTCAGAGGATTTGATCTTGAAAGAATCATGACATACAGGAAATCATGGTTGAAGATCATCATACACCGGGGAAAATGGCAATAGCACTTTGGATGCTTAAGATGAAATTGCATGTGGTTTATGGCCATGCAAGCCAGGAGGTAAAGGACGAACCCCAGTAACCCAGTGTATCGATATAGAGGATAAAAGAGTCCCTAAGAGAGAATGGGAGCTCAACCCCATGGATGTTGTGATAGGTCTCCCCGGGACCAAGGAAGGTCGAGATGCAATATGGGTTATGGTAAGTCGCCTTACCTAGATAACATGAGAAAGAAAGAGTTCTATTAAGGGACAGATCTAGTTGAACTACCCATGAGAGAGATGGTTCAAATACACCATGAAGCGAGTTCAAAGGTTCTTGAGTTTGACCTAAAGGTTCACTTCCATAAAGTGGAAGTAGGTACCTGAAGAACTCAATGTTAGTATAGTTTATCACCCCTAACTATGGTTAGTATGATCTAGACTAAAGGGTCTGATGAGGGCATGTGTGCTCATTCAGGGTGATATCTAGAGACAGTTCTTGTCCTATGAAAGATGTGACAATGACCACCATAGCCAGTATCGGGTTTTATATGAAGCTCTGTAAGGGAGGCTGTGTCGTTCACCACTTCAGTAAGATGATGTTGGTAAAAAGGGCCACATGATGGTTAGAAAAGGACCACATGATGGTTAGAAAAAGGGACCCCAGTGCGTGTAGATGAAGTCACTTTGATTGTGTAAGGGCTGAAAGGAGCCTAGAGACGATGAGAGTCGTGAGCAGATGCAAAGTAGACTGACATACAAGTTACTATGGGAGAAAATGTGACATGAAAATCCGACCCCTCTAAGTTATAGCTAAGAGAGCTGAGTCCCCGATACATGGGTCCATTAGAAAGGGATGGGTGGAGAAGGTTAAGATTGACCTAACCCCTCGGGATAAAGTAAGGTGTGATGAGTTCCATGTGTCTGATTTAGAGAACTATGTGAGGTACCCCGACCATGTCCTGAGCAATGAACCTAGTGAGCCCCAAGGGAGGCTGACATGGCCTGAGTCACCTGTGTAGTTTATAGACGCCAGGATGAAAGAACTCAGAGAAAAGAATATGAGATGATAAAGGTTCTTTGGATGCACCATGAGTACGGTAAAGCCACATAGGAGCCAATGATGGACATGGAAAAGTCGTTTCCTGAATTGTTTGTTTGCTTGATAGAATTTCGAGGATGAAATTCCTATAAGAGGGGAAGGATGTTATAACCCCAATTTTTGGGTACAATTAGTGAGAAATGTGATTTCTCATATTAAAGATAATTGAACAAATAATGATGTCATTTGTTTTGAATAAATGGATTTCTTTCACAATAGCCTTGATTGGTTGCTTTGTGGGCTTAATTAGCTATTGGGCCCAATAATAAGGAAATTCAATTAGTAAATGGATAATTGAATTTTTAAGAAGAGAAATATGTAGAAAGCTCTAGAAGGCAAATCCAAAGAGGATTTCATGCCTCTTGGTTTCCTTGGGTACCAAGGAGTCCAATGTTGCAAAAAGAAAGCAATAAGAAAAGAAAAGGTTAATTAAGTATTTCTTTATTAAGAAATAAATTAAAAATAATGATAAAATGTGGAAAATGAGTGGAAAGAGGCATAAAAGAGATTTCTTGGTTAAATTTCGTATCCATGAGGTTGCTAATATTAAAAGGAATGCTAATGAGGAAAATAAAAGAGAAATAAAGAGAAATCCTCAAAAAGAAATTTTTTAATAAGAAATACACATGATAATGAAGAATAATGCATAAAGATGCATCTAGAAGGATAATAAGTATCCAATAAAAAGAATTTCGAAATAATGGAGTATCTTGGGATCCATGGAGTCCCAATAAAGAGGAAAGAAAGAGAAAATACTAAAGAGGCAAAATAAGAGGATAATGTGTTGCTTTATTAATGAATTATGTGGTATTGTTTAAAAGGATGATATTTTCTATAACGGAAAATAGGAATTCCTGGCCAATAGATTAAAAGGCAAATAAAGAGAGTGAAGGAGAGGAATTTAGAATTCCTAATATATAAAGGAAAGAGAATATTCAAATAACATAATTATCGAAGGAGAGAGAGGGTTTGCTTCACAACCAAGGAAGGTATGTTTCCTTTCAAGAATAGGACTTGAGTCCTCAAGGAGGCACGCCCTATGGCTCTGTACTCACCCCTATATAAGGGGTAGAGTGTTTGATTCGAGTTCTAAAGGAGTCCTATGTCTTTCTCTCTCTACCCCATTGCTTCTTCATGTTCAAAACCCTAACCCTAGGTTATAGCTTATCTACGGAGCGTCGAAGGACCAGAGGACGACCTTAGTTGTTGTTGCATGTTCCAACAAACCCAGGGGAAGGTTGGCTGATGATCTCATGCCCAGGATCTCGCGCCACGACCGCTATAGGCTACAGTGAAGGCCGCCAATGCTTGGCTCGATGAGCGCCAGAGAGGACACCCTGAACGAGGAGTGCAGGCACCCTACGTGCGCCTATGAGTGACGGAGTTGAAGGAGCAAACTCCGACAAGGATGGCGGCCTAGGGAGGGAAGGCGAGCCCATGCGAGGTTGCAGAACGTGGCTACAGGGTCGGCATGGATGGCGGGCCTGACCTACCCAAACCAGCAGAACTGGTCGAGCACGGAGCACCAACGCAGGCACGACGGAGGCCGACGGTGCCAAGGTACCCGTCCCCGAGGGCCATCGGGGTCCGGGGGAGGAAGGGAAGCTCTGCCCGTGGCCGCTAGGGCGGAAGGAGGCAGTTGACGCGAGGTAGAAGAAGCTAAAAACAAGTTAGACGGTTTTACCCTCGACCTCACAGAGGTCGGGCCACTCAAGTGAGGGGCAGAAGCTTCATTCGACTCTAATTCAATCAAACAACGTCGCATGTGCAAGGATGACGTGGCGCTTCCCTATTGGTCCAGTAAGTGATTCAATGAAAAATTCATATTTATTTAATCGTAGCTCGGATTAAAACAAGTTATATATGAATTTTGATCAGGAGAACGAGAGGAATCCAATAAAAATGGTTTTATATCATGAATCTGATCATAGTTCGAAATATAGCGTAAATTATCATCTTTAATGAATTTAAGATTAAGAAACCCTATTTTGATATGATTAATGTGTTTAATAGGGTTTAATGGATCTTTAGAGTTGATATTAATCTGTTAAATGTAAAAAGGAACATTGAGTTCAAAAAGGAAGAACTTTGCACATGATTAGTCTAATTTAGGGTTTATGTGCTTAAATATGCATGAAATTTGAAAAGGGCATAAAGTTATCATCTTTAATGATTCAATTAAGGAAAAACCCTTAGATTTGATGATAGATGGATAATTCAAGCTGATATTAACATGTTGTTAATAAAAGAGAAAATAGGATTTAAAAATATGATCTTTTTATATATCTGGTTTAATTTAGGGTTTCGTGCATGATTATGCACTAATGAGTTTGAAAACCCTAATTTTGATGAATATGTCTTTTAATTGGTTTAATTGTGTAAATCCACGAATAAAATAGAGATGTGATGATTCTAAGCCAATTTGAGCATAAAAGATCCTTAATGTGGATAATTTGAGTAATTAGGGTTTTTATGAGTGGAAAAGTTGTTTTAGGGTCCATCATTAGATTTAGGTTGAGCATTATCATGAATTTCTACTAAGTGAGAAAAAATGGGGTGTCAACTTGGAATTCTCATAATAATGTTTGAAATAAGAGTGAGAACTACAAACTTGAGATAAGTCTGACCCCTATTTTTGTCATCAAAAGGCAAAAAGTGACACTTGTCAAAGAAGTTTTGACAAACCTTGTGGAGGGTGAAAACATAGGTGATGTATTTTCCTTATAAGGATGAATTGATGAAATAATCATTCATATAAACAAAAGACTAGGCGTAAAAAAATTCAAAGAACAAGGGTAGGCTTTTGTTTGAGGAATTTACCTATATCTGATTGATCATACGAAACTAGGAGTGTTGATGAGCCACTAGAGGTTTATCAGTTAGAAAAGTGACTCTCATCATTGCTATAGTTCTTCATGAGTACATGTCTGATTTTCTCAATAGGTCCTTAGTGAGAATAGGTGGATGAGAAAAGATGATAAGAAAAGTTTTGTCAAAGGTTGTTAAAGTTGAGTGTAATGACCTCTTCAGCAACCCGTAATTAAGGAAGGACAAAAAGATGAGAACCATTACACAAACATTTCCCAAGGATCCTGTTACGACCCCACCTCTTGATAACCCCCAATTAAGGGAGACTGATAGGTCGAAGTCGCACCCATGACTTCCGGATCAAAGGTTCGGAAATTATCTAAGAATAATTATCAAATTTTAACATACTATACTGAAATTTGTAAGAAAATAAATTTTTGCATACCTTTTGAAAACTTGGATCTCTAAACTTCTATCCACACTGATACTAATCTATCTAATCCTTCTTTGCACTTTAATTCTCATTTAGTATCACATGTGCCACTTTACTATTTGTTCTTTTCATGGTACCTAAAACGCCGACAAACAAAACGTCGGTCATCCGTAGCTGGTATGTGGGGGAAACAATAAACATGCAACTATGATAACAATGTAATCATTCAATTACTTATTTAACAACCAATATTACGTTTTAGATATAACTCCACGATCCAAGAGTACCCTATCCTTTGTGTTGTCCCCATTAAACCCCTCATGATCCACCTATAAGTGAACCAGTTTCTAGGGTTGAGTCACATGGCACTACTCGTAAGTAGACCACTCCTTAACTCGAGATATTCTAAAGAGTCTCATGGCACTACACGTAGGTAGCCCAGTTTCTAACTCTCGGTAACCTAGACCTTGCTCTAGGATTACCCCTTTTTTAGCCTTTTCAAAGTAACAGAGGTGGACCCAGATCTAGCCAGTTATATATGCACATTTATAGTGATAATCATAGTCACTTTATAGTTGCATGAAATAAATAAACATTCAACAGTTTAGTTGCATTCAATGCGATTAAACATCCGGGAATCCATCGGGAAACTAAAGCGGTTATTCATAATTAACCACATACCTGTCATGGAGATCTCAAGTAACAATTTATCTAAATCCAACTAGATGTCCAATCAAGCAAGCCACTGCTTTTTCCATATTTTCCCACATTTACCCCACATTTATCCTTTATCCACCTTTTTCTATTTTCTCATATTTTTTCCTGTTAAATCCATTCATTTTTTCCAGATTTAAAAAGGTTTGGGATGCATGTATAAAAAATTTCTTCTTCAAACTCAAGCACAATTTTCTCATCAAATTTAATTTTTATATGTCTTTCTCATAAATTTCTTAGTTAAATTATCCTCAATAAAATATTATACTTTGTCCAACAGATACTAAATTACATTTTTCTCTTAAAAATACATATATTTTTGGTAATGACGATGTATAATCCTATATTGGATGCTTTCCCCTTCTATCATTATAGTTAAATTTTATTCACAACCCGCATTTTTCGTCAATTCAACCTCATTTTCTATGGAAGTTTTGGATATATCTAGAAAATTGTGAATATTTGGAAATTGAACTAAATAATAGCACTTTCTTTTCTTGTTGATTTTTATTTAATATGCTTCATATAAATGTTTGTATCTTGGTGGGATTAATCCTCTCACTAGGACTCTTTATAAGTCTCATATGTCTCTCCCACAATGTTTTAGGTATGACGGTGTAATAAAAAGGATGTGGTGATCAAGACTTAATAAGAGATAAAATATGTATGCATAGAGTGTCCTTGTACTCTCACTTTCCTAAATGTTGGGTGGTAGATATCACTATCTATTGTGTATTATTTTCCTTTGTGGTTCTTTAAAAATAATTAGTTCTGAACTAGTTCAAAATTCATATGTTGTTGTATCTTCAAGTAAATGGTATCTTCATGTAAATGGATCCTCATGTAATCCTATATATGATGAGATTAATAAAGTGGTCTTAGTTTGTTTCTATATCAATCTTTATCTTGGATGTGATTTTGATGTAAGCAGTAAGATTTTTATATGGCATCCAATGAGGTTTATGATTATTATTTGCAGTCAACCTTCAAGGAGTTCATGTTGTTTAGATTTTTTTATTTGGTTTTGATGGATGATAGTTTTAACTTAGAGTTTTTTATTATTTATCCTAATGGTCATTTGGGTTTCAAGCAGTGAGATGAGTCCTCACAATAATATATTTTCCTATTATAGTCCACATTATGTGGTTTAACGGTATCAATAAGTGAAATGGAATGAAATTTTATTATATTGTTTTCTTAGTCTGCTACAACGAACCAAGTTGTAGAAATCCATTGCAAGTTCATATTGGTGAGAACATATATTTGGGAGCAATATTGATCTTTAAATTTTTTCACTTTTAGTTTCATATTAAGATAAGTATTGTTGCATGTTTATTGTTGTCATTGTGAAAAAATGTTTCGACTATCATAACAAGTGTAATGTAAATACATATCAAATAAGAAATTAAAACAAAGACAAATATGTATGAAATACAATCCAAGTCAATGAAAATTAATAGATAATAATGCTAGTGTAAATAAATGAAGGCATTTACCCCTCAAAATAAATTGATGGAAAGGAGGGAAAAAGTATATAAGATTGGTACAAAGAAGGCATAATTATTTGTATATTTTACTCATACAAATATCATAGTAATGAATTAGTATAAAAATATTGGTACATAAAGAACAAATGCTCTACAATCATGATTAAGGATCTTAACTACTTTGTAGTTAATTTGACAACCACGGAAGAAGATAGATTCTCAACAAACAATATGTTATTTTTATTGTTTCCATACAAAATTGTTAGGGAAGGTTGCAATGAGTGGCCTTTGCATGACATATACAATCATAATAAGCTTTCATTGTGAGCTTAAAGTTAGACCACTAAACAACTTCCATTTTATAGTAAAATAAATTTTCATATTTACTTTTATGATTACTTCTTGAAGTTATAGACTGGTATTTACTTTTTGTATCATATGGATACAATATTACATTTATACGTGTAGTACTCAAAACATATCATTGGTATAGAAAAAATTGTCTTTTCTTAACTACTCATTTTTGTTGGTAAGATCTCTGACTATTTGAATATCATACATTAGGAAAATTTTGCACTTATACTGTATATTTGAAATGGAGGATATTAATTAAACCTATAATCATAGATTACCTTATTTCATTACTAGTACAATAAATAATTGGAATAAGAGTGAATATTAAATTTCTATATTTTCCATAATATAAGTGAAAATCATGTAATAAAGAAATGAATGCCATCTATTCAAATTTATAACCACACCTTATTGTGTTTTTGAATACCACATGAGATGGGTATGAAAATAAATATAATTTTTAACCAAAATCATATTTTACTTAAAAAATTAAATTTCTCTTTTTTTAATTATTTCAATGGTTGTATTGTTACAATGCCTTTAAATGACCACGATATTCAAGATATTTTTCTGGGACTAATTTGGTATGAAAATATTGTATTCTATGACGTGTTCATTAAACAAATTTATGAACAATATATTATTGAGTACAAGATCTTTTAGTAAAGGCCATACATAATCTTATTATTACACTTATGATTATGGTCAACACTGGTAATAATATAATATCTATGATGTAAATACATGTTAAATGAAAAATACAACAAAGAGACAATAAGTTAGATTTACATGCCAAACATGGAGGTTGTAATCTTAATTTCTTCGGTGGCATCCAATGTGGCTGAGATCTTTGGTCCCATGAATAAATTGATGGGAACAAAAAATTACATGAGCTCAATAGAAAGAAGTACAATTAGAGGTAAAATTGTATTTTAATAACTGAGGTGGTTATGTGTGATTATACACTTGTGGGGGGTTGAAGTATAATAGAGCTACGACCATATTGAAGGATCATAACAACATCTGCTGGTGAATCTGGTGGCAGGGAAGGAACTAGGTCCAGAGAACACCATATATTGTCTCGCACATATTGCAATGTCATGGAAGGATGTAGATGTTGACTTCTGCATGTCATCTCTACCTGTTTTATATTTACTGCAAGAATTTAGACTTCGAATAAAACTAAACTTTTAATTCCATAAAAAGATCTCTTAATACTCTCATTTACTTGGAGTCTTATGTTACACTACATTCTTTCCATTAGGCATAATCATGTAAACATACATTTTTTTTCTTATGTTCCTATATTCACATACTATTTCCAACAAGAAATTATATATATATATATATATATATATATATATATATATATATATTTGTGTGTGTGTGCGTGTGTGTGTGTGCCTGCATGTGTGTGTGCGTGTGTGTGTGTGTATGTGTATGTATGTGTGTGTGAGAGAAAGAGAGTGTGTCTCTTGCAGTTTTGTTGGTAGTTCATTAGGGTCCTATGGAATTCACATCCTAAATAGATAAATCTGTATTACAATGTACTTCTAGTATGTTTATATTCCTACCTTTTAAACATTATTATCAACATATATGAGGGCCACTTAAGATCTTTTACTTGGATCCAGTCTTGTTAAACTTTACACACATATAGTCCTAAGGGAAAGGAACATTTCTTTAGAACTAGAAAGTGATAATAACTACACAATATATTAATTCTAAGCTACCTTGTGCATATGAAAATTTAGTATACAACATTTCTTTTTCACAACTTTGAACCCTCTACAGTTAATTTTGACCAATGATTTTCCTTCGTGATAGGGAGTATGGTATCTACTGTCTCTCACAGGTCTCTCCTTATAGTAGATTTTGTCTTACCCTAGGATTTACCAAACATATCATTGGCGTCATTCTCACTGAGTTGTTTTAGTAAAACTCTAGTGAATGGGTTATCTCCATCTGTCAAGTGACATGGGCCATATGAGACCCTTGCATTGGGATTATGTCATGACATTATATTTATTGTATCCTCTAGAGATTTATCAAAGAATAACGTTATCTACAATTAACATCTTAGAGACACGTATAAATACATTTATCTTATTGTCTCTAGCAATAAGAATTTCCCTCAACTAAAAGTATGTGTAGCATGAATGGGCGATGGAGTTAGTCTATGTCACATGTATGATATTTGGCATCAACCCCTCTCTTTTAAGAAATTTTACCATAAACCCCACTTTCTCCATTACCACCCTTTGATGGTTCTCTCTTTGTGGCTATGTTGTATTTGAGCCTTTTCTAACACCATTTTTGGTCTAAGTCATCATCTTCTTTGGTGGACATTTTAAATCATTCTTTCTATATAGAACACCTTCAAAGTTTCAAATGGGACAATTGACCCATCTCGTCTGATATACCCTTTTCTACTAACTATGTGACATCTACCTCAATGTATCATGATGTAGACCAACCTCGGTGAGTATGTTTTTCCTTAATATATTCAGATATCAAACCCTTATTAGGGTGTGTTTTTTGTCCATTATGCCATGTGTTGGTTAAGTGAACTGAGTGAAAACATAGAAAGTAACATTTCTTCATCCTTTTCTTGCCCTCTATTTGTAAACTTCTAATGGGATTGTTGATATCAATGTTTCACATTGGGTAGCTATTCTAGTGACTAAAAATATATTTCATTGGGTTTTTTCACTCACCATAATAGTTTCTTTCATCATAATGTGTTGCCCCACCATTACGAGATCTTTTTCACCAATCTTGAAGATGTTCTTTTTGTTGGTAAGGTATTCCCATAGAGCCAATCATATGATGATTCACATGGCAAAATTACCTAAAAGGATTTTATTAATAATAATAACATATATAAAGTCAAGCTTCCAATTCTTCTATTTCACTAAGTTATGAGATAATGAGGATATAGAGTGAATGTCTAGAGAGTTATATTAGTCTATGATGTATGCTATCAAGTTCCTATCCATGTGATGAGATCATACAGATGTTAAGAGTACACATACATATTCTCATTATGTCCATGATCGGTTGTTATTGTGGAAGGTTGATAGACAACAATAGTACATAAGATCAAAGTGTGAGTTGGTTGATGGCTAAATCGCATTAGTCATAATATGGCAATATCAAACCAAGCACACGATACATGTTAGAGACCAATGTATCGAACAAACCCACCTTGAGAGTGACATATGATTTTGTGGTCACAGTCATCTCTCACAGTGAAGGTGGTGATTGTTATTCTTAGACCTAAAATCACTACACTCGTCACATGTCATTGGTTCACTTTGACATCATCAAACGCAGTCCTAAAACATGGGTTGTTATCACCATGATGATTGGGTGACTTTGACACATTGGGATAGACTGTGAGTGATAGATATGGGATTTTTTCCTCCTACGGTAGTATGATGTTCTGGCCACTTGATTAGCAAGACTGAGAAATGCATGTGCATGCACATGTGAATTGATATATGATATTGATGTCACATTACCTTAGACAGTCTGCTCTTAGTTAAAGAAACATAGATTGAGTGTTGAGAGGATGACCAACCATGCCCCGAGTTCATCCTGGATATCAAAGACAAATGAATTATACAATCACTGCAACACCTTACACAGATTGTAGGTTGAAGTTGTTCTCCAACTTTCCATTTTACTTGGGTAGCATTGATGCATGACTAGGCATCACTCTTTGCTTGTGATGTCATAAGCTAATTATGGACATTCACTACCAATGTGATATGGGACCTATAGGGTCACACACAAAGGAACTCATATAGAAGAGGAGTTTGATCTTGAACAATAAATGGATTGATTACTAAAGAGTTAAGGTATTCAATTCATGCAATTGATTGCTTGATTGGCTGACCAAGACTACCGAACGACCATCTCACTACGTGAGATGGCCGTTTGGTCAGCCAGACGGGCGTCTCAAGTAGGTGAGATGGCCATTTGGGGGTCAGGTTGATTGGAGATCAATTTGGCTAAGTTTAGCCTTTGAACCGATTAGTTCAATATGATTGAACTGATCAGCTCATCTCAACTCACCAGACAGCCATCTAGGTGAGTGGGATGGGCATCTCTCTTGGGTGAGACGGCCCAGTTGGGTCGAACTAAGGTTCAGGATGTTTCCTGAATAGTTTTGGTTGTTCTTTACTTGAGGAACAAGGAAATTAATATGTGATATAAATTGGATTCAAAATAGCCAAATTCGATTCAGATTGGAAACTGCCAAACGTAGTGTGAGAAGAACGTCTCGTGCACCAAATGACCGCCTAGGTGTGCGAAACAGCTGTTTTGGCTATCGCAGATTGCAAATTGTTGTGAAAATCAAGATCTCTTAGTCTTTTCCACTCCCACTTTTAGTCTCGTATTGGTTGGGGACTGGGAACCCTGACCCTAACCCTCCTATATACAGAGGGGTATTGGGAGCTTTCCAAGACACAATAACTACACAGACAACAGAGAATCAGTTGCTCTGAAAAGTGGTGTCCTCTCTGGTTGTAGAAACTAGGAGAGCCAGGGCAAGTCCTACTCGACTAGGGAGGGATAGCCATGGGAGAAATCAACTAAGGGTTGTCATAGTGGGAGAGCAGGTTGGTGACTAGTACACCAATGGGGAGGACAACACCTTCCTATCCATTCTTGGTGAACGACAGGAGTTCTAGTTGGTCCGTGTGGACTACTCTAGAGGTAGGAGTCCTTTAGATGCTTCTTGGAGAGCAAAGTCAACCTACAGTCCGTGTCGAGACCACAGGAGTCACTGTAGAGGTTGCGTTGATGTTATTCATGGTGAAGACCAGGAGCTTCACAACCACCGTCCAAGATCAACTTGTCAACAGTTACAAAGAAGCAAGTTTTGTCACTAGACTTGCTCCAGGATGAGGTATAACTTGCTAAAATCATCCTTCATATTGCATAGTAGTTGACGCGACCTTGCTGTATTGGGGAATAAAAATAGATAATTTTTTTTTATTTCCACTGCTATACTCTGTGCCCAACACTTATTATACCCACATGCTAAATATAGAGGGGTGTTCATTATACCATGCCACCCCATGGACATCATACATGAATGATTCTAGATCCCATGGAATTACTATCAGCTACATTTTCCCATCACGACCCTATACTTTGGAATACATCCTAATCGAACACATTTATCCTAAAGAATGTCAAATTTTTGTGAGGATCTTGATCTACTTGAGCTAGGGATTATTGAAATTTATTATACATTTGAGTTGAGGGGCTTGTTTATACTTGGGTTTTGGGACCTAGATGGTTCTCGGAGGCTTACATGTCGTAGACTCTACCCACTATATGTTTTTCAAGTCTATGACCCAATGGTTCCCCATTTTCTTTGTGACCTATGTCAGGGTTAACCACCTATGTATAATATTTCAAATATCGATGCCAATCCATGGAACAAAGAGGGCCTCCATATCCATCCACTCACTAAATGGTTACCTCTAACGACAATTATTTATCATGGTAGCTTATCTCATATGAACATGCATTTAAAAATGACACTTATAATAAAGAAATTAGGGTGACGTTGTCAATATTTAGATATTCTTATAGAATTATTTTTGAGACTCTAATCCTCCATCGTAATCTATACACATGACAAATATGGTTTTTTAGGGCCTTCTACTTTCCATCCACATACTCTATAAGCTGAAATGTCAAAATGAATGTGTTTTTATTGTGTTCTCTCTCTTGTAGTCACATCAAGACTTCTTAAAAGCTAAATAAAATGCCATTTTAACATATGCAACCCATCTTATCTTGATTACAATAGATCCTAGTGTATGACAACCAATCATGCATTAGGAAATGACTGACAACTCACATGCTAGCTACATGGATGCATAGGTATGAGGCTCATCTTCAAATTGAGGAAAGGCTAGCTCTCCTTATGAGGAATTCAAAATCTCACATGTTAGGTTCCCACTAGATCATTAAAATGCACACCTCACTTTTTTTTCGTTGTTTCTCTCTTCATCACACTTCTTTGTTTTAATTGCATCTTATGTGTTTTAATCCTTTATGGTGTAATTTTACCAAGTGTGATGGAAATATCATCTTCATGTGTAAGATCTATGTGCTCAGATAGAAACATGGCTCCTTACCTTGATTTTGTTACCCACTTTATATTGTATCCAACATATTGATTTACTCTTTGGGTTTGCCTACTTTTACTATCACATAGAGAAATCAATAACACATTTCATGTGTTCCTGTATTCATTTTGTTCACTTAGCATCTTCCTAAATCTTCAAGTCTTTCAGGCGCCCATATTTCATGTATCTAAGTCTTTTCTTTAGGGCTCCCTACATGCACAATTTTTTCCCATTTATCAAGAAGGGCTTCATCTTCTATGTGTGCATCACATAAAAATTTGTTAAATAAGTGATTGCTTAATTAAACGGTTTGGGCATATTAACCTTTTTGGTTCGGAACCTCTAACCACAAATGGTCAGCTTGGAGATGTTTTATACACTTCTACACGTCCCAATTTGGAATTATAACGTCATGCACGCTCAGACAGCACTTCTCAGCGATGGCTAAGTTGAAAAGTCACACTCCAACTTGCAAGCGAAGTACTTTCTGAAACATTGAACACATGATATTCTCAGGTATACCAACTGATGCAACCATGACAACCACCGCCATGATTGTTTAAGCGCCTCCCCCCCATCCTGTTTTTTATTGTAGCCATTCATCTGTTGTCCAACTCTAGTCGAAAGTAACATCTAGACAATACACTAACAGACATAAACTTGAGTCCGTATATGTTAGTCAGTCATTAGGTTGGGCCCACTAGCTTCGTGATTTGTTAGCATCCAGTAACTCAGAACAAACACGCATGCTCTTCTCTCTACTTAGGAGCCTTTTCTCTTCTGTTTCAACAGACAACTAGGGACATTTATTTCAGCAAATATAGCCATGAAACAAAGTCGTGCATGATACTTCTATGACGAAGTCAAAAAGTGAAATTAGACGGATAGCGGAAATTGTCGTCCATAATGACTCTAACCGAATAGGTGGATATCTGCATCAAATTTCAGTACGAAAGAGGCTGTACAGTGGCATGTGCACAACGCACTGTAGTGATTGTGTGCTCCCCTTGCTGGTAAGGGTCGTCTCTATGCTGATACGAGCACTGTAACTATGAAAGTGTACCCTATGATTGTGCTCTCTTCACTAAATCTTGAAATGATTAGAAGCACTTATAACCTACCCACACACTGGATGGACCTTCTTTAGCCTTAGATATACGTTCCATGCACTTGAAGGGAAGCAACTCCTACTTTTTCCGTATTGTCAACAATACAGGTTTCAATATGGAATGATCATGGTGGTCCCTCCCCATCATCCTATATATGCTGAGGTGATCTTGAAGTCAGCATGACGACGTACACAGATCAGCAGAATTCTTAGTGTCGCAGTCTCTTCACTGTTTGTATGAAAGGTCACCATGCAACGTTCGTACAGCGCACGATGTGTGTGCATGCCCCACCTAGCGCCGACGGACTTGTACATGAATGCATGATTGCGTCTTGACAAGAGTAAATTACGTGCCATTGCGGTGATTTGGATTGTAAAATGCACCTTTATTACATTATAAAATCTTTCAAAAGTGCCAATGGGATATTGTTCTTAACATTTTTTTCTCGTTAAAGTTAAATGAATGTGTTTGGCCATTACCAAGGGTATCATGTCTTCTTTCCCACGCTCCTCATGTGTGCCCCTCAAGCCTGACACATACCAATACCACTCACGGGAGCGCCTACAAGCGTACACACAACAGCTACACCATCATGAAAACATGATGCAGGTTTTGAAACAGATCTGAAACACGAGACGTTTGGCCTTTTGCATAACTTGCCTTATTAGCAACGATTTAAGATAGATAGAACGTACTTGTCTCTCAACAGTACCCGTATGGTTTGTCTCCATCGGGCACAAGTATTCTAATTCCAATAAGATAATGTCATTGAAAGGGAACCAAATTATGGGGCTGATTTTGAAGGGCCACCAATGTGGTTGAACTGAATCAATCGTACAACGACAGCAAGGGCTGACAATCGTTTGTCATAAGTGTGACGTTGTATATCACCAAACAAGATGGCTGGTGAGTTCTATGGCATACTTGACGTAACTCCGGGCTCTAGACTTGACGCTGACAAGGGAAGGTATGTTTCAATTTTTTTCTAACATAGGTTGTTTATGGTCTTTTGTGTAGGGATGTCAATGGTTAAACAGATTTCATCCGGTATAGAAAAAACTAGTTGTCAGCTCTAGTGTTGACAGTCGGAGTCAGATTCCAGGTTCAGATTAAAAGATCAGAATTCCAATCCAGGTTGATTCCCAATTTTAATTTTTTGCAGTTTGGATCAATTCTGAGTGTGAAAAAATTCAGGTCCGGATTAGTTCTACTTTTAACTAGTGAGATATCCAGTTCACGTTGAACTTGAATTTCGGCTCAATTTGATTAAAGCATGGTCGAAATTCGACTTCGGATGGTTTCCATGACCGAAATATAACAATATGGGTTGTTTCTCGGTTTTGATATTGTACAATATGGCTTCGTTTGTTGTTCGTTATAGTGATCGGAATTGGGATCATGGTCGATTCTAGATTTGACTATCAGACAATCTACAACCTTCTGTGGCCCGGAATTGGGGGAATGTAGACTTTTGACAGTCCTTCCTTCTAGAGTGCAAATAGTTCAAAAATCTAAGTATGATTTCTGCCTAATTTTATTTTAAATGGAATGTAGACTTTTGACAGTCCTTCCTTCTAGAGTGAAAATAGTTCAAAAATCAAAGTATGATTTCTGCCTAATTTTATTTTAAACAAAAAATATTTGATTTCTCATTAGATTCGATATGTGTATGGATCTCAACAATTCTAGAAATCTTATGACTAGTTATTTAATGAATATCATAAAGATCACGTTTCACTTTGTAACTAACTAGGCGTAAACTATGTGATGCATGAGCTTGAGATCATTCATTAATATTGAAGATTTCATACTGACTAGGCATAAACCCATACGATGCACCTCTAAGTAATAATGTACATGTTTATTTTTGTAATTTTTTAATGTCAGTGAATATTTTCATAAAAGTATTATCTAGATAGTAATTGCAATGATTGTGGTATGAGATATGATGAGTAAAGATGTGTTCTAATATGTCCAAAGAAATTGAAGGTCTCCTGCCATTTACAGGACTAGGGCGTATGATTCACATTGACATAAATATATCTAGAATAGAGTTCATCTTCATAGACTCTCCTTATACATAAGGATGGGGATACAATAGGGCTATATCTAGTAGTCTTGTGAATACACCCATATTGTCAACTAGAACAAGATCCTTCTATTTTCCTAGATTGTTAAAAAAAATTGGCCCACACGAAATATATGTTACAAATCAGATTTCAATTGGTGAAAGACATAAAATTGATGATTTTTCAAAAATATTAATAGATAAATACCAATATTTTATATGAAGTCATATGGAGAGGGTGTGATCATATGAAATTTGTCTACATACAAGCCCTCAAATTCTATATTGTATATGGTGGAGGAAAGTAATGCAATTTTTAATATTGATTATAAGTTTGCTTCTATCTTATATCAAGAAGTGAAGATGTATCCATAGTGTGATCATTAGAGGAGTCCGTCTGTGTCCATATCAACAAAACCTATCACAAATTTGACCATGTAACATATGGAAGTAGGCTTATCCAATAACTTTGAAATATTTTTTGTACTGGTGAGGTAATACATAAAAAAAGTATAGACATGAAAATATTTAAACATACACACATCTATCCATATATCTATTTAGAATATATAAGATATTTATCTCTTATATATATATATATATATATATTGTATAATATTGTAAGTTATATCTTATAGAACAAATATTTGACTAACTTTAATGAAATATATATATACACTCAAGTGTACAGATCGCACATATACACTTAAGTGTATTTGTATATCAAGACTATATTTTTTACAAAATGTAAACCATTGATCTTCATTGTCATACTATAATTAGGCTACATACAAATTTTGAGCCCATTTGGATGAGTGTAAGTCACTCATCCAAGGGCAACAAAATCGACGCACGAAACTAATTTGAAATGTAAAATTTTTGCAGTCTTTATAACATGACCTATAAATGTCTAAATGTGTTCAAATTTTGTATATGAGTTATTCACAAGATGATTAAGAAGATCAACGGATTAGATTTTTGAAAAAAATATTACATCATGAAAACTACTTGAGTGTATTCTGCTCTGAATACACTCGAGTGTATTCTAGCCTGACTCTCTCTCTCTCACTCTGTCTCTCTCTCTCTCTCCATATATATATATATATATATATATATATATATATATATATATATATATATATATATATATATATGTGTGTGTGTGTGTGTGTGTGTGTGTGTGTGTGTGTGTGTGTGTGTGTGTGTGTGTGTGTGTTTTTCAAATCTTCATTTTTATGTTTTGCATGGACCAACCAAAAATCTAGATTTTTTGTGTCAGGCACACAAAGATATTTTTTTCAAAACTATTTGAGGATTAAAATAAGCCAACAACATAGTTAGTAATATGGGTTTGAGAGTGGCCCTAAAAAACATGGTATGACTTGACCTGATGCTCATACCGAGGTAAAAATAGATTCTATGAAGATATGTTCCTTTCTGTATATGGTTGTATCCCTTATGGATTTTATCCCTTGGGTCTATGTTCTATATATAGGCCATGACAATAAGTTACGTGCATGTTTGTCATTAAGTATCCTTCTACTTATTATTAGATATATGTACCGAACATGTCTCATCAAACATCATTTTATAATTGCTATCTAAATTACACCATTGTGAAAATATTATTTTTTTTATTAATCGCTAAAAAGTCATGCTTTAGCTATATACGTCGTGGTATTTAATAAAAAAAAGACAAAAAAGTAAGTTTTTTGAAAATTGTATGTTTGTGGAGAAGCATCCCACAAATATAGTCTAGTATTTTTTTGAAAAAAATAACCAAATACATCTTGTAAGAAATATATTTTGAGACCTTTTAGGAGACTTTATGTTAAGGAGATACATGTCCTCTATCTATTTTGAATATTTTTATGGTATTACATTACAACTATGTAAAAATATGAATACACTGATTTTTGGTCTGACTACACATTGACATGGATAATTTGTGTAAACATTCATGTCAACATTCTTTAACTGACCCACATATATAAGTAATATGGTATTTACTGTAATTTATCCGAGTCGAGAGATGGACTAAATTAGTATGGCCTGATCTGACAATTATTCTATGATTATATGATCCTTAAATCTTCATATGTAGTTACATTCTAAAAGGGTACATCAATAACTATAAGAAATCATGAATTGCAAACCATCCCCTCTAAAATGTTCGCATAAAGCATGGATTAGAAGTGTCTATCCAAGAAATCCATCCCATGTTCATGGCATACTGAAGGACCTATTTATATTTATGAAAAATCATACTGTAAAATGCATGGTACCCCCTCTATAACTCTCCTTATATATCATAGGTAGGGAATAAGTATAACATACAACAATTATGTTTTTGTTGGTAAATTCTACAAGTTTGTACTTCATTGGATGTCGTTTAATATATTCTATTTACAAGTTTACGAATTAGAATACATAAAAAAATGTTTTATTAGTATTGTTGTGGATCTACTAGAAGGTAGTTGGCATTGTCGTTCTATTGGTGGTTACTATTAATATCATTGTACTAGTAAAATATTTTACTTTGAAATAGTTTTACAAGTTAAAGCATTTTGGCACATTAGGATAGGGTAATGGTCTAGTAATTGAGTGATAGTAAATAATCAAACGCAGATGTAAAATTATACATGTTTCCAAATTTCTGAAAGTCGATGTTCAATTTTTTTTCATATCTTTTATAAACCTTAAAACCATCAATGTCATCTCATATTCTCTCGAAATTTTGTCCAACCCATATCTACAACATTCCATGACAAACAACTAAGATCATACCTTAATTAATCCTAATGTTTCCTGCATTTCATGTTCTCAAAATTGCACATAAGGTACGATAGCATATTTGGACTCTCCTTAGCATATGTTCATTTTATAGGATGATGTTGGTAGTGTCGATTAAGAAAAAGAAACTCCTAGCATGTGTTGCATGCAAAACGTAATAACGAAATGTATTTTTGTTTCAAAGTACATGGTCATTCCCCAAGTACTTGCTTCATACACATCAAGTATACATTTCATAGTTTGACCCAGAAAACATGTGGAATTGATTAACTGTAAGAGATTTCATGGTCTCTTTATACTTTATATGGTCTTCATACATAGAACTCCAAATTTTTATAGCTTATTTTCATAGTTATTTTGCCATCTTGTATATATACATACATACTGGGGGTGCACGACAATGTTACAATTCTACCGCTTACTATTTCTCTAGGTAACCTTTTTTCTTCATTTAGGTACTCAAAAATGGAAAAGTCTGGACTTGTATGAATTCTCTAACATGTAATTGGAGGTTCAAAAGGGTCATATCTTTTAGAGCTACATTTTATCTAAATATAATTAGGAAGGGTCATTGAGATTTCAGACCTACAGTTCAACCACTAAATACCTTTGTATTGGACCATTTCTTACATAGAACCATGCTTAATTGAGAAATTTGTCCAACTCCCATGTGCTCAAGAAAAGGAACAACGAAGGAATAAAAAAACAACCTCAATCAAAATAGTTTGGTGTGAACAGTTGCATTTGAACGTCATTTGTTCATGGTCCAGGACCTATCATCCGACTATTACCAATATGCAGCACCTGACGATGCTTTTGTTGATCAAGGGGTATGTTACATCACCAGACCAAACATCAACGGCCAAAAGATATAAGATGCCACACTGGTGTGCACTATTTCCGCCACGTATATGACAAACATATGAACTAAGAGGGGGTCACGACCGTACAAGAGGAGGCAGTAATAATAGATGAAGAATCATAACAAAGTGTGTTCCACAAATGAAACGTACTCGTTGTGGACAGAGGTCGGTGCATTTGACTCCAGCCTATGCCCTCTCCTAAGATACATATCAAATAATACACTGTATTAATCCCCTCACGCAATGCTACATGCTACCAAACGCCAAGCAGCGACAGCCCATTCACTCGTTAGTGTGGGAAGTTAAATCCCTATTTGTGAAAAATAATATAATAATAATTACCACTATAATACGTGACCGACACAATACATTGAATGCAAATGACCTAATTGCCATCTTTTTCCCCGAAGGAACCCAACCATCCCGAGTGTGTTCCGTACCAACCAACCCTATGAACCTATCACGGACTGTATACGGACATCAGTTAAGAGTGATGAGTGAAGCTGGAAACCTTCGAACAATCCCCAAATATGATGTACCATATAGGGCTGATATATTCCATATAGGGCTGATATATTCCATCTCATGAACTGAATTCTAGGTAGAGATAAATAGATCAGATCTTAATTTCTATGACCTTTGTCGAATCTGGATCTGGATCAATTCGGAGATAAACCTTAAAAATTACATCATACATAATTAGAATTTTAACATACAAATTTGATGAACTGATCAAAATTTAATTTTAACGAACTGCGTTGGTTCCTAGTCCTAAGTTTAATAATCTAAGTCAATTCCGGATTAGGCAGAATATTGAAAATTAGGTTGGGTAAATTCCAAGTCTTACTGTTTGAAATTCCATCCAACCTTTTCTAACTCATAAATGATTCAGACCGAAAAATTTAACAACCCCACTACTATTGAGTTATTTTGCATCTTGGAGTTATTCGAGCCAAACACGTGACAGGGGTTTGGGATTTGGATTTGTCTGTTCCACCCAACTCTGTTGCAGTGGCTCCAAATAGGTAGGCAGCCACACTCAAAGAGGCCTTGTTTCGGTTCCTAGGTTCTTGTCATGTTGTTTTCCGGTCGGCTCGCTTGGTATAAGCATACGTGTTTGTGCCTACTGCGCAGTGTCAACTAAA
Source organism: Alisma plantago-aquatica (assembly GCA_963693085.1). Classification (NCBI taxonomy): domain Eukaryota; kingdom Viridiplantae; phylum Streptophyta; class Magnoliopsida; order Alismatales; family Alismataceae; genus Alisma; species Alisma plantago-aquatica. The sequence continues at coordinate 578,615,346 of OY856412.1, read as the reverse complement.
TAAGAAGGGAGAAATATCAGCGTCATGTCCTGTTCATGGGTTCACGAGCAGAAACAAAGACGTCACTCTCGCTTGACGGATTTGAAAAGCAAACATACGTGTTTCTAAACTTATTTCAAAAAATGGAAACTGCACAATACAAGATTAATAAAGAAAGAAAGCATGTGAAATGTAGGTACCTAACCTCAATGTCACGACTCAATCCTAGCTTGTTCGCAATGTACTTCATTAACACCTCAACTGTGGTCCTCTCGTCTCTGCAAAATGAAAAAATAGGTGGACTTCGAAGCTTTAGTTGGTAAGGTGGCTCGTCAACGAATAAATGAAGGACAAGGAGTCGTCAGATAGTTTGGGAAAAAGAAAATAATATATGCCGTCGTGATGCCGGCTTCCTTCCCTTATTGTTAACATTAACTTTATTCCGTAACATGTACACTTTTGATTGATGTGAAAGTATGTGGCATAGCATCAAAACAAGTTCTACTATTGACTTTTCATTAACATACATGTTTGTTGTCATACAAGTTTATCTATACATCCCTTTGACATAAAAATCTGTCTCAACCCATTGTGATCTATAATGAAACATTTTATGTGATTTTTTCCCTTTTTTTAAATATTCTACCATTATGTTGAACACCTATATTTTGGAACAAAGAGTATACTAAGAATAACATGGATTTAAGTCCGGTAGTAAACCAAATATCAATAATAACGGGAGGACCCATCATAACCGACTTTGGTGTAGGGCTAGAAGGTAATTATTTTGGGTTCAGGCGTGGTTCACTGGTTTCATTTTATAAATATACGATTGTTTTTTTTCCTCTAGAGTCTTGTGCACAGTTTCACTCATCTCATTACTTTTACATAGAAAATACTAAAAAGAATAGACAGCTACATAATTGTTGTAATATATTTAGGAAAAGCAACTAGTACTACCAGAAACAATTTTCCCTTTCGATAATTAGAAAATAGTGATTATTGTTACGTGTTTGAGGGAGAGAGGCCCATAACCATCACACAAACATGAAGTATAGTCTTTAGTGTTTCTATAACCCCCATTTAATTATTCCAGTGAGCTTCTAGCTCAAGACTTCTTCTACAAATAGAAGCAAGCTTTACCAGTTTATCCAGTTGTTGAAGTACAATAAACTTTGTCAACAATAAAATAAAAATTCCAACACTTAGACTACCCTCAACATTTTCTAGGTTAATCTTTAGCCACACATCGCATCATTATTATATAGTACGGTATTTTAAATTTTATTTTTTTATGGTAGCACTCAGTGATGGTTTTTATTCAATCGGAAACCATTAACATAAGTAGAGTAGATATAATGCATCATCCACGATTGTAGTAATACAAGCTGAGAGAAACTTCAATATAAAAACAATTTAATCAAAATCACATTACCAATGAGTTTTTCACATGATAAATCTACTGTATGGATAAATCAAAAGAATTTTTTTTGATATATAAATAATGTCATGAAAATCACATTAGCAGTGTGTTTTTACACGATAAATCTACAATATGGACAAATCAAAAGAAAAAAATTATGTAATTACAAATAAAACGGAATGTTAGTGACATCTGGGATTCACGCAAGAAACAAATCGTATTTTATTTTACAATTTTATTGTGGTTTCGTATAAAGTTAGACGTGGTTTCTCCCAATCACATTTTTGTTCTCAAATATGCAAGAATAACTAGAGAGCTATATATTGAATAAAAACACTTATAAATCTCGCCCCAGCCTAGATTAGAAATGCTGACGAAGTTACCTTAGATAAGAAACCAACACCACTACTACAAGAAAAAACCGTGTTGCTTGATGCATAGTTGCATCAGACGTTATGACAATATGGATAAATGCTTAACATGAACAGTCCAAAGAACAACAAGAAAAAGAGTTGTTAATCTACATGGTTCTGGTTTGGAGTTTTCCGTGAAAGTGTCATGGAACCTACTGCCCTCGTGCTCCTCCCTTGATTGGCATGGTTCATAGTCGGTGGATGAGAGAATGTGGGTACAAAATATACCTGAGGTTATTCACTATTAAAATAAAATGTACACTGATGAAAACTTGATGGATAAAAGAATAAAAATATCTGCGTTTTAAATGGAGTAGAGCCGATTATGAGCAACTTTGCTATGTATAATTTGGACATGCATAAGAAACCATATAAATGTAAATGTAAACCATAAATGTTCTAATGAGACGCGGAAAGAGATGAGAGAGAAGAGGAAATACCTAACCCTCAGGTAGCTTCTTGGTATCTGGGGCAAGTGTGGCTCCCTCGCTCTGCATTAAACAAAAAAACCGAACCAATTAATGAAATGTACGCGTCAATGAAGTATCTTAATTCGTACCATGTGTTTATATTGCAATGGAACGTCGGCAAGTCGTATGCATGTGTGTGTCCCTTTACTACAGTGTTGACAATAATAATTCAACCAATGGCATGAACGACAATAATGTGTGGAAGCAATAATCAACTTGGTTTCGTGCTTGCCAGGTGTGTGAAGTGTTTACATGCAATGAAGCGTCTGTCTTCACAACATGATTGTGTAGAGGTTATGGTGTTTCTCTGAAGGGACCCTGTTCAATTGTACAGTTTTCAATACTGACATCAATTCTTGATGCTCATTTCTTGACCACCGCTGCGTAATAAAGAATTTAATATTTTACGTACTGATATTAGCACTAGTATCACACTGTAGCAATTTCACGTGAACGTGTTTAGTACCTTCAGAAATTAGGAAAAGTCAATTTTTTTATTTCTCGGTACTCTAGCATTTTCAACGGTACTGTTTAACAATTTCACTGGTACATGTATAGCACCAGTATCATATCGTAAATGCCGATGAATTACCTTTCTATAAAGTAATTAACTAGAAAAGGTCAATATTGTATTACATCAACAATGTGCATAATATTTAACGTCTAGTTTATTTTTCAGCGTGAAAGTATGGGACATAACAAAATTCACAGCCCTCGGTCACTATTTAACAATTTAATAAGAATCAAGTGTGATCATAAGTGTGGGAGCGTGGAGAATTGGTGAGTATAGGGTAATTGCCGATACATGTACGGGGAGCACGTGAAATCGTGGACGTAATATCAGACACACTAGCAATTTCTAAAGAATGATTATTTGCAAAAAGTACTAGAAACCGACATAATAACCGTCATTTTTCAACGACACAGGTAATGCCACGGCATATGGTAAATGCAATTGTACAACTCACTGGTTTGCTGCAGCCACCAACGACAACCAAATCCCGGTCTGTGGCCTAGTCGGTCGACTGCTCACAGCTCTGATGATGTCGGCACTGGACTCCTCGCCGCCGCCTCCTTGAGCTTCTCTCGTGGACCCGGAAGTGCTCGCCGTCGACCCATACGGAGCTGTCTCCCGCTGGAGGTCGGCCGCCTCGGTGGAAGGTCCCGGATCCCATAGCCTCCAGGTCAATGCCTCATCAATTGACACCGACGTTGACGGACCTGCTGCTGCTGAAGGTGCTGGCCTGTCCAGAGACAGACTGATGTCAGGTGACCGTGCCCTTTTCCGTCTCTGCCCCGAGGCTGCAGCCGAGCTGCTCGTCCCTGTGCCAGCGCCAACACCGATTGTAAGGCTAAGCCAATCCTCTTCGTCGTCTTTCTCCGCTTCTCCTTCCCCTTCCTGGTTGCCGCCACCGACACTCGTCCCGCTGGCCTCTGCTGCAACCACCTGCTTCCCGCTCCTGTCAGCTGGCTCCTCGTCTCCTCCCTCGCCGCGACCCGCTCCTTTCCCAGACTCAGACATCAAGAAGGGGACGCTGCTTTTTTTACGAGGACTGGAATGTCGGTTGTCGCCGTCGTCTGTGTGGAAGAGGCCGCCGCCGCAGCAGTAGGCATCGCTGTAGTATCTCTGCCGGCGGAGGAGGTGCTGGCGGCCCAGGACCATCGTATATCATTACTTCTCCCAGTTGCTGGCCCTGCCGACGGTGGGTCGCCGTTCAGAACCCATTTCTTTGTCGGCCTAGCTATCATGCGTCTCATCCCGCCATTGGTGCCGCGCTTACTTTTATCATCCACGCGAGGTCATATAAAAGGGGGAGTTGGATGGTATTTTTATTAGGAGGGGAATAAAAATGACAAAAAGGAGTGGAATTGGAGGAGTGGGATTGAAGGTGCCCACTACGGTGGGGTTTGTTGGAGAGCTTCAGTGAAGGAAGAGAGGAAGGGTAGCAAATACTACTGTAAGCTAGCGGTGGTGGGTGGCCTGTTACACACTTCCAATAGAGAGAGAGAGAGAGAGAGGTGCGTTGAGAGGTCTTTCATTAGTTAGTTGTGTAGCCTTCCTAGCCAATAGCATTTCATTTTCACAAAATTCTCATCACAGACTGTCGGTTTACCCATCTAAGCTTAAGCTACCACACCTATTAGTTACGTCCCCCTATGGCTAGTCTTAGCTTTTACATAATCGCGTCTTACCGTTATGGGTTATTATCCCACATCTGTAACTGTTGGAACGTACTCTGCCGACCTGGAATCTTGAACGTGGAAACCAGGTAAAAATGTGACCCAGATGATCATTACAATCTTTCTCTATTGTTAGGAGTGAAATCATCTTCTTTTCCCAACCGAATAGACTCATCAACTCAATTGAGTTTGATCAAATTTGTTCACTGGTGAAGCACTCAGAAATGAAGATGAAATTGCCGTCAAACTAATATCTCGTGTGCCAAAAAGTACCAAAATTTCGTATACTTATGCTTTACAAAACCCATATAAAGAAATGGATTGGGGAAAATGGAAACGAGCTAGGTAAAATATGAGTTTCTATGTTCTAAGGAAACGAAATTTGCAATGTAGCCTGAGCCGTCTAATTCATATTAGCCAAGGCAACACGAGATCCATAGAGTCTAATTGTTCCATCTGATTTGGTTTTTGTCTTTAACTTTAATGAAGTTGAGGTCATCCAATTATGGATCACTCTCTCTTGTGCCCCATCTAGTGTTGTTGTGGAGCCAATTAGTTATTCCATCTATGTCAAAATTGAAACTTATAAGGCATCATTTTGAACAATCTACAAGTTTTTGCTTGGGATGTGGTCGGGAACTATCTTGTCAGCTCACAATCAGACAAGAAATTCAAGCACTATGTGTGGCTACAATTAAATGCAAACATCATCCGTCATAGCTGCATCCCAAGTTACTTAATGTTTGACCAAAAGATCACTACATTCAACCCGAATTTTTTATTCCATTAGCATAATTTTTTTATTCTCATTCTTTGTGAACACATAATGGTTGTGATAAGTATATTCAAATTGGACATCTCATATGAATCTCAATTTTTATTTTTATGCATTAAAAAGTCTCAATTGTGGGTTAATATCCCACATCTATAATTGGAACATACTGTGCATACCTGTAATGTCGAACGTGGAAAACTGGGTAAAAATTAGGCTAAGATGATCATTACAATCTTTCTGTGTTCCAGGAATGAAATCACCTTCTTTTTCCAATCGAACAACCCCATAAACTCAGTTCACTTAGCTAAATTCCTCACCAGTGAAGCACTCAAAAGATAAGATGAAATTACCATCAAACTAGTATCTCGCATGTAAAAAGTACCAAAACCAAGTCATGGGATTGTATACTTGTGCCTAACAGAATCCACGACAATGAAGTGGATTAGAGAAAATTGTAGTGAACTAGGTCAAATATGAGTTGCTTTGTTTCATGAAAATCAAATATGTAATGTAGCCTCAGGCATCTAATTCCCATTAGCCAAGGCAACTAAGATCCATAAAGTCTATCTATTCCATCTGATTTGGTTATTGTATATCACTTTAACGTGGTTTAAGGTTATTACAAGCCTAAATCACACATCATAAAAGAAGCAGATCTAGAATAGTTGAAGTCTAAAATATATAAATCAACACTCAGCCCCCCACAACTACTATACAAAATATGAAGTAGTATATCAGGGTCGAACCATAGGGACAATTAACAGTAAGTGATAAGAATGTATCGTCGTGACTCAGATACACCAAATGAAAGGGGTAGACTAAGATGATGTTCTTATGGAATGATATCTCTCCAAACAAGAAAAATAAGTAAAAGCAAGGTCAAGAAAGAAAAACAAGAGAACAAAAACAAGAAAGGGTGTGGTAATAAATATGGAAGGGAACTTAGATCGGGTTTCACCATCTAAGGTCTCTCACAAATCATGCAATACTCACACCATTTGCACACCCCTAGCAAGGTTACAAGAAATAAGCATATATGTCTATTCCCTCCTCTCTCGATCTTATGATCGATCTAGATTATAAGGTTGTCTCTATCTCGAGATGGCATACAAACAATCACAAAGATAACCATATGATCATTAGCTTTAGCATTCCAACATTTTCATACATTCATGCAACTTATAACAATTTGATAGAGTTAGAACTACCCTATCGAGGCTCTAACAATCAAACATCACAAGATGGTAGCTAATCATGCAAGTAAAGAAATAAAATAAGCGTATAGAGGTAACCATTGCCAAGATTATATATATTCAAATGGATGTAAGTATACAAATGTTTAGAGAGTATTAGTAGCTACTCCCAACCCAAGCAATGAGTTTAGGCGCTCATGTTAGCGAGTAGCATTATGGATTTATACAAATGAAAAAACATTAAGGATAACAATGAAGTGGGTACACATAGATGAATAGATCTACAAGGGAAGAAAGGGGATGCACCAACAATGATCCCAAACAACCAAAATCGGTGCACTTTTTCTTCAGATCAAGATCTGGCATGGGCGATAGAGATCTAGTGGTCCTCCTTGCAAAGGAGTATTTGAGGATGATGCAACAACGTAGATCTTCTCTCTCCTCCTACTCTTGTCTTCATAGATCCTAGATCAATGGAGAGGACGATGGGCGAGTATGGAGTGCGACAACACTTTGTCGTCTCTTCAATGTCGGGACCCCCTTTGTAGATAAAGTGCAGGTCTATTTATATGCACTACTAACCAACTTTAGTATTCCATCGGTTGTAGAGGGTGCACAAATTGTAGAGACCGTTGAGGGTGATTGGCAGCTACAGTCGCTAAAGTGGAGAGTTTAATTAGTCATAACGAATCTGAGCTTGGTAGTCGTAGAAGAATCACAAGGTGTGTTGGTCGTAGAGGAATCAACATTCATCAATCACTGAGGATGTGTCCTTCTTCGACTACATGGAAGTTAGGAATCAGCAACCATTGACATGATGCGAGACTCATCAGTCGCCAGGGTTTTTAGTCAAGGAACGAGAATTGGCCGTCGGACTTTGGTGACTCTCATCGATCGTTGAGAATTACAAGAATGGTGACTTCCTTCTTTATATGTCATCGACCGCTGGATGCACAATCTGTTCAAAGTATGGAAAGAGTGGCGAGTCTTGCGAAGTTCTATCAGAATGATAAAAACTATCTAGATGAAAAGTGATAAAGTTGACACAATAAGAATAAAATGAGCACACAAATATCAACAAAAATGGATGTTAACAACTCCCTTAAACTCAGAATCTAGCATGTCCTCAGGCAATAAATAGAATCAAAGCATTGAGTGATGGGTAGTTTGGTTCACCTAATGAAGTTTTATTTTGATAAACATGATACTATAAATTTATGTCATCCTTACAACAAAACCTTGATGGCTAGCTTGGTTCACCTACTGAAGTTTGATTCCATCTCCTTATTTCCAGTGTTGAATAACTTTTTATACCTGCCAATGCCTTTTGTAGTAAAAAAACTTTCCTTCACAATAGCCTCCCAGCCTTCGTTCCAAGACGTACTCATAAATGCTTCCTTCTCGGGGTAGCTTTCACACCCTACCCTTATTTTGATTGGATCCTAGCTATTGTGTTGGGGTAGGATAAGGGTTTAGTGTGTGCTCCTACCCTTTTTTGGGTTTGCTCAACCATATTGTTGTTGTAAAGATAGTTTCGCCTGATTGGGTCTTGATGTAATATTAGGTGGCTGTGTGAGATCCCCTTTGAAGTGAATGTGTGTAAAAGTTGGCTTCCAGACTCCACTATCAGGCACAACATATCCGCATTCTCTGGTGCAGCAATACACTGGCCGAACAAAGTCCTTTAGCATCTTTTCATAGCACATCTCTCTTGATTTTATTCCTCTTGGCTTTTGTTTCACTCACAGGATTAGGGAAATAGGATTTGTAGGTAAGGTTTTTGGGCTGTCAAGCCACTTTTAACCCCAATGTGAGGATTTTTAGAGCTAGAAGAGGTAGTTATTTCCTCATCTTCTTGGACATGTATACTTTCCAATGTGTACTACAAGTCTAGGGTGATTGGTTGGGAGTGTGGTGGATTGAGTCCTCCTTATTTACAAGGATTTCATCATTTCATAAGCGTTCTTTCACTTTCCACAATATTCTATTGTCAGAATGGCATAAGAAGCGTCGTATTGTGTTGTTTTCTTTTATGTGAGTTAGTAGCCCATTTGCATCACTCTTGAGATGAATACACTATAAAGTAGCAGGAGGATAGATAAGGCTGAAGGTGAGAGAATTGAGTAAATATTTGAAAAATGGATCCCAAAACTTACACCAGTTGCAAACGATCTATTTATGAAAGAAAATGTAATTTTTTTTAAAATTTCCGTACAAAACAGGAGGAGATCTATGTTAAAAATTAAAATTTGAAAGGATTGAATTTTCAAAGATAAGTAAAGGTAGTGACATAAAGTACCTCTCTTTCCCATTTATAACCCCCAAACTTTTCATGCACTCTGTCTTGAAATGGGAAAGACAAATGTTACAAATAAATGGTTCAGGTTCATCCTTCATGTAGCTATTCAAAGACAACCCATATGGACTGCAACAACATGTCAACATATCCCCCTCACTGTGCGTGATAACATTCGTGTTGCAAGCTTTCTACTTTGGCCTCCTTCAGGGCTAAGGCTGACATCAACTCTAAGCAGTGAAAACCACAGTCATTTGATTCAATGAGTTGTTGTGGACTCCTGTGCCAGAACTGTGTCTTTTGGAATTCTTCTTTGTTGAACCTCTATATCATCTATCAAAATCCATTCCTTCCAACAGAGTAGCCATGTTGTCAATAATCTTCATAGTCTTCTTTGAATTTTTACCTAGGAAATCACTTCCTACATCGGTGTTCAGTGAAGTTCTCTCTATAGAAGTGAGACTGTTATAGAAAGTTGCAGCTAACTGACCCTTGTCGTAATTGTGGTGTAGGCAGTCCCTCTGGTACTCCTAAAATCATTCCCAAGCTTCATACATGTTTTCTCTTAGATTCTACTTGAACCCATTTATCTTTTGCCTATTTGTGGGTGTCTTATCCATAGGGTAAAACTTGGTGATGAAAGCATCAACCAAGGGTCCCCAACCGCTAATCTTTTTGTCTGGTAAAGAAAGGTACCATGGTGGGGCCTTGTCTCTTAAGGAGAAGTTGAACCCTTTGCAATATATTACTTCTTGTATGACTCCCCTCATCTTGACAGTGTCATAGATGTTTCTATAGGAATCAAGATGATGGTAGGGGTTCTCATCTCTAGAATATCCTTCAAAAGACTTATTTTGAACCATGGAAATGATGACTGGTTTTAGTTCAAAGTTGGGTGCATCAAATCTTGGAATGAAAATGAGGCATCCAGACTCATTTTCCCTCTTAGAGGCTAGGTCCCAGAGGGAAGGGCTTCCTTCATCATCTTCTTCTTCATTGTTGTGGTTATTATCTTCGTGCTGATAATGGTTCCTCTGATTTCTTCCTACTCAATGGTGACGATTTTCATCATGTCATCGTTCCACACACTCCTCATATGCATGTCATTTCTCACGTTCATCTTCTCCATGAGGTGGGCTATGAGGTTTCATTGTGCACTCTTATTTAGTTCCATTAGAGATACCATCCTCATGTTCAGATTCAGTTTCTGGAGGGGGTCATACATTCTCCACCCTCACATTCTGATCACCTCCAGCATGTCCTCCTCAATGAGGTGGCATGGTTTTGTGAAAGGGAGGTAAGATGATCGTCAAAATATGCTTCTCTCCAAGCTACCTAAACATCTTGCACAGTCGAGTTTGAAAACTGGACGTGTAAAATGAAGTATTCCAAATAGTTAGATATAGTATATTAAAAGTAGTGCAGTTGAGTCTATTGCTAGACTCCAAGCACTGCTCCATAGTGAGTAGGTTTGGGTTCTTAACATTTGCATATGCCTTGTCCCCGACAACAATGCCAAAAAGTTGACTGGACTAAATGACACATCCAAAAAGGAGTAGATCTATAGTAGTCAGACTCTTAAATTTATAACCCTACACTCAGACCCTCCACAACTATTATATGGGATATGAAGAAGTATATCAGGGTCGAACCATAGGGACAAATAACAGTACGTGCTAAGAATGTATAGCCATGACTCAGATACACCAAATGAAAGGGGTAGATTAAGATGATGTTCCTTATGGAATGATGTCACTCCAAACAAGCAAAACAAGTAAAAGAAAGGTTAAGAAAGAAAAATAAGAGAATAAAACAAGGAATTGTGTGGCAACAAATATGGAACATAACTTGGATCAGGTTTCACCATCTAAGGTCTCTCATCAATCATGCAATATTGACGCCATTTGTACACCCATAGAAAGGTTACAAGAAGTCACCATATATGTCTATTCCATCCTCTCTCTAGCTTTTGATAGATCTAGATTATAAGGTTCTCTATCTCTTGAGATGGCAAACAAACAATCACAAAAATAAATATTGATCATTAGCTTTAGCATTCAAACATTTTCATGCATTCATACAACTCCATAACACTTATATAGAGTTAGAACTACTCTTTTGAGGCTCTAACAATCAAACATCACAAGATGGTAGCTAATCATGCAAGTGAAGAAATCAGAAGAAGCATATAGAGATAACCATTGCCAAGAGCATATATATTCAAATGGATGTAAGTATTTCCGTGTTGGGAGAGCCTTGGTGGCTACTCCTAACCCAAGAAATGAGTTTATGAGATCATGTTAGAGAGTAGCATTACAAATTTATAAAATGAAGAAACATTAAGGATAACAATGAAATGGATACATGGAGATGAATGGGTCTAGAAGGGAAGAAAAGTGGATACACCAAAAATGATCCCAAATAACCACAGTCGGTCTACTTTATCTTCAGATCAAGATCCAGCATGGGTGATAGCGAGTGGATGGTCTTCCTTGCAAAGGGTGAGTCAAGGATGATGCAGTAATGTAGATCTTCTCTCTCCTCCAACTCTTGTCTATGGAGATATAAGATCAATGGAGATGATGATGGGTGAGTATAAAGTGTGGCAACACTTCGTCGTCTCCTCAAATTCACATCTGCCTTCATGGAAAAAGTGTTGGTATATTTATAGGCTCTGCTAACTGACTTAAGTATTACATTGGTGCAGAGGGTGTAGAGATTATAGCGACTATTGAGGGTGATTAGTAGTTGCATTAGCTAAGGTGGGGAGATTCATCGGTCGCAAAGAGTCTTATCTTGGAGACTACAGAGGAATTGTGAGGTGAGTTGGTCATAAAGGAATCGACATTCATCGATCACTAAGGATGGGTCCTTCTTTGACTGTAGAGAAGTTGGGGGTCAGAGACCGTTGACATGATGTGAGACTCATTGGTTGTCGGAGTGTTCAGTCAAGGAATGAACATTGACTGCCAAACAGTGGTGATTCTCATCGGTCCCTGAGAATCATAACAATGGTGACTTCCTTATTTAGATGTCGTCGACTGTTGGGTGCTATAATCTATGCAAAGTATGGGAAGAGTGCTTAGTCTTGGGAAGTTCTTTTAGAAAATAAAAACTATCTAGATGAAATGTGGTAAAGGTAACACAATAAGAATAAAATGAGCACACAAATATCCACAAAATTTGATGTTATCAAGTTATCCATTTATGGATCACTTTGTCTTATTCCAGTTGTAGTGTGTTATGAAGCAAATCGGTTATTACATCTACATCATCCTTGAAATTTGTAACACACCATTTGACTATTTACAATGTTTTGCTTTGGATGTGATTGGGAAGTAACTTATCATCTCATCAATTGGATCATAGATTCACTCTATGTGGCTACAATTAATTTTAGCAAACTTCATCCATCAAAACTACACTCCAAATCACCTTTGATAGAGATTGAACTATTGTTTGTTTGTTCATTTGTGATTGTCTATCGTTGCCTGAGCAATCACCACAGTGTTGTCAAACAAAGAATCATTACGTACCCAAATGGTTGTCTATATATATATATGTTATATATATATATATATTTATTTATTTATTTGACATCCCACCTAAATCACAATATGATTGTTCAAATCAAAACAGTCTCAATAGTTGCATTAAAGGCATGCACCTATAAAACATCATTTAAAAAATCAAAACCATGATTGAGTCTTCACTTCTTTTACCATGGTATCAAGTCTTATGATAGACGAATGAGATATGTGCATGCATCATGCTTGAATAAATTTTATGGTAATTCAATAAACTCATAATTTTTTGAAAGAAAAGCGTTCTAATTAGATCAAACATTTTTTGAAGGTAAATTAGATCAAACTTTTTTATAAGAACTTTGACCTCAATTGTTCCCACATACATACCCTTAACATGATAAATTGTCCCTATCTCCAGCATAGCCTTTGAAAAGTATTCCTTTCAAAATATTTTTGTTATATATTCCCAAATATGAACTACTCATCCTCATGTATCATTGAACCTTTGCTATATTGTTTTGGATTGTTTCATCTTATTGCAGTTCCCATGCATGATGGTATCCCAGTTCATTATTTGGAAGTGTCAAAAATAATATTTATCATACAGTTTCTTTGAGACAATAAATATTTTTTCAAGTGGTCGTATGTGGCTCCTAATATTTCTCTCATACACAAAATGATGCCTTTCACTAATTTGGGGTCATAAATACACTGCTTTATTGATATTTGGATTTTGTAATTATTTTAGTGGCATTCTTTAAAATAATCTTTGTTTCCATTCCTTTGTTTCACTTGTTTATACACAAAATATGATCCCTCAATGGTCTTTATTTCTCAAGGTTTCACCATGTAGCAACTCCATGAGGGATTTAATATAAAAATATATCTATCCCTTTCAAAATGAACCTAGGCTATTCAACTAACTCAATTGAAACACTGGTGTAAGTTCCATGGGAAATTATCTAGAAAATAGAAATTCTAAGAATGATTATAACTTTCATGTGGCTAGTATCTCATGAAGCCATAATGACAAATATCAAAAGAATGAAATAGAAATTCACAGATGACAGTAGTTGTTCCAGATGTTTTGTAGAGGATGAATCTACAATACATGCTCTAAGAGACTACCTCTTCACCAAGAAAGTGTGGTAGAGACTAGAGGGAAGTGATAGTACAACAAGGAACCAAACGGGGTCATTGGTGGACTGGTTAAAAATGAATCTTTAGCAGCATGAAAGTCACAAGATGAAGTTTGTTGTGAACTATTGGACTATATGGAATGTGAGGAACAAATGTGTCTTAGACGATCAGAGCATGATCCTAGAAGAGAAACTGATGAAAGTGTTTTGGTTCTGTGGGGAGATCAAAACTACATGGAGTGCCAACAAAAGGAAGAAAGACCAGAACCGAGCAGAGGATATTAGGTGGAAGAACCTGGATACTAGTTGGACCCTTGTGTTGACAAATGCACCAGCAAAAGGAGAGAAGGTGGCAATTGTAGTTACAATGATGAACTGGGATGGACATTAGAAAGGTGGAGTAGTTAGAATCATCAGGGTGAATTCGATAGCTGAAACTGAGATAAGTTCTATCAGCATGGCGATGGAGTTGACGATGGAGAAGAAGATGAAGAATGTCATACTTGAAAAATATATATTTCCATTTTTGTTCAAGTAGTAGAAGGAAATCCTGGTAGATATCCAAAGCATCAACCTTTGGATCTCATAATTAGGGAGAACATGAAAGTATATCCCATGCAGACACGTTGGCAAGGCACCATCTAAAAAACTCAATGCAGAAGTTTATTTATATTGGCCCTCTAGTCAACCCTTCCCTTCCCACTATGCAATGGTAGTTCTACCAAGTTGAACTTTTCTAGCACTTATGTGTGTTCTCTTCAGTCTATCCTAAAAAGAGGAGGGTAGGTTGAATAAATGACCTCCTAACTCCCCCCCAAAAAAAAAACAAAAATGAGCCTAGCCTAACATTCATTTTGATTTTCTCATTCCTGAAAACACAAACACAAACATGCAAAGTATACATGCATGTGTTGGGAGGATTGTGATTGTTTGTGATACCTTCAACATCATTTGTTTCTGTTATGATGTTTTCCAAAAAAATGGCACAAACACGTTATGAACGTTTGTGTGACTCTAGTTCATATTACTACACATTATTATTTATCTGATGAAATAACTAAAGCATGATATTTTGAAAATGAGTAATTTTGCAGGAACATAAATAATACACATATACCAATACCTCACATATTTTGCAAATACAACACTTTTTATATCTATAGTTAGTGAGAAAGCTAGTAGCTACTATGCACATTTATAGGGTAGTTGGGTGAACATTCTTTTACACCATTCACATATCATTGTTATTGATAATAATTTATGTAGACTTGATATCATGGGCACCATCAAATATGACTGATGTGCTCATTTCATATATACTTTTTGTAAACTTTTGAACACAAATTCAATTTATTTTTCCTTCCATTTGGCATATAATCATACTTAGTTTGCCATATTTTTAGTTGTTTTACTCGTTTCATGATTCTGATCATAGGTACAAAGTGATATTGACAAAACAAGGATAATCCAATCCAAATCCAACCTTAGTTGGATTCCCCGATGATTTGCATTTTATATAGAGCTGATCCTAAAGAAAATGAAGAAGACACACTGTGTCTTTATTTGTACACAGTGTGTAACTCTCCAAAAGGGCAGTCCTCAAAGAAAAGCAGAAGAAACGACATGTATTATTTAACATATGGTGTGTAAGTTTCCAGAGGATTTCATCTCCAACTGCTAACAAAGACACAACATGTCGTTCACCCAAACATGGTGTTTCTACACATTCAAAAGAAAACATTCAAAGTTCTACCAAAGTACACAACATGTGTTTATCAACAGATAATGTGTACTATTCACCCAGATTGACTTAGTTATAGCAACACGATGTGTCTTTTCAGCGACACATTGTGTACTCTTCACGAAAAGCTTTCTGCTTGACGGTTATATTGAAAGATAGGTCGTGTCTTTGTCAGTTTTTGTAGATTTTCGAAAACAACCAACCCTCATTTTAAAGACGAGACCAGCCATATGGGGCGGTTATCACTCGTCATTTGGAGTACTTGACGACTATAGAAAATTGCTGATCAAGAGAGAGATAAATTAGGAGATGAAGGAGAGGTTTCTTGGGAAAGAATCTCCACTCTTCATCATTTTCTCCCCCTTTTCTTCTCCAAATGTGAAACAAAGCTTCTTTACTTCGAAAAAGCTTCTCGAGAGGGAAAATAGTCTGAGTTGGAGCAGAAGCATGGGTGAAACTTCTTCCTCAAGCCAGAGTTTTACTCTTTCCACTATACATGTTGGTTTCTCTTAGCTTTCTTCTTTCTAATCATGATAAAATCTATAATTAGTGACCTATGCATGTGTTTCTTCATTATGTATGAGTAGAACTCTCTTTCTTGGGCATGGGAGAGTAAATCTCATGTTCTTACTCATGTGAACTCACAATTTATATCTAATGTTAGTTAATTTGCTTCTCCATGAGCTTCCACAGTGTTTAATTGCTTGTATGCTTGATGGCCATCAAATATGCATGTTTTATGCTTCTTTATATGATTTGGGAAGTTGTATGAGGGATTATGGAGTAGATATCTTTGAAACAATCTCTTGACCATGGGAGTAGTTGGGGGATGTTGAGGATCTAAGGTTGTGTTCGACTTTGAACATAGAAATACGAGTGTTATGTGAAGATGAGAACCATCTCATGTCCCTGGGAGATACATGATGATGGAAACCTTCCTTGCATGTTAATTAGAATGTTTAATTTCATAGTTGCACATGATGTGATAGTATGGAAGTGAAATATTATGGCTGAGAGCTCCTAAATCTGATTTAAATCCTTTACTTTAGTTCTTGTTCCTCGTTGTTAGTTGATCTTAATCAAAACTCAACTATTGTAATCCAACTTAGATTGTTGAAAGATAGTAATTTTATGCATAGCTAGACTAGATCCTTGTGATTTGACCTCAACTACAATTGATCCCTTATACTTGCGGGTGATGGGAAAGTTGAGACTTTTATTTAAAACTCACTTTCCTTTGGCAATCAACAATTGTTTGGCACTATTACCAGGGAGCTACGATAATTCTTAATCAGAGTCAAAGCGCTACCTAGTATTTGAAACTAAGTCACCATTTTGTATCCTTCATATTGTGATAACTTATTAGTTTTGTGATTCTCACTCAAAATTTTCTTTCATAGGTTGCATGTGTCATTCTAAGAGGGGTCTTGAGACATCCATCTTCTTAGACCAAGAAATTGACTGAACCTTTTGCAGTCAAAGGAGAGCAAAGAAAGGTGATAACTCTTCAAGCTTGGAGGGATCACAACCATCATCATCTCATTCAACACCTTCACCACTGCCATCACATGATTACCATCAAGATTTAGAGATGTAGGACAACTGCTCTCTTAAAGAAATTGTTGTGCTGACTACCATCAACATCTGTGGAGCCATCAATCTTCCAACTATTAAGGAAAACAACTTCTCTATTGCCCATACCATTATGCAGATGATCCAATAGATCCGGTTTTGAGGAACTCCTATGGAAGATACAAATATTCCTATAACTTAGGTTTTGTAGTACATGAACACCTTCAAGATAAACGGTGTTCCAACTGAAGGAGTATGTCCACTCCTATTCCCATTCACACAACGACACTGAGCCAAAGTGTGGCTCTCAACCAACTCACTAACTTCAAGAAACAAGAAGGTGAAACACTCTATGATACATGGGAGATATTTAAGGGTCTACAACACCTTTTTCCCCACCATGGTTTGACTAATTGGATGCTATTACAAACCTTCTACTATGGGTATTCTACCATACCAATATGTCTCTGTGGATGCCGCTGCTAATGGAGCATTGATAAACAAATCCTACAGAGAGGCATATGATATCATAGAAGATATGGCACTAAATCACTGTTAGTGGAGTTCACAAAGAACCACCCAAACTCACTCATCAAGTGACACAACTGATAAGTCAGGCGGGAAACACATCATTGATGTTGTTGATATTGAAGCCAATCTTGATGCATTGTCACATAAGTTTGAAAAGTTTACTACACACTCCATCAAGCAGTTGAGCAAGTATGTGAAGCATGTGGGACCCCCTATCATGACTCTTATGGTTTTTTGCACCACAAACAAATGTTGGAGAGGCACAAGAGCAAGCCAATGTAGTAGGGAGTTTTCCTAACAAGAAACTCTACAATCCCTACTCCAACACCTATATACCAGGATGGAGAGATCATCTAAATTTCTCTTACATGAACAATAACCTTCAGAACCAACAAATCAAATCAACACTAGTAGAACCAAGGCCAAAATTAGCAACATCAAGTAAGCAACCACTAGCCCATGAATAACAACTAAGCATCGAGATTCAACAACAATAGGAACTACAATCAACCTCAACCTAAGACAAATTTAGAAATCATGCTTGAGACTTTTGTGTCAACCCAAATTCAAAAAAAATGATGAATTCTATGCAAATGGGCTACTCTTGGAGGATTTTACCACTTGAATCTCTTCTAAGGTAGATGGTATTGCTACTCACACAAAGATGATAGAAAACCATATTGTCCAGGAAGCTTTAGAAAACCAAAGAGATTCTTCTAGTGGATTTCCAAGTCAGCCAGAGATGAACCCCCGTGAAAGTAAGTCTATTACTTTGAGGAGCAGGAGCATTGTTGAAAGACCTTCGCCAGTAGATGAGGAGAAAGTTGAGAATGATAAAGAAGTTGATGTTGAGAAAAGTCAAAAGAATAAATGTATTGTTGATGATCAACTGTCTTCCTAGCCTAATTCCTTGATTTCCTCAAAGGTTTGCATTCTAGAAAGAAGAAGGTAAATTTCATAGGTTCATGGACATTCTTAATAAACAATATGTCAACCTTCTTTTAGCAAAAGTTATTACTGAAATGCCAACCTATATAAAGTTCCTAAAAGATCTCTTAACCAAAAGGAGAAGGACTGATCAACTACAAAGTGTTATGCTATTTGAAAGAATGAGTTTCGTAATTCAAAATAGGTTAATGGAGAAACTTTATATTCAAAGTGCCTTAACATTTCCATGCAAGTTTGGTGACACAACATTTAATAAAGGTTATTTGACATTGGGGCCAACATAATCCTTATTCCATTTACATTGTGGGAGCATCTTGATATTGGAGAATTGAAGCCAACTAAGATGGACATTCAAATTGCAAATCAAACCATCAAATATCCTAGAGGAATTTTTGAAAATGTGCATGTTCAAGTAGGCAAGTTTATCATCCCTTGTGATTTCATTGTGATTGACATGAATGAGATTCCATCCAATCCTATTGTCTTTGGAAGACCCTTCCTCTTCGCAGCTGATTGTATAGTTTATGTACCCGAGGGCAAGATCACTCTTAGAGTAGGAGGGGAGATAATGAAGTATTCTATCTTAGACGTAATGAAAACCCCAAACAAGATGGAAATATCTGCCTAGTTGATTATATTGAAAAAATTCTAGAGGAAAATGAAGATTTTTCTGATTTCCTTGTTGACTATTGTGATGAAACTGAGTTGGACACTGCCATTTCTATAGAAAATCTGGATGTTAATTCTAGTATCATATTACCTGCATCTCATGATGACACTTTGCCTTGGAAAGATGATTCTAGCAAGCACACTAAGGAGAACAAGGTAGAAGTCAAACCCCTTTCACCGAGGCTAAGGTATGGTTTTCATGAACCAAATTCTACTTCTCCTATCATCATAAATGCTACTTCAACTAATGAAAAAGAAGTCAAATTGTTCAATGAATAATGTTTACATAAAGAAGTAATTAGTTATTTTATTAATGATTTTAAAGGCATCAATCCCACTATTTGCATGGATATAATTAATTTATAGGAAGGTGACAAACCCTTTGTTGAACCTCCTAGGCATTTAAATCAAGTATTCTTGTGGTTGTCAAGAAAGAGATTTTGAAATTAAGAGATGCAGGGATCATTCATCCCATTAGTGATAGCCCCTGGGTGAGTGCTATTCACTAGTACCTAAAAAGGGGGTGCTACTGTCATGAAAGGAGATAATGATGAACTTGTTCAGACCCGTGTTGCCACAGGATGATGCATGTATATAGATTATAGAAGTTTAAACAAAGAAACTCATAAATACCATTTTCCTTTGCCTTTCATTGATTTAGTGCTTGGCAGATTAGCCAATCATTCTTATTTCTGTTATCTTAATGACTATTTGGGGTTTTTATAAATATTGATTTATCAGCGGATCAGGAAAAGACAAATTTTACATGCACCTATGGTGCCGACTCCTATAGGTGTATGCGTTTTAGTCTTTGTAATGCACCAACAACGTTTTAGCATTGCATGATGGTTATTTTCTTAGATTTCATTGAACAAATGATGGAAGTTTTTATGGATGATTTCAGTGTCTACAAAAATTCTTTTGATGATTAATTATCCAATTGTTCTAAAGTCCTCGAGCATTGTAAAATGGTTAACCTAGTACTAAACTAGGAGAAGTGCCATTCCATAGTACAATCTAGGGTAGTATTAGGCCATGTGATTTCTAAAAAGGGTATTGAAGTTGAGAGGGAAAACATGGAAGCAATTTAGAAGAAGTCTATTCCTTCTAATGTCAAAGATGTTAGAGTTTTCTTGGACATGCAGGTTTCAACATATAGTTCATCAAATACTCCAAAATAGAAAAACATCTATGTTCATTGCTTGCCAAAGATATTGAATTTATTTTTAATGAATAATGTCAAGCCACTTCCAAAAAACTCAAAAATGAACTCATCTCAGCTCCTATAATTTAGCTACCAGATTGGGATGCACCATTCAAACATATGTGTGATGCGAGTCACTATGCAATAGGAACATTCCTTGGCCAAATAAAGGACAACAAGCAACATACCATCCACTATGCCAGCAAGACACTTGATGAGGCCCAAGTAAACTATGCCACAACCAAGAAGGATATGCTAGCCATAGTTTATGCTTTCAACAAATTTTGTCAGTATCTAGTGGGCTCCAAATTTGTAGTCTACACTAACCATGCGCCATCAAGTACTTGCTAAATAAGAAGGATGCTAAACCATGATTGATTCCCTAGATATTGATGATCTAATAATTTGATCTTGTGATAATGGACAAGAAAGGAACTGATAGCAATGTTGTTGATCATCTATCTAGAGTCACCACAAATGCTAAAGACACAATGCTGATTGATGATTACCTACCTATTGAAAGACTCTATTTCGTTTATGCAAAAAAAGAATCTAGGTTTGATGATATAGCCAATTTCCTTTCCACAAGATACCTTCCACTTGATCTTACTTACCAACAAAAAAAGAAATTTCTACATTACATCAAATTCTATTATTGGGATGATCCATTGCTATTTAATCAAGGAACCGATGGATTTATTTTTTGATGTGTAGTCGAAGAGGAGATACCCAACATCATATCCAACTTCCATTCTTCTTCATGTGGAGGTCACTTTGGGGGAGAGAAGACAACTACCAAGACCCTTCAAACTGGATTCTAGTGGCCTACCTTGTTTTGAGATGTTCATGCTTATGTCAAAGCATGTGATCAATGTCAAAGGACATGTGGAATATCAAAATGAGATGAGATGCCTCTTGACTCCATGTTGGAGAATTAAGTGTTCAATGTATGTGGTGTTAATTACATGTCCATATCCCATCCTATTGTGGTTACAAGCACATTTCGGTTGCCTACGATTATGTCTCAAAATGAATGGAAGCTATTCCTACCCAAGCTACATATGCAAAGTTTGTACTCAAGTTGTTCCAAGAGATTATCTTTCCCCTCTTTGGAGTTATAAGGGCTGTTATTTCATATGGAGGGACACATTTCAATGAGAAACAGTTCCATAATCTTCTCTCCAAGTATGGGGTGACACATAAAATCTCTACCCCCTACCACCCCAAACCACTGGACACATTGAAGTATCAAATAGACAACTGAAGAACATTCTAGAGAAGATGGTTTCAAGCTCAAGGAAGTAATGGGCACTCAAGGTAGATGACACTCTTTGGACATTTCATACTGCCTAAAAGACTACAATCGGGACTACACCATTCCTGCTTATCTATGGCAAGTATTTCCATCTTCCTTTGGATTTAGAGCATAAATCCCTATGGGAAATCAAATTTCTAAATTTTGACATGAAGAAAGCAAGTCAGAAACAACTGTTGCAACTCTAGGAGCCTAAAGGAATTAGACTAGATGCAATAGAGAATGTAAAGATATACAAAGAACAGACTAAGGAATGACAAGATAAGAATATTAGAAAGAGAGATTTTGTTGAAGATGATCAAGTGCCTTTTTTCAACCCAAGACTAAAACTATTCCCAATGAAGCTTAGATCCAAGTGGTTTGGAACTTTCTTAATCCTGAAGGTTTTTATATATGGAGCAATAGAGTTACAAAGAAAGCAATCCACCTTCAAATTCAATGGATAGTGATGCAAGCTATATACAGATGCATGATCTCATAAGATGAAGAGTCCCACTCCAGACACTAAATAGAGGACCTTGTGGGAGTTGACACCACATTAGGATAGATTTCTTTATTAGCATATAATCAAGAACATTTTCATTCCCAAAATAAATTTGTCATGGATGAATGTAATATTTTGGACCCTCATAGACATATATCATCATATTTATAGGTGATGAACACAAGAAAGACAAGTTCTATGGAAATTCATAAAGACACGACGTGTCATTTGACACACACGATGTATCTAGATTCACAAATATGTGATTCAAGCAAAAATCTAGAACACACAACATGTCTTTAACAAGACACGACATTTTTAGCTACAAATTTAGGTTTTTGAAAACTCACACTCTGTGTAAAATCTCAAACACGTTGTGACCCAAAATTCAAACATACACTGAGTTTTTCTATCAAAACACACGCCATGTATTTATTTAAACACGACGTGTCCTTATCACTTCAGAAAATACCTAGAGCTCTCTGGAAAATTACACGATGTGTTTTAACCAAACATGGCATGTCATATGATTTATTCACAACAAAAAAATTTTCTGTCAAAACACACAACGTGCCTTTATTTGGACACGGCATGTCATTATCAAGTTGGGAGTATCACAAGTCCATTGGAATCTTACACGTTGTGTTGTTAATCAAACACACCGTGTGCGGTAGTTCATTCGTATGCCACACATTTTCTGGAAAAAACACATGACATGTCTTAATTTGTACATGTCCTGTTGTTATCAATTCAACAACTTCAGCTAGCTGTCTGGAAAGTTACATGGAACATCTTTATTTGTTCACATTGTGTCTTCATTTAACAAGGAAAATATCAAAAGGGGGAAGATGAATTGTTCATTTGAACATGGCATGTTCTGAAAAGCATACATCGTGTTTGCAACTTTAAAGTTGGGTTTTTAACCATAAGTCTAGCCACCACTTTCATTCACCCCTTGCAACCAACCGTGTTCCCAACCGTGTGAGAACTAGACCCAACTGTATTTGAGCACCCTTCTAGCAGTATGGAAGCTGCTCCAGCCGTGTCTTCCATATCCGATATGTTGATGTTCATTCCTCGATCGACGATGGCAAGTTCCACAAGCCAACGTCACCTCCACACACAACTACTCTCCTCCATCAGAACCACCTGATGCCACCGTTCCGCATTAGATCAACCACCACCATCACACATGCGGTTGACTCCTAATCCTAATATATCACCCTATACCTCATCTTTATGGTCAACTTCTCCACCTGTAGCTGCCATCACTGAGCCACTACCATTCTACAAATGAGACACCACCTACACTGAGTTCAAAAAGCTCCTGTGTAACGACCCCACCTCTCGGTAATCCCCACTTAAGGGAGACTAAGAGGTCAGTGTCGTTATACCAATAAACCATATCAAAGGTTCGAAAAATAATCAATAATAATTATCAAATTCTACCAAAATAAACTGAAAGGCTGTAATAAAATTAAACTTTGTATACCTTTTTCAAAAACTTGGATATCTACTGCTATCCACATCTGGAGTCTATTCTAACTAATCCTCCTTTGTACTTTAATTCTTATTTAATTCCACATATGGCACTTTACTGTTTGTCCTTTTCAATCTTGTACCTAAAACTCCGACAAACAAAACGTCGTTCAGCATATTGAAATATGCCAGTATGTGGGGACAACCAAAATTTCACAAATATGGCTAACAATCTAATTATCATAATCAAGGTAATTAACAAGCCAATTTACATTTCCAATGTGTCATTCTCCACCACTTTTGCCCTAACCTTGGAATACCCCCTCTAGGGTTTTCTCTTTTGCCAACGACATAAGGCCACCTTCTCAATCCCGAGCTTGGTGTCGGGGGTCACCTCTCATGGTGCCCATTAGTCATGAAACATAGACTACCTTCTCATTCCCGAGCTTGGTTTCTGGGGACACCACTCATGGTGCCCATTGGTTTTCCTTCATGGGCTTGACCTTTTTGCATCATCCATCAGGGTGGCGTGTAGGTGTGAGAATACACACTTATTTTACAATTGTGATAATCATAGTGACTTTATAATTTGCAAGTATGAACATCCAAACTGATAGGTTGCATTCAATGCGATTAACCATTCGGAAAACCTTCGGTAAAACTAATGCGATTAACCATAATTACCCACATACCTGTCAAGATGACTTTAGAAATAATTCAACCAAGAAAGAAACCAAGCAAGCACACACAAGTTGATCCTAAAATATGCATCCAATTTTCCTATCATTAATCATGCCGTCAAGATCTATTAAACCTAGCTCGCTTCCTAGGATTTCTTTTCCAATTTTAGGGTTTCCATTGCAATTAGGGTTTCACTTCATTTATACTATTTTAAACCTTAATTTTATACAATTACTCACAAACCCTAATTATCTCATTTATTCTTCATGAAAGATATTAAGGTTACCTTTTAAAACATATAACCCTAATTTCATATTAAAGGCATAATTAACCATAAAATTAGTCCATTATACTCTTTTACATTAAAACTACCATATTTATCCTTTTAATTCATGTCATGATCATTAGGCCTAATTATCTTCCTTGGTTCCTTCCGGATTAACAAGTCATAGTTCATTATGATCTCCTTTTATCATTAATTCCACCTTTATCCATTAGAAAACCGTAATTACTATATTAAGGGTATTTATCTGCAATTAGGAACTTTTATACTCAAAATAGCTTAGAACCATCATATCTCAGTTTATTCATGAATTTGAACAATTAGAGTCATTAAGAGTCATAACTACCAACATTAGGGTTTCAAGGCCCATTAAAGCTCATTTATGTACATGAAACTCTAAATTAAACTAATTACGTGCAAAGTTCATTCTTTTTGCTCTTAATGTACCTTTTTATGATTAATATGTTAATATCAACTTTAATCATCCATAAATCCCTTCTAAATACATTAATCTTCTCAAAATAGGGTTTGTTAATCATTAAAGCATTAATTATCTCAAAATGGTTATAGAATTAATTAAGAGGATCAAATTGTAACTAATGTAGTTTAAGGTCTATACTAGACTATACAGATTGTTGATTCAGTCATTTAGGCCTTTCAAGCCACTGAAGACTCAATTGGCATGTGAGGCCATCCAAGTTCACAAGAGCTTGGTTAATCATCACCCTCAAACACATTTTCTCTCTCACTTTACTGAGAGGCTGATAGACCTAACATCTATCCTTAGCTTAGCAGATAATAATAATTGTAATGGTACTGATAATACCATGTTTTATTACCTTCGCTTTAGCTTGTTCTTTGTAAGCTTTTCTGGATGAAATAGTTAATAGTGTTTTTCTAAAAAAAAAGTTGATAACTTCCACTACTTTTTGAATTGTAAAAGTAATTATCTTCTAAAACTATTTTTAGTGGATTCCTCTCATTTTTCTGAGCAACTTTCATATTTATACACAGTCATCCGAGCTACGAGTAAAAAGATATGATTTTTGCATTATCTCACTTACTTGACCAATCGCTGAGCGCCACGTCACCCCGTCCATGCAAAGTGGCTTGTTGGTTTGGAAATATAATAGAAAGATGATTTTGCCCTTGGTTAAGTGATGACTCCTTCTGCCTACGGAGGGGCATTTCCATCCAACGCAACCTCCGTATTCTTCAACCTCGCACAACCCTGTTGTGTCGCCCTAGCTGCGACTTGCGCGGCTCCTTCTCCTCTTCCCTGACCCCGACAGCCACCAGGAGGGGGTCCCTTTCCTTCGACGCTCCTCCATGCACTCAGGGGCGCCATTACCTTACGGCCAAGGCAGCTGGCTTGCACTGGCCAGGTCTACAACCTACGAAAGGTGTTGCAGCCGTGCGACTGCTGTTGTGCCTAGGTTAGGGCATGGCCATGATGGCGAACCTGCTTCCGGGTATCATGGAGCATCAGTCTTCCCTCGCAACTCCATCTTGCCGCCTTGTGGCTCAAAGATCACGCTGATTCTCTTTAGTTAGGATTTTTGAGCAGGTGCATGGTTGGAGATGAGTGGAAGACAAAGAAACTCGAGGCTATTGGGTTTGTCCCTTATATAGGGATAGATACCAATTCCCTAGAGTGCTTACCCACGAAGAAACAAGGCCCCCTCTCAAAAGGAAACCTTCTTTCCTTAATCAAGTATAAGATTTCTCTTTTTAAATAATTCCTTGATTATCTATGATCCTTGGCTATTAGGGAAATTGAAAATTATTTCTTTTATCTTCTTGTTCTTGGCTTTTAATTCATTGGCCACAAGAATTATATTTTCCTTTAATAGAAAATGCCTCCTTTTTAACAATGCCACAAAATTCATTAATTATACATCACATTACCCTCTTATTTTGTATTATTGGTATTTTCTCTTTCTTTTTCTCCATTGGGTCTCCTTGGACCCCAAGAAACTCTAATATTTCGAAATCCTTTTTAGTGGATACTCATTATCCTTATAGATGCATCTATATCCATTATTTCTCATTATCCTTTTTATTTCTTTATTAAAATATCTCCTTTGAGGATTTCTCTTTATATCTCTTTTTATTTTCCTTATTGGAATTCCTTTTAATATTATAAACCTCATGGATACGAAAATCCACCAAGGATAACTCAATTATACCTCTTTTCACTTATTTTCCACATGTTATCGTTGTTTTCAATTTCTTTCTTAATAAAGAAATATGTAATTGCTCTTTTCTTTTCTTGTTGCATTATCTTTGCAACTTTGGACTCCTTGGAACCCAAGGAACCCAAGAGGCACAAAAATGATTATATTCTTTTTCCTTGTAGAGGTTTCTACATCTTTCTTTTCTCCATTTCTTATTAATAATGGAGTTTCGTTTGTTTTTTCCTTGTTATTGGGCCCAATAGCCAATAAAGCCCACAAAACAACCAACAAGGCTATTGTAAACGAAATCCATTTATTCAAAACAAATTATATCACTATTTGTTCAAATATCTTTAATGGGAGAAATTACTTTTCTCACCAAAAGAACCCAAAAATTGGGGTTGTAACATCCTTCCCCTCTTATAGGAATTTTACCCCCAAAATTCCACCAGGCACACAAACAAATAGGATAAGTCTTTCCTTTATCCATCATGGCTCCCATGTGACCTCACCCTTTCCATGGTGCTTCTCAAGAACCCTCATCATCTCATATTCTTCCATCTAAGTTCTTTCTTACCTTGGTATATCGTACCCTCATAGGTGACTCAGGACATTTCAACCTCTCATAAAGTTGAATAGATTCTGGGCTCAACACATGGCTTTGGTACCTCACATAGTGCTCTAGATCAGACTCATGGAACACATTATACATCATGTTATCTTGAGGGGTAAGGCTAAACACAACCATCTCCACCAATCCATCTCAAATGGCAATGCAGTCGGGACTCAACTCTCTCTTAGCTATAACTTAGAGGGGTCGGATTTCACATCACATATTCACCCATAGTGAACTACATGTCAGTCTGCTTTGTATCAGCTCATGACTCATGTCACCCCTAGGCTCTCTCTCAGCCATTGCACGATCAAAGCGACTTCATATGCACACACTATGGTTCTTTTCTGACCTTCACGAGGTCCCTTCACCAACATCATCTTAATGAAGTGGCGACTAACACAACCTCCCCTATAGAGCTTCTTTACATCCCGAGACTGGCTATGGTGGTTATCATCACATCATACAGAGGACAAGAATTGTCTCTAGATATCACCATGAACGAGCACACATGCTCTCATCAGGCCCTCTAGCCTGGATCATACTAACCATTAGTTACGGGTTAGAAACTGTACTAGCATTGAATTTGTCTACTTCCACATCATGGAAGTGAATCTTTAGGTTATAAAGAACTTTTGAACTCACATCATGGTGTAGTTGAACCATCTCTCTCTCATATGTAGTTCAACCAGATCCGTCCCTTGACAACATTCTTTCTTTCTCATGTCATCTAGGTAAGGCGATCTACCATAACCCATATTGCATCTTGACCTTCCTTGGTCTAGGGGAGACTTACAAAATCCACAATGATGAGCTCCCATCCCCCCTCGGGGACTCTTTATCCTCTATATTAATACACTGGGTTACTGGTGTGCATCCTTCACCTCCTATCATGCATGGAAACATACCACATGCAACTTCATCTTAGGCATCCAAAGTACTACTATCACTTACTATCTTTGTAGTACCACGGTGTATGGCGATCTTAAAATCATGATCTCCTATATGTCATGATTCTTCAAGACTAATTCCTCAGAATCTCTAAACCATTCTAATCGGGGTTTCATCACCTTCTTTTCCAAAGAAGTGCATCTGAGGTTCTACAACTATCCTTTTATTGCATCAATACCTAGGCTGGCTAACCAAACAACTACTAACTTGCTCAACAAACTTCGTTTGTATTAACCAAACATATCTCACAAACTTAGGGTTGACCTAACAACCTCTTCTAGCCTCCAACTAAACTAGGCAGCTGCACCACAACCAGAGCATCCATTACCACCTCACATCCTTCTGTGTAAGGTAATGCTGAAGACACACACCTCCATGTATTCCACTTATCATCTCATCTCATACTCTAAGTCTATCTTCATCAAGAAACTATGAGATCATCCTCTTGGTTTTCAAACTCAACCTTGTATAACTCATAGCTCATGATAAAAACATCCTCATAAGATGACTACCTTATTTCTCTTACTATTTGTAAACCATCCGCATGTCGTTCACTCCACAAGGGTATGTTATCATCTCTGTCCTCATACCTCATAGCAACGTTCCAACTCACATCATCTTTATCCTTGGTGTATGGCATGCGTACTGTCCTATCTCACTCCCATAACAAGAGGATATAAGCATTTGGCTGCAGTCCAAATACAAAGTTCTTCCTATTGCAAGAGTAGAGATGGTACATCCCACCTTGCCAGTACACCTTCAAATATAAGGTGAAATGTGCAACTTATGTCTCAACATCACAGTCATCTCGATATCAAAGTTAATTCCATGGAAAACTGGTCTCAAACCTACTTGGGTCACCACACAATCCTTGGTCATCTCCTCTAGGTATGTAGGGTGCCGAAACTTTTGGGGTCATCCCTCTTCCCTTATGCATTCAGAGAGTGCCCTCCTCATCTACCCTTTGGGTCCCATGAGTTCATGAAGGTGATCATTCTCCTAACCCATGGCCCTTAGACAATCATAGTTGTTACCTCCTGACCCTACGGTCATGTGCAACTAGGGAATTAGGCAAATCCTACTTCCATCGGTCTTATCCCTACCTGACCCTAGGGTAGACTTAGGATTCTAACATAGTACATGTCCAACATAGAACCTTACCCAAGCCTTCATCATCTCTCTTTGCATTTCTGGGCTGACTTTCATCCTTTCATAGGGGTCATGGTGACCTGCCTACCTTGGTCAGGCCCCATATCGGTTACCTCCATGGTAACACATCCACATGCACTTAGAGATGGTTATCTATGGGTCTACAGGCTCATTCTCATACTATGTACTTTTCACTTAGCTTCCCAAGATCCCATGAGACCTCTTTAGGTTACCTCAAAACCCACAAAACTGGTATACACCCTACAAAAAGGGTCCCTCTCCCAGGATGGAAGGAAACTATCTCTTGATAGCAACAAAGGTCACAAACGTCCTTATGTCTAGGGTTTACATCTACCTAAGCATGCTTAACCCTATCATGCTACTAAGGCACAAGTAGACCACCTACTAAACCATGCTAGGTCATACTTGTTCTCATTCCTCAACATTGGATCAAGATCATACCTTCCCATGTCACCAACTTAGCTGTGAGGGGTTCGTCAAAACATACCTTAGACTTAAGGGGTTTCCCTTTCCTCTCAACATGAGGAGTGCCATGCTCAAATCTATAGAAACTCAAATCTCATCATGAGCATCACGTATACCACTTCCCCTCTTAGGTCTAAGAACCCTAGGTTCACCTTTTGGATGTCCAATTGAATGCTCAATCTTTTAACCACGAACCAAGCATGTATAAGGTATGACATGCACTTCCTGTCATCCTTCTACTCGAGCAACACTTCAGAGTGGAGTCCTTCTCAAGGACAACCAAATAGGTGTAAGGCCTCACGACCTGTTACTAGACCTCTTCATGGTCTTAAGGAACTCTTCTTATTAACCCTAGAAGGTAAACACCTATACCATAGGCACAGAGGTACCAACAGTCTCATCTTCTCTCTAGGGTTAGGTTCCTCTAAAGGCAACCAAGATAGAATCAGCCTCCAGGGATCATGCATGAGGCATCCACCACCATCCACTTAGGTCTCATCATCGCCACTATTCCTCATATCTCAGAGTCTAAGCTTCCAACCTTCTTACTTGGGTCCCTCTCTCTCTCTCCAGAGCTAACCCTACAAAAAGCCTTACTACTAGAGGTCCTTTCTCTATGAAGGATCAAGCTCACGAGCGTACCCCTACATGGCTGAAGCCTATGTTCAACTTATGTTTGCTCAAGATTATCCATAGCCCTTTATGCTTATCTCATAAGCTTTCCATCATACTCTCCTAGCTAGGGTTTCAGCCTACTGCCGCACTACTGACGTACTCTAGGTGCATGTTATGCCCTACTCACATAAACCCATAGGGTTTCCATAGGTTCTTAACTAACCTCCCATGGCTCGAAACGTCATGGGCATCTAAAAGCATGTCCACACACTTGGTATATCATGACATCTAACTCATCATGCCATCTCTCTCTCTCTCTAACCACCACTTAGGGTTAGGGTTAGCATCATCCTCTGAGGATGTGCCAGGTCTCTAATTATAATGGAGGTTTCTACCTCCAAGACTAACTCTCTCTACTCATCCTCCTGACAAGTAGGTCTAGCCTCAGGTCTCTCCTGAGGGCATGACAACTCATGTCATACGACCTAAGTATGCAACTATTCTTTAGTTTATGCTTAAACTATTAAGCTTATGTCCATGACATCTTATTTACATGCTTTTCATTAATTTGGTGGAGGATTCCTTAAACCTTATCAACCTTACCCATACCTCAAGAGGGTGATGAAAAGAGAGAAAACCATATCCTTAAGGTCCTTAACAACATTTGAGTTGACAAGGGATGAACAAGATGAGAGAGTCCTAAAGGTATCTTATTTCGAGTCAAATCCTAAGACATTGGCCAGGAAGTCACACAAATCCGGGAGTCCATATATTCTGACTAGTGGTGCGGAGAAAAATCTTGCCAGCCCCCAGACGAGATCCTTTTCTAGACACCTCTGTCTTTCGGAAAATCCTCTAATAACTCCCCCGGTTTTATGGAATTTGTAAAATTTAATAATTATTAAACATTAAATGAGGAACCTATGCTCTGATACCAAATGTAATGACCCTACCTCCCGGTAATCCCCACTTAAGGGAGATCAAGAGGCCAGAGTCGTTATCCCAATAAACTAGATCAAAGGTTCGACAAATAATCAATAATAATTATCAAATTCTACCAAACTAAGCTGAAAGGCTGTAATAAAATTATACTTTGCATACCTTTTTCAAAAACTTGGATATCTACTGCTATCCTCATATGGAGTCTATTCTAACTAATCCTGCTTTGTATTTTAATTCTTATTTAATTCCACATATGCCACTTTACTGTTTGTCCTTCTCAATCTTGTACCTAAAATGCTGACAAACAAAACGTCAGTCAGCATATCGAAATATGCCGGTATGTGGGGACCACCAAAATGTCAAAAATATGGCTAACAATCTAATTATCACAATCAAGGTAATTAACAATCCAGTTTACATTTTCAATGTGTCATTCTCCACCGCTTTTTCCCTAACCCTAGAATACCCCCTCTAGGGTTTTCTCTTTTTCCAATGACATAAGGCCACCTTCTCAATCCTGAATTTGGTGCCTAGGGTCACCTCTCATGGTGCCCATTAGTCATGCAACATAGACTACCTTCTCATTCCCGAGCTTGGTGTCTGGGGTCACCACTCATGGTTCCCATTGATCTTCCCTCCTGGGCTTGACCTTTTTGCCTCATCCATCAGGGTGGCATGTAGGTGCGGGAATACACACTTATTTTACAATTGTGATAATCATAGTGACTTTATAATTTGCAAGTATGAACATCCAAATTGATAGGTTGCATTCAATGCGATTAACCATTTGGAAAACGTTGGGGAAAACTAATGTGATTAACCATAATTACCCACATACCTATCAAGATGACTTGAGTGAAGAAATAATTCAACCAAGCAAGAAACCAAGCAAGCACACACAAGTTGATCCTGAAATATGCATCCAATTTTCCTATCATTAATCATGCCATCAAGATCTATTAAACCTAGCTCTCTTCTTAGGGTTTCTAATCCAAATTTAGGGTTTCCATTGCAATTAGGGTTTCAATTCATTTATACTATTTTAAACCCTAATTTTATACAATTACTCACAAACCCTAATTATCTCATTTATTCTTCATGAAAGATATTAAGGTTACCTTTTAACACATATAACCCTAATTTCGGATTAAAGGAATAATTAACCATCAAATAAGTCCATTATTCTCTTTTACATTAAAACTACCATTTTATCCTTTTAATTCATGACATGATCATTAGGCCTAATTATATTCCTTGGTTCCTTCCGGATTAACAAGTCATAGTTCATTGTGATCTCCTTTTTATCATTAATTCCACCTTTATCCATTAGAAAACCCTAATTACTATATTAAGGGTATTTATCTGCAATTAGGAAATTTTCTACTCAAAATAGCTTAGAACCATCATATATCAGCATATTCATGAATTTGAACAATTAGAGTCATTAAGAGTCATAACTACCAACATTAGGGTTTCAAGGCCCATTAAAGCTCATTTATGTACATGAAACTCTAAATTAAACCAATTTCATGCAAAGTTCATCCTTTTCATTCTTAATGTACCTTTTTATGATTAACATGTTAATATCAACTTTAATCATCCATAAAACCCTTCTAAATACATTAATCGTCTCAAAATAGGGTTTCTTAATCATTAAAGCATTAACGTTGATAACTTCCACTAATTTTCGAATTTTAATAGGAATTAGCTTCTAAAACTATTTTAAATGGATTCCTCTCATTTTTCTGAGCAACTTTCATATGTTATACACAGTCATCTGAGCTACGAGTAAAAAGATACGATTTTTGCATTATATCAATTACTTGACCAATCGCTGAGCGCCACATCACCCCGTCCATGCAAAGAAGTTCGTTGGCTTGGAAATATAACAGAAAGATGATTTTGCCCTTGGTTAAGTGATGACTCCTTCATCTCACGGAGGGGCATTTCCATCCAACGCAACCTCCATCTTCTTCAACCTTGCGCAGCCCTGCTGCGTCATCCTAGTCGCGACTTACGATGCTCCTTCTCCTCTTCCCTGACCCCGACGGCCACCAGGAAGGGCTCCCTTGGCTTCGACGCTCCTCCACACACTCAGGGGCACAATTAACTTGTGGCCAAGGTGGCTGGATTGCACTGGCCAGGTCTACAACCTACGATCGGTGTTGCAACCGTGCGGTTGCTGCTGTGCCTGGGTTAGGGCATGACCATGATGGCGAACCTACTTCCTGGTATCATGGAGCATCAGGCTTCCCTCACAACTCCATCTTTCCTCCTTGTCTCTCAAAGATCACACTGCTTCTCTTTAGTTAGGGTTTTTGAGCGGGTGCATGGTTGGAGATGAGTGGAAGACAAGTCAACTCGAGGCTATTGGTTTTGTCCCTTATATAGGCATAGATAGCAACGCCCTAGGGTGCTTACCCACGAAGAAATAAGGCCCCCTCTCAAAAGTAAACCTACTTTCCTTAATCAAGTATAATATTTCTGTTTTTAAATAATTCCTTGATTATCTATGATCCTTGGCTATTAGAGAATTAGAAAATTATTTCTTTTATCTTCTTGTTCTTGGCTTTTAATTCATTGGCCACGAAATTATATTTTCCTTTAATAGAAAATACCTCCTTTTGAACAATGCCACAAAATTCATTAATTATACATCACATTATCCTCTTATTTTGTATTATTGGTATTTTCTCTTTATTTTTCTCCATTGGGGCTTCTTGGACCCCAAGAAACTCTAATATTTCAAAATCCTTTTTAGTGGATACTCATTATCCTTCTGGATGCATCTATATCCATTATTTCTCATTATCCTTTTTATTTCTTTATTAAAATATCTCCTTTGAGGATTTCTCTTTATATCTTTTTTTTTCCTTATTGGAATTCCTTTTAATATTTGAAACCTCATGGATATGAAAACCCACCAAGGATAACTCAATTATACCTCTTTCCACTTATTTTCTACATTTTATCATTATTTTCAATTTATTTCTTAATAAAGAAATATTTAATTGCTCTTTTCTTTTCTTGTTGCATTATCTTTTCAACTTTGGACTCCTTGGAACCCAAGGAACCCAAGAGGCACAAAATACACCTTTGGATTATATTCTTTTGCCTTCTAGAGGTTTCTACATCTTTCTTTTCTCCTTTTCTTATTAATAATGGAGTTTCCTTTGTCTTTTCTTTGTTATTGGGCCCAATAGCCAATAAAGCCCACAAAACAACCAAAAAGGCTATTGTAAACGAAATCCATTTATTCAAAACAAATTATATCACTATTTGTTCAAATATCTTTAATAGGAGAAATTACTTTTCTCACCAAAAGAACCCATAAATTAGGGTTGTAACATCCTGTGCCACCATCATCACCGATATAGAGTCCATCACCGACGCATGAACACAATGTGAGAAAGCAAGAAGACAATGTATAAGATCTTCTTACCCAACCTCTAATTTTTCTCAATATCCAAAAGACACGACATGGGATTTTTAGAACACACTGTGTTGTGCAATCCATTTCCTTCGATTTCGATCTGCACAAGCATAATCTATGTGTAGACCAAGACACACCATGTCCCAAATTTCTAAAGCTCAACCTCAGATCCAATGGCTCCAATCAAGTAGGCATCTAAGTGTTGACATGGGGAGTAATCTTCCTTAACTACAACCTATGTCTTCACCACCCAGTTTTGCATCAATGAAGAAGAAGGCCCCACATATGAATTTCTCATTTCCCATAGGGTTCTTCCTATAAAATGTGCTTGTCAGTGGACTATAGATGCCTTAGGGTTCAAAGATGAAGTATTTGGTTTGCTAGAATAAATTGAACTGAGGTACACCTATTGCACGATGAGCAACACCTATCCCAGGCTAACTTATGAGTTTTTACTACTTTAAGGTTTGAGGATGACCCAAAAAAGAGTCATGAGCCCTATGGTATTATTCATTTCCATAATTTGGGTGAATCTTACAAATTAACATTCAAGGAATTATGTGAGGCAATCCAGTGCCACCATGGGGGTGGTCTAGCTACCCTCCTTAGTTCAATAGTGATGAATTCTAGGGTGAAATTACTGATGAGACAAGGCACGAGGCTAAGAAAGCCAAGGCAACAAGAATCCATAATCCTATTTTGCGATATGTCCATGAACTACTTAGTACAGTCGTTGTTTCTAAGAAAGGAACTCAAGGAGTATGAGGGAAGCTCAAATTATTCTTTCTTTGGGTAATGGTGAGTGGCTACAAGAGAAATGTGGGATACTTCATTCTCACCAGATTCTTTGACATCAATAAAATCAAGAAAAGAGAATCATGTGACATCATGTGTGGGGGTTTGATTACCCATGTTTCTCGCAAGGTGGGTGAGGACTTTACTAGTCTAGAAGCTAATTGTGGGAGGAACTTGGTGGACATTCAATTACTCATCTCTTCTAGTCTTCTTGTTTGGGTTGCCAATGATGACTCCAAATTTAGACAATACTTTGATGATGACCAATATATTGACTTGCCTGATTTTGAAGCAATAACTCTGACGAACAAAGAGAAATGGAAATGGAATCTTTCTAATTTTAATGAGCATGAGGATGCACCAGATGCACCTGTTGCAGCTTCTGCTGCTCCACCGCCTCCCTCCACTGGCACGTAGATAGACTACAACTGGTCCATGCCTGACGTCCAACACCTATACGACTATGTCCAATTGAGGTTTGACCATCTAGACAACCATTTTGATCTTGTGAATCAGTTGCATTATGTTATGTACAACACGGTCCAACGAATGGACTTGTGGAACATTTCTCAAGGTCATTATTCCATGCCTCAGCCTCCACATCCTACACCTCCACCATCCTAGACTCAGTGATAGACCACTCCTCTAGATCTAATGACTGTAGAGATTCCTGATGATGATGATTTGGTGAACCAATACTTCCCAGCTAGTCATGAGGGCACTGACCCTTCATCTTCATTCCCTCCATGATAGGTAGCCAGTTTCTATCAACTTGAGTTTGATTGATGCAGTGAGGACACTGCAAATTTCAAGCTTAGGGGTGGTGCAACTGGTCGGTAATGTAGTTGTTGTTTCTTTTCATCATCTTTTCCTTAGTACTTGTTTTAGTTTCTATTTTTATTATGGAAAATCTAGTATGATATAAGGCCTATCTTGTATAATGAATTGATTTCATTCTATGTTTAACTATCATGTTCTCCTTCTTGAAGAATACATTTGCGGAAATTGTAGAAGACGCATAAATAAAATGAAACTTCATGGTCACCAACATGTGTTTAACTTCAGATTTATGTTTTTAGCTTGAACTTTCATTAATCACATCCTTCATTGCCTAATTCATGTAATGGTAACAAATGTTGTTAATAAACTAACCTTGCAACACTACATAGAACACGAGATTCCCTTGACATACCCTTAATGACTTTTCAACCATATTTTTTCAGTGAAAATTTTCAAATCAAATGAATAGAATCTAGTTAATGTTGAAATTTAGTTAACTCTCCTATATATTGGGGGAAACAAGTGAAACCCAATCTTATTTAAAAATATCTTTCGGTTCATTCCACCTTAATTACCCCATAAAATATTGTTAAACTTCCCACATGTCATACTAGCATGTAAATCTGATTAGGCCACAATAGCTAGGTGGTATGTTGTAAAAAGAGGGTAAGATACCCCAACTGACACTCCACGTGTGCATAAGCCTACATTAGTATTCAAGTGTCGAAACCCATAATATATTGTCATACCTTTTGGGAAAACAAGGAGAGAAGGCTAAAACATGGTTAACATTGACTAAGAACCATCATTTGCATCGTTAATAGCTGAGAGCTTTGGTTGCCGATTCACTAATTGTTTGGCTTGGTCATTCAAGATCCATTTTGTGTTACCTAGTTGACTATTTCATTTGATTTGTTACCACCCCTACTAAACTAAAAATCTTCTTAGGTGTTTAAGTTGAATCGACACTATGAGTTTAAACTTGTTGATTATGGTTGGTTTGGTCTCATATTCATCTTTCATTTCATTTGGTATATGCATTAACTTGACAATTCCTTCATTTGTGTTTCTATGATCTTTTTTCTTGAGGACAATCAATAGTTCAAGATTAGAGGGATTTGATATGCACATTTCATATATACTTTTTGCACACTTTCACACACCAATTTTGTTCATTTTCCTCTCCATTTGGCCTCTAATCATACTTAATTTGACATCTTTTTAGTTGTTTTAGTCATTGCATGATTCAGATCATAGGTACACAATGAAGATGATGAAATGGGGATAACACAACCCAAATCTAACCTTAGATGGATTCCTCGATAGTTTGTATTTGATATAGAGCTGATCCTGAAGAAAATGAAGAAGACATGCCATGTCTTTATTTGTACACGACGTGTAACTATCCAGGAAGGGAAATCCTTAATGAAAAGCAGAAGACATAACATGTGTTTTTTAACACACAATGTGTAAGTTTTTAGAGGACTTGGTCTCCAACTGGAGAACATAAGACATTGCGTGTCATTCACCCAAACACGGCATGTCCGCACATTCAAAAGCCAAAATTCAAAGTACTTTTGAAGAACACAATATGTGTTTATTAACACAAAATTTTTACCGTCGCCCATATCGACTTCAATTATAGATGCATGATGTTTCTTTTCAGCGACACATCATGTAGTCTTTGCGGAAAGATTTCTTCTCGATAGTTACATTGAAAGACACAATATGTCTTTCAAATGACACACTGTGTCTTTGTCAGTTTCTATAGATTTTTGAAATCAACCACCCCTCATTTTAAAGATGAGACCAGTCATATGGGGAAGTTATCACTCATCATTTAGAGCACTTGACAACCAAAGAAAGTTGCAGAGCTAGAGAGAGGCAAATTGGGAGAAGGAGAGGTTTCTTGGGAAAGAACCTTCACTCTTCATCATTTTCTCCCCCTTTTCTTCTCCAAAAGTTCAACAAAGCTTCTCTACTTCAATAAGGCTTCTCGAGAGGGAAGATAGTCCAAGTTGGAGCAGCAACAAGGGAGGAACTTCGTCCTCAAGTCAGATTTTTACTATTTTCATGTGACAAAGTGGTTTTAGGCAAAATAATGAGATAATTATTCTTTTGACCTCATTATAATCTCTCATGGTCTCAAATAAATTTTATTGGCTTCATAATCATTTTTGAGACTCAAATCCAAAATATGGTGATCAATGTAGTTTTATACATTATCACACCTCAAATTAGATCCAATCATCACTTTGCCCAAAGAATCAAATTGATATGTCAAACTTTGTATTTTGGTTCTCAAACTTTTCCTAGATATTCTCCACATTTTTGTGAAGCTATGGTCCAAATTCCATCTCATTTTGACATTCCTACAACTGTGTACAAATTCTTGAAGTTTTGCATCTAAAAACCCTTTTTATTGCATTTAGTTGCCCTTTTATTGGCTAATCCATGTCAGCAATCCGCGAGTTTCTTGAAGGGAGGCACCCTGACCCTCAGATCAGGCTCCCACGGATCAGGGAGCTGATCGAGTGGTCAGGTAGTCATCTCCTACCTCCCGCTGATTGCGGGGAGGAGTAAATGTAGACCCCAAAGCGAGATCTCCCGCTCTTGACTCCGTTTTGAAAATTTAAGCGAGCCAAAATGCTCCCCTCGCAATTTTGTACTCAACCAACCCTAGTTTGACCAGCATTTGTGCTCTGTTGCGCCGCCAACAGGACTCCCTAAATATCACCTCCCACTCCGGCGGCCATGGCTGCCACCCAGGAGCCCTCTAACCCTAAACCTAGCTCGAAACTCTATAAAAAACCCTGATAATGGATTCCCCTAATCACTCTGTAGGAGATAATCTTGTTTTCGTGGTCTTTCTTAGGCTTGAGCACCCCAAACACCTCCGACCCTTCCACCTGCTGTAGCAACGGCACAACCACACAGCCCTTTTGGGCGTCCTGCTTCTCGCCCCCTCTCCTCTTTCTCTGGATCCAATCCAGTTCGCGGGGCCAAGGCAAGCTCGGCCAGCCACCTCACCACCTTCCTCACCTTCTCCTGCTCCAGTTCTCATCCATGCTGGCAGCCACCTCCATCGCGTCTGCGTTGCTCATGAGTGAAGATTGGAACAGGAGAAAGAAAGGCCATGAACCGACCGGTCCGAAAGAGAGAGCCCACCCGGTCCAGGGCTTAGTGAACCAGCGATCGAACCGGTCAATCAAGTATGAACCAGCCAAATCAGACTGTGAACCAAATCACTGAACCAGCAAGCCGCATCGCTCATGTGGCATCCTGAATCGAGCGATCATGGAATTTCCTATTAAAAGGTAATTTTTTTTTCTGCCTCTCTGCTAAAAAATCATATAAATGGATAAATCTTGTAGAAATCGTATCTCATGCATCCGAACTCCAAAAATGATAAATAAATAGTCTATTTTGATCAGGAAAATCTAGTGAATCCATTAAAAATACTTTTCAAACCTGATTCCAAACTATGATCACTGATTCACCTAAATCTTCATCTATTGATTATGTAAATTGTCTAAATGACTCTGTTGATGGTTAATATTGACTAAACCACTGAAAACCCTAATTCTTGACTCTAATATTCATATTGAGGATATAAAATCATACTTGACCCATTAAGGATCTAGATCTATATTTGTTGACTTGATCTAATCTTTAATATGATGATGACATCTTAACAATATGATTGATCTAAATCATGTGGCATATCTTGATCTATTGACCTTAAAGTTGATCCCTGATTTACTCTTAATATTAATCGAGACTTGATGTAATCTTGAATACCAATGATATTAGTTATCATGATGATAATCTAGAAATGATATGAGGACTTATATAATGACCATAAATTAGGGTTAACACATATGATCATAGAAACCTAGGAAAGTCATTCACACTTGAAAATACTTGATATTTGAAATAATGATGGACAAATTGAAATATTGGTTGATCATAAGTGGATGACCTAACCCTAAGGTTGACCTAGGAAAGTGTAACCCTAATCTCGAATATTACAACATGATATCCAAATATCTTGATCTTGACCTTTGATCCAAACATTATGTTTTAGGATCAAACTCAAAGGGTCAACCTATTACAAGTGGATCTATACTCAAAATCCTCGGTGAAAGGTACGCTATTATATGAATCCTCCTTGATTGTATTGTAGATACTTTTATGTATCTCTTGATTGCATACTTGGCTATTTACTTGGATGAGCTATTGTTCCCTATGATTAGTCTTCTATTTTTCTATACTATATTTTGAAAAACATGAAAATATAAATTGCATGCCCATTATGACTGCCCGTATATTGATAATGATGATGATATTGATAATGTTGATAATGTGGATATTGAGTACAACAACCCCCTCATTTGGAAGTGGGACTTGTACATTGGCTTCCTATGTTCCTATGGTGAAAAGGGGCCTAGTGACCTTCCCCATCGCGTTGGGGTAATAGAGTGATACAAAATATATAAGCATGCTTCTTGAATTACAGCATAATGGGAATTCGTAATAAAAGTTGATTTGCTTGAAAAACTTGTCGAATAAATGTTGGTTTTGCAAATTGCTTATTATTATTTGAAATATAAGTCCTGCCAAGTATACATATTTTTCTTATAAACTGTTTTGCTTGGTTTTGATAGCGTACCGTGCAATTGCATGATTGTGTCTTGATTTTCTTGATTTTAGGTAATACCAATGGGATATTAAAATAAGATCGCTTCTGCACTCATACACTCTGATGACAAAGATATATTGGTGAAATCTCCATATTGGGTTAGTTTGTTCTTTAATTATCCAGTTTTTGAGTTATTTATTTCTTATTGTATATGCCAGTGTGTTAGATCCTATGGGGCCACTCAGGGACGGGCGCTTCAATCCTTTTTCTACTGTTTCGACAGTAGGATTGGGATTGGGGTAAGAACGGTTCCGTGACATTTCACTATACACTTTGGGTTCTCTTATCTATTCTTCTTTCTAATCATGGAAAACTATGGAATTAGTGACATGTGCATCTATTTCTTCATTATCTACGAGTAGAACTCTCTTTCTTGGGCATGGGAGAGTATATCCCATTCTATTAATCATGTGAACTTGTAATTTGTATCTAATTTTAGTTAATTTTCTTATCTAAGAGCTTCTACGATGTTTAATTGCTTGTATGCTTAACTGGCCATCAAATATGCATGTTTTATGCTTCTTTATTCGATTTGTGAGGTTGTATGAGGGAGTATGGAGTAGATTTGTTGGCAAAAATCTCATGACAATGGGAGTGGCCGGGGAACATTGAAGATCTAAGGTTGCGTTCGACTCTGAACATAGTCACAAGAGTGATATGTGAGG
Source organism: Alisma plantago-aquatica (assembly GCA_963693085.1). Classification (NCBI taxonomy): domain Eukaryota; kingdom Viridiplantae; phylum Streptophyta; class Magnoliopsida; order Alismatales; family Alismataceae; genus Alisma; species Alisma plantago-aquatica. Next base: position 578,573,735 of record OY856412.1, on the reverse strand, counting down.
ATGAGAACCATCTCATGTCACCGGTAGGTGCATGATGACGACAACCTCCCTTGCATGTTAATTAGCATGTTTAATTTTGTAGTTGCACATGATGTGATAATATGGAAGTGAAATATTATGTCTGAGATCTCCAAAATCTGATCTAAATCCTTTAATTTAGTTTTTTTTTTCTTTCTGGTTAGTTGATCTTAATCAAAACTTGACTATTGTAATTTGACTTAGATTGTTGAAAGTTAGTAATTTTGCACCTAGATAGCCTTGCTCCTTGTGGTTCAAACTCAACTCTTATTGATCCTCTGTACGTGTAGGTGATTGATGAGTTAAGACTTTTATTTATAAGTTGCTTGCCTTTGGCAATCAACAATGAGCATGGCCTATATAATCAATTATTTAAGCACCAACTGAGTTGTATATACTATAAATAATGGACATTAATAGTTAGAAATTTTTATTTTAAATGTAACATCATAGAATTTGAGGTCTCAAATAAAAGTATCTTGATTTATATGATTGTACTACTAATATCACCAAGGCGTGCCAATTGTGTAGGTAGCCCATCAATATATATTTTACATTTAGGTGCGCTTGACCAAGAGTAGTATTAGGATGGGTGGCCTCTAAGGAAGTATATTATATTTTGTTCCTGAGTGAGGGAAAATTATGAAACTGAGCTAGCAGTTGCCTTTGAGGCCATTAACCACTCTTGAAGCTCTATTAGAGCCTTGGGCGGTTGACTTGAACATTACAAATAGTATCAAAGCCTAATTATCCTCTAGTAGGTGGCATAAACATGGTCATGTGCATTGTTGGTCTTGAACTATGTGGTCCATACATGTTGGAAATGGCTACTTGTGATGTGGATCCACCCATGATTGGTAGTTGTGATTGAGAAATGGGTGTATATGGGCCCACATCCAAAGGCTCTAGTATATTTTCTAAAATGATGACATGCCCAACAGACCATTAGTAACCTTGACTATGCTCTCTGTCCTCACTTATGCACTACAACAATTAACTTTCCAACATGTCACCCATCCTATTACTACTCTGAACTAAGCATGCTAACAACATAGTACATATATTCAGAATACCTTGAAGGAGGTTCTTGTTACCACCTCAATTTTTCAAGTGTTTTCATAATTTAAATTTAATGATTTTGTGAATTTTGGGCTTAACTAAAAAAATGGTTGTAATCTTTGCTTAAAAGGATGGGTTTCCTTGCAAATATTCCTTTGGATAGGAATTTCATGATTCCCATTATTATATTAATCCAATAACGGATATAAAAGAGAAGAATAGAAGAAAAATCCAAATATTAGAAAAAAATACAGGATAATGAGTATTAAGAAAAGTATTTATAAGAAATACTTGGAAATATCTAGAAAGTGGCATTAATGGCCACAATTAACTAAATTTTGTTTCTTTGTGATTTCTAATGAAGGAAATAGGAAAAGATAAAAGGAAATAGAGGATATAGAGAAATCCTTGAAAAGAAACCTTTTAATAAAGAAAGAGAAAGATAGAGAGTTCACATGGTGGTGTTTCATGGACTCCCATGATAATCAACGAGATAACTCTTTATAATAAGAATAGAAGGATCGAATACCAATAATGGAAAGGATATGTTTTTAGGTGCAAGGAAAGGTATTAATTGAATTCTTTGATAGCAACAAACTTTGTTATATCCAAATAAGGAAGACGATGGGTATTTCCCTTCAAACCGTCCATGCAAGGAAAGTTGGGAGAAGGCTTCGTACTAATTTTTTGCCTCTACAAAATCCAATCATTTCCATGTGGTTTTGGAAAGATAGATCCACCAGCTTCTTTGTGGTCTAAACCCTAGGGGTACGATGCCTATAAAAGGCTAGTCATGCTTGGCTTTGGGGAAACGACGGTGCTCTCTCCTATAACAACAGATAGAAGGAAAGAATGACAACTGTGCCAAGGTGGGTCGTGATACGGTGGGCATCACAAGTAGAAGAGTGAAATCACCCCTTTACTTAAAATTGGTAAACAAAACACCATTAGAAAGCAGCGAAATAAAAAATAACTGACTATATTCAATTTCATAAAAGGTTTACAAAAATACATCAAATTCTCCCATTAGGGTTTACATCGAGACACACAATCAGGATCTAGACAGAGGGAAGTTTAGACTACTACAATATTGTCTCCAAGCAACATCTCCATCAACCAAGTCCAAGCAAAAAGCTAAGATCTTCCTTGTCTTATCCATCACATCGCTCAACACTTGGGTGGTTGGGAAGGCACCCAGGAAAAAGGGAAAGGGAAGAAAAGTATGTGTCACAAAACTAATCTAGGATATCAAGATAAGTACAACAAATAAAAACAGGCTAGGGTTCATCATATGATTAAGATAACAAGAGTATGAGGCTATATTCAAAAGAAACTTGCCATGAACAATTATATCAAAAAGGATTTGCATGTAATATAATTATGCCTACCTAACTAAGTAGGGTTGAGGCACCTACCAGACCTCTAACCCTAGGTGATGGGAGAATAAGACATTCCCACTCACCTACAATATTAAGGGGAGAATAAGACATTCCCTAGGGTGATTATTTACATGCCCTCTGTGGGTGGTTGTACATAAGTACCGCTACTTCAAATTAAACAGAACATAAATCCAAATGCTAGAAAAGTAGTCATGGAAAGAGTTCATAATATTCAATAAGCATGACAGTGGGGTATAAGACCCAAACAAGAACAAATTATAATCTAATTTGAGGCATGAACAACATTAGGATTCAAGAATAGAATATTTAGGGTTCATTTAAGCCTCATTAGGGAAATATAGGATTTGGCTACAATTATCCCAACATAGGGTGTAAGGAATGCACATACCTCTCTTACTGATATCAATTACTAACTTTCACCACTTTAATTAAGTCCAAGTTCAACTTTGCCTATTTTCAATGTATTAAAATGTATTAGAGTACATAGTGCACATTAATATATAGAAACCCTATTTTTAGAGATTTTTAGAAAAATTCGGATTTAGACTCTTAAAACATCACCAATAAACTTATTAGGTTTTCCTGATCAAGAAAACATATATTTATGTTAATTTTGGAGTTATGATGATTAAGATGTAATTTTTATGGATTTTATGCATTAAATTCGTTTTACAAAAACCACCCTTCGTCAAACCATGAAATCAGACCTTGAATTTTTTTTTATTAGATATAGATTAATTTTTGAATTCGAAAACATATTTATTTGTCAAATTTGGATAAGTGGTTTAGAAGATATGAATTTTCCAATACTGACCAATAGGAAATTGCCACATCATCAAACCGATCGAGATAATTAAAGAGAGAGGGAGTGGGAGAAAACACCATTCGACCAAGATCAGGTTTGAAGTTGCATAGGTAACCAAACTAGAGCTTCTAGAGAAGGTAAAACAACAAGAAATCAAAACCTTAGAAGAGCATGGTAAAAAGAGATGGAAATTGTCAATTTTCAACATAAAAGCATGAGTTTTAAGCATGTACTAAGCAATATATGAGAAGGGTGTTAACCAAAAAGCATGAGATTAGAAGGTCTGGTTGCTCCAAGACAAGCTCCTTTCTTGAGCAAAGATCACCTTCTCCACTTTAGAGGTGCAAACCCTAGCAAAAGAGTAAGGAGATGACATGTTTTAGGGTTTTAGGTTGAGTTTTACCATGTATGGTCATGGTTCCAACCTAGAAGAAGGTGTAAGGAAGACTATCAGTATGAAAATAGGGAATTAAGGGAGGAAACGTACTAGTTTTGGTCAAAATTACCAAGGAGGAGCTTTAGAAACCCTAATAGAGCAATTTGGAAGCCCTAGGAGCCTTCTTCACCAAGGTAGGCTCCATCTATTTCCTTGGGGAAGAAACTTTGCGGACAAATATAGAAGGAACTATTATCTAAGATAGAGGAAAGAAAAGTAGAGAAAGAGTTTTCGAATTGTGAGTTGGGAAGGGGTATACATGGCTATATATAGAAAGAGGTGAAGCATGAGGAGTCTTAAGGGACTTTCCATGTGTCTTTAGCCTATGGATTGATGGCCATGCAAGAGGATGTTCATAGAGGATTCATGCATATCAAAAGTCGGTTCTAAGAGCCCATATATTATTATAGGCCATACCCATCGTTTTTCAAGAAAGAAATAACCTCATTGGTGGATAGCTTTTAAGGACAATCATCTTTATAAAGAGGGTAATCCCTATAATGCCCTTGGAAAGAAATACCATCAAACCAAGGTGAAACTAGGTTCTCCAATGGTTTAAAATCTCTTTAATGGTAAGGGAATATCTAAGGATTAAAATTCAGTTGATAATTTGCGAAGAAAACCTCCCAATAGGGTAAATTGCATAAAAGTCCAGAATGTACCTAAAATTGCATAACTTGCACAAACAACATCCAAATCGAACCAAACTTCATCAACAAGTTATCTTTGATGTGTAGAATATGAATTTTCCATTATTTCCATATTTTGAATTTATAGAATCACATTATTACTTACTTATTCCTTTTATTGATTTTCTCTCTCCTAAACTTATCCTAATATTTCAAGGTGGTCCAAATTAGATGAAATTTGACATGTAGGCTAATTTTGATATGTAGATTTCGAATTTGAAGTTTGTTTCCTCTTTTGAGACTTCTTTTTATGAGATATGTCATATGGCCCATTAACAACCCATTATCTAAATTGTTCATCCAATTAAGTTTCTTATCTTCATATTACCACTAAAATGAGTTATGTGGCATATTTTATGTTTTCAAATCACATAAAAAAGTTAGATTAAGGTTTAGAGCACTTAATTATGGTAGTTAAGCTTTCACTGAGGTATTTGTGCATAAACCCTTCCATTTGTATAATTAGTGAATAAATGTTCACTAAACCACTATAAATTCCATTAAGTAAATAGAAAGGCCAACAAGGATAGAAATGAAAGGAAAAGATGGGAAAGAGGGTCAAAAGATAAAAATTTCAGAATTCTGTATGTTACAACACTCCACCCCTTAAAGAGGATTTCGTCCTCGAAATCACAAGCAAGAAGGGAAGGGTGAGTGTGCAACATCTCATCACAAAACTTTAGGTTATTTCTCCAACCTTAACTTCTACCAAACAACTCATCAACATATACTCCACAAGCATCTTGAAATAGGTTTAGGTTCTCAAGGATCACCTAGGTTCCATTAATTAGATATTCTTTTTTGGATATTTACCATTATTTTAATTATGGCATGTCATAATCACTTTATTACCAAGGAAGTTATATTTCATTATCATCCATGAAACATCATCTATATTTCTTATTTATCTTACTAAGAATTTTAGCAAAATTATGGGTTACTCAATTCCCTCAATATACTTGATCATTATCCTTAATATTTTGAACTTCGACTTCATTATCCTTATACTATCACCACATTAAGTTATAACGAATTATTTTGCGTGAAATATTAAATTTATCATTAATTCTTCATTCAATCCGAATTATGTCACATCAATTACATATATTTATATTAAATGTTATCTCATTACCACATTATCTTTATTTCTCACATTTATTTCATCATTAATCATTTTATCGTATTTATTTATATTATTGATTTGCACATTTATGTGAATCGAATCACTTCATATTCATATTGAAGTCATTCCATGTATTTTAATGATCAAGGTGAGGCATATTACAAATTGATTCACATTAAGTGACTAATCGTGTGTGTATTAGATAATAAAGTAACATACCATGCATTTCATATTGATGACCTGATCAATATGTGATTAGATGATTATATATATCATTTATGTGTATCAAAGTATGTTAATTGATTGTGACACCTAATGTAATTAATGTATCATGAAAGGCAATAAGGATGTATCTGTTAAGGTTAGATGATTACAACTTAGGGTTTAGGTTAATATGATCACTATATTTTACTTAGCATGTATTAAGTCCAAGATTAGGTTACAATCATCTTACTTGTCATTTAATTAGAGTTTATTGGTTTATGACATGGGAAACACCATGCATATCCATTAAGATTAATATGTGAGTTACTCATATTATGTGCATTAGGTATTCATTAGGGTTTGAACATATAAATTATTCCTCAGATAATCATTATATGTTCATTACTATATAAATAAGCACATTTAGGCTATAACTATAACTTGTTTGGACCCCACTAAGGTTTCAAGAACAAGAACCTCCTAAGTATGGGGTTAGGGTTTCTAAAGATAGTGTAGATAGATTTCAAGATGTCATAGGGCTCCATCCCCCTAAAGATGATTTTGTCCTCAAAATCTAACCACCCAACATCATCAAACTAACTATACTCCACCCCTTAAAAGTTCGACCTATCAAGCCAAAATACACTAGGGTTAAAGGATGAGTCTAACTAAACCAAGTACAAGATCCATCACACTTCCACTGTGCACTCTGATAGCTGACTTAACCCCAAACTTCAAATTCTAGGTTCTAGGGATCAACTATCCAAGCATGTAGCCCCAAGGGACATAAGTAGACTATCTTGGTATCCATCCTCAAACAAGTCATCATACACCTAAATCTTAGGGTTCCCAAAGATATAAAACATAGATGTCTAAGGTCACTATGGCCTAAAAGCAAACTATTTCAGACAATCCATTTCAGCTTAGGCCAGACCGGTATCATATGGATCTGGGAGTCCTCGTAAACCAAGCAAGTGGCGCGAAGGAAAATATTGCCAGCCCCCAGAACCTAATCCTTTCTAAACACCTTTTCTTCAACTTCATGCCCTAATAGTTGCCTAAAGGCAAACCTAAACAACATTAGGTTATGCATATTTTAGTTATGAGTATTTTAGAGTTTTATTCATCATGATACTAATGTTGAACTATAGGGTCCTAAATCAACCTTTCATCATTTATAGATCAACTGTAGGGCAACCATGTCACCTAAAGGAACTATGTAAGGAAATGATTCTAATTACGGAGACAGAATTGAAATAGTCAGATTTCGACTACCATGGGCTCTGATACCATGATGTAAGGAGGTGAAATCACCCCTTTACTTAAATTTGGTAAACAAAACACCATTAGAAAGGAACGAAATAAAAAATAACTGATTATATTCAATTTCATAAAAGGTTTACAAAAATACATCAAATTCTCCCATTAGGGTTTACATCGAGACACACAATCAGGATCTAGATAGAGGGAAGTCTAGACTACTACAATCTTGTCTCCAAGCAACATCTCCATCAACCAAGTCCAAGACAAAAGCTAAGATCTTCCTTGTCTTATCCATCACATTGATCAACACTTGGGTGGTTGGGAAGGCACCGAGGAAAAAGGGAAAGGGCAGAAAAGTATGTGTCACAAAACTAATCTGGGATATCAAGATAAGTACAACAAATAAAAACATGCTAGGGTTCATCATATGATTAAGATAACAAGAGTATGAGGCTATATTCAAAAGAAACTTTCCATTACCAATTATATCAAAAAGGATTTGCATGTAATATAATTATGCCTACCTAACTAAGTAGGGTTGAGGCACCTACCAGACCTCTAACCTTAGGTGAGGGGAGAATAAGATATTCCCAGTCACCTACAATATTATGGGGAGAATAAGACTGTGGCAACACATCCCACTATCACACAGACAACGAGGTGTTACGCGAAAACGTGCGGAAAGCACCATAAACCACAAATTTACCAAAAACACGGGTTAATTAAAACCGATTGCGGAAAGTAGATAAACTGAGAAACTATTACGTTTAGGTCCTCATCCTGTAAATAAAATAGGTTATATAAACATATAGAAGATCTTGACACGTGTCCACAACTTAGTGGATCAGTTGTCCTGTATCACATGAGTTTATCACCTGTTTATACATACATAACGACCCACGTCCGGCCAGCAATAGGATATACAAAACATCGACATTTATACATCGTGAAACAACGTCAAACGTTCCCAAGGACCTGAGAGTATAGGGATGACTCTAAGACTCTACTACAAAACAACCAAAATAGCAGCATATCCATTTCTTGCCTTCTACTTCTCTTCTTGCTGTTCGATCGCAACTCCGCGACCACCACCACGTCTAGCTCGAACACCTAAAATGGGTGTAAACCAGCGGGGTGAGACACACAGTCCCAGCGAGAAACATAACTCCCTGCCGAAACCACAAAACCTCAGAAAGATAAAGCAACAACAGTAAGAGGTATAGCAAGAGAAGTTTATAAAGTAAAGCTATTCATACCGTATTGCTTACCAGAAAGTACGGAAGGCATATCACCAAATATCTCTTTATGGAACATGATTAACAATATAAGATTATAAGGTCTAACCACATAACATAAGGAAAGTATGAGTAACTACAAGGTATAGCAAGATTAACTACACAAGAAAGACCTCAACCAATGTTCCGTGTTTTGCCTTAAGCAGTAAATACTATACGGCTGGATTACGTATTATTATGCCCTGAAGAAGTGAGCCGTACCACTCAAATCCAACCGACGACTGCGAAACCCAGAGCCGGTGCCATACAAGGTCAATGGAAGAGTCGGACTCCACGACCTCCCACCTCGTGGTTAGTGTACGAGTACAACACAAGCAGGACCGCATTCTTGTGCTTAAGTGGCCTCAGCCACAGGGTCAGGCTACGCTCTACCTAGCCTACCTCGGTACAGGTATCGACGCTAGTGAAACTGAGCCACGGGCCTACTCACCGTGCTCTGAGCCATGAACGCATTCATGCTGCCATATCACATATCTTGAGCCATGGGCCTGTTCACCATGCTCCTCACATATTGAGCTACAGGCCTGAATCCGCACTCTGGAGTCTACAACCGAAGTTGCACTCATACCTCCTCATTTTCGGCTAGGAGAAGCCACACATATTCAATAATATGCGCTTCCAGGTTAACCTGTAGGAGAACCTGTTTCACCATCACCGGCTCCTGACGATGATGGATCTATAGCCAGGGCAAACTACATGATATGTTCCACTATGATTATTTAATGTATTTTAAGTGGATTGCAAGATTCAACCAAGTTGTATAGTACGCAAACTATAACAAGAATAAATAGTATGAAACTCAATGTTATGCTTTTATTGTAAACAACATCATCCTGATCCATCACAAGGATCCAACATTACATGTTATCACTTGGCTTCTTGCCAATCATCTAGATCCATCTCAAGGATCATCACATTGCCATGTGATCTAAATCCCTCATCACATAGTGTCACTACCTCTCAAGGCATTCTCATCAACTTAGGTACTTTAGCCAAACTTAGGTCCTCGGACCAAAACACATCATGTATGTTATCTCATCATTATGAGCAACCATCAAAGCGGGGTTACTTAAACATGTATACCTCATAGCCCTTTATCTGGCTATGCATCTGTACCTGCATGGTTAGTATGCACAAATATCATGGATTGACAGAGAGATCATATTATCAACATAGGGCAACATTGGTAATTACATGCTTATCATTCATGCCTCAACTTGTGACCATAGACATAGGTCATATTATTAAGCAAAGAATCTTATATGCTTATCATTTCTTTAACATTATACATATGATTCGAGATGATTATAAGCAGTTGTAATATCATGTCAAGTTACATGGATGTGCACTTTCTATAGTAATTACCATCAAGCATATCAAGGTTTACTATTATCAACCAAACGTGCCATCATAGAATAAATATTTAGCATATAGGTTATCCATATAAGGAACGAGACCCTCACTAAAAACACCCACTATCCTCACCAAAGGTAGTATCAGGAAGAGTACTCTCCCCTACCGCCCAATACTAGAACTAGAGCTGGCAATCGACCGGGTCGGGTCGGGTTTGGGTCGGGTCATTTTGGGTTTGAGTTTATTCGGGTTATTTTATTGTTTCGGGTCGGGTCGGGTCGGGTTAGTACATGGTCGTGTTCGTTCGGGTCATTTTAAATTCTCGGGTCAATTTAGGTTCCGGTCGGTTAGTTTCTAGGTAGGTTTCTTCGGGTTACCTTAGCAGGTCAGGTCGGGTTCGGGTGAAGTCATTTCAGGTCATCTTGTTATCAGGTCAGGTCAATTTGGACTGTTTTCTCGGGTCAACTTGTGTTCGGGTCAAGCCATTTCGGGTTGGTTTGTTTTCGGGCAAAGTCAATTAGGGTCGTTTCTCTGGTTCAAGTCTTATTGTGTCAGGTCAGGTTTTCATTAGCGTGAGTCAACTTGGGTTGTAAATCTGGATCAACTTGAAATATTTTAGGTAGAGTGAACAATAAGGTTGTCAACTCTAGTTGTTAATTTGATTGGGGTTGAGACATTAGTGCTCGAATTGATATTGAAACAGTCAATTCAGGGTATCTTATTGGGTTTTGATTGAATAAGTTTCAGTTAGGGGCCAAGAGGGAGTAGGTTAGTGGTTTCCTTGAAAGTTACTCTTCCCCAAGATCGAGCATGCCCTTATCAAAGAATATAGAAAAATAAAAAAGAACTCCAAGTACTGTTTCAAGGGCTGAATTGCTATTGTCTATGATTTGAGCTACATGTCAGTTGACCTCTGATCTACTAGAATCTGTCTTACATGTGTGCAGATTGAATGTTGAGGTTCTTTGGATTTACACTATCAAGATAGGGTCATCGAAGTTGCTCTTCCTCGGAGTGGTCCCGATAAATAAAAAGTTTTAGTTGGAGTGTTTGAACCATATTAACTTCAGTTATTTTGTGTCCTCTAGCTGAGTATTTTTAATCTTAAAAATGAAACAAAAAATACACAATGAAAAATAAAATAAAACATTGGTAAAAAGTTATTTGTGACCTCATTATGTTTTATTCCATATACTACATGTAGTTCTCTATAGCATGTCTATTTTAGAAACACAAATTTTATATTGGATTTTATGTATTAAATGTAGTTTCCAATAATTAATTAGTGCATCCACACCAATATGTAATTTTTAAACTAAATACCGGAGTTTTCGAAACAAGATGAGTCACTCATAAGTCATAACTCATAACTCATAAGTCATAACTAAGAAAAATCCACAATGATGTAATACAATAAGATGATCAACCTTTTATTACCAATATTATATTAAGAATAGACACTAGTTGACACTCCTTCTCCTTCCTTCCTTGAATATAACACATTAGAAGGAACAAGATAACACCTACGTAAACATTGTTTCCTTTTACAAACTCCTCCCATATAGATATAATGGTTCCATGATTTCCATCCCATCCCATCAACTCGTCCATCAACTCCACATTTCTCTCTATTTATTTATTTACTTGTTTGATCCAATATGCATTATTGCAGCAACAAAGTTTTTTTGTTACTAACTGTTGGTACCTGTTATTGCTTCGAGTTTGGTTCATGAATCGTGAAGATGGACTAATGGGTTATGTACGGGCCTCCTTTCAGCTGTACTTGATTTAATAAAAATTAAACACCCTATGTGCATGACAACCTTTGAGTTTTGAAACTTATTGATTTCATCCGTAACTTTTTCTGGATGAAGTTTGATGAACTGTAATACAATTTTGTAGAGTAATCATGTATACTTGATAAAATAGTTCAACACATCCTTTATTAAATTTTGTAGAGTATTTAAGAATTGTTAACTAATTTATCTTGATAGATGTATGTTGTACATTTTTGACATTTTAACCTCTTCTAAGATGATCAAACATAATCAACTTGTAGGTGTAGCAATGTTTATGTTAACATGGTTCTAAATGGTTGTAACTTGGAAATGTTTATTCAATTTTTAATTAGTCCACAATGACCAAGTAAATGGACACATGAATTCGTCTGTTTAATTTTGTAAATAAAGTGTGTACTCATATTATATATTCAATATGTATAAACTAGCATGAAATTATGTACACCTTCAAGCGAAACAATCCAAATTATGAGACGACCCAAATCAAACACATATAGTTTATTCACACCATTTATCTGCAACAAGGTTTTTCAAGGAAACAATCAATTTATTATTAACACATACATGTGTAATAGAAGATAGAAGCTTACTAGCATGAACTGTTAAATATAGCTCATAACTAGATATATAAAATGGAGAATAAAAATATTTCCTAACACTTGTTTCATGGAGTAATTGTTTAGAAAAAAACTAGCATACATGATCATAGGGATGTGATATGCATGTGTATATATCATATTTATACCACTTTAAAATATATGAAGTGTTTCTAAGGGCCTATTACGTTATGAGCCTATGAGTCTATGACTATGAGTTGAGAAAAAAAAGAAAGAAAATTAGTGTTTGTGGTCAAGAGAGAAAAATATGTCATACTCTAAATTTTAATAGAGAGGGAAAAGAGGGAAGAGTATGTAAATCACAACAATATTGGGTCAAAAATTTCAGTGGGAATCGTGGTCTGTCAGGATGAGTTTGTTCTAATTAGATTGGGTTGAGTTGATGCTTAAGTCTATGTGATTTTGGGTCCGGCTGAATAAAAATAGGTCAGGTGATCTCGGGTTGTGTTTATGTCAGTTTGGGTGATGTCAATTTAGGATGATGTCGGATCGAGTTGATTTCGGGTCTGGTTGACATCGGGTCAGGTTAAATTCAAGTTCGGTCACAATTGGATCAAGTTGATGTTGGGTCAGGTTTACATATAGTCAGGTTGATTTCGGGTCTGGTTGGGTGTTGTGTCATGTTGCTTTCGGGTCGGGTCTTGGGTCATGTTGATGTCGGGTCGGGTCCATGTCATGTCGGGTTACTATCGGGCTCGGTTAAATTGGTTCTAATATTTTCAAGTTGATTTGGGTTATAGGTCAGCTCCAGATCAAGTCAGGTCGGGTTTGGGTCCCATGTTTTTAGGTCATATTGGGTTTCAGGTAAGCATCGGGTCGGGTCGGGTTGGTCATATTTATATTTTCTTCCGACTTAAGCGGGTTGGGTTTTGAGTAGGTTGGGTCGGGTTTCTCGAGTCGGGTCAACTTTTTCCAGCTCTAACTAGAACGCATAACAGTTAGCATTTAATGTGCAGCGTGCAATGCTGTGTTGTGCACGACGCATTATGCATCAGGGAGCCAAGCATGCCGTGCATCCATGCATATCATGCATCTCAAGACGGGCAACACTACGTCAGGTAACAGGGATACAATGACCATGAAGCCTATCGGGAAACTACTTATGGGCGTGTCGCTCACCAGGTGCAATAGGCATCTATATGCAACGGCTTGGGGATACTAGGTGACGCTCTGTCAGGCATCACCACAACGCCATGGCGCCCGACACTTAGCTAGCCACAACTCCATGACGGCCACTAGGCTACCTCCTCAGGTCAGGTGTATCAGGCAACAAGTACCTTTTGTGTGACGCCCGACACACAAAGGTCAACATCCAGGAACCTGACGCCCAACAGCACACCACAAACTAACTAACAAGCTCCACACCTCAACGCACAACGACCTCAAACTATCACAAAGGCTAAGTGTATCAGGCAGGTTACTCATCAAGGTGTGATGCTCGACACACACACAAGGAAGGGACCAAGTGCAATGCCCGACACAACCACATCATGTGTCGTCCAAGGCTCAAGATCAAGCGGGATGTCGGGCAACACCTCCCCCAAGATCATAACTGTCAAGATGCAACTCCACAAGGTCGTCATCAACCTCAAGCACAAGGGCACCAAACCCTAATGGATCAAGAAGATGGCTCACCTCTCAACTTGAACGAGAGAGGGGTCTTGCACACTTCATATCACCAATTGGGTAGCACAAGAACAACCACAACCAAGGTCTATGACTACTACAAAGCTCACCTCTAGAATCCATGGTGAGAGAAGGGTGTTGCTCAAGCAACTAGAATACAATCTCACCTCTCAACTCAAAAGAGAGAGGAGTATTGCTCATATTACTAGAGTTCAAGCTCACTTCTCTAGACCAAAGGAGGTAGAGGGGTGTTGCTCAACAAGAAACCCTAGAGCAAGGATCGGCCAACAAGAAGAAACTACGAAAGAAACCAAACTAACAACGTGCATAGCCGATATGATCATAAGCAACATACAAGAACATATAAGAAGGTAGTGTATTTAGGGTTAGGAGTTATGTAACCCGCCTTAGGCAAGCTCCAATCTCCTAGCTCCAAGCACCACCAAGGAAGAAGAGAAAGGCACTCTAGGGTTCGGCCACCAGTAGAGGAAGAAGGAGACTCCAAGAAGGATCGACCACCAAGCTTGCAAAGGAAGATAGGGTGTCGTGTACCAAGGGAGAGGGAGACTAAGGAACTAAAGGGATCCTTAGAAAGGGAAAGGAAACACATATATAGAAGAGGATGGAGGAGAAACCAAGGTAGGACAAGGCAAGGTGTCGCCCACCTAGGGACAGTTGTCTAAGAGCAAAGCCACCACTCTAACATACCCTAAACACATGTCCAAGGCTATTTCCACATGCAAGCATCAAGCACCAAGTGTCCACTAGTGGTGACACAAACGAGGTCAAAGAGAGTCAAAGGGTCCATGGGTGACACACCCTCACCATGGCCGACACAACCCTGGGCGACACACCACCAAGGCGACACACATCCTGGGTGACACACACCTAGGCTGACACAAACATGTTCGTGCCCGACACAAGGTCCAAAGAAGCAAGGACAAGGCACCACAAAGCCCAACAAGCTCAACCAAGCCCAAAGGAACTCAAGCAATGAGCCCAAACCTTCCTCTCAACACTAGAGGAAGCAAGGAGAGGGAGGAACACCTCACAAGGTGGCAAACTTGCCCACAAACCCTAGACTTGGGTTAATTGCAAGTAGCACCTCCAGCTCTCAAAAAAGCACCAACAAACCCTAATCACCACTAAAGGAGATTAGCAAGCAACTAAGCATCGGGGTTAAACAAAGCAAATAGGATAAGCCCTAAACGGAGGTCAGGGTCCTTACAAGCTAACCCCCTACAAAGGGATTTCGTCCCCAAAATCTGAAGAGAAAAGCGAGGGATACTTCCTCCTCATCTCTTCCTCAAGCTCCCACGTGGCTTCCTCAACGCCACAATGGTGCCAAAGAACCTTCACAAGAACCAGGTCCTTCCTCTTCAGCTTCTTAACTCTTCTCTCAAGGATTGCCACAAGACCTTCCTCGTAAGTCACATCTTCATCAAGCTCAACTTCAACTGGCTGTATCACTGTTCCTGAATCCGGATGACTTTTCTTCAGCATACTGACATGGAACACTGGATGCAACCTGTGCAACTCTGGAAGCATCTCTAATTCATAAGCTACCTTGCCCATCCGTGCTATGACTGGGTATGGCCCCATATATCTGGGTGCTAGCTTACCCTTCCGGCCAAACCTCAACACACCTTTCCATGACGAGATTTTAAGATACACTTTGTCTCCTACCTGGAATTCCAAAGGTCGTCGGTGATTGTCTGCGTAAGACTTCTGCCTGTCCTGTGCCGCTTTCAACTATTGTTGTATCACCTTGATCTTTTCTGTCTTCTGCTATACTAACTCAGGACCCAACAACTAATATTCACTAGACTCGTACCAAAAAAAAGGAGATCTGCACTTCCTGCCATACAAGGCCTCATAAGGATCCATGTCAATGCTCCGCTGATAACTATTGTTGTAAGCAAACTCTATCAAACTGAGATGTATGTCCCAACTGTCTAGGAACTTCTAAACACAAGCTCGAAGGAGATCCTCCAAAGTTTGAATAGTCCTCTCAGACTGTCCATCTGTCTGTGGGTGGAAGGCGGTACTGAACCTCAACTGTGTTCCCAACTCTTTGTGCAACTGTTCCCAGAAATGACTCGTGAACTGAGGACCTCTGTCAGAAACTATCGTCACTGGCACACTGTGCAAACATACTATCTCATCCGCATATACCCGAGTGAGCTTCTCGACTGTATACGTTGTCTTTACAGGTATGAAATGGGCAGACTTCATCAATTTGTCCACTATCACCCAAATGGAATCATGATTCCTAGTTATCCTGGGTAGACCAACTACGAAATCCATGGTTATATGATCCCATTTCCACTGCGGTATTGGCAGAGGTTGCAACGTACCTTCCGGCTTCTGATGCTCAGCCTTGACTCACTGACATACCACACACCTAGACACAAACTCGACTACATATTTCTTCAAATCGGGCCACCAATACAATTCCTTCAGACTATGATACATCTTGGTGACTCCTGGATGCATAGCATACATCGACATGTGTGCTTCCTCGAGCACCAACTTCCTCAGATTATCAGCTTTGGGGACCACCATTCTATCACGATAGAAAACTAGTCCATCCTCAGACTCATGGAACCCATCAAACGTTTCGCTGCCGAACTCTGATCTGATCAACTGTACTGTATCATCTATTTGTTGTGCATCTCTGATCTGTTGTCTCAGCGTAGGCTTGACTTGCATCTATGCTAAAAGTCCAGCTAACAAGGAAACTTCCATCTGCACATTCATCTGTCGCAAAGAGACAAACATATCCCGCCTATGGCATACCAGGGAATTCAACTGTGCCTTCTTTGAAGAGAGAGAAGAAGACTTTCGGCTAAGCACATCAGCTACCACATTCGCCTTACCAGGATGATACTTGATGGTGCAGTCGTAATCATTGATTAACTCCATCCATTGACGTTGTCGCATGTTTAACTCATGCTGTGAAAAGATGTACTTCAGATTCTTATGATCCGTAAAGATCTGACACACTTCCCCATACAGATAGTGTCTCCAAATCTTTAAATCATGAACCACTGCTGCCAACTCCAAATCATGAGTCAGATAGTTCTCCTCGTGTTTCTTAAGTTGTCGCAAAGCAAAAGAAACCACATGATCTTCCTGCATCAGCACATAACCCAAACCTTTCTTGGAAGCATCGCAGAAAACAACATAGCCCTTTCCAGGCTCTGGCAGGACTAACACTGGAGCACTAGTCATCTTCTCCTTCAAACTTTGGAAAACTTGTTGGCAACGATCATCCCAAACAAAAGGTACATATTTTGTGATCAACTTTGTCATCGGAAACGCAATTGCACCGAAGTCCTTGATAAACCTCCGGTAGTATCCTGCCAAACCCAAGAAACTACGAACTTCTGTCGGCGTCTTCGGTTATTCCCACTCTGCCACAGATTCCACCTTCTTCGGGTCCACTTTTACTCCTTCAAAAGATATCACATGACCCAAGAAAGTCACTTCTTCTAGCCAGAACTCACACTTACTGAACTTGGCATACAACTAATGTTGGCGAAGAAGAGTCAACGCTAGTTGAAGATGTCACTCATGCTCTTGCCTGTCCTAACTATAGATCAAGATGTCATCTATAAAGACTACAACAAACTGATCTAGGAACGGACGAAACACTCTGTTCATCAAATCCATGAAAGCAGTAGGTGCATTGGTCAACCCGAACGACATAACCACAAACTCGTAGTGATCGTACCTCGTCCTAAAAGCTGACTTTGGTATGTCATCTGCCTTAATCCTCAACTGATGATATCCATTCCTTAGATCGATCTTCGAAAACACTGTAGCACCACACAAATGATCAAACAGATCATCTATCCTTGGTAACGGGTATTTGTTCTTGATCGTGACCTTGTTCAACTGTTAGTAATCTATACATAACCGCATCGATCCGTCCTTCTTCTTAACGAACAACACTGGAGCACCCCAAGGCGATGTACTCGGTCGGATGAAACCTTTCTCCAACAACTCTTGCAACTACTTCTTAAGCTCTACCATCTCTACTAGATCCATCCTATTCGGTGTCTGTGCAACTGGTTGTGTTCCTGGAACCAGATTGATCTCGAAATCAATCTCTTGGGGTGGAGGAACATCAGGGAACTCACCAGGAAACACATCGGTAAACTCTCGGACAACCAACACTTCCTCGAGACTAGGACCTTTTGCCTTGGTAGCCACAAAGGTATCCACAACGTGAGCTAAGAACGCCTCACATACTTGTCGTAGCAACTTCTCTGCCACCATAGCTGATACCAGACACGTCGGAAAATCTTCCTGTCTCCTTGGAAGATCCACTTCGCTCCATCATCATCAAACATAGCTTTCTTGGAACTACAGTCCAAAACAACCTTATACTTCTCTAAGGTATCCATCCCAAGGATCACATCAAAACCATGCATATCAAGTGGTATAAGATCCACTTGTATGGTATGCCCCGAAAAAGATAAGACACAAGATGGACACTCTTCTCAAAGCATCGAGGAACCATCAAGAGGGGTTTCTAACAACAAACTATCTTTCTTACAACTAACAGGTAAACGACAGTTTTCAAGCATACTATAGGTGATAAAAGAGTGTGTAGAACCCAGGTCAACCAGAACAAATATAAAGCAAGAAGAAGACATATCAGAATGAAATAACTCCACCTGACCTGTCACCACTCGCGGGTTGACTATCGCCTCTGGCTGGCTCATAGCATAGAATCCAACCGTTGCTTGCTGTCTACGACCTCTGCTTCCTTGAGCAGACGATCCCTCTTGCGACGCTTGACCACGTCCTCTCCCTCTGCTACCACTGGGCTGTTGTTTATATGACCCTTAATGATTCAGCCTCGGCTACTGCGTCACTTCAACATCTTTGTTTGGGCAATTTAACTTGAAATGCCCGATCTGACCACACAGATGGCATGACCTATCTTCAAACCGTGGCCTAGATGGCCCTGTCACTACCACAGAAGTTGTACTATGTTCCTTAGACGGTGAAGAAACATATCCTTTTCCCTTACTCAGAGACCACTGCGATGGTACACTGGAACCTCTCATCACAATAGGTGCTAAAAACCTTGGCTTCTTAAAGCCACCAAACCTTTGTCTCAGAAACTGAGTGGGTCTCTTCTTAGACATGGATTCTCTTTTCTCCCTTACTGACCTTTCGATCCTCCAGACAGATTCCACAAACGTAGCAAACCGCTCTCTATTCTCCAACACAGAAGCAGGTGTTGTCAGCTCATCACTCAGACCCTTCTCAAAGCGTCTGATCCATTCTTCATCTGTCGTTGCCATGTGACGACAAAACCTCAACAGGTCCATGAACTTGGCCTCATACTCGGTGATGTTCATCATTCCTTGGCGCAAGCGCTCAAACTGACTGATCTTCTCATCCAGATACATCTTCGGAAAGTATCTATTGACGAACTCACGCCGGAAAACTTCCCAACTGATCACCTCACCAGGTCGCTTCTCCTCCTCGATGGTCCACCAGTGACCAGCACTACCCTTCAGAAGGTATACAACGTGCTTTACTTTGTCTACTTCCAGGATGTCGAGGATCTAGAAAGCCTTCTCAAGACTTGTCAACCATAGATCTGCATCCGCTGGATCAGGCATTCCAGCATAATCTGAAGCTCCGACTCGGTGAAGCCGCTCAAAGGTCTTCCTGATTCCCGATGTTTCACCATGGGGAGCCTGTGCTCTCGGCGGAGGCACTGACAATCTTTCAACCATGAGATTCATCATAGCCATCATCTGCCCCATAAGCTGTTGATAGGTAGGGTGTTCAAGAATGGCTGGGTCAGGTTGGGGGACCTCAGGCACCCGATCTTCGTGTGCCCGCCCTATAGCTCCATCAACTGATGCAACATCGCTATTCTCAGCAGCATGTTCTTCATGGTTTCCAGACATCTTGTCTTTTGTTCTGCTGAGGGAAGAAGATGATTGTAAGGAAATCTAGAAAACTCACAAGAACAGACACAACGTAGTCCTAAATCCCTGTAGACTCGGCGAACATAGAGCTCTGATACCAAAACTTGTGGCAACACATCCCACTATCACACAAACATCGAGGTGTTATGCGAAAACGTGCGGAAAGCACCATAAACCATAGATTTACCAAAAACACGGGTTAATTAAAACCGATTGCGGAAAGCAGATAAACTGAGAAACTATTACATTTAGGTCCTCATCCTACAAGGAAAACAAGTTATATAAACATATACAAGATCTTAAAACATGTCCACATCTTAGAGGATCAGCTGTCCTGTATCACATGAGTTTATCACCTGTTTATAAATACATAACAGACCACGTCCGGCCAACAAAAAGATATACAAAACATCGACAGTTATACATCGCGAAACAACGTCAAACATTCCCAAGGACCTAAGAGTATAGGGATGACTCTAAGACTGTACTACAAAACAACCAAAACAGCAGCATATCCATCTCTTGCCTTCTACTACTCTTCTTGTTGCTCGACCGCAACTCCGCGACAACCACCACGTCTACCTCGAACACCTAAAAAGGGTGTAAACCAGTGGGGTGAGACACACAGTCCCAGCGAGAAACATAACTCCCTGCCGAAACCACAAAACCTCAGAAAGATAAAGCAACAACAGTAAGAGGTATAGCAAGAGAAGTTTATAAAGTAAAGATATTCATACCGTCAAGCTTACCAAAAAGTACAGAAGGCATATCACCAAATATCTCTTTATGGAACATGATTAACAAGATAAGATTATAAGGTCTTACCACATAACACGAGGAAAGTATGAGTAACTACAAGGTATAACAAGATTAACTACACAAGCAAGGCCTCAACCAATGTTCCGTGTTTTGCCTTAAGAAGTAAATAATATACGACTGGATTACGTATTATTATGCCCTGAAGAAGTGAGCCGTACCACTCAAATCCAACCGACGACTGCGAAACCCAGAGCCGGTGCCATACAAGGTCAATGGAAGAGCCGGACTCCACGACCTCCCACCTCGTGGTTAGTGTACGAGTACAACACAAGCAGGACCACAGTCTTGTGCTTAAGTGGCCTCAGCCACAGGGTCAGGCTACGCTCTGCCTAGCCCGCCTCGGTACAGGTATCGACGCTAGTGAAACTGAGCCACGGGCCTACTCACCGTGCTCTGAGCCATGAACGCATTCATGCTGCCATATCACATATCTTGAGCCATGGGCCTGTTCACCATGCTCCTCACATATTGAGCTACGGGCCTGAATTCACACTCTGGAGTCTACAACCGAAGTTGCACTCATACCTCCTCATTTTCGGCTAAGAGAAACCACACATATTCAATAATATGCACTTCCAGGTTAACCCGTAGGAGAACCTGTTTCACCATCACCAGCTCCTGACGATGATGGATCTATGGCCATGGCAAACCACATGATATGTTCCACTATGATTATTTAATGTATTTTAAGTGGATTGCAAGATTCAACCAAGTTGTATAGTACGCAAACTATAACAAGAATAAATAGTATGAAACTCAATGTTATGCTTTTATTGTAAACAACATCATCCTGATCCATCACAAGGATCCAACATTACATGTTATCACTTGGCTTCTTGCCAATCATCTAGATCCATCTCAAGGATCATCACATTTCCATGTGATCTAAATCCCTCATCACATAGTGTCACTACCTCTCAAGGCATTCTCATCAACTTAGGTACTTTAGCCAAACTTAGGTCCTCGGACCAAAACACATCATGTATGTTATCTCATCATTATGAGCAACCATCAAAGCGGGGTTACTTAAACATGTATACCTCATAGCCCTTTATCTGGCTATGCATCTGTACCTGCATGGTTAGTATGCACAAATATCATGGATTGATAGAGAGATCATATTATCAACATAGGGCAACATTGGTAATTACATGCTTATCATTCATGCCTCAACTTGTGACAATAGACATAGGTCATATTAATAAGCAAATCATCTTATATGCTTATCATTTCTTTAACATTATACAGATGATTCGAGATGATTATAAGAAGTTGTAATATCATGTCAAGTTACATGGATGTGCACTTACTATAGTAATTACCATCAAGCATATCAAGGTTTACTATTGTCAACCAAATGTGCCATCATAGAATCAAGATTTAGCATACACGTTATCCATATAAGGAACAAGACCCTCACTAAAAACACCCACTATCCTCACCAAAGGTAGTATCGGGCATGGTACTCTCCCCTACCTCCCAATACTAGAACGCATAACGGTTAGCATTTAGTGTATAGCGTGCAATGTTGTGTTGTGCACGACACGTTATGCATCAGGGAGCCAAGCATGCCATGCATACATGCATATCATGCATCTCAAGACGGGAAACGCCGCGTCAGGTAATAGGGATACAATGGCCATGAAGCCTATCGGGCAACTGAGGTTATGGGCGTGTCGCTCACCAGGTGCAACGTGCATCTATAAGCAACGTCTTGGGGATACTAGGTGATGCTCTGTCGGGCATCACCACAATGCCATGGAGCCCGACACTTAGCTAGACACAACTCCATGACGGCCACTAGGCTACCTCCTCAGGTCAGGTGTATCAGGTAGCAAGGACCCGTTGTGTGACTCTCGACACACAAAGGTCAACATCCAAGAACCTGACGCCCGACACCACACCACAAACTAACTAACAAGCTCCACACCTCAACGCACAATGACCTCAAACTATCACAAAGGCTAAGTGTATCGGGCAGGTTACTCATCAAGGTGTGATGCTCGACACACACACAAGGCAGGGACCAAGTGCAACGCCCGACACAGCCACATCATGTGTCGTCCAAGGCTCAAGATCAAGAGGGATGTCGGGCAACACCTCCCCCAAGATCATAACAGTCAAGATGCAACTCCACAAGGTCGTCATCAACCTCAAGCACAAGAGCACCAAACCCTAATGGATCAAGAAGATGGCTCACCTCTCAACTTGAACGAGAGAGGGGTCTTGCACACTTCATATCACCAATCGGGCATCACAAGAACAACCACAACCATGGTCCACAACTACTACAAAGCTCACCTCTAGAATCCATGGTGAGAGAAGGGTGTTGATCAAGCAACTAGAATACAATATCACCTCTCAACTCAAACGAGAGAGGAGTATTTCTCATATTACTAGAGTTCAAGCTCACTTCTCAAGACCAAAGGAGGTAGAGGGGTGTTTCTCAACAAGAAACCCTAGAGCAAGGATCGGCCAACAAGAAGTAACTAAGAAAGAAACCAAACGAACAACGTGCATAGCCGATATGATCATAAGCAACATACAAGAACATATAAGAAGGTAGTGTATTTAGGGTTAGGAGTTATGTAACCCGCCTTAGGCAAGCTCCAAGCTCCTAGCTCCAAGCACCACCAAGGAAGAAGATCAAGGCACTCTAGCATTCATCCACCACTAGAGGAAGAAGGAGACTCCAAGAAGGATCGAACACCAAGCTTGCAAAGGAAGCGAGGGTGTCGTGCACCAAGGGAGAGGGAGACTAAGGAAATAAAGGGATCCTTAGCAAGGGAAAGAAAACACATATATAGAAGAGGATCGAGGAGAAACCAAGGTAGGACAAGGCAAGGTGTCACCCACCTATGGACACTTGTCCAAGAGCAAAGCCACCACTCTAACATGCCATAAACACATGTCCAAGGCTATTGCCACATGCAAGCATCAAGCACCAAGTGTCCACTAGTGGTGACACAAATGAGGTCAAAGAGAGTCAAAGGGTCCATGGGAGACACACCCTCACCATGGCCGACACAACCCTGGGCGACACACCACCAAGGCGACACACATTCTAGGCGACACACAGCTAGGCCGACAAAAGCATGCTCTTGTCTGACACAAGGTCCAAAGAAGCAAGGACAAGGCACCACAAAGCCCAACAAGATCAACCAAGCCCAAAGGAACTCAAGCAACGAGCCCAAACCTTTCTCTCAACACTAGAGGAAGCAAGGAGAGGGAGGAACACCTCACAAGGTGGCAAACTTGCCCACAAACCCTAGACTTGGGTTAATTGCAGGTAGCACCTCCAGCTCTCAACAAAGCACCAACAAACCCTAATCATCACTAAAGGTGATTAGCAAGCAACTAAGCATCAGGGTTAAACAAAGCAAACATGATAAGCCCTAAATGGAGGTCAGGGTCCTTACTAAGACATTCCCTAGGGTGATTATTTACATGCCCTCTGTGGGTGGTTGTACATAAGTACCGCTACTTCAAATTAAATAGAACATAAATCCACATGCTAGAAAAGTAGTAATGGCAAGAGTAGTCATAATATTCAATAAGCATGGCAGTGGGGTATAAGACCCAAACAAGAAGAAATTATAATCTAATTTGAGGCATGAACAACATTAGGATTCAAGAATAGAATATTTAGGGTTCATTTAAGCCTCATTAGGGAAATATAGGATTTGGCTGCAATTATCCCAACATAGGGTGTAAGGAATGCACATACCTCTCTTACTGATATCAATTACTAACTTTCACCACTTTAATTGAGTCCAAGTTCCACTTTGCCTATTTTCAATGTATTAAAATGTATTAGAGTACATAGTTCACATTAATATATAGAAACGCTATTTTTAGAGCTTTTTAGCAAAATTCGTATATAGACTCTTAAAACATCACCAATAAACTTATTAGGTTTTCCTGATCAAGAAAACATATATTTATGTTAATTTTGGAGTTATGATGATTAAGATGTAATTTATATGGATTTTATGCATTATTAGATATAGATTAATTTTCCAATTCCAAAACATTTTTATTTGTCAATTTTGGATAAACGGTTTAGAAGATATGAATTTTTCAATACTGACCAATAGGAAATTGCCACATCATCAAACCGATCGAGATAATTAAAGAGAGAGGGATAGGGAGAAAACACCATTCGAACAAGATCAGGTTTTAAGTTGCATAGGTAACCAAACTAGAGCTTCTAGAGAAGGTAAAACAACAAGAAATCAAGACCTTAGAAGAGCATGGTAAAAAGAGATGGAAATCGTCGATTTTCAACATAAAAGCATGAGTTTTAAGCATGTACTAAGCAATATATGAGAAGGGTGTTAACCAAACTTGCCTCTAGGAAGGTAATAAGGTACAAACATAAATGATTCCGAGATTAGAAGGTCTGGTTGCTCCAAGAAAAGCTCCATTCTTGAGCAAAGATCACCTTCTCCACTTTAGAGGTGCAAACCCTAGCAAAAGAGCAAGGAGATGACATGTTTTAGGGTTTTAGGTGGAGTTTTACCATGTATGGTCATGGTTATGACCTAGAAGAAGGTGTAAGGAATACTATCAGTATGAAAATAGGAAATTAAGGGAGGAAAATTACTAGTTTTGTCGAAATTACCAAGGAGGAGCTTTAGAAACCCTAATAGAGCAATTTGGAAGCCCTAGGAGCCTTCTTCACCAAGGTAGGCTCCATCTATTTCCTTGGGGCAGCAACTTCGTGGCCAAATATAGAAGGAACTATTATCTAAGATATAGGAAAGAAAAGGAGAGAAAGACTTTTCGAATTGTGAGTTGGGAAGGGGTATACATGGCTATATATAGAAAGAGGTGAAGCATGAGGAGTCTTAAGGGACTTTCCATGTGTCTTTAGCCTAGGGATTGATGGCCATGCAAGAGGATAGATCATAGAGGCTTCATGCATATCAAAAGTAGGTTATAAGAGCCCATAGATTATTCTAGGCCATCCCCATCGTTTTGCAAGAAATAAATAACCTCATTGGTTGATAGCTTTTAAGGATAAGCATCTTTATAAAGAGGGTAATCCCTATAATGCCCTTGGAAAGAAATACCATCAAACCAAGGTGAAACTAGGTTCTACAATGGTTTAAAATCTCTTTAATGGTAAGGGAATATCTAAGTATTAAAATTCAGTTGATAATTTACAAAGAAAACCTCCCAATTGGGTAAATTGCATAAAAGTCCAGAATGTACCTAAAATTGTATAACTTGCACAAACAACATCCAAATCGAACTAAACTTCATCCACAAGTTATTTTTTATGTGTATAATATGAATTTTCCATTATTTCCATATTTTTAATTTATAAAATCACATTATTAATTACTGATTCCTTTAATTGATTTTCTCTCTCCTAAACTTATCCTAATATTTCAAGGTTGTCCAAATTAGATGAAATTTGACATGTAGGCTAATTTTGATATGTAGATTTCGAATTTGAAGTTTATATCATCTTTTGAGACTTCTTTTTATGAGATATTTCATATGGCCCATTAACAGCCCGTTATCTAAATTGTTCATCCAATTAAGTTTCTTATCTTCATATTACCACTAAAATGAGTTATGTGTCATATTTTATGTTTTCAAATCACATCAAAAAGTTAGATTAAGGTTTAGAGAACTTAATTATGGTAATTAAGCCTTCACTGAGGTATTTGTGCATAAACCCTTCCATTGGTATAATTAGTGAATAAATGTTCAATAAACTACTATAAATTCAATTAATTAAATAGAAAGGCCAATAAGGATAGAAATGAAAGGAAAAGATTGGAAAGAGGGTCAAAAGACAAAATTTCATAATTAGGTATGTTACAAAAGGCCTTCCACAAGGAAGAGATCATAGCCGCTCTTCTTCAATGGTGGATTCAAAGGAGTCAGTGGGAAGGTCATTAAGGCAGCTTACTGCTGTGAGATCAGGATGAATGGGACGACCGACGGTGTTGGGATGGCGGCGCCCTACAGCTGGGCAAGCAGAGGCACACTGTCACGTGTGGGCGTGCTGGCGGGAGGCAGCCACAATGGAGCCCCATCACGAGGAAGGAGAAGAAGGACCCGAAGGAACGACATTAGGATATGGCGCTAGGCCGCTGGCATCGTGCTACAGAAAGCTAGGTCTCAAGTGTGAAGAAGATTCCATGAACAAAAAGACTTAGGAGAAGGTCAATCTCATGTGGGATGTGTCACGAAGAGGGAGAGCGGGCCTGCAAGTTGACCTTTGTGGGTTGGTTCCTTCATCCCTGACTATGGAGGATGGCCATAGACTGACTAGTGGTGTTCGAGCGGGACCTGCAAGGGCGGTTTGACTTTGTGCCAGTCATGTGGAGACGGGAGGAGGGAGCCACTCCGAAGCGGACTCCCTGGACGTGATCATGTCCCTCACGTGAAGACAGAGGTGAGGGTCCAGGAAGAGAGGGAGACGTGTCATCTGCCTAACCGGTCGGCTTAGGGTTGGTGCAAGACCAAAACCACACCTGGTGAGGCACTGAGTTGGGTAACACCGACCAATGATATGACGCCACGTGGCCAATCGTTAAGGTATACTTACTAATTTGCTTTATTCATAGAAAATGCTAAGATTGTTAGAATATAGCGAAATTATATATCAAACTTCTCAGAAAAATGCGAGGAATCTATTAAAAATAGATTTAGAAGCTAATTCCTCTTTCAATCTGAAAAGTAGTGGAAGTTATCAACTTTAATGCATTAATGATTAAGAAACCCTAATTTGAGATGATTAATGTATTTAAAAAGGGTTTTATGGATGATTAAAGTTGCTATTAATCTGTTAATTATAAAAAGGACACATTAGATATAAAAAGATGATACTTATGTGTAGTGTAATTAATTTAGAGTTCCATGTACATAGATATTGCTTTAATGGTCCTTGAAACCCTAATGTTGGTAATTATGACTCTTAATGGCTTTAATTGATCAAATTCATGAATAAAGCTGAGATATGATGTTTCTAAGCTATTTTGAGCATAAAAGTTCCTATTTGTTGATAAATACCCTTAATATGGTAATTAGGGTTTTCTAATGGATAAAGGTGGAATTAGTAATAAATAGAGTTCATATGCAAATTATACTATACAAAAGATAAGTAGCTATTTTGAAAGGAATAAAAGATGATAATTGAGTCTAATGACCTTGAAATAACTTAAAGAGGATAAGGATGGTAGTTTTTGTATACAAGAGAAATAATAGACTTTAATTGGGCTTTTGATGTTGAAATTAGGGTTTGAGAACTAAGAGAGAATTAAATATGATAAAAGTATTATTGTGATGGTCTACTTGCGAAAACAAGATCAACGAATGCGGAAGTAATTAACTAGCAGCAGAATTATTGAAAATTACTAAAAATTAAAACTTTTTGTAAAGAGATATATAAACGGTAAAACTCTTTCTTATAGAAATATGATAAGTTGTTTACAGACTGATCCTTCATTACATCTCTATAAAATTACATCTCGAGAGTCACAAGCATCAACTGCCCTGTTAAACTGTACATGAGCAGTGTACAAAATTCTCGAGGCATTAAGCCAAAAATATTAGATCTACATTAAACATTTACAACTCCTAGGACCTGTGAGTACAGAGACGACACATAGGACATTCTATCTACAAAACTTGATAGACAGTGTCTCCACCTGAGGATCACTGTTGTCCCTGATGTTGCTGCTGCTGCTGTTGTCGTTCCCCCACCGGTGGGTTCCTTCGTCCTCGGCATCTACCTAAAAAGTCGAATCCCACGGGGGTGAGACAATTGAATAATTGTCCCAACGAGAGTTATAACTCTCCGCCAGAAGCTTTGTTATTTCAATAATGGAATAACATTAAACAATAGAACTATAACATTCAACAGCAGGTAAAACATTGTGTAAACTAAGTAAAGCAACATTCTTTTTAAGTAATCATTTCAATTATAACTTTATTGAATGACAAGACATATATCACTAAGGAATATGAAGAACATGTATACTAGTTATTCAACTAGAGCATTATAAGCAATGTATCATCAATCATTATTTCATGTAGATCAACCTAAGCAAATATGCTACACGGCAAATTACATTTTACAAAGATATTTATGCCCTGAGGAGATGAGTTACACCTCTCATACTCCAACTGACCATTACTAAATTGCAATCGGTACCATACATAGGTCATCAGAAGTGTCGGATTCCTATGACCTCATCTTCCTCAGTCAGTATGAGGAACAACATGCAGGACATCTTGTGTCTCTGCTATCATAGCTTTCCAGGGTATTCTGGAAACTTCGCTATTAGAGTTACAGTGGTGTGCTATACTCTCTTCGCCATCGAGGGATTTCTTATTTATCTCTCATCGATGCAGCATTAACAACATCATCGGGAGATGAGTGATACATCATCCCATCATAAACATATAATGTAGGATTGAGAGATTAAATGATCATCTCACATCAATTCCCACATTAGGACGTAAGGATATTCGCGTCCATAACCCCCACATACTCAAAAGTATGCTCTCCAGGAGTTCCCTTAGGAAAACCTATTTCACCATCATTAAACTTCTGACAATGATATGATCCATTGTCAGGGCTCTACATGATATCATTATACTTGATTATTTAAGTACATTATGGCATTCTTTTAGCATCAGGCTTGTTTTCAAACATAAACCAATAAAAAAATTGCTATAAAGAAAGAGTACTATTTGTATCAAGTTCATTTCACATCCAATTATCATTGGGATATCAATCCCTAACCATCTCATCATTAGGATTCAGGAATATGGGTGTTCAAACCCTTAGATCATCAAAACACTTGTTACCAAGTAACATACTATCATCAAGTCATTTAACAACACGACCTTGATTGTAACAATGCAGATAATTCCCATGGCTCATACAACCTATCAATCTCATATATTACCTCTTGTTAGGCAACATAGCATGTCATTATTTTCAAAGTTTATAAAATGCTTTCAATGAATATGACATCATAACCCTTACCTGGCTATGATTACTTCTTGATAAAGACCTGCATGATTAACACAATTGATAACATGCACATTTATCTATATTAGCACAATGCACATTATTTTCAAGTCATGTATAGAACACCACGGCCGTGCTACTTTGCACGGTCGTGCAAGGGAAAAATACCACGGTTGTGCTACAGACAAATTACCACGACCATGTTACATCACCATGGCTGGTTTCTAGGGTTAGGTTTCCCTATTCAATTCAATTAGGGTTAGTCAACCCCCTTAGCTTAATAAGGCATGATAATTTCTCATTTCATAATCAAGTATAGAGTTTCATGCTTAAAAGCATAACCCAAAGTTAGGGTTTTACTGTTCACATCATCACATTTCCCTAGATTAGGGTTTACTATTCATGTTACATCTCATTACCCTAGATTAGGGTTTTCTGTTCATTTTTCAATGAATTAAGATCATACTATCACTATGTATGAGGATTACTTCCATTAATGCCTTCAAATTAGGTTAAGATTCATTAACCATCATAATTAGGGTTTCCATGATCTCACTATGAAGGATCATACCCTAATTAGACATAATCTTACATATTGAAGGTTTATTATTTGATTCTCAGTTATATAAGGAGTCTTCTATCTCCTTATTCTGTCAAATGATGTTTACATCACCCTTGATTACGTTAAGTCAAATCAACCTTGTCATCATGGTCTATATCACTACTATTGTGATTATTAGGATTCACTTGATCAAAGGGTATTAGTTACTCTATCTTATCAAGGGTACTTTGTAATGTTCACCATTTGATTATGACATGCATTAATCAACTAATTACTTAATCCCTTAATAACTTTAGGTATCTTTGAGTTTTAGGTTAATCAACCACTAAACCATCTTAACCACTAAGACATCAAACGTTCTTAACCCTTTTAGACCTCAAACGGTCTTGCACACCAAACTCCCAAATGGTTTTTGATGGACCTTGAAACCGTTTGGTGTTGTTGACTGTTTGGTCTATTTTGACCTTTGAAACCGTTTGGTAAAGTGCACACTCAAGACCGTTTTCCCAAGATGAGGTGAAGACCGTTTGGTCATGAAGACCTTTTGGCCAACTTTGACTTTGAAACCGCATGGGCAACATTGATCTTGAAACCGCATGTGCACCAAACGGTTTGGGATTGTTTGGTCCCAAATGGTCTTGAGACCGTTTGGTCCCAAATGGTCTTGAGACTGTTTTGACCCAAACGGTCTTGAGACCGTTTGGTTCAAACCACCTCAAAACCGCATGGACCAAAAAGTGTCTCAACCACTTCAACTAAGTTAGGGTTTCCAATGTTGAGCCCCTCAATCAACCATGCACTTGTTAGCCACTTATAAATTGAGTTAATTAGGTCAACCCTCTACTGATTTGATACTCAACTGACCCTCAATTGACCACCAATTAGGGCTTGGATCAATTGGATTAGGGTTTGGAATTGATTACCCTTCAACACTCCTCAACATGAGTCTAATTGATTTGAATCCATGGAACCATCAATCAATTTGGTCATGACCTGACCCCAAACGGACTTGGGATCATTTGGACATCCTCCAAATGGTCTTGAGACCATTTTCTCACATCCACACCAAAAACTAACTCAACCACTTAAGGTTTGGCACATTAGTTTGATCACTAGGTCGCCAATTAATTGTACTTCAACTTATTGCCGTTCAATCTTCAACCACTTAACCATAGTCAACCCTAGACCTCCAAATGGTCTTGGGTGACCCCCAACCGGTCTTGGGATCGTTTGGACATCCTCCAAACAGTCTTGAGACCGTTTTTCCATTATGTCATAAAAAACCAAGTCATTCACTTAAGGGTTGAACCCTAGGTTTGATCACCAAATCAGCACTTAATTGCTCAACCGCTTGATATCATTGGACCTTCAAATGGTCAACCCTACTTAACCCTAGACCTCCAAACGGTATTGGGTGATCACCAAACGGTCTTGAGATCGTTTGGGTGATCCCCAAATGGTTTTGAAACCATTTGGGCCACTCATCCCAAACTTCAACTTGATTCAATTATTGAAATCTACAAATAACCCGATTAGGGTTTAGGTGATTGATGTGCCTTCAATTGGTGATTTACTTGGAATTAGATGATGATTTTTGTTAGGTGATTAGTCCACAATATTTACAACAGACCTTCAAATGGTCACAGCCTGGTCAACACATCCAAACGGTCTTGGACCGTTTGCTTCCATGCGTTCTTGGGTGAAATCGTTTGCATTCAAATGGTTTGAAACCGTTTGCTCCCAAATGGTTTGGGAAACCGTTTGTGCAAGAGGTGGAAGACCATTTGCTAAAGAAAGTTTGTGGATAAACTTTGTAAATAACGTCATCATCATCTGCCTCAAGAACATGGGCTGTTCTTCATGGAATTGCTAGCAAGAACACACCAAAGTGTCTAAAGAAGAAGAATAAGCAATTATACTAGGAGAAGAGGATGCATTTAACAAAGTTTAAGGGTTAGATTTATAAAAACCACCTTTAGATCTGATTTAGAGCTCCAAGCTTCGTATCTTTAATGATGGATGAACCTCAAAAGGTTTTCCAAGGTCCGTTCTTCAAGATTTGGATGGAGAAGATGGCTAGAAAGAAGAGTTGTGTAAGGAAAACTACTAAACCAACCTTGTATTAGAGTTTCCACCATGAATTTGAGCTAGGTGATGATCCATACTTACCAACTTAGCTTGGTCATCCTCCTCTGTTCTAGAGATTCCTCTTGGTCGGTCCAAAGCAAGGAGATGAGGGGAAAGAACTAAAGGAACGATCCTTTTCTTTGAGGAAAAAGGGTGCTTATATATTTTTGGGTATTATCAAGGCAAGAAAAAGATAGTCATTTCTCTTATTTCTTAAACCCATCCACTCATTCTTGCTTCACCCTTGGTCACATTTCTTCCTCCTTTTCACATGCAAAACCTCTCTTTTATCCAAGGTTAAAAGGAAAAGAAACTAAACACCTTATTAAGTTATATATGTATAAGAGGGCCATTTTGCTTAAACTTGATTATTTAAATATTAAGGCTATCTTTCTTACTTGGTCATTCAAATGAGGCGCCCCTCTTATTTTCCTTGCTCTACTTTATTCCAATAAACATGAGAGATATTCTATAGGTTATATTTTACATGTTGCACCCTATGTTTTGGGTAAATTGCACTTTACACCAAAACTAGGTTTTAAAGCATAAGGATTGCTCAACAAGCTATATCTTGGTGCTCAAGCTTGTGGAATCCATACCACCACATCATATTCATTCTTATGATGTCTCATCATCATAGGAGCATCTTAACATGTGCAGTTTGCAAGTGAACCCCTTTATTTGGGTAATTTGCACTTTAGTCCAAAATTAACAAAACAATATTGCAACATTGTTCAAAAAGGACTGAAATGGAAATATAAGTTCCTCAAAAGATTTAATTACATTCCATAAGATAACCATGAGCATCTAACCACATATTTAAAAAAAAACCTAGGGTTAGTTCATAACCCAGGTCAGGGATGTTACAAATTATCCACCCCTTACAAGGATTTCGTCCCCGAAATCAACAAAACATATTAAGAGAAAAGAGCAGGGTATTTCCTTCTCATCTCTTCCTCTAGTTCCCACGTGGCTTCTTCAATACCACGGTGATTCCAGAGGACTTTCACAAGATTTATCTCTTTCATTTTTAGCTTTTTAATTCTTTTATCAAGGATCGATACAGGTCCTTCCTCATAAGATACATCATCATTCAATTCTACTTCCATATGTTACAGAACTAATTTTGTATCAGGGTGACATTTCCTAAGCATGGAAATGTGGAACACAGGGTGTAACCTTTGTAGCTCTAGTGGTGACTCTAGCTTATAAGCTACCTTTCCAATCCATTCAATGATTGGATAAGGCCCCATAAATCTAGGAGCTAACTTTCCTTTCCTCCCAAATCTAAGAACTCCCTTCCAAGGTGAGACTTTGAGATACACTCTATCTCCAACTTGGAATTCTAAAGGTCTATGATGCTTATCAGCGTAAGATTTCTGCCTATCATGTGTAGTCTTTATCTGTTGTTGTATTACTTTAATCTTCTCGGTGGTCTGCTGCACAAGATCAGGACTTAAAAGTTGATATTCACCAGTTTCATATCAACATAGGGGTGATCTACAATGTCTACCATACAAAGCTTCATAAGGTGCCATGTCAATGCTATGTTGATAGCTATTGTTGTTGGCAAACTCTATCAAGCTTAGGTGCAGATCCCAACTCCCTGTAAACTGAAGAACACATGCTCTACGCAAGTCTTCTAAAGTCTGTATAGTCCTTTCTGACTGTCCATATGTCTGAGGATGAAAGGCTGTACTAAACCTTAACTGTGTGCCTAAGGCTTTATGAAGTCACTCCCAAAAACAACTCGTAAACTGGGGACCTCTTTCAGAAACAATGGTAACTAGGACTCCATGCAGCCGCACTATCTCATCAACATATAACTGTGCTAACTTTTCAGCAGAATAGGTTGTTTTGATAGGTAAGAAATGTGTTGTCTTTGTCAACCTATCAACTATTACCCAGATGGAATCATGTACTTTGGCTGTCCTGGGTAGACCAACCACAAAGTCCATGGTTACATGATCCCACTTCCACTTTGGTATGGGCAAAGGTTGCATTGTCCCTACAGGCTTCTGGTGTTCAACTTTAACTTGCTGACACACAGGACACTGCATAACAAACTCAGCAACGTCTCTCTTCATTCCCGGCCACCAATACATATATTTCAAGTTTCAATACATCTTGGTGCTTCCTAGATGCATAGCATACATTGAAGAATGAGCTTCTTCTAGTACTAACTTTCTCAAGTTATCCACATCCGACATTATCATCCTACCATGATAACAGACTACTTGGTCATCTGAGTCATGGAAACCATCTCGTTTCTCACTACCATACTCCGATCTAATTAGTTGAACTGCATCGTCAACTTGCTGTGCTTCCTTGATCTACTGACTCAGAGTAGGTTTTATGTGCATCTCATCTAACAACCTGGCTAACAATGATACTTTTAACTGTACATTGTCTTGCCTTAAGGAGATAAGCATATCCCTCCTAGAGCATACCAATGAATTCAGTTGTGCTCTATCCAGGACTGGTGTTGCTGATTTCCTACTCAAAGCATCTGTAACCACATTGGCCTTCCCTGGATGGTAATCAATCGTACAGTCGTAGTCTTTGATTAATTCCATCTAGCGACATTGCCACATGTTAAGCTCATGCTGAGAAAAGATATACTTAAGGTTTTTATGATCAGTGAAAATCTGGAATGTCTCTCCATAAAGATAATGTCTCCAGATCTTCAAGGCATGAACTACATCAGATAGTTCTAGATCATGTGTTGAATAATTCTCCTCATGCTTCTTAAGCTGTCGAGAAGCAAAAGAAATCACTTGTTTATCCTGCATCAACACACATCCAAGTCCATTCTTGGAGGCATCACAGAAAAATATATATCATTTTCCTTGTTCATGTAACACAAGCACAGGTGCACTTGTCAACCTCTCCTTCAACAATTGAAAAGATTGTTGACACTTGTCACTCCAGGTAAAAGGAACATCCTTTCTGGTCAACTTAGTCAAGGGTAAAGGTATAGAACTGAAGTTCTTAATGAACCTTCGGTAATAGCCTGCCAACCCTAAGAAACTACAGATCTCTGTCGGTGTCTTCAACTGTTCCCAAAGCAGAACAAATTCTACCTTTTTAGGGTCAACACGAATACCCGAGGCAGATATTACGTGTCCAAGGAAAGATACTTCTGGTAACCAGAACTCACACTTGCTAAACTTAGCATATAATTTATGTTCTCTTAGCAAAGTTAGAGTCTGACGAAGATGCTGCTCATGCTGTTGAGCATCTCTACTATAGATCAGAATGTCATCTATGAAGATAACAACACACTGATCAAGAAAAGGTCGAAAGATTCTATTCATGAGTTCCATAAATGCAGCTGGTGCATTAGTTAGTCCAAACGACATAACTATGAACTCATAGTGACCATACCTTGTCCTAAAGGCAAATTTTGGTATGTCACCATCCTTAATACGTAACTGGTGATATCCTGACCTCAAATCTATCTTTGCAGAAGACAGTTGCACCATGCAACTGGTCAAAGAGATCATCAATCCTCAGCAAAGGATACTTATTCTTTATCGTTACTTTATTTAACTGTCTGTAATCAATGCACAACCACATTGACCCATCTTTCTTTTTAACAAAGAGAACTGGATCACCCCAAGGCGAAGTACTCGGTGAGATGAAACCCTTCTCGAGCAACTCTTGCAGCTGTTTCTTGAGTTCTGCCATCTCAGCAGGTGCCATCCTATATGGTGTTTGTGCTATAGGTTGTATATCTGAGATTAGATTGATTTCAAAATCAATCTCCCAAGGTGGTGGCACACCTGGAAGTTCTTCATGAAATACATCTTCAAATTTCCTGACTACAGGAACTTCGGCAGGGTTAGGACTATCCATGGTAGTATCTACCACATGGGCTAAGAATGCATAACATCCTTGCCTCATCAGCTTCTCAGCAACCATAGCTGACACAAGATAGGTGGGTAGAATCTTTCTTTCTCCTTGAAAGATCCATGTGTCTCTATCATCAGCGAACACAGCTTGCTTGGATTCACAATCAAAAACAACCTTATACCTTTCTAAGGTATCCATCCCAAGGATTATATCGAATCCATGCATGTCAAGTGGTATAAGATCCACTTGAATGCGATGTTTAGAAAAGAAGAGGATGCAGGGAGAACATACCTCCTGCAACACAACAGATCCCCTTAACGGAGTTTCTAGCAACAAACTATCTGCTCTATGACTTATAGTCAAATTGCATTCAAGAATCACTCTTTGAGTGATAAAGGAGTGCATAGCACCCGGATCAATTTAAACGGATACAACGCAAGATGTAGACATATCGGAATCTAACAATTCCATCTGACATGCCACAACCTGAGGGTTGATTACTGCATCAGGTGGATTCATCGCGTAGAATCTTGCCGTCTCCTGTGGTTGATTCAGTGCTCGATGAATGGGTGTCGACGATCCATCTTGGGACACTTGTCCACGTCCTCTAGCATTACATGGAAACTGTCGCCTTTGAGATCCTTGCTGACTCTACCTCTGAGGTTGAGTCACACTCACTTCTCTAGCTCTGCAATCCTTCATCAGATGTCCCATCTTTCCACATATGTAACAACTTCTGTTCAGTTGTTGTGGTCTGGGTGGTCCTGTAACTGACATAGATGCTGAGCTACATGCTCCTTCTAGCGGTAAACTTCGTCCTCTACCCCTATTCGACATCCACTGCGTTTGGGTACTGAATCTAGGTGGTGGTGTAGGTACAAAAAACCTAGGTTTCTTGAAACCTTTAGATGAGGATCCTTGGAACTGGGGATACATCCTCTTGTTCTGAGTCTGTCTCTTCTCTGCCACAGACCTTTCTACCCTTATGACAGATTCCATGAAGGTAGCAAACCTTTCTTTGTTCTCTAGAGCAGACACGGGAGTAGTCAACTCAGCTTTTAATCCTTTCTCAAAATGCCTAATCCTTTCTTCTTCTGTGGTCGCCATATGCGGACAGAACCACAAAAGCTCCATGAACTTAGCCTCGTACTCGCTAATGTTCATTAGACCTTGTCTTAACCTCTCAAACTAAGAGATTTTCTCATCTAGAAACGTCTTAGGGAAGTATCTGTTGATAAATTCCCGTCGAAAAACTTCCCATGCAACCTCCACACCGGGCCTCTTCTGTTCTTCCATGGTCCACTAATAACCAGCAATCCCCTTGAGAAGATACACTGCATGTCTAACCTTCTCAGCTTCTGGGATGTTCAAGATTCTAAAGACTTTCTCTAGTTCAGTTAACCAAAAGTCAGCATCTACTGGGTCAGCTGTTCTGGCATACTATGTGGCTCCAACTCAGCAAAGTCGTTCAAACGTCTTGCCGGCTCCTTGTCCTTCAGGATGGGTAGGTGCCCTAGATGTAGGTATAGGCATCCTATTAGTCATATGTGTCATGGTAGTCATAAACTGCCCAAACATGGCTTGAATGGCTGGGTTCCCCATGTCAGATGGATTCAACTGGGGTGGTTCAGGCACATGTTCTTCTCTATCTAGGTCTCTTGCACCTCTTCTGGGTGCAGCAACAGTACTCTCTGCAACGTGTTCTTCATGAGATCCAGACATCCTTAGTTTTATCTTCTTCTCCTAAATGAGTAGAAGACACTATCAGAAATACTGGAAGACACTACAACAGACTCAACAACCTAAGTCCTATGTCTCTATAGACTCAGCGAACCTAGAGCTCTGATACCACTAAATTGTGACGATCTACTTGCAAAAACAAGATCAACGAATGCAGAAGCAGTTAACTAGCAGCAGAATTGTTGAAAATTACTAAAAAGTAAAACTTTTTGTAAAGAGATATATAAACAGTAATATTCTTTCATAAAGAAATATGATAAGTTGTTTACAGACTGATCCTTCATTACATCTTTATAAAATTACATCTCGAGAGTCACAAGCATCAACTACCCTGTTAAACTGTACATGAGCAGTGTACAAAATTCTCGAGGCATTAAGCCAAAAATCTCAGATCTACATTAAACATTTACAACTCCTAGGACCTGTGAGTACAGAGACGACACATAGGACATTCTATCTACAAAACTTGACAGACAGTGTCTCCACCCGAGGATCACTGATGTCCCTGATGTTGTTGCTGCTGCTGTTGTTGTTCCCCCACTGGTGGGTTCCTTCGTCCTCGGCGTCTACCTAAAAAGTCAAATCCCATGGGGGTGAGACATTTGAATAATTGTCCCAGGGAGAGTTATAAATCTCCGCCAGAAGCTTTGTTATTGCAATAATGGAATAACATTAAGCAATAGAACTATAACATTCAACAATAGGTAAAACATTGTGTAAACTAAGTAAAGCAAAATTCTTTTTCAGTAATCATTTCAATTATAACTTAATTGAATGACAAGACATATATCACTAAGGAATATGAAGAACATGTATACTAGTTATTCAACTAGAGCATTATAAGAAATGTATCATCAATCATTATTTCTCGTAGATCAACCTAAGAAAATATGCTACACAGCTGATTACATTTTACAAAGATATTTATTCCCTGAGGAGATGAGTTACACCTCTCATACTCCAACCGACCATTACTAAATCACAATCGATACCATACATAGGTCATCAGAAGTGCCAGATTCCTATGACCTCATCTTCCTCAGTCAGTATGAGGAACAACATCCAGGACATCTTGTGTCTCTGCTATCATAGCTTTCCAGGGTATTCTGGCAACTTCGCTATTAGAGTTACAGTGGCGTGCTGTACTCTCTTCGCCATCGAGGGATTTCATGTTTATGTCTCATCGATGTGGCATTAACAACATCATCGGGAGATTAGTGATACATCATCCCGGCATAAACATATAATGTAGGATTGAGAGATTAAATGATAATCTCACATCAATTCCCACATTAGGACGTAAGGATATCCGCGCCCATAACCCCCACATACTCAAAAGTATGCTCTCCAGGAGTTCCTTTAGGAAAACCTGTTTCACCATCATTAAACTTCTGAAAATGATGGATCTATGGTCAGGGCTCTAAATGATATCATTATACTTGATTATTTAAGTACATTATGGCATTGTTTTAGCATCATGCATGTTTTCAAACATAAACCAATAAAACAATTGCTATAAAGAAAGAGTACTATTTGTATCAAGTTCATTTCACATCCAGTTATCATTGGGATATCAATCCCTAACCATCTCATCATTATGATTCAGGAATATGGGTGTTCAAACCCTTAGATCATCAAAACACTTGTTACCAAGTAACATACTATCATCAAGTCATTTAAAAGCATGACATTGATTGTAACAATGCAGATAATTCCCATGGATCATACATCCTATCAATCTCATATATTACCTCTTATTAGGCAACATAGCATGTCATTATTTTCAAAGTTTATAAAATGATTTCAATGAATATCACATCATAACCCTTACCTGGCTATGATTACTTCTTGATAAAGACCTGCATGATTAACACAATTGATAACATGCACATTTATCTATATTAGCACAATGCACATTATTTTCAAGTCATGTATAGAACACCACGGCAGTTCTACCTTGCACGGTCATGCAAGGGGAAACTACCACGGTCGTGCTACCTAGCACAGTCATGCTACAGACAAATTACCACGACCGTGTTACATCACCACGACTGGTTTCTAGGGTTAGGTTTCCCTATTCAATTCAATTAGGGTTAGTCAACCCCCTTAGCTTAATAAGGCATGATACTTTCTGATTTCATACTCAAGTATAGAGTTTCATGCTTAAAAGCATAACCCAAAGTTAGGGTTTTACTATTCACATCATCACATTTCCCTTGATTAGGGTTTACTATTCATGTTACATCTCATTACCCTAGATTAGGGTTTTCTGTTCATTTTTCAATGAATTAAGATCATACTATCACTATGTATGAGGATTACTTCCATTAATGCCTTCAAATTAGGTTAAGATTCATTAACCATCATAATTAGGGTTTCCATGATCTCACTATGAAGGATCATACCCTAATTAGACATAATCTTACATATTGAAGGTTTATTATTTGATTCTCAGTTATATAAGGAGTCTTCTCTCTCCTTATTCTGTCAAATGATGTTTACATCACCCTTGATTAGGTTAAGTCAAATCAACCTTGTCATCATGGTCTATATCACTACTATTGTGATTATTAGGATTCACTTGATCAAAGGGTATTGGTTACTCTATCTTATTAAGGGTACTTTGTAATGTTCACCATTTGATTATGACATGCATTAATCAACTAATCACTTAATCCCTTAATAACTTTAGGTATCTTTGAGTTTTAGGTTAATCAACCACTAAACCATCTTAACCACTAAGACATCAAACGTTCTTAACCTTTTTAGACCTCAAACGGTCTTGCACACCAAACTCCCAAACGGTCTTGGATGGACCTTGAAACCGTTTGGTGTTGTTGACCGTTTGGTCTATTTTGACCTTTGAAACCATTTGGTAAAGTGCACACTCAAGACCATTTTCCCAAGATGAGGTGAAGACTGTTTGGTCATGAAGACTGTTTGGCCAACTTTGACTTTGAAACCGCATGGGCAACATTGATCTAAAAACTTCATGTGCACCAAACAGTTTGGGATTGTTTGGTCCCAAACGGTCTTGAGACCGTTTGGTCCAAACCACCTCAAAACCGCATGGACCAAAAAGTGTCTCAACCACTTCAACTAAGTTAGGCTTTCCAATGTTGAACCCCTCAATCAACCATGCACTTGTTAGCCACTTATCAATTGAGTTAATTAGGTCAACCCTCTACTGATTTGATACTCAATTGACCACCAATTAGGGCTTGGATCAATTGGATTAGGGTTTGGAATTGATTACCCTTCAACACTCCTCAACATGAGTCTAATTGATTTGAATCCATGGAACCATCAATCAATTTCGTCATGACCTGACCCCAAACGGTCTTGGGATCATTTGGACATCCTCCAAACGGTCTTGAGACCATTTGCTCAAGTCCACACCAAAAACTAACTCAACCACTTAAGGTTTGGCTCATTAGTTTGATCACTAGGTCGACAATTAATTGTACTTCAACTTATTGCCTTTCAATCTTCAACCACTTAACCATAGTCAACCCTAGACCTCCAAACGGTCTTGGGTGACCCCCAAACGGTCTTGGGATCGTTTGGACATCCTCCAAATTGTCTTGAGACCATTTTTCCATTATGTCATCAAAAACCAAGTCATTCACTTAAGGGTTGAACCCTAGGTTTGATCACCAAATCATCACTTTATTGCTCAACCACTTGATATCATTGGACCTTCAAATGGTCAACCCTACTTAACCATAGACCTCCAAACGGTCTTGGGTGATCACCAAATGGTCTTGAGACCGTTTGGGTGATCCCCAAATGTTTTTGAAACCGTTTTGTCCACTCAACCCAAACTTCAACTTGATTCAATTATTGAAATCAGCAAACAACCCGATTAGGGTTTAGGTGATTGATGTGCCTTGAATTGGTGATTTACTTGGAATTAGATGATGATTTTTGGTAGGTGATTAGTCCAAAATATTTACAACAGGCCTCCAAATGGTCAACACCTTTTCAATGCATCCAAACAGTCTTGGACCGTTTGCGTCCATGCGTTCTTGGGTTTAACCGTTTGCATTCAAATGGTTTGAAACCATTTGCTCCCAAACGGTTTGGGAAGCCGTTTGTGCAAGAGGTGGAAGACCGTTTGCTAAATAAAGTTTGTGGATAAACTTTGGAAATAACGTCATCATCTTCTACCTCAACAAAAGGGGCTGTTCTTCACGGAGTTGCTAGCAAGAACACACCAAAGTGTCTAAAGAAGAATAAGCAATTATACTAGGAGAAGAAGATGCATTTAACAAAGTTTAAGGGTTAGAGTTATAAAACCCGCCTTTAGATCTGATCTAGACCTCAAAGATTCGTAGATTGAATGGTGGATGAAGCTCCAAAGGTTGTCCAAGGTCCGTTCTTCAAGATTTGGATGGAAAAAATGGCTAGAAAGAAGAGTTGTGTAAGGAAAACTACTAAACCAACCTTGTATTAGAGTTTCCACCATGAATTCGAGCTAGGTGATGATCCATACTTACCAACATAGCTTGGTCATCGTCCTCTATTCCAGAGATTCCTCTTGGTCAGTCCAAAGCAAGGAGATGTGGGGAAAGAACTAAAAGAACGATCCTTTGCTTTGAGGAAAAAGGGTGCTTATATATTTTTGGGTATTATCAAGGCAAGAAAAAGATAGTTATTTCTCTTATTTCTTAAACCCATCCACTCATGCTTTCTCCACCCTTGGCCAAGTTTATTCCTCCTTTTCACATGC
Organism: Alisma plantago-aquatica; assembly: GCA_963693085.1. Classification (NCBI taxonomy): domain Eukaryota; kingdom Viridiplantae; phylum Streptophyta; class Magnoliopsida; order Alismatales; family Alismataceae; genus Alisma; species Alisma plantago-aquatica. Next base: position 578,531,252 of record OY856412.1, on the reverse strand, counting down.
AAAACCTCTCTTTTATCCAAGGTTAAAAGGAAAAGAAACTAAACACCTTATTAAGTTATATATGTAGAAGAGGGCCATTTTGCTTAAACTTGATTATTTAAATATTAAGGCTATCTTTCTTACTTGGTCATTCAAATGAGGTGCCCCTCTCATTTTCCTTGATCTAATTGATGCCAAAAAAAATGAGAGATATTCTAGAGGGTATATTTTACATGTTGCACCCTATGTTTTAGGTAAATTGCACTTTACACCAAAACTAGGTTTTAAAGCATAAGGATTGCTCTACAAGCTATATCTTGGTGCTCAAGCTTGTGGAATCCATACCACCACATAATATTCATTCTTATGATGTATCATCATCATAGGAACATCTTAACATGTGCAATTTGCAGGTTTACCCCTTTATTTGGGTAATTTGCACTTTAGTCCAAAATTAACAAAACAATATTGCAACATTGTTCAAAAAGGAATGAAATGGAAATATAAGTTCCTCAAAAGATTTAATTACATTCCATAAGATAACCATGAGTATCTAACCACATATTTAAACAAAACACCTAGGGTTAGTTCATAACCCATGTAACACCCGGGCCCACTGCCCAAGGCTCTAGTAGAGTTTCAAGAATGACGACTGGCCCCACAGACCACCACTAGCCTTAACTATGCACTTTGTCCACACTAACGCGCATGCCAGGATCAACTTCCCGACTGGTCACCCATCCTAGTACTACTCCAAGTTGAGCACGCTTAACTATGGAGTTCTTTAGAGATGGGCTCCCGGAAAAGGAGGTGCACCTTGGTGATATGGGTAGTCCAATCATTCCTTTTAAGATCATGTTATCTGAGGCCTCAAATCCTGGGATGTTACAATCTCCCCCACTTAGACTCTTGACGTCCTCGTCAAGGCTCAACTATAAGGCCTCATAATCTCTTTCCCATTTTAGTGCAGACCACAATGACCCATGGACACCCAGCTCCCGATCACGGAACACCAGCGCAAGGGTGGCTACATCAACCATGGACAACCCTTTCCTACATGCATGGACCGCACGACTCAAGAATGGCATGCCATGCCCACGTGGGACCCACCTACTGGAGTGGAATTGGCTCTGATACCATTTGTAACACCGGGCCCACTGCCCAAGGCTCTAGTAGAGTTTCAAGAATGATGACTGGCCCCACAGACCACCACTAGCCTTAACTGTGCACTTTGTCCACACTGACGTGCAAGCCAGGATCAACTTCCCGACTGGTCACCCATCCTAGAACTACTCCAAGTTGAGCACGCTTAACTATGGAGTTCTTTAGAGACAGGCTCCCGGAAAAGGAGGTGCACCTTGGTGATATGGGTAGTCCAATCATTCCTTTTAAGATCATGTTGTCCGAGGCCTCAAATCCTGGGATGTTACAACCCAGGTCAGGGATGTTACAATTATGGAGGCTAAAAGCCTAATAAAACCCTAAAGTGGCCTAGAAAGCCTAAGGTGGAAGCCAAGTCTATCTTGAGAATGTTTTGGATAAACTATAACACTTGGATGTATTGCGTTGATTTCAGGATATTGTTGATTGCTTGTTTGATTGTTCTTTATCATTATTGCTTGGATATCAAGTTGCTCTGGATCAGGTATGTGGTTAATTATGGTTAATCACATTAGTTTTTCGAAGAGTTTCCCAGATGATTCATAACATTGAATGCAACCTATTAGTTTGGATGTTCATACTTGCAAATTATAAAGTCACTATGATTACCACAATTGTAATATAAATGTGTGTTCTCGCACCTACATGTCGCCCTGATGGATGATGCAAAAAGGTAAAGCCCAGGAGCGAAGACCAATGGGCACCATGAGAGGTGACCCCAGACACCAAGCTCGGGAATGAGAAGGTGGTCTATGTTGCATGACAAATGGGCACCATTAGAGGTGACCCCAGGAACCAATCTCGGGAATGAGCAAGTGGCCTTAAGTCAATGTCAAAAGAGAAACCCTAGAGAGGGTATGCCAGGGTTAGGGCAAAAGCGGTGGAGAATGACACATTGAAAATGTAAATTGGCTTGTTAAATTATCTTGATTGTGATAATTAGATTGTTAACCATATCTGTGAATTTTTTGTTGTCCCCACATACCGACATATTTTGATATGTTGACTGACATTTAGTTTGTTGGAATTTTAGGTACAACTCTAAAAAGAACAAATAGTAAAATGACACATTGTAGAAATAAGAAATAAAGTGTAAGGAGGATTAGATAGAATAGATCCAAGTTGTGGATAGAAGTAGATTACCAAAGTTTTTAAAAGGTATGCAAAGTTTTATTTTATACCAGATTTTAGTTTAGTTGGTAGAATTTCATAATTATTATTGATTATTTGTCAAACCTTTGATCCTATTAATTGGGATAATGTCTCTGACCTTTAGGTATCCCTTAATTGGGGGTTACCGGGAGGCAGGGTCATTATAGTTCTCTTAGATGATATGGGTTGTTTATTCATTCTTTTTAAGATCACTTTACTTGATGCCTCAAATGCTGGGATGTTACAATCTCAAACATTTAGACTCTTGATGTTCTCGTCATGTCTCAACTATATGTACTCATAATATTTACCCATTTACTCAACTACATGGTCTCAACTACACGTCCTCATCAACCTAGAATGTCCCAATTACACCCAACTCCTTATTAAAATACCAAGGCAAGTGTGGCTTCATCACCATGAATATCCCTTCCCAAGCTACTTGGAGAACATGATTCAAGACTAGCATGTGACATACCCATGTGGGTCCCACCTCTGTAGGGGATTTAGGACCTAATACCATTTTTAATGCCCGAGTCCACCACCCAAGGATCTAGAAGGGTTCAAGGAATGATGAAGAGTCACACAGACCACTACTGGACTCAACTATGTGCTTTGTCCTCTGGCACATATAGACCAATATCAATTTCTAATCGATCACCCATCCTAGTACTACTTTAAGCTGAGCACATATCATTGTTGAGTACTTATTGATCAAACTATCTAAAAAAGGGGTGCACCATACTGACGTGATTGTCCAAACATTCCTTTTAAGATCATTTTAATTGAGGCCTAAAAAATATAAATGTTATAGTAAAAGTGATCATGATTATTAAACATGTGTCGTTAAAATATAAATATTAAATATTTTCTAATAGAAAGATCGTACAAGTTCTAAGTATAATGAATTGTTTGGTATAACTCATACAAGAATGAAATTTTATATAGAAATATCAATTTTCTACACATGTCTCATGTTCTTATCATTTCACAATAATAATGTGACGAAACATGTTATGAAAGTATGTATAAGTAAGGTATGCTATTTTACAATAATGATTGAGGGTGTCAGCCATGTCAATAAATATGGAATGTTTCTTGGTAACTTGTAATACAAAGGATTATGTGAAAAAAATCCTTAGCTTTAGACACTACCATTATGTTGTAACTACAACTGGGGTGATTATTATTGTAGTACCTCAAGTGAGGTGGTTTTGAAAATCAAGGTCTCATGCACTGATATCATTTTGAATCATAGGAGAGATTTTTCCACTATAATGAAACTAAATTAGGGTTTACAAGTTTATACTTATCATGAAATAGTTTCCAAAAATTCAACTTGTACGTCAGAGTAGATTCAAATCATCCAAAGTGCTATCCATTATGAACTTGTAGGCTTAGGCTTAAGGTTCTACCCAGACAAAGTAGTTTCTTCTTAAGATGTGTAATAAGAATCTAATTTATACTCCTAGAGGATTCTAAGTTATGTAGAAGGGATGCGGTGGTATAACATCACATTATGCATGCCATGTAGATGGACTTGTGATGCTCTTTGTTTTTGAATTTATGTTTTGAAATGAATCCTACTTGTGTGAAGCACCATTCTAGGCTGACATTAGTAATGATGGATCTTAACATCCTCAATGAGTTCATCTTGTAAACCTGACTCCATAATATCCAAATGAGCGACGCATAATGTCTATAAATATTAGTCTTCTCTGTCTCTTAGTTGCACTTAGGGTCTCTCAATCCTTGAAGTCAACATTGATAAAATGATATTACATGTCCTAAAGGTATATAAATACACATACAAACACACAAAAACAAATATATACACATATAAATATGTATGTACATGTTGAATGAGAGAGAGAGAGAAGATTCTAGAGGATTGAGTTTCCTAAACAATGAATTATGTTATAGAATGAGGGAGTCCTTAATGAATATATTCTAGAGAAATTCTCCATTTCATGAGTTATGATGTGGCATGGACTTGCCTCTTTATATGAGGAATGGGTCCACCACTTCTTAAAACCAATTTACTAAATTTAGATCCATATTAATTCTAGGTCTGTGTAACTTAAGTCCCTAGATTTTTTTATAACAATTACAATCAGATCAGATCAACCTTTCTTCAATTTATCTTTCAATGCGACAATATAGGAACCATATTATGTTGGAATGGTATTAAATAATCAATGTTACAAAATAGAAGCAATGAGCAGTGTCTACATACACATCATTGTTACCCAAGTATTATGATTAGTCAGACAAGACTAGATCATGAATAACTAATGTTAACTTCTAAAAAATCCCTTTACCACATATATATATATATATAGATTGGACCTGAGGGCATGGAAACATACTCCTCATCACATTCAATACAAATTATTTGACCTACAACCATACTAGAAAGATACATGTGATCTCAGTATCACATACTAACTTACATGAGCATGGAAATGCGTTTCTCTAGTGTAAGACCCCAAACCTGAGTTTTGAAGTAACCCTATTTTCTTTGGCTTAATCTTGTGCTTATAATCTCACTGTAATATTTTGAGATCTAATTAGGACTTATGGAGAGCTCAAGTTTCAAGTTTGAGCTTGTTTGGATGAAGCTTGAGCTTTTTGTGCTAGTTTTGGTGCAAATTGCAATTTACCCTATGTAGGGGGTATATATGCAATTGACCACCTCTAGAGTGTTAAATCTCTTTGTTGACATTGTATAGAGGAAAGATAAAGTGTAGGGCACCTTGTTTGAGCCTTAGTTTAGGAGTATCACCCCATGTGGTGATTAGGGTTGATGTGAGTGTTGAGTGCCTTGACCATGTGTTTTGGTTGTGTTGTCTCGACCTTGGATCGCAAGAAAGGTTGGTTTTAGAGGGTTTCACAGTCAAGACACATCCTATAGGTGTTGGGGGTCATGACCTAGGTAGTCTATGGTGGTCTTGGGTTGAGATGGTTTCCCCAACATAGGTTGTTTTGACGTAGGGTTGTGGAGGTGCTTTGTCGCGACCAAAAGGTGATGTCGGTTGGTGGTGTCGTGAACATAGATGGTGCCCCATGGATGGGTTGTGACCGCAACCATGTGGGATGACATGGTGGTCTAGACACTACCTATAGTGTATCACCATGTCTTGCATGTCACGCTTAGGTGGTTGCAAGTGGTTGCATGTGTGTTTCTTGGGTGGACAAGTGCCCCTTTGGTACCTTGGAGTGTTGACACATCATCTCTTACCTTCTCTCTCATCTTTCATTTATAAAACCCTTATCTCTTCTTTCTTGCAACCCTTTTGGGCAATCTATCTTCTTCCTCCTTCTTTGGTTGTTCTTGGAAATTGGGGGAGCTAGGAGGTTCGTCCTTGGAGTTTGGGGGATCAATCTCCTCTTGCATGTAGTGGTGGTGGTGATTCAAGCTCATCTTCCATCCTTAGTAATTGTTTGTATTCTAATTTGATGTTTCTTTTGATCCCTTACCTACATATACTTCTTTTTACTTGGACCTAGACCATGGTTCTTACATGGTGGTCTTTTTGGGAGAGAAACACCTCATCACAAGGGTCATAGACCATGTTTTGACAAGGTTGACCCAAGCGTGAAGAGGATTTCTCCTCTCTTTCTCCCCTTCTCTTTTGGTACAGCAAGAACGTATTTGCTCCTTTCCTTGGATTATCTTTGACCTTGGTGTCTTATACTTCTTGAGGTGCTCTTGTGGCCGAGTGTGGAGCTTTCAATGAAGCTTCTTCAATACTAGGATCGTGTGCTTGGATCTCTTGATCTTGGAGTTTAGAGCTCGTGGTTGTGATCATCTTAAGGCGGGTTATATAACTCTTAACCTTATCTATTACTTGCACTCTTTCATACAAGCAAGCTACTATGTTCTTTCTCTAAAATGTTCCCCTACCATGATAGTAGAGAATGATAAAATATAGAGCTTGTTTGATTATCTTGCTTAGTTTGGATAAAATCTGAAACCTTAATTCCTTATACCCAATTTTGATGATTGTGGTGTTATGATGATCTTCGTCTATCCTTTTTACCTTGGTGTTTCTCACACGAATGATGTTAGACTATCTAGATGTTATGAGTAGTTTATGTTCTGTTTTGGTGCCCTAAAAATTGTTTTAACTATCTTTCATGAGATCCTTTTGTGAGGGATCCATGATGCATGAACTAGGGTTCTTGGTGACCGTTTTGCTTGAGTTTTCTCCTACATACTCATGATGGTTTTCATTGGCCTTGTCTTCTATTTTGGGGTCCATATGTCACACAATGGGGTGGCCGAGACATCTATCCCCATGATGGTCATGACCCATGGTTGGTCTAGGTCGAGATGCTTCCCTTTTGTTGGGATGGACCTAGTTTTGTTTTAGGTCATGACACTTGGTGTTGATGGCCAAGTTGACCCTATTTTGGGTAAGTTGTGACACGTGTTTACCATGAGTTATACACAAGTGAACGTATCAAAGTAATATAGTCCCTTTTGAGGCCTGACTCGAACACATGGAAACGTTCTCCAGTAGACTACTACTAACTATGGTCTAATCATCTAGGCCAGTGAAATTGAATTGGCTTCATTGAACAAAAAAAAATACTGAACAAAACAAGCTTAGAACTTAAATTACTCAAATTTTAGGGAATTCCTCAGGATAATGGATTCACCACATATAACATTGCAATTCATTCCACACACCAATATCTATTACCCCTATCCCTGGATAAACAGCCTGTAGTCAAAACTACCCACTCCCGCAACATAGTTCATTACCTATTCTAATGCCAATCCTGTTACCATAGCAATTAGTTGATTAGTTAGGTGCTTTATGATTAAACTATGGGTTTCTCCTCCCATTTATTCTCTGCCTTTCCCAAGGGGTGCAATAAAAAAGGAAATATGTTCTTTCTAACCCTTAACCTCTCTCCTAAAATGATTAAGAGTCTAATAATCTATGTTGATCAAGCATAAATAGAACCAGGAAAATTCATAGATCTATATTTAGAAAATAGGGACAAAGATGATATTAATGCATGGAAACCAGTTATAATGTATATCTGGGCTACTCCCAGATCCTAAGGAATAAAGGGGTTTACCCCCACATGGTTTTCATTGATGAATACATGATAGAGAAAGAGAAAATTGTGGGAAATATTAGAAAAACTAAGTAACCCCTAGTGAATAGCTGATCTGGATCATCCCCTACGTCATACATGCAATCTTCTATCTTTTGGATGCAGATTTGCATTCCAGAGGTGCTCAGATTGTCCTGGGTGAAGCCTTTGTTCCTTTCTCTTCTCCCCCTCTCTCGGGTGTTGAGTAATGCAAAATGTCTCCCTCCTCTAGTCTAGTTGAACTCCCCTTAGGTCATAGGAATCACTTATGATATGAAATAACGCCATCCATTGGATTAGATTGCTATGTTCAGATTTTCCAAATTTGGCAGACTTGGTAGTCAGGAGTACCGAGTTCCTAGGGTAGTTGCGATTCATGACAATGTCAGTACTATCGACTTGTCTCGATTACATTGAGTCTTTAGGTTGCCTGAGAACTACTTCACTGATGCCATCTCGGTAGTATTGAGTTTGTGAACTTGTTAGTATCGACTTTTTGTGATTCATCCTTGTGATTTACTGATGAGGTCTCGATATTGTCGACTTTGAGTGTCAATAGTATCTCGTATGTATGAGTCTTTCCCGATCCATTACTGATGTGATGTCGATACCAATGACTATTGGTGTCGGTAGTATCGACTCTGTGAAGTTCAATTGTACCTGAAAATGCACAAGATCATGGATAAATGCTCGGGATAAATATTAAACCATCTTAAACAGTAAAAATCATATAATTTGATGCATTTAGATAGAACATGCTATTGATAGCATTTCATGCATAATTAATCAAATAAATGACAAATCAACACATAAAATCAAGGAAAATATGCATGTAAAAATGACTAAAAACCCATGCATCAAGTTGTTACTCTAGTTTTTGACTTAAGATCATGCCCTTGTCTCGATCATGACATGTTCTTGGAGGGAAGTCATGACATGTTGGGTCTTTGGTTGGGACATGCTTTGGGTTAAGGTCAAGATAGCCATGTTCTTTGGGATCATGATAGCTTTGTGAGTGGTTGGAATCCTAAGTGTCACAGGTGCGACATGACCTTAAGGGTGGAGGTCGTGACATGCGGGTGACACATGAGTGTTGTGGTAGTGACATGGACCATGATGGGTGGTTGCGACCTATGTGGTCAACATAGGGTGATGGTAGGTGGATGAGAAGCACGTGTGAACGGTTAATGACATTCATATATGAATGGTACATAAGCCATATATCATTCTATTTATAATGTTATCTAATCAACTCTACTAATGTTTCCTAATCCTTATACACCCCAAGATGATGGAAGGTGATGGTTCTAGGGCTAATGGTTGAACCTAGTCTTGTAAACCCTAATCGGCTATGGAGGGAAAACCCTAATCCTAATGATGAGTAATGTGACATGTTTGCTTGTCTTTATTGGAATGACTATTATGTTATGATATTATGTCTCTTGTCTTTGAACCCCTAACCTTGTAGGTTGAATGCATGCCATTTCTTGGTATACTATGGTGATGGTTATGAATAATTGAGGCATTTGGAGATAATGATGTGACATAAGGATTTAGGATGTTTCCTCTCTCTCATTTATAAATTTATAACCATGCATGTGATATGAGCTTGAAAATCATAGCTAGTGCATGCTATGATGAATATGATGTGACATTGGTTGAATAAGCCTAATGAGGCATGTTGAAATACTGCAATACAAGAATGTCGTGAATGGGTCCTATGACCTAGTGGTGGCTTGATGCCTTTTGTGATGTGATACCCTCTAGTGCTATGATTAAGGGATTGATATCCCACAGTGATGTGACATTATTGATAGCTTTGAGTGGCTTTGCTACAATGCTATGTGATGATGTGACAAGTTCACATCTTATATGTTTTTTATCTTCTGGAGTTGTACTATACCCTCATTCTTGTAGAGTTGTTATGTTTATTTATATTGCAACTTGATTGATGTTTGAAGATTCCGAATTGGCAAACTCAACAAGTGAAATGTAATCCCTGTAGTTTGCCCTATGCTATAGATCCTTTCTTGGGTAAACCTTAGTTGTTGGATTGGTGAAATGAGTTTTACTCAAAGTGCATATTTTTTAGCATGCGGGGGGTACAAGTCGGGTGTCACCTTGTATCCCTAATTATATGATGTGTGAGATGACCATGTGTGAGATGATCTCATTCTGATGTGGATGGCCATGTGTGAGCACTCCTTCTTGTTAGAATAGCCATGCGTGAGCCTATTCTTCTAGTGTCGTTACCTGTACCAAGGTGGGCTAGGTGTTGTTATATGTGGACAACCATTTGTGAGATGATCCTTCTACTGACTATAAGTCAATTTTGCAGTTGACTAACATGTCTCTACGATGGAACTCTCATACTGACCGGGAGGTGTTGGAGAGGTCGTGGATTCTGGCTCTTCCATTAACCTTGTATGGAACTTATTTTGACTTAGTAGTAGTCGGTTGGATTTGTGTGGTACGAATCAAATCCTTGGGACAGTAATTAAAATACATAATCATCCATGTAGCATTTTTGCTTAGGATCAAATAAGAAAACTTTGGATGAGGCCTCGCTTTGCTTTTGTATAGCTTGGTTGGTAGAAAATATACATCTTCTTCATATTTCTCCTTAGTTATAAAATGTTCTACTACTTTGTTATAGCTACCCGATCTGCTTAGATGATAATAACTACCCTTATTGCATCAACAATTGAGTTTGATTATCATAGATGTAGTTTTAGTTCTGTTCTTTAGTTACTTTACTTGTGCTTTAATAGCATTGGAGGAGAGTTATATCTCTCTCTGGGATGTTTGGTCTCACCCTGTGGGTTTCCACATCTTTTAGGTAGCCGTGTACAAGGAGGTAGAGATCATACAGCTGAAGAGGAGTAGAAGCAAGACTAGTAGTTGACAAGGTTGATTGTGCTTCTTGTTGGTCTTTTGGTGTTAGAGATCTAGAGTCATCCCTGTACACTCAGGTCTTGGGGATAGTTTAGTGTGTTTTGTGATTGTGCTATCGATACAAGTTTTTGGCTTATGTGCCGTTTTATTGTATATAGTTGGCAAACATGTATATGTAAGTGAAACAGATATCATGTGTGATTGGTATGTATATGGGGCATGTTGTAAGCATGATGTCTTATGAGATGTATGCTAAAGATGGCAGGTTATGGATACTTATGTCACAAGTTTTCTGAAATTGGTGCCTTGTGCAATCAGTTTTAGTTTTTAGTATTTTTCAGTAATCTGCTTGTTTAGTATTGTTTCCGCATTTGGTTTGAGTAATCTCACTTTTTTGCAAAGAGTGTCACATCTAGTTTCTCTTATCAATAGGCATTGGTTATTTCTCATGTTATATGGGATGAACAAATTCCTTCTACATCACTCTCAATATGTAGCATGATTCTCACCAGACCCAATCACTACATTTATGTAAACCTTGTTTATGATTACTTTGAGTGGTGTCAAACAAAAGGATCATCATCTCACCATTATAGTGACTTGAAGTCAAAGGACCACAACACCTTTATTGTATCAAGCACCGACTATATCTATTATATAGAATTCCATGAATCACTCTCAAGGTGGGTCTATCAATTACAATTGTTCTATAATGAGTTGTAACAATGTTCCCCTTTCAATTTATTTTCCAAACAATGACATTAGTTTGATAAAAAATGAAATTAAGGAAAGTTGAGTTTATAAATAATGTTTTGGTTAGTTAAAGTCAATGATTTGCAATGTAATGAGTAATGGTGGTCATTGAATATTTTATAGTTACTTGGATACATTTGTGGATATAGTTTTGTGCATTTATTATTAGTGTGTTATTAATCTTTTGTTGAACAATTATATATTTTAGACAAAATGAATAATTTGTGAGGTGATTGAAAGATTTGGTATTAATAATGTGTTAATTTGAGGTTCCTTGGTTGATTAATAGTATTTTAATTCGACTAAAATGCCTTTTGAAATAAATTTTGGTATAGGATATATTTGTATAGATGAATGTAGACTTTTTAATATGAAATTGATCAAGAAGGAAGTTACCTAATATGTAAGAATTGCTATGACTTTCATCACATTGTAATATGATTTGCATGTTAAACATTTTTAAAGACTACGATTGTTTTTGAAAATAGAGTTGATAAATGTTTTGACTTTTGACTAGGATTTAACTAAATATTAATTTTCTTTTGTCTAGTTCAACAGCTAGGCCTAGTTTAGACTATGCGAGCATGTTGTATGGGTGATTAAGGGACCTCGTACCATGGATCTAAATTGAATATCTCTCCCTTTGTCTCATACCTCTAGAAATCCTAGGGGGAGGAGTAACAAAGGTCATAACCCCTTTTCTATCCTTCACACTAATCTTAATCAAAGCCACAAAATAATCAAAAGAGTCAATTCATAATCCTTAAAGCTATCCTTTGATCCTTAAACAACTTTAATGGTTAGTGATGGAGGCATATCTACCATACTCTCTTCTCTCCATCTCCATTACTTTCACATGGCAATGCATAAACCCAACCATAGAGACACCACATGTAGGCCTCTCTACTACCTTATTCCTTGGATGTACCTTCAAAACCCATGTCCAATCCTCAAATATTATGAGTCACAAGTAACCCTTAAAACAAGAGTGTCCCATGATGCAAGAAATTGTACCTCAACCTCTTAAATAAAAGAAGGTTGACTGGTGGAGTTTTCTCCTAAAGTGGCCACCTACTAATCTTGTACCATGATGAAGACAATAGAGGGGGTCCGAGGAAATAATGAGGTGAAGTATGCTTCCTAGAACAAGACATATCTAGGCACCACAAAATAATGGACATGCAGATCAAGGTCTAGTGTGGATGAGAGGAGAGGAGTAGGTGAGAGAAATATGCTATTGAGGGGAAGAATATCCATGATTTGAACCAACCTGGGTTGAAGTCAGGCCACAAAAATAATGGATCCAATCCAAGTAGGGCCACAAAAGGCCTCTCAACCATTTGTGAACTTTGACTTATGTCCCTTGAGTTTTGATCTATCCTTCTGTAGGCGGTCTAATGTTTTTTTGTAACCCTTTGGATCATGGGTGGGGTTTTATAAACCTTGGATATAAATGCAATGATCAAGATTTCCAGCTTAAAGGTAAACATTACAAAGATCTCTATAATGATTAAGATGATAAAATTAGTGTGAAAGTATATGTGATTTTGAATAGAAGAATGGGAATTACACGGCTATGACCTTTGAATTGGGGATTGAAGTCATTTTTGTATCAGTTGCAGATATGTTGCATAAGTTGAATAGTCATACATTATGATATGGTTTGAATATTATATGTCACTAGTGAACAAGTTTACCAGAATAATGTTTATTAAATGATCCCTCTACTTTTTACAAGTTTCCATGTATTATCTAAGATGAAATTTAGATCATGATTACAAGGCCCCTGACTTGGTTTATGTTTAACATGCTTGCTTGATTTAATTGGGTTCTTAGTTTCTTCATTATACATTAATAAAAAAAATAATATCAGTTGACAAAGATATGTTTCAAATTTGGTCCATATCAAACTTTTTTTTCTTAAGTTTTACAAATTTATGTAATTGTGTGCACCTTTATGCAATTTTCCCCTTTCTAGGAATCTAACTACAACTTTAACACATGTAAAATTTGCTTCATTAAAATTTTCATAATTTGATAAAGTAAAGGTAGTTTCACGTTTTAATGCTGGTTTGGAATTACAAACATATGGTTTTTCCTTGAGGAACTACAAACGATTGGTTTTTCCCTGAGGAACTACAAACATATGGTTTTTCCTTAAGGAACTGCAAATAGATGATTTTTCCTCGAGAAACTACAGATGGTTTTTCCATGAGGAACTGAAACAAATGGTTTTTCCTTAAGGAACTACAAACAGATGGCTTTCCTTGAGGGATTAAAACTGATGGTTTTCCTTTGGAGATGCAACTTGATGGTTGTAGTGGGTTAAAACAAATGGTTTTCCTCGGGAGATGTAACTCGATAGTGGCACATGGTTGAAAATCGATGATTTTCATTGGGAGATGCAACTCAATTGTTTTTCTATACTCTCAACACTATATGCTTGTTCTGCACGCTTAACAACCAATGGTTTTCCTCATGGGATGTAAACTGATGGTTGTTCTGGTTGTACAAGTATATGGAAAACTTGACCTTTGATTGATGGTTAAGTAGTTTACATACTTTGGCCTCCTTTCTCTCTCATCCTAGCTATATATAAACCTCCCCTCTTTCCTTAAACAAACTGTTCCACTCCAAACATGTTTTTGCTATTGAAGGAGGAGATTCTCTAGGATGAAGCCTTGCTAGATTGTGGTTGCATGATGAGGTAGGACTTGGATCTAGGTCTTCTAAGACTGATCAAAGATTTCTTGCCTAGTTCCTTGCTCCATACACATAAGCTTTTTCCTCTTAACCTCATTTCTTGATGTTTTCCTTCTTCCATCCTTTACCATGGTTGAGATCTATGGTATTTCTTGCTAGAAACTCATGAAGTTGGATGAAGAATCCATTTTTCTTCTTTCTTTTTCCCTACATCTATTCCATTCTTGAAGATAGGATCTATCTTTCACTGTAGTTTTTCTAGGTACATTTGGTGCAGATGGTCCCTCATAACTGGTTGGGGTGGCTGCCCTCCTAGCTGCTTGGAGGATGGTCTAAAGTGGATACAGTAGAAATCTAACAGGAGCACCACTATGAGATATTTTAGAGGCATGGGAGTTGTTGCTATCGTCTATTGTATCTAGTTTGAGAGAAATACCAGATTCGATGGGGGGTGGGCTACTGATATGTTTGATGTTTATGAGGCTCTTGCTGATAGGCTTACTGCTTATGTAAGGGATAAACCTAAAATTTATAAAGGTTTAGACCTGGTTACGAATACATAGTGGGTTTTGTTTTGTAGTTAACCCATCCTCTGTATAGTATAGGCTTTGCTATACGCCTTTGTTGAGATAGTAATATTTTACCTGTTCCAAAAAAAGAAGATAGGATCTATCTTGGATCTTTTGGAGTGCAAACCTTGGGTTTTACTTTCTCTTTTCATGATACCTTGATGATTGGAAGTTTTTATTCACATTGAGGCAAGTGATATAACCTCCAATACATTTCTTGCCTACTCATAACCTATTCATGTAAATCTTATTCTAGAAAACCCATAATATAAGGAAAAATAGCCTTTTTGTGCACTATTTGAGATGAGAATGATGACGATACAAGCTGTAAGATTTTATTAGTACCTATGAACGTTTCTTATTTTACAAATGAGACTTTCTTGAACATGCAATGTCTGAATTTGAAATGTTAATGTTACAACTACTACAAATGTCACATATGTGTTGTTTTTGTACCCAATGTACATAAGTCTGACCCAAACTTTAAACCTTACTATATAGTGGTTCATTAATGGTGGTTTTAATGTTTTTATCTACTATTTTGGTGCTAAAATGGTAGTTAGATGAAATCATAATGTTGAAAGTATCCCATTCCTACTAGGTTTTGGTCATATTAAAGCCTAGTTCTTGGAAATTGCATAACTCTTACATCCAATGGACTTTTATGTTGAAATTCAGGATAATAGATTGTTTTTGAATTTTTAAACTCTCTTCAAATTTTGGATCATGACGATGTTCCTACATGCAGTTAATATTGTTTTTTATTAATGGCATTTTGGGTTGTTGGTGCCCTAGTTTGATGCTTAGGCATGTTCAAGGCCAAGAGTGATGAAATATACCATGACAGAATGACATGGGACTTGTTTCATATGTTTATATCAACTAAAGTTATACTCTACAATTTATTTTTCTAAGAATTCTATAGAATGTTATACGTAAATTGAGTGATGTGGTCAAAGTACTTAAAACAACATAATTAATTAGTGTAACCCTAATCATGTAGTGCCCAGTGAATGTAGAACTATCACAGTGTCAAAACTTGCTGGATAGTGAACTGAGTAATCCAAAGAGGAGCTCAGAGTCATATATTGTTGAGTATATGTGGGTGTAGGGAAGGTATATCTCTGCCATCCAGATCCAAAGGTTTTAGTGAACGGTTGAGACTGTCTCTCAAAGCTGATACGTTTTGAGAGTGACTATGGTTGTAACTCAAATTTTTAGGGTTTATACCTTAGTTTGTAGTGCCTTGGCCTGTGTATCCATGACATACGAGGATGTTGTAGTAGTTGGGATGATCTACCACCATAGTTGTTACTCATACTAGCTGAGGGTAAGAGATCTTAGGATTCTGAACATCCTAGATTTTATATGGGGTTGTGATTGCGTATTCATAGTGATCAACTAGTAGTTTGAGTGGTACGCCTCAACCTACCAATGACTTAATAAAATATATAAAACAACCCTATAGCATATCTTTTAGGGTTACTTGGAGACTCACATTGGATGATGATCCTTGCTTTGTTTCTTTTATTCTATAGAAGATTTTAATGCAGTAAGTGAAATCAACTATTCTTATCACTCTAGCTATACATGTTCTTATATGTAAGTTATATAGTCTTTTGAGTCTATAATGTTATCTACTTTAATTATTTGAAGTACATAATCCTTTTGTAAGCAATAAATGTTTTAATAAGTTACATATCTTGTCGGTACATGGGTCTCACCCATGGGTCTCCACATCTTTTTAGGCGATTGTCAACAACACAGTCAGACTCATGGTAGTGAGGAGGAGAAATTTGGATAACTATAAAAGATGAAGGTTGGTGGGTGGTTTAGTAGTTCTAGAGTTGTCCCTTTACTCTCAAGTTAGGTAGGGGAATTTTTGTAGATGATGTTCAATGACTTCAGATTTTTGTAGTGTACTTGTGTTTCATACATGTTTTAAATATGCAGGTAATATATTTTTGTATAATAGGTTGTGGATGAGACCATGAAACAGACATAAAGATACCTAGTATGGTTATATATATATATGTATATTTGTATATATATGTATGTATGTATAAGATGATGGACCTCTATGTAAAGTTCTTTGGCATCTTGATAAAGTTTATTATGTCTTTAATTTTGTACCTTTATGGTAATATGATTGATTAGTGTTTGATCAATGTTTTATCTTTGAGTAATCTCATTTAGCGTGGCAGGTTGCCACATTTAGTGGTATCAAAGCTTAGGTTTTACTAAGTCTACATGGACATATGACTTAGGTTGTTGTGTCTATTCTTAGATAATCAAACATATATGACCATATTTTTTGGCTATACAAGTATGGTTGGAGAGCATGAAGAGCACGTTAATAGTATCTTTGTGGTGCCGGGGGGAAAGGTAGGAGGTCATAATATTGGGAAAGAGTCCCTAAGATGGGGCCAAAATAATCACCCAACCACCAAATGACCATTTGACCATGGATGATCCAACTTTTCAATCTATGTGTGTACAACTGATGGCGATAATCATGCATCTCGTGGACAGGGCTCCTACACCTCAACTGAAGGCACCTATTGCCAATGTTGAATCTCATGGTCCAACGAAGAACTTTGAGAGGTTGAATCAAGTAAGAGCCACAAAGTACAAGGGAAAAAATAAACTAGAATATGTACATATGTGGTTGATAGAGTTAGAGAAGGAATTCAAGATCCTGAATATCTCCAAGGAGGACAAGGTGAAGAATGCAATCTACCTCTTTTAGGGTAGTGATGGACACTGGTGGGCAATAGAAGAGGAGAAGAGATTGAGTGAGCTGATCAATTGGGAGGAGTTTTGTCGGGCTTTTGTGAGTCGTTACATTCTTGAGGTGTATCTAGAAGAAAAGATGACTCAGTTTGAGTAGTTGCACCAGGGATCATGGTCTATCAATGACTATGAGGCAAAGTTTATCGATCTGTTGAGGTTTTTTCCTCACATGAATACTATAGAGAAGGAGAGGATCAAAAGGGTTGAGAAGGGTTTGAGCACCAATTTGGAAACAAGGGCATCTATTTTGGTGAATTGAGAGAAGTTTCCACCTTTCTGGAGTTTGTGAAGAGGACAACTATGGAGAAGCGAGAAGCTAATGCAAGGAGAGGTCAGCCCAGTTCCAAGGGTAATCAACTATTAGCTTCAAGAAGCTAAGGTTTTCCTCAGTGTAGCACCGACAACACTAGCATATGTCGACTTTTTCTAGACCAAGGTCACAAGTGCAGTTGCAATGGTCCCCTACTAAAGGGAGAGGTTGTAGTTTTCTGCCGACAAGGGTGAACAATATAGGTTTAGTGTTTGTGACAGTGTCGTCTAGACCATAGTATGATACAAGGACGTGATATAAATATAGTTTGGTGTGACATATGAGATAGTCTTTCCCCATGAAGAACCAGGAGGTGACAGAGTAGCTGAAGCAGAGCTAGTAGGGCTCAAAGCAGTAATAGTACATCAATGGTGGCGGTAGAGGCTATGGACAAACATCACAGGCATGGTCTTCTAGACCAGCTAATAGAGGTCGATGATGACAACAAGAGACAACTAGATTCTATGCCATGGGGAAGATGTAAGGAGTGGTCAATCCATGGGTTGTGACAAGTTAGATTTGAAAAATTTCATTCTAACTTATCTAATGTGGCGTTTGTATCTGTTTAGGTTGACCTAGGTGCGACAAGTTGGAATTTGCCTATTTGTATTAGAACGCATAACCTCTTGTTAGAATTCCCTTTGGTTGTTCCCATAGTGTTGACAAGGTGAGTTGATTAATGTATATTCATCTCTCTTTTGACATAGTTTTGTATATCCTTTTTATTAGAATTTACCAGTTTTAACAATTTCCTAGGTCAAATTGCAAATTTCCCAATTTTTGAATTGAATGAGTAAATGCTTATCTTTTTCCTTCACTTTTGTAGGTTTTACCATAAATAAGAAAATTATGACTATTAAAATATGTGAACCGACTGGTTTGGTGTGCCAGACGGTTAGTTTATCTCCAAAAAACTCCACATTTCGAAGCCAAACGACCATTTTGGTCCTTGACTCAACCTTCCAACTAGACACTCAATAAGTTCAACCGAGCATTCCTCTTGCCAATCACTCATCTTAGACACACTAGATGATTGTCTCACAAATACCAGATGGCCATATCAAGTATTTCATGACTAGGCCACATTCAGTTAAAGGCGCCGCTAACTCATGTTAGGGTTTCAACCCTTAGTTGCGTGTGCAACGGCGCCAACCATATGTCTCACTCGGGAAGACAATCAGTTTGAGGATTCCTTCATGACAAAGAAAGGTTCCAAATGGCATCACCACATCTTGGATTAGGGTTTTCTTGCTGCCGAAATGACCACATCACATCGCCCACCAACTGACCAGTTCAGGTTGTGAACCAAGTGGTTTGCGGTGCGTAGAATGTAAAATCAATAGTCACCTCTCCCTCTTTTCTTCTCCACCCTTTAGGGTTTCCACCACTCCATTCCCTATAAAAGAATGGGGGACTCCACTAAGAAGAGGATCAAATTTTTTGTATTCACAATTTACTTTCAACATTAGTCTTTTCCTACCTACTTCATCCAATCCAAAGTTTAACTTTCTCAATGGCCATTTCACCTTATGCTCAAGATCTACTGGTAAATGACAAGCACGTCCGTAAACCAATATAAAAGGAGTCATCCCTATAGGTTATTTATAGGTCGTCCTATACGCCCAAAGAGTGTCATTAAGCACAAAACTCCAATTTGTCCTATTCGTTGAAACTATCCTTTCCAAGATCTTCTTCACTTCTCTGTTGGACACCTCTTCTTGGACTTTTGTCTATGGGTGATAAGGAGTATCCACTCAGTGTTTCACCCAATATTTGCTAAGTAAGGTTCCGAATTTCCTATTGGTGATATGTGATCCACCATCACTAATGATCAGTTGGGGCACACCAAATCTACATAAAATGTTATCCTTCACAAATCTGCACACAACTTGAGCGTCATTGGTGTGGGTTGGAATTGCTTCCACCCGCTTAGATACATAGTCAACTGCAAGTAAAATGTAAAGGTTAGAATTAGACGACAAAAATGGACCCATTAAATCAATGCCCCAGAGGTCAAAAACCTCAACCTCTTGAAACACATTCAATGGCATCTCATGTTGCTTAAAAGTGTTACATGCACGTTGACATGCATCACAACGATGAACAAATCATATGAATCTTTGAACAATGTTGGCCAATAAAATCCACTCTAAAACTTTGGCCACAGTCCTAGAACTAGTATGATGCCCTACCATAGGTAAATAATGGCAGTGTGACAAAATGCTCTCTACCTCACACTAAAGTACACACTTCCTTAAAAGTCCATCCCTACATTGTTTAAGAAGAATCATGTCATCCCAGATGTAAAACCTCAATGTGGAAAAATATCTTCTTTTCTTGATACCACCAATCTACATGCATCTCTTTGTAGGCTAAATAATTAACCATATCTCCAAACCACAGATCCTTAGCCTTGATAGCAAAACGTTTTGCATCTGGAAAATCCTCAACAATGGGAATGTCTACATCTTTTTCATTCACTCTTTCCAGCCTAGATAGGTGATCTTCTACCACATTTTCCACCCCTACCTTGTCTTTAATTTCTATGTCAAATTCCTGTAACAATAAAATCCACGTAATCAATCTATATTTTGCATCTTTCTTTTCTAAAAGGTATTTAAAGGCAGCATGGTCGATCTAGACAATCACCCTTACCCCCACTAGGTATTGGTGGAACTTCTCAAATGAAAAAACAATTGCTAAGGGTTCTTTTTATGTGATTGTATAATTAAGTTGTGCATCATTCAAAGTTTTGGATGCATAATATACGATGATAGGAGATTTATCTTTGTGTTGACCCAACACATCTCCCACATCATAGTCTGATGTGTCACACATCATCTCAAATGGTAGGCTCCAATCAGGAGCCTGCACAATAGGTGAAAAACTTAGCTTCTCCTTAAGTACTTCAAAAGTATTTAAGCATCGATCATTATAAGAAAATTTAGCGTCTTTTTCCAAATGTTCCAACAAGGGTTTAGCAATTTGTGAAAAATCTTTGATAAAAATATGATAAAACCCAGTATGTCCCAAAAATCTCCTTACTCCTTTCATCGATGTCGGTGGAGGTATCTTGGAGATGACGTCTATCTTAACTGGGTCTACTTCCATACCTTTGTTGGACACCTTGGGTCCAAGCACTATGCCCTCACTCACCATCATATGACACTTCTCCCAATTCAAGACTAAGTGAATGTCCTCACACCTTTGTAAAATATTTTCCAAATTGTATAGGCAATCATTAAATGACTCCCCATAAAAAAAAATCATCCATAAACATCTCCAAGCATCGCTCTATCATATCAGATAAGATGGCCAGCATACAACATTGGAAGGTGGTAGGGGCATTACAAAGGCCGAATGGCATCTATCATTATGCAAACGTACCATAAGTACATGTGAAAGTAGATTTCTCCTAATCCTTTGGCACGA
Source organism: Alisma plantago-aquatica (assembly GCA_963693085.1). Classification (NCBI taxonomy): domain Eukaryota; kingdom Viridiplantae; phylum Streptophyta; class Magnoliopsida; order Alismatales; family Alismataceae; genus Alisma; species Alisma plantago-aquatica. The sequence continues at coordinate 578,510,393 of OY856412.1, read as the reverse complement.
TTGAAATCTGATTATAACAAGAATACCCATTCAGGAAGCAAAAGTGTGAACGACCAATGAGTCATTCCAAAATTTGATCAATGAAAGGTAACGGAAAATGATCTTTTAAAGTGTCGGCATTCAAACGACAATAATATATGTACACATGCCACTCCATCACTAACAGAGTTGAAAAAACTCATTAGCTTCATTGGTTGTGACAACGATCCCCCCTTTCTTAGGAACTACCTGAGTTGGGCTAACCCACATAGAACCTAAAATTGCATAAATGATACTTGTCGACAGGAGCTTCCCACTTCTTTCTTCACTACCTTAGTCATGATTGGGTTAGGTCACCATTGAGGTTGAACTATTGCTTTAGCTCCTTCTTCCAGTCATATTTTGTCTTGGTATAAACTCAGGGAGATTCCTTTGATGTCCGCTATAGAACATCCAAAAGTAGCTCGGTGGTTCTTCAACACAACCATCAATTGTCCCTCTTCTTCTCCTTTCAAGGACGATGATATGATCATCAGGAGCATCTCTTCTGTAGCCCAGAAGTCATACTTTAGATGTGGAGACAACAACTTCAATTCCATCTCTAGACAGCTCAGTAGAGATGGAACCAGTGGTGAGGTTGGTAGTCCCAAATCTTCAAAATATCTTGTATAATAGTAGGGTACCACCTTCAACATCAATACACACTCCTCCAGAGAGAGGCTACATGTGCCGTCATGTACTCTATTCATCAAACATGCTTCCTAGGGTAACTATGGATATGTTTGCATCAGGGAATTAGTAGTGACCTCCTCTATGGTAGCCGGGTCATAGTCTCCTTCTCTATCATATGGGTAACATATTGCTTCTTTCAATGAGATCATCTTAGTGTTTTCAATTATATCAATTGTGAGAGTATCTTTTTCTACCTTGGTTATCACATGAGCTATGTCAAGAAATGGCTTCCCCATACATAGAAAAATCTTGCCCTCCATGTGCTGCATCATGTTACACTTTGTTGTATCCCCTCTTTCTTTTGAGTATTCAGACATCTTAATTTCAAACCGGTCATCATAAGTGCCCACTATCATATGTCCTCTGCCCATTTCCAGAATCATGTCAGTAGTGGCTTGGAGTGTCCTACCTAGCAAGAGTTTGTTGCCTTTATCCTCCTGCATTTATATTAGTACAAAATCCGTAGGAAAAATAAATCTATACACTTTGACTATGACATTTTCACAAATGCCATATGGCTTGATCACAGAGTTGTCTGCCAATTCAATAGTCATAGAAACATTTTCTCATATAAGAACTATCTTCTTAATGGTTGAAAAAGACATGAGGTTGATATTGGCCCCTAAGTCACATAGAGCTTCATCAAACTTAATCTTTCCTATGAAGCATGTGATGTTCAAACAACCACGATCTTGTCTTTTAGGAGGTAGTGTTCCCAGAATAAAATCACTCACTTGGTCTTTTAACACTACCACATTAGCCTCGGTTATCCTTCTCTTCTTATTGATGATGACTTTCAAGAACTTTCCATAGGATGGTATCTGCTCAATTACAACAATGAGTGGAATATTGACAGATAAATTTTAAAGCCCTCTAAGAATTTTTGGAACTTTTGGTCTAGTTTGGTTGCTTTCAAGCTATTTGGAAAGGGTACTAGAGTCATTGGTGTCCTCTAGTGACGCAAGACTATGATTTTGATCTAGTATCCTCCATCTCATCAGTGTGCTCTTCAGTTGTTTTCTCATGTTTCAAATTATCAGGTTTAGCTGCATCTGTGTTTGTTGGTTCCTTATTCAACAACATCTTACCACTGTAGAGCAAACTGCCTTGACGTGTTGATTTCCAGAAGGCACATTAGTATTAGCCGGGAATCCTTGTTGGTTTAGTTGCTTCCTAGTACCCACATCTGCTGCTATTTGAGAAATCTGAGTTTCTATACTACGGATACTCACCCCTTGGTTCTGGAGTTCTGTTTGAGTATGACCAATAAGCACTTCTACTACTACATTTTAAGCCAATAACGACGCTGCCGAAAGTGTCATTTTTATAAGAAAAACAAACCTAATACATTATTGCATCATTTTTATCATAAAACTGACACAACATGTTTCCCGTGACAAAAATTGGCTCGAATTTTCCTTCGCGCCTCGAGCTATAGGGTCGGTTTTTGCCAAATAACTAACCTAGCTATCTACAAAAAAATCCGGACACTGCTTAACTCTCTTGAGTTGGTTTTTGAAAAAAAACCAACCTTGGAAGTGGACCTATTGGGTCGGTTTTATAGGATAACTGACCTTACAAGTGTTCAATCTAACTTAACCTCTTGGGTCAGTTTTATCTTATTACCCGACCTTGTAGGTGGTCTCTCTAGGGTCGGTTTTTCACACTTACACGACCTTGTAAGTGTTCATGCGGGAACCAGTGACTCTTGGATCAGTTTTAGATCTCATAACTGACCTTAGAGGTCGGGCTATTAATACCTTACTGGAACGACACACACAGTTCATTTTGTCGACCGAGTAAGTAAAGAAGCTAGCGAGCAAGCTGCCGCTGCTACTCTTGGGTGAGTAGAGGAAGACATTGCCACTGCTGTGCCGGTCCAACGATCCCCCACGCTACCATGCCTATGAACAAAAAGAACCCTCGCCACCGCCATCACCACCCGAATGCAGAGGTAAGGTGCTCTTTTCTACCGTCTTTACTTTTGACCTAATAGGCACGACCGTGAGATGCATGTGTACCCCATCTGCGTGTGTGCATGTAGGGCGTGGTCGTGGTGGTGTGAGACGATATCAACGTGGGATCTGGGCAAGAAACTCATCGTGTAGAGAGGCATATTGTCTGTAATGATTCTTGCATCTACGGTGAAAGACCAAGAGACTATGACGTATAACTGACAGGGACGGTCAACCACTCACACGCCACCGGTGCCACAAACTACTCTATTGTGGGTTTTCTTGACATCATCTCCCACAATGTGGAATTGTGACCAACACTTCATCGACACCACAGTTAAAATGGCACCAACTGAACAGAGGCTGCTGAGCTATTGTTGTATGTGTGCGTGTTCTAACCGCACCCAAGGTATTCTGTGTTTTGTGTGAATCATTCTCATAAGGTATGCTCTTCATGTAACTATTACTACATCTTGCTTTGCCACTTGCCTTTCTCAACCGTTCTCACCAGTTAATCACAACAGCCTTTGCTTTTAGTTCGGCAAAAGGTCATCGTCATCATAATATAATTCAAGTGAAGAGGAATAACTATCAAAAGTTCCTTATATATACTGACTTTCTTTCTTATTTGGCTAGATAGATGTTTGTGGATGTATATTAATTTCTCGATGGATTGATACTCAAAATAGGAGATATATGCCTTCATTAGGGAGTAAAGTAGTTATAGTATTTATTTAGTTACCTAATACTTAAAGTTATTTATTTAGTTCTTGATAGGTATATGTTGTCATTTATTTAGTTACCTAATACGTAGAGTTATTTATTTTCTCAATTTGTATTTCTATAAATCATTAAATGAAAGTAAGTATATTTTATGTTTCACTTATATAGTGGAAATATTTAACTTCTAACTTATACATATTTTTAGGGTATTACAAGCATACTCAAGGGTATTTGTTCATATCCATCCCTTACAGAAGTAATTAGTATATTTATGAGTTTCCATGAATTCTAGGATAACATCTTGTTAAGAACTATCCCTTGAACTTATTTATTGCAAACATGGTGTTTGATTCTCCAATATAGGTACATCTAGGTTTTAGTATATATCCCCCGCACTACGTCTCCACCACCTCCACTCCACCCCATCCCCAGATCCAAGATCCACACCATTTAGTTCACCATCAAAAGCAATCAACTACTCATGTGCAAACCCTACAATTCCCAGGACTCGGATCCGCCTCATGCGTAGTTGACACCATATGATCGAGTCACGAGGAATTTCATCTACACAATGAATTTATCTATGGAAGTATTCTTGATTTACCCATATCGTTCACGACAATCATCCTCTTGCTCACAGTAGCTCCGACACTTGGCAATTATCCTCTTTCTCTTTACCACCTACACGCCTTCCATTGCCCACAGTCTTCTCTCATTTTCATCTCAACGGTTTAGGTCAGTTACATTATTTTTTCATTTTATTTGACTAGTAAATCAACCAATAATAAAAATATGTATTCTTTCATATCGACATTTTTATTATCAATCACATATGTAATCATTGTATACATTCCAGAAATATGAGGGTAGACATTGTGTAGTCTCAGATTGACATTTTAGGGTTTATAAATGAGATCATTGATGCATGATGTTTAATTTAATATATAAATATGGCAATAATACATTTATATATTAACTTAGAAACCCGTTCAAAATTTACTCATTAGGAGTAAATTTTGGATAATCCCCAGTCTGGGACTATTTTTGGATATTTAATCTCACTTAGGATGTAAGTGTATTTGTATGTTTAGTTTTGAAAAAAAAATTAGTAGTATTTCCTCATTTTTTCTATGGGTACATATGTGGGTGGTTATTTTCCATTTACTTCGATGTACTTGGAGAACTTTGGGGAAATGCTGCTGAAATTTTCTTGAAAACTAAACATACATTATACAATTACTAGTGAGATTAAATATTCAAAAATGGGATAGGTGGTACACTTTAGTATAAAAGTAATTAACTTCCTATCAATAAAAACTTACAACTTATAGTATCAACAATAATCATTTTGATAGGTGGTACAATTTTATGATTAATTTTAATGTGATCTAGAAAATAGATCGAAGTTGGATGTTTATCAAGAACCATTGCAGTCCATAGTTTTCCATAGGTCTTGATGAATTTATTAGATTTGTTGAGGAACATAGGAAACTACGTACAAATAGGTTCTATTGTCCAAGAAGAAATTGTGGTAACAATTTGAAAGTTGATATTGTTGAAGAAATTAAGAATCATGTCATATCCAATGGGATCATACAAGGTTATAACAAATGACATTGGCATGGAGAGAAATTTAATTATGGATCAGAAAATGTCGATACTAATAGTTGTGGCATAGAAGATATATATAATGATAATAATGTCAATGATGAACCGATTCTGGATGACCCGATTTAGGATGATATGGTTGATGAGATTCTACGTTGTTGTCGGGACAATGTCATTGATCCACATTTATTTGCAAACATTGTCCATGATGCTGCAAAACCATTATATAACGGTTGTACTAAGTTCACGAGGTTGAGTGTTATATACTCTTTAAGCTCAAAACTGGTGGAGTGATAAGAGTTTCACTTCATTGTTATCTTTGTTAAAGGAAATTCTTCCTGAAGGCAACGAGCTTCCAATTTCAACATATCAATCAAAGAAAATAATGTGCCCAATGGGAATGGAGGCTAAGAAGATTCATGCATGTCCAAATGATTGTGTGTTATTTCATAAGGACTATAGTAATTTGATAAATTGTCCAAAATGTGGTGCGTCAAGGTAAAATACCACAAATTCAGTTAAGGCTAAAAATGGCTCTCCTACCAAGCTGATGTGGTACCTACCAATAATACCATGATTTCAACGCTTATTTGCTAATACTGAAGATGCGCAAAAACTTTCATGGCATGGGGAGTTAAAGGCCAATGATGATGGTGTCCTATGACATGCATCTGATTCACCATAATGGAAGAAAATTGATTTATTATACCCTCAATTTGGTAAAGAACCAAGAAATTTAAGACTTGGACTTTATACAGATGGAATGAATCCTTATGGTACATTAAGCAAGCAACATAGCACTTGGCCTATTGTGATTGTTATATACAATCTTCCTCCTTGGTTGTGTATGAAAAATAAGTATGTCATGTTGTCAATATTGATATCAGGGCCCAAGAAATCTGGAAATGACATTGATGTTTTATCTTCAACCTCTAATTGATGACCTAATGAAACTATGGGAAGACGGTGTTATGACATATGATGCTTCACGTGAAGAGATCTTTAGTTTGTGTGCTATGTTGTTTTGTACGATTAATGACTTTCCAACTTATGGAAATTTGTCTAGATATAGCATACAAGGATACAAAGCATGTCCTATTGTGAGGAAAATATTGATTCAATATGACTAAAACATGGTGGTAAAATCGTATATCTTAGTCATCAGAGATTTCTCCCACAAGTGCATCCTTATCGAAGGCAACACAAAACCTTTAATGGATCAACTAAGGAATGAAGTGCTCCTAAACCTATATCGGAAATGTTGTATATGACAGGGTGAAAGACATTGTTAATAAATTAGGAAAGAGTTCAATAAGGGGATATCTATACAAGAAGAGGTCAATATTCTTTGATCTTCCTTATTGGAGATTCTTATCAATTAGACACTGCATTGACATCATGCATGTTGAAAAAAATGTTTGTGATAGCATCATTGGTACGCTATTGAATATACCGGGAAAGACTAAAGATGGCATCAAATCTAGAAAAGATTTAGAATTAATGGGTATAAGAAAAGAATTATGAGTGGAGATTAGGGGTCGCCACACATATTTACTGCCATCTTCTTACACTTTGTCAAAGCAGGAGAAAAAGACTTTCTGTGAGTGCTTGTATAATATTAAGGTTCCATAAAGATACTCTTCTAATATTTGTAGATTGGTATCAAAGAAGGATCTGAAGTTGATAGGTCTCAAATATCACTATTGTCACACCTTAATGCAACAAATTTTACCTGTGGCTATTCGATCTATATTGATGAAGCATGTAAGGTTTGCAATCACAAGACTCTATTTCTTCTTCAATGAAATATGCAAAAAAGTGATACATCATGATACTCTCGATAAATTACAAAAAGATGTAATTGTTACCATGTGTCAGCTTGAAATGTACTTTCCTCCTTCATTTTTTGATATCATGGTTCATCTTGTAGTACATATAACAAGGGAGGTGAAGATGTGGGTCCAATTTTCTTACACTAGATGTATCCATTTGAACGCTACATGAGTGTTTTTAAAAGTAATGTTTGGAATCATTATCGTCATGAAGGGAGTATTATTGAGGGTTATGTGGCCAAAGAGGTGATGGGCTTTGAATTGCAATGAAACTTTTGGCGATCTAAAAAATTCCCATCACAATGAATCTTATTGTTGCAAAGGAACTCTGGGAGCACAAGTGAAAGGAATTAGTCATGAGTTATAGGAATAAGCACATTTGTATATTTTACATAACATCAATGAAGTTAATAGCTACATCATAGAACACAATGATCTTATCAAGAGAAATCATCTGCGATCTAGTTCAATGTGGCTTGCAAGAGAGCATAATCGAACATTTATTAGGTGGTTTGAAAAGAAAGTCTTTAATCAACTATCTGAATCACCTAATAATGTTGCTGAGAACATAGAATGGCTCTCCTTTAAGCCAAAAATGGATGTCATGTCATATGAAGGATATGACACAAATGGATTTTCATACTACACAAAGCGTCAAGATGAAAGTAGTGTATTCCAAAATAGTGGGGTCATTGTTCAAGCTTGTTTGTTGTATTTTTCTAGTGCTAAAGATAAAAGGCCACGTGAAGCTGAGATGTCATATTTCAACGTCATTGAGGACATATGGGAATTGGACTATACAAATTTCAGAGTTCCTATCTTTAGGTGTAATTGGGTTGATAACAACAAAGGAGTTTTGATGGATGAGTTGGGTTTCACATTGGTGAATTTTGAAAAGATTGGTGAGAAAGATGAGCCATTCATCATGGCAGACCAAGCAAAACAAGTATTCTATATTGATGACCCGAAAAATAAAAATTGGTCTATCATTCTTCATGGAAAAAGACAGTTTATTGTAGATCCTATAAATGAAGAAGAATACTATGAAAAGTATGATGATTCCATCCCATTCTCAGTTGATTTGCAAGTGTAAATGTTGAAGTTAACACCGATGAATACTATAAATGTCAAGACCATGCTGAAGGAATTTTACTTGACTAACAACTCAACCAATACTAGAGGCATGTATTCTTTGAATTATTTATTTTATTATCATTCAAGCACGTAATCTTTTAAATATTCATCATATCACCACTTGTTCTTTTATTATCACTTATGTTTCTTTTATCATGTATACTTGCAGGTTGTTCTAAAATGGCAAGTGAAGATGAAAATTCTGAGCATGAGCACCATGAGGATGGTAGTGATGATGCTAAGAAATGTAGAGGTCCCACACTGATGCGTAGGCTGCAGGAGCTCAGGGCCAAAGGGGAGAAATTGCCAATTCCGTTTGATGTCCTAGGAACACCTATTGGGGAACATGCTATTTCTTTCAAGCATTATGTAGGGGCTACCACACGCAGTAAGGTGGAAATAGATATAGAGAATTGGCATGATGTCTATAATGCCTTAAAAGACCTCCTATGGAAAGATATATTTGTGAGTTGAAGTGATATTATTTTAATATGTTTGTTTTTTATTAATTCTCTAATTTAGTTTGCTTGGATAGAAATATCCTTGTTAAAATAACATTATTAGTTCTTTTGTATGTATATGGTGTTTTTCATCTAAATGAAAAAGATCACAAAAAAAGTGCTACAACGTTGTGGTGTACGATGGAGGTCTTTTAAGACATATCTCAAAAGATAATTTATATATAATCCTAATCAAAAGAAGAAACAACATATCAATATATTTTTATAGATCCTGACGTGTGGGAAAGATTTGTTGCATCTAGGAAATTGAAAGAGTTTCAGGTAATAAAGATTGTGATGTATTGTATGAATATTTTTATACAATTAAGGAAGTGAATATTTTTATATATGTTTGCCAAGTCTAAATTACAATATCCTCATTTTAAATGATCAAACTATTCACAAGGCCCAAAATGAAAGACGGGCAAAAAATGTGCATGACCATCGCTTGGGGCCCGATGGTTATGCCTTCTACCGCCAACTATAAGAGAAGCAACTCTCTTCTAGAGAAGAGTCTAGTACAACTCAAGTTGAGCGTCCACCTTGACACTTGCAGTGGATTGATGCTAGAAAAAATCGAGCAGGTGAAATTCCCAACCCTGCAGCTAAGGAGGTGGCACAAAAGATGGTAAGTTCATCCCATCTAAGTAAAGAGTAACTCCCACAAACTTTGATTTATTTATATCTAATTTATTGTGATTTAATATTTTTATTAACTATGAATAGATTGATCTCCATGTTAAAAGAAAGGAAGGAAAGTTCATCCCAATTGGCCGCATGGATGAACTATTAGTTCCTCTTGGTACGAAGGAGCATCCTAGCCATGTTAGGGGATTAGGAGCTGGCATAGGATTCAAGTCTTATTTTAGCCCTTCGCAATCTAAAAGAGGTCATACAGGAGGTCTCACACAATAGGAAGTTGCAACATTAGTAGCACAGGAAGTAAAAGAAATAATGACTTCATTTTAGCCTCGTCAACCTTCTCAACCTATGCAAACTGTGCGTCTCTCAGATGATGAGGTACAAGCCCATGCTCCAGTTGTAGAAGGTCATGGGAGCACTCCCAATGACCCACCACAACAATCTGCAATAAGTTTATTCTATATGATGTGTTATTAGTATGATATATATATATATATATATATATATATATAGTTTTAGTAGGAATCTGGTTTACCACTTCGTATATAACTTATATTATTTGAATTCTAGGTTGGTATGAACTATAAACTTGTAGTGGAGGTTCCAGAATATAATATTGTGGCAGCGAGCAAGGTATATAACCTCGGTGGTACATTGCATTGCCAACCAATTACTGATGACATTTGTCGTGTGTCCATCCATCTTGTGTATGAAGGAATGGGGGACAAACCACTACCCATATATAATCCTAAATATAGTACAATTGAAGAAGCATAGGGTGCTATGGCGGGTTGGCCTAGACACTTGGTTATCAATGACAAGGTATACCTAAATTCTATCATATTTTTCATATTTGACTACATATATGAACTCGTGTAATATAAGTATGTAATTTAATTAACAGGTTTATAAACCAAAAAGTAAAAATTCTACTAGTCGTTCTCCTATGCCCAAGACATCCTTTATTCCATAATCCACATTTGACGAGTTGGGAAGTAAATGTAAATGTTTGTGTTGATACTTATCCAACCAAAGCTCGGGATCACAAATGTTGGTCAATTTAACATAAGATTGAACTGGGAGGGACTTTGACAATTATAATTTTCTTGTTGATATTATAGAGTTTTTCCGGTATGATTGGCTAAATACTTTGATATTAGAAGTATGGATAAGGTAAGGATCTATCAATATAGAAAATTCCAAAACACATTTTTCACTTATTTCTATATATGAAATGATTACAAATGTTTTACAACCACTTATATACAGAGACCATAAACTTTGATATAAAGAATGTTGGATTCTTAGTTCCTTCGGTCACTAGTCAGGTGGAGACACATATTGAGGATGTGAATGAGTACTTCTCTACTGCATTCAAATATTTTGCTAGTGTGGGAAAGGAAAATATTCTAATTCCTTTTAATGTCCAGTAAGTATTATTATTCAATATAATTTTAATAATGAATAAATTTCTTTATTTTAATGTTTGTTTTATTCTTACTCAGATCTAGACATTGGGAATTATTGGTGGTTGTCCCAAAATTGATGACTCTTTATTATCTTGACCCAATGAGAAAAATAACAAGGGGACACAAATTGAAATTGCCAACTATGGAGTAAGCATAAATTTAGTCATTTGTTATGCTTCAACATGAGATTTCTATTTAGAATTTCTATTTTACCAACTATCATAATCATTTAATTGATACGGGTATAAAGGTTTTTCATGAAGGTGGAGGACAAATACCCACAAAATTAAAGACATTGACTTTGAAAAATGTCAAGGTAGCTACTTTGACAGATCCTTAGTCTTATATGTATTAATTTCAACTCTTATATGTCAACTCTTATAGTCTTATGTCAACTCTGTTTATAGTAGTTTACTAACATTAAGTATAATTCATTATTTTTTAGTGTCCTATAAAATATAATGGCTGGGCTTGTGGCTACTATGTAATGAAATATATGAAAACTATTGTCAAACAAGCATCACATGACATTCAAACTATAGATCAGTTAATAAAGAATAATGTCATTAATTTACAAGTGAGTTGTAGTCATTTTATAAAATATTAGCATGTGCATTTTCTATTGCAGATCTTTACAACTCAGCCTTACACACTTGAGGATTTAAATGAATTCCGAGAAGTTTGGTCAGATGCTTTTATAAATGAAGTCAATATAGAATTGGATTGAATGCATATGTTAGCTCCATTTATGTATGTGGTTTTAGAACTCTTTCAAATTTACTTTTGTATCTAACATGAATTATAATATCATCTTAGACTTGCAATCTATCATTTTGTGAATGGTATGATGTGCTATGTGTATGAATATGTCTCAACTAAATATATGAATTATTTTTTTTATGAATTTGTGTGGTTTGGAAATTGATAATCAATTCGAATATGATTGGACATAAAAGTTAGAAAATGTGTCTTTGGAATGAATTTCTGGCTTGCATCGTTGCATTTGCATGTCTACTTTCTATTATAGGTTTTAATCTTTGTAAAGCAGATTTCTGTTCAGCAGGTTTTTGTTCTGAAGATTTCTGTTTTGTAGAGTTTTTCTTAAAAAAACCCGACCTTATAGGGTTGATTATTTTAAAAACCCAACCTTATAGATCTCTAGGGTCGGTTTTGTAGAAATAACCGACCTTATAGGCATTGGGATCATAGCTCATTTTTTGTACTTTTTTGGGTTGGTTTTTTGTTTATAACCATCCTTAGAGGAGCTCTGTAGGGTTGATTTTTTAAGAATAGCCGACCTTCTAACCTCTAGGGTCGTTTTTTTATATATAACTGACCTCATATGCCCCTAGGATTAGCTTTGACCTCTCTAGGGTCAGTTCTTTTATAAATAACTAACCTCATAGGCCTCTGGGATCAACTTTGACCTCTCTAGGGTCAGGTTTTTAGGAACAACTGACCTTATAAACCTCTAGGGTCAATTTTTTATAAATAACTGACCTCATTGGCATCTGCGATCAACAACACTCTATTGGGTCGATTTTTTGTTTATAACTGACCTTACTGGTACCTTCTAGGTTCGATTTTTTTAGGAATAACTAACCTTATATGATCTGGGATTAATAAATAGATCGACAACTCTCTATTGGGTAGGTTTTTTGCTTATAACCGACATCACTGCTATCCTCTAGGGTTAGTTTTTCTGGAATAACTGACCTTAGAGCCGCATGTCAGGATCTTTCATGCTTGGGTTAGTTTTTATAGCCTCTAGGGTTAGTTTTTTAGGAATAACCAACCTTATAACCTCTAAGTTCAGCAGGTCAGTGTAACTATAGCTTCGGGTTTTTGTTTGTGTCAACCCAACACTACTATATAAGGTCGGTTTTCTTTGGTAAAAAAACCGACCCTATAGAGCAATTTCTATAGCGACAACCACTTAGGCGTCAATTGAAAACTGACGCTACAACCTTGAAGAAACTGACCCTATAGACCATTATTGTAGTAGTGTTCATTCTGGTGGACCAAATTTCCAAGCATTTCTTTAATACGGTGAATCCTCTTTTGTTCTTGTTGATATTGTGCCTAGCCACCAAATTGTTGTGTCTTGGGTTGTTGCGCCTGAGATGGGTCTTGTTAGAAATTGTTAGGATCCTTCCATGAAAACTTAGGATCCTTGCTCCATGCATAGTCGTTGCTACTATATTGTTGTTGTTGGCACACAAATTTACACACTTCATCTTCTTCTTCTGAAGGTGGTCCATCTTTAGCACACAACTTTCTAGCAATCAGGTCCAACTTCTCATTTAACATAGAGATGACCTTGGACTGGTCAATGCTTTTCACAGTTGTCGGAAGCTCTCTCTCATCACCCCATGATTGATTTTTAGACATATTCTTTAGTATCTCATCACATCGAGCGGGTTTATTGTTGAGGAAGAACCCTACTCTTGTAGTGTCAACTATAGTTCTTTCTCCCTTGTATAGACCATAATAGAAGATCTTTTCCTATCCCAATAGATCAATACCATGATGAGGTACTTTCCACAACATATTCTGGAAACTCTCCCTTGCTTCAAAATAGGATTCATCTGCTTGCTATATGAAATTATGGACCTTCTTCACCAAGTCATTGGTATTCTGTGGGGGTAAGTAACGCTCGAAGAAGGTGTCAATCATCTGATCCCACATTTGGATACATTCATCATCAAGATAATGAAAACATGACTTTGTGCTATCTGCCAATGATGATGGGAAAAGCTTCAGATATATGACAGTCACCGACACTCTATCTATTTTGACCATATCATAGTTTTCAACTAAGTTACTTATGTGCACCATTGGATCTTTAGAACTATGGCCATGAAAAGCTTGGGATTTGACTAAAGAGATCAACATTGGATCAATCTTGTAGCTACCCACATTGATGGCTTATCTTTTGATTGGTCCTTTTTGAGCTAATGAGGAAGTGGATCTAATCCTCACCAATATTGTATGTTCTTCTACTCCATCCCCCATTTCTGTTGACTCAAGTTCTTTTAGTGTTATAGGTTTTTCCGGCAGAGGTGTTCGTGGTGGAGTTCAGTTGAATCTATCCACAGACCTTCCAACTTCCCTCTCTATGTAAAGGAGTTTTTCTTGCCTAAAACCCGGTGAAGATGGCTCTCTATAATCGTGGGCTTGAGTATCCACCATACACCAGTACCTGAAAGTAGCAAATTGATTGTCACAGTACAATAGTGGATCTAGAAGCAATAATGATTTTATGATTCATATTTAAGTGAAACAAAAAATTAAAAAAAATGGAAAAAAATAAAAAGGTTTTGCCTAGAGTGGCCGACCACAGCACTCGTAGTGCTTGATGTTTCCATTTTCCCAGAAACGGTGCCAAAAACATGACACATGTTTACTGTGAGTTATACACAAGTGAACATATCGAAGTAATATAGGCACTTTTAAGGCCTGAGTCGAACACAGGGAAACATTCTCCAGAAGACTACTACTAACTATGGTCTAATCAGCTAGGCCGGTGAAATTGAATTGGTTTGATTGAACAGAAACAAAGACAAAACAAAACAAGCTTAACAGTTAAATTACTCAAATTTTAGGAAATTCCTCAGGATTATGGTTTCACCATAGATAATATTGCAATTCATTCCACACACCAATATCTATTACGCCTATCCCAAGATAAAGAGCCTGTAGTCATAACTACCCACTCCCGTAATGTAGTTCACTACCTATTCTAATGCTAATCCCATTTCCATAGCAGTTGGTTGATTAGTTAGGTGCTTTATGATTTAACTCTTCGTTTCACCTCCCATTTATTCTCCGCCTTTCCCAAGGAGTGCAATAAATGGGTAAATCTATGCTTTCCAACCCTTAACCTCTCTCCTGAAATGATTAAGAGTCTAATAACCTATCTATGTTGATCAGGCATAAATAGAACAAGGCAACTTCATATATTTATATCTAGAAAATAGGGACAAAGATGATATTAATGCATGGAAATCAGTTACAATGTATATTCGGGCTACTCTCAGGTCCTAAGGAATGAAGAGGTTTAGCTCCGCATGGTTTTTATTGACGAATACATGGTAGAGAAATATAAAAACATGGGAAACATTAGAAAATTTAAGTAACCCCTAGTGAAAGAAGATCCGGATGATCCCCTATGTCGTTCGTGCAATCTGGTATCTTTCGGCTACAGATTCCCCTTTTGGAGGTGCTCGGATCATCCCGAGTGAAGCCTTCAATTCCTTTCTCTTCTCCCCTCTCTCCAATGTCATGCAATGCAAACTGAGTGCCTCCTCTGGTCTGGACAAACTCCCCTTAGGTCATAGGAGTCACTTACGGTATGAAATAATGTCAATCGTTGGATTAGATTGCTATCATTAGATTTTCCAAATTGGGGAGACTCAGTAGTACCGACTAGGTAGTCGGTAGTACCAAGTTCATAGGGTAGCTATGATTCATGACAATGTCGGTACTATTGACTTGTCTCGATAGCAACCCAGTCTTTAGGTCACCCAAGAACTGCTTCATTGATGTCATCTCGTTAATACTAAGTTTGTGAACTCGGTAGTACTGACCTTTCAAGGTTTCGGTACTACTGACTTTGAGTGTCAGTAGTATCGAGTAAGTATGAGTCTTTCATGGTCTAGTACTGATTAGAAGTTGGTACCACTGACTTTTGGTGTCAGTATTATCGACTCTGTGAAGTTTAATTGTTCCAGAAAATGCACAAGAACGTGGATAGATGCTCAGGATAAATATTAAACCATCTTAAATAGTAAAAATGATATAATTTTATGCATTTAGATAGAACATGCCATTGATAGAATTTCATGCTTAATTAATCAAATAAATGACAAATCAACACATAAAATCAAGGAAAATATGCCTGTGAAAATGACTAAAAACTATGCATCAAACTCCCCTAATCTTTAATGTTTCTCATCCTTGAGAAAAATTACTCTTGGATCTATTTGATGTAAGTCAGCAAAAGGATATAACACATGAACTCTTTTCTTAATCATGTCCACCAAACAATCCCAGAATCGGCCTCCAATGACTGCTAAACCAATAACTGCTCTACAATGACCAAAAATTTCTATAGAAGATGTCCACCATTGGATCAAGGAACACTATCAAGAAAGCATTTAATATCATAATAATTCAGACATTCTCATGGTGCACTATGTGATTCCCTAATCGAAATTTCTCTCTTCTACCTATAAACTACTTGGAAGTAGATCTCCTTATAATAATGGATGCGGAGATAAATCATTTGAGTGGCCTACAAATGAGAGAAATTAATGATATGAGATGGGTGGAAATTGTAGAATCAAAAGTACATCCAACTTATTTATGCAAAAAAATGATGACCTACATGAGTGAAAAAAATGTTATGCATGAGACCTAATGCCTACTAACTTTTTCTCTTTCTTTTTGACACATGATGCATGTATGAAGCTATGTCATAATAGAAAATGTGACTGTAAAAAACAAACAAATGCATCATGTGGATTAATTCATCCCTTCAAGAAGACTCATGGACATACTTTCTCCTTAAGAAATCTTGATATTAATTTTTTTTCCTAGACCATAATTTTTCTTGTCTTTGGCATGATCGGGTTATGGTCGGACTTTCACTTCATACTTTTTTATTTCTCTTTTTTTTTAATGTGGAGGTATGCCCTTGCTTCAATCTTCAAAAATAGAGACTACAATCCACATGAAAAAAGGAATGAATGTGATGAAATGTATGTAATCTACATGCAATTTCTATGCAACTAAGATGGTGTGCACCAAGGTTGTTTGTGCATACAAATGCAACTTTTTTTTTTCTTTTCAAATTCAAATAAGGATAAGCTAATGTACCATGTCACCTATCATTCCATGCAATGCAATCAAAATAAATAAGTTGGGTCACTCATTCATCTTGAGGTGGTGATTCAAAAATTAGATGGAAAGGATGGACGATATCACATAACTAAGAGATAATGCCTTTCATAGGATTATGATATGTCCCTCTTTAATGACCTGTGCATAGGGTAATCTTAAGGTTTCTTTCTTAGATTTCCATTTAAGATCTCGTTAAAGGTTTGATCAGCTTAGGCTCAACAACATCTTCATTCACTTTCCCATTTTGATTTATATGTTCATTCATATCCTATATCCTAGAGCTGACTTAACCAAACACTTCCTCAAGTGGTGTTGCACAAAGATGTCACAAATTAATCTATAAAGACACAACCATTTCTTTGCATTAACACTAATGAATCGAGATATGCAACCATGCATTACTGCTCCACGATTACACTAGATAGGTGTGGATCCTAACAATGCATAACCCAAACTAAAAATAAAACAACTAAGATAAAAATGCAAGAAAAACCATAAAACTAAGATATAATTCTATTCCAGCACCCCCCAGTTTGAATATGACTATGCCCACATAGTCAATACTCACACTCAAGAGGTGGAAGAATGATACCATTACTCAAAATGGAGGTGGCTGAGGCATGTTGGGGTCATGAGGGGGAAACATCCCCTAAAAAGATAGATCTGACAGTGGCATCTATTGTGGCTACGAGTACCCTCCAAAGTACCCCTGGTTCCAGTAGTGGTCGAAGAAGGGTTGCTGGTACTACTCCATCCGCTACAGGTGCATGTAAACATTCTCATGGTTGGCCAAGAGAAGGCGTTCATTCTCGTATATTGCCTACTGGTTTTGGTACAACCTTCCTTGTATATCCTGCACACCAACTAGCATCGCCTAATGCTACTATTGTCTAGTCTGGATCATCAGCAACATCCCATACATACCCTTCATGTTGTACGGGTCTTGCTCATCCTGAGAATGGGGCATGGAAGAAGAAGTCGAGGTAGCATAGGTGCAGGCCCGTTTGCGCGGGACCGCTTTCTGAGTGATGGGGATAGTGACCTCCTCAATGTTGTCAGAGTCATCATCATCTTGTTGCTCATTGTCATCCTGAGCTCCTTCCCTGGGTGCATCTTCTTCCTCCCCCTTGTCCAGTGGACATCGAAGATAGGCTACTTCGTGTAGGTTGAAGATGGGGTCAGGAATGCTCCGCTCCCAGAACTTTCCTTGTTGTGTGCAAGTCACATACAATACATTGTGGTGGAAGTTGAGGATGGTCACCTTGTCGAAGTGTAGGCGGTCCAAATTATTTGTATTTTCCATTGGCGTTAGGGTATATATTTCAAAGTGTAAGTGCAGCGCAATGGGGGGATGAGACCCCCAAATTCAATCGCCACATTCCTTGTCACGTTGCACCAAACCAAGATCATGTGGAGAAGAAGGAAGGCTCCAAATTTGACGGTCTTTACCTCCAATATCCTATAGAGAAAGTAGAAGTCTGCCTATTGATCCTTTCCTTGAGCTTGACCGGAATGAGAAAATATGGTGTTGGTGTAGAGGAAGTGAAGGATTCGATCAAAGGGGTGCTCGATGTCAGTAACAGAGTTGACATGCCAGCTTATGTGAAAGCCCTCTGGCACCTCTGTCAGTTGCTCCCAAGCCAAGTTGAAGTCAAAATTAGAAGGCGTTGTGCATTCTGGGACGTGAGCCCAATTGAAGATGTTGCTGAAGGCCCGTAAAGTTATGGAGTAATTGTTGTTGAAGAGGAAAATGTTGACTTTTACTTTCCTCCATTCACCTCCTAACTATTGCTCAGGGGTGACAAGAACTCAGGGACGAGTTCTGGGTATGTCTGCCAGTCACTGAAGAAGGGATTGTCTCCCTCCATGAGCTGCTTCTGACACGCCCATCGCATGTTCTCAGTGAAGCATGCTTGCTCAATCAATGCACAATCTCCATATCTTGTTTGCACCATCGGCCTCGTCTATAGCTCCTCATAGACTTTCCTAATCTCTGAGGATGGATGTTGGATGTGTGTTAGTCGAGGGACCAACTCGCAAAGCTCTACCAATGTAGATGGCCTCTCCTTGGTTCCATGATTCTAATGCAAGAAGGAGGATGAGGAAAGAGATGCTCGGTGAAGATTTTTGACTCAATGAAGATCATTGGTGCCTGATTCAGCTCTACTCTGAGTTACAAGAGGAGTGGAGGAAGTGGTATAAAGAAAATGGATTCATCACCCCTCCTTACATAGTTGAGTCGGTACTATCGAATTTTGTGTTGGTAGTACCGATATGGAAGCACAAATTTGTGGCTCAGATGTATCGATGTATGATGTTTGATGATGTCATGAGCACAGATCACTCAGAGTCAGTAGTATCATGTTCAAGTCAGTAGTACCAACTGACATTGCATATCAGTGCTACTGATCGGACGATGAAGACTGCATCTATCATTGAATCAAGCGTCCAAAGATTGCTAACATCATGCGTCGGTACTACCGACTTGAATGTCAGTAGTACCGAGTTGGTAACTTTGGCTCAATACTTTCAAATTTTCATCTCGGTGTTTTGATTTGGGGAGCGCCAAAAAGTCGACAGTACCGACTCAGATGTCGATACAACCTAGTGCTTATCATTTAAGTGCTCAAAAATCTTCAGAGACTCGGTAGTACCGAATGGGAGAGTTGATAGTATCGGGTCTGTCTTTGTTATTCAGGTGACTTGCTAATGTAGTCTTGGTACTACTAACTAGGTGTCTCGGTAGTACCGACCTGGGAAAAATCTACACACTCCACAAATGAGTCAAGGTACCTTTTTTCAAGAAGTAGAAATAAAAACACAACTACAATGTTAAAATGAACATGAATAAAGGGAAATGAAGGTTGGGTTGCCTCCCAACAAGCACCATTATTTAATTTCCTAGACTAGACATTCCCAAGAGAAAGAATCTAATGGATTTACATAAGTTGTACCTCTTCTATTCACTGCTTGACTACCCCACCATAGTAGTGCTTCAATCTTTGGCCATTAACAAGGAATGACCTAGTCCCATCTAAAATCTTCACAACACCCTAGGGAAAAACCTTCTATCATAAATGGTCCACTCCATTTGGACCTTAATTTTGTTGGATGTAACTTAAGTTGGGAATTAAAAAGAAGAACCTTTTGTCCTGGAAGAAGCACCCTATTCAAAATGCACCGATCATGAATCTTGATCGTCCTATCCTTATAAATCCTAGCACTTTCATAACCATCCATCCTAAGCTCATCTAGTTCATTCATCTCTAACAGTATTTTCCTACATGCTTCATCCAAACCAAAGTTTAACTTTCTCAATGCCCATTTTGCCTTATGCTCAAGCTCGACTGGTAAGTGACAAGCACGTCCATAGACCAACATAAAATGTGTCATCCCTATAGGTGATTTATAGGCCGTCCAATATGCCCAAAGAGCATCATTAAGCATGAAACCCCAATTTGTCTTATTAGTCAAAACTATCCTTTCTAAGATCTTCTTCACTTCTCTATTGGACACATCCACTTCTCCTTGTGTCTGTGGGTGATAAGGAGTACCCACTCGGTGTTACACCCCATATTTGCTGAGTAAGGCTCCAAATTTCCTATTGCTGAAATGTGATGCACCATCTCTAATTATCAGTCGGGGGACATCAAATCTATAGAAAATATTATCCTTCACAAATCTACACATAACTTGAGTGTCATTGGTGTGGGTTGGAATTTCTTCCACCCACTTAGATACATAGTCAACAACAAGTAAAATGTAAAGGTTAGAATTAGACATCACCAATGGACCCATGAAATCAATGCCCCAAAGATCAAAATCCTCAACATCTTGAAATACATTCAATGCAATCTCATGTCGCTTAGAACTGTTACCTGCATGTTGACATGCATCACAATGACGAAAAAAATCATATGCATCTTTAAACAATGTTGGCCAATAAAATCCACTCTCTAAAACTTTGGCCACAGTCAAAGAACGAGCGTGATGTCATCCTGTAGGTAAAGAATGGCAGTGTGACAAAATGCTCTCTACCTCACACTTGGGTACACACTCCTCAAAACTCCATCCCTACATTTTTAAAGAAGAATCAGGTCATCCCAGATGTAAAAGTTCAATGAGTGAAAAAATCTCTTCTTTTCTCGATACCCCCAATCTACTGGCATCTCTTTATAGGCTAAATAATTAACAATATCTACAAACCACAAATCCTTAGCCTTAAAATCCTCAACAATGGGAATGTCTGCATCTTTTTCATTCATTCTTTCCAGTCTAGATAGGTGGTCCGTTACCAAATTTTCCACCCCTACCTTGTATTTAATCTCTATGTCTAATTCCTATAATAATAAAATCCACCTAATCAATCTAGGTTTTGCATCTTTCTTTTGTAACAAGTATTTGATGGTAGCATGGTCAGTCCAAACAATCACCCTCACCCCCACTAGGTACTGGCAGAACATCTCAAATGCAAAAATTACCGCTAAGAGTTCTTTTTCTAGGATTTTATAATTGCGTTGTGCATCATTCAAAGTTTTGGACGCATAATATATTACGATAGGAGCTTTATCTTTGTGTTGACCCAACAAAAATCCCACAACATAGTCTGATGTGTCACACATCATCTCAAATTGTAAGATCCAATCAGGAGCCTGCATAATAGGCACAAAACTTAGCTTCTTCTTTAGTATTAAACATCGATCATTGAAAGAAAATTCATCATCTTTTTCTAAAAGTTCTGACAAGGGTTTAGAAATTTTTGAAAAATCTTTGATAAAACAATGGTAAAACCCAACATCTCCCAAAAAGCTCCATACTCCTTTCATCAATGTCAGTGGAGGTAGCTTGGTGTTGACTTTTATCTTAACTGGGTCTTCTTCCATACCCTTGTTGGACCCCTTGTGTCCAAGCACTATACCCTCACTCACCATCATATGAAACTTCTCCCAATTGAAGACTAAGTGAGTGTCCTCACACCTTTGTAAAACCTTATCCAAATTGTACATGCAATCACTAAATGACTCCTCGTACATAGAAAAATCATCCATAAATGCCTCCAAGAACCGCTCTACCATATTAGAGAAGATGGCAAGCATACAACATAGGAAGGTGATAGGGGCGTTACAAAGGCCAAATGGCATCCATCTATATGAAAACGTTCCATAAGGATAGGTGAAAGTAGATTTCTCCTGATCCTTTGGCTTGACCAAAATCTGATTATAATCGAATACCCATCAAGGAAGCAAAAGTGTGAATGACCAGAGAGTCGTTCCAAAATTTGATTAATGAAAGGTAACATAAATGATCTTGTAAAAGTTACAACATTCAAATGACGATAATCTATGCACACACATCAACCCGTCACGAACCTAGTTGAAATCAACTCCTTAGCTGCATTGGTTGTGATAGTGATCCCCCCTTTCTTAGGAACTACCGGAGTTGGGCTAACCCACATAGAATCTGAAATTGCATAAATGATACTTGTCGACAGGAGCTTGGCCACTTATTTCTTCACTACCTCAGTCATGATCAGGTTGAGTCACCACTGAGGTTGAACTATTGCTTTAGCTTTGTCTTCTAGCCGAATCTTATGTTTGCATAAAATGGGGAGATTCCTTTGATGTCCTCTATAGACCACCCAAAATCAGATCGGTGGTTCTTCAACACAGCAAGCAATTGTCCCTATTCTTCACCTCTCAAGGACAGTGATATGATCACCAGGAGCTTCTCTTCTATACCCAGGAAGACATACTTCAGATGTGGCAGCAACAACTTCAATTCCAACTCAGGAGGGCTCAATGGAGATGGAACCAATGGTGGGGGAGATGGTTCCAAATCTTCAAAATATCTTATATAATAGCAGGGTACCGCCTTCAACATCAATACACACTCCTCCAGAGAGTGGTTGTGTGTGCTGTCATCTACTCTATTCATCAAACCTGCTTACAAGGGTAATTGTGGATATGTTTGCATTAGGGAATCAACAATGACCTCCTCTATGGTAGTCAGGTCATAGTCTTCTTCTCTATCATTTGGGTAACATATTGCTTCTTTCAATGAGATCATCTATGTGTTTTCAATTATATCAACTGCAGGAGTATATTTTTCTACCTTGGTCATCACATGAGCCATGTCAAGAAATGTCTTCCCTAGACATAAAGAAATATTGCCCTCCATGTGTTGTAGCATATTACAATATGTTGTATCCCCTCTTTCTTTTTAGTGTTCAGGCGTCTTAATTTCAAATCGGTCATCATAAGTGCCCATTGTCATATGTCCTCTACCCATTTCTAGAATCATGTCAGCAGTGGCTTGGAATGGCATGCCTAGAAAGAGTTTATTTCCTTTATCATCCTACATTTCCATTACCATGAAATCCACAGGAAAAACAAATATATTCATTTTCACTAGGAAATTTTCACAAATGCCATATGGCCTGACCACAAAGGTGTCTGCTAATTCAATAGTCATAACACTTTTTCTCATCTCCTAAAGAGCTATCTTCTTGAAGGTTGACAAAGGCATGAGGTTGATACTAGCCCCTGAGTCACATAGAGCTTCACTGAACTTGGTCTTTCCTATGAAGCACATGATGTTGAAACAACTAGGATCTTGTCTTTTAGGAGGTAGTGTTTCTAGAATGAAAGCACTCACCTTCTCTTTTAACACTACCACATCAGCCTCATATATAATTTTCTTCTTATTGATGATGTCTTTCAAGAATTTTCCATATGATGGTATCTGCTCAATTGCATCAATGAGTGGAATATTGACATATAATTTTTTTAATCCCTTTAAGAATTTCTGGAACTGTCAGTCTCCTTCGGTTGCCTTCAAGCTATTTAGAAAGGGTACTAGAGACACTAGTGTCCTCTATTGAGGTGGGACATTTGATTTTGATCTAGTATCCTCCACCTCATCAGTGTGTTCTTCAACTATTTTCTCCTATTATTCAGTTCAACTGCATATGTGTTTGCTGGTGCTTTATTCAACATTATCTTACCACTGTGGAGTTGGATGGCCTTGACATGTTGATTTCCAGAAGACATGTTAGTATTAGCTGGGCACCCCTGTTGGTTTGGGTACTTCATAGTACCCACTTCTGCTGCTATTTGAGAAATTTGAGTTTCTATACTTAGGATCCTTCCATAGAAACTTAGGATCCTTCCTGCATGAGTAGTCGTTGCTCCTATATTACTGTTATTGGCACACAAACTTACACTCTTCATCTTTTTTCTCTAAAGGTGGTCCGTCGCTAGCTCACAACTTTTTAGCAATTAGGTCCAGCTTCTCATTTAACACAAAGATGACCTTGAACTCACCGATGCTTTTGATATTTGTTGGAATCTCTCTCTCATTGCCCCATGATTGATTTTTGGACATATTCTTTAGTATCTCTTGATAGTTGGAGGTTTTGTTGTTGAGGAAGAACCCTGCTCCTTTACTGTCAAGTGTAGTTCTTTCTCCCTTGTGCAGACTGTAATAGAAGATCTTTGCCTATCCCACATCAATACCATGATGAGGTACTTTCTGCAGCTTATTCCAGAATCTCTCCCATGCTTTAGAATAGGATTCATTGGTTTGTTGTCAAAAATTATGGTTCTTCTTCACCAAGTCATTGGTCTTGTGTGGAGGAAAGTACTCAAAGAAGGTGTCGATCATCTGATCCCACATTTCGATACATTCATCATCAATATTATGACACCACAACTTTGCATTGTCTACCAAAGATGACAGGAAAAGCTTCAGGTATATGACAATCATTGACACACTGTCAATTTTGAGCATATCACAGTTCTCAACAAAGTTAGTGATGTGCACCATTGGTACTTCAGAACTGTGGCCATGAAAAGCTTGGGATTTGACTAAAGATATAAACCTTTGGTCAATCTTATAGCTACCCACATTGATGGCTTGTCTTTTTATTGGTCCGTTTTGAGCTATTGAGGAAGAGGCTATGATCCTTTCCCATATTGTCTATTTTTCTGATCCATCCCCCATTTCTGCTGACTCAGGTTATTCTGGAGTTATTGGTCTTTCAGGAAGAGGTGTCAGGGTGGAGTTCAGTTGAATCTATCCAATGACCTTACAACTTCCCTTTCTCTATGAAGGAGTGATGCTTGCCTAAAACCCGACAAAAATGGCTCTCCATAATCGTGGGCTCGAGTGTGCACCATACGCTAGTACGTGAAAGTAGCAATTTTATTGTCAAACTTCATGGAGCTAGAAGAAATAATGTTTTTATGATTCAACTTTAAGTGAAATAGAAAAAAAGGGTTGTCCTAGAGTGGTCGACCACATCACTCGTAGTGTTGGATGTTGCAATTTCCCCAGTAATGGGGCCAAAAACTTGATACATGTTTACCGTAAGTTATATGCAAGTGAACATATTAAAATATTATATGCGCTTTTGAGGCCCGAGTCGAACAAAGGGAAACATTCTCCAGGATACTACTATAACTATGGTCTAATCAGCTAGGCTGGTGAAATTGAATTGGTTTGATTGAACAGAAACAAAGACAAAACAAAACAATCTTAGCACTAAAATTACTCAGATTTTAGGGAATTCCTCAGGATTATGGTTTCACCACAGATAACATTGCAATTCATTCCACACACCAATATCTATTACCCCTATCCCTGGATAAAGAGCATGTCGTTAGAACTACCCATTATCACAACGTAGTTCACTACCTATTCTAATGTCAATCCCATTTCCATAGTAATTGGTTGATTAGTTAGGTGCTTTATGATTAAACTCTGGATTTCTCCTCCCATTTATTTTCTTCCATTCCAAAGGGGTGCAATAAATGGGTAAATCTATGCTTTCCAACCCTTAACCTCTCTACCAAAATGATTAAGAGTCTAATAATCTATCTATGTTGATTAGGCATAAATAGAACAAGGAAACTTCATAGATTTATATCTAGAAAATAGGGACAAAGATGGTATTAATGCATGGAAATCAGTTACAATGTATATCCGGGCTACTCCCAAGTCCTAAGGAATCAAGGGGTTTTGCCCCGCATGGTTTTCATTGATGAATACATGGTAGAGAAAGAGAAAAATGTGGGAAACATTAGAAAAACTAAGTAACCCCTAGTGAATAGCTGATCCAGATGATCCCCTACGTCGTGTGTGCAATCTGTCTTTCGGCTACAGATTCACCTTCCGGAGGTGCGTAGATTGTCTTGGGTGAAGCCTTCAGTTTGTTTCTCTTCTTCTCTCTCTCTAGTTTCATGCAATGCAAAATGGCTATCTCCTCTGGTCTGGTTGTATTGCTCTTAGGTCATAGGAGTCACTTACGGTATGAAATAACACCAGTCGTTGGATTAGATTGCTCTCTTCAGATTTGCCAAATTGGGCACACTCAGTAGTACCGACTTGGTAGTAAGTAGTACTGAGTTCATAGGGTAGTCGCAATTCATGACAATATCAGTACTATTGACTTGTCTTGATTGTACTGAGTCTTTAGGTCACCCGAGAACTGCTTCACTGATGCCATCTCAGTGATACTGAGTTTGTGAACTCAGTAGTACCGACTTTTTGTGATTCATCCTTGTACTTTACTGATGAGGTTCTAGTACTACTGACTTTTAGTTTCGGTATTATCGAGTTTGTATGAGTCTTTCCTTGTCTAGTATAGACGTGAAGTTGGTACCAATGACTTTTGGTGTCAGTAGTATCGACTCTGTGAAGTTCAATTGTACCTGAAAATGCACAAGAACATGGATAAATGCTCAGGATAAATATTAAACCATCTTAAATAGTAAAAATCATATAACTTGATGTGTAATAAATAAAATAAATGACAAATCAACACATAAAATCAAGGAAAATATGTCAATGAAAATGAATAAAAACCCATGCATCAAGTTGTTACTCTAGTTTTTGAGTTAAAATCATGCCCTTGTCTCGATTGTGACATGTTCTTGGAGGGAGGTCATGACATGTTGGGACTTGGGATGCAACATTGATAACACCCAAATCTACGCATATTATCTGTGCATTTTATCTATAGTTTCGTGCCAATTTGGTCTTAATATGCCCAATAATGCTAATGTTTTATGCTTTCTTTCTATCATTAGATAATGTAGTTAGAATAGCCAATAATGTAGCCAATTTAGCCAATTTTGAGACTTGCAGGCACCGAACCAGAAAAGACATCTATTCTCCAAATATTTCTCCCTGACACATGGTTTTTTGTGGCAGCTATGAACCCGTCACGATCGTAGCAACCAGCCACGACCAAGGCAATCCACCCTGACCATGACCGTGGCAATCAAGCACGACCTTGCTACCCATCGCGAGTGTAGTCTTCAACACCGCGACCTCGATTCCTTGCCACGACTAAGGCCACCTGCCACGACCGTTGTCATCGACCTTCACCATGACCTTGGCCATCCACCACGACCGTGGACAATAACCGCGAGCACGATCCCTCACCATGACCATGGCTAATAACCGCGACCATGGGCTTCAACACCGCGATCGCGGTCTTCATCTCCAACAACTGTGACCACATTATTTGCCACGACCGTGGCCATCCACTGCGATCGTGGCCAATAACTGTGATCGCGGTTCCCAATAACCGCGGTCACGATTTTTCCTTCCACAACTGTGCCCGCGATTCCTCACCACGACCGTGTCCTTTAGCCATGATCGTGGCCGACTCCCTCCACCACGACTGTGGTCGTCTGCCACGACTGTGGCCAACATCCACGACCGCAATCTTCATCACCACAACTGCGATTTTCCATTCCATGAATCACGACCTTGGTGTCGGCCACGACCGTGGCAGACCCTGCGACCTACTGGTCACAGTCTACAGTCCGCCTCTGTAAATAGGTGTCCCCTCACTCATTTGAGGGGGGACCTCGACCAAGGATGCCGAGAGGCTGCTGCTCCGAGATCTGAAGGTTCCCAGAGCCCCGTAGGAGCATCCCAAGGCCTGAGAGGACCAGGGCCTTCACTCTACACTTCCCTCTACAGTCAACTTCCATCCTTTCTCCACCCATCCTCCCATTTCCGCCCTCTACATCCAGCTTCCATCCTTTCTCCACCCATCCGCCCATTTCCGCCCAGATATGTGGTGAAAACTCAGATCTAGACCAACCATTGTCATCCTCCACCTCTTCTCACCCACAAAATTTCTGTTTGGGGCGGATCTAGAGAGAAAGAGGAACAAGGAGTCTAGATCTAATCAAGGAGGAGGACCAAAAGACGAGATCCATCCTATACGGAGGCAAAGGCGCGAGAGCCACCTCTCCTCCACAGGCTAAATCTCTTCTTCTTCCCCTTTCTTCTACTGTGTTTCTTGGTTTCTTGTACAATGATGTCCTTCCATCTTCATTCGGTGCCAACTATGCTTGTCCATGGCTAGTTGAGCTCCTTCTTGGCTATGTATCCCGTTTTGGGCATGTTTATGTACTTTTTCCTTAAGTAAGTAGATTTATTTCAAATCTAGTATGTTTCTTATTCTATCTTCCCTTTTTGGTTATGAAAGCTAGTTGGTTGATCTATTTCTTGCTTGAACTGATATTTCTTCCTGTATCAAGAGACCCGTGTAGGAATGGCTAAGAGACGATAGTTTGGATCTGAACCTGAGAGGAGGACGATCCAAGGTTTTTTGTTCCTAACATCCCGGAATATCCTAATACCTGAGAGGGAACTTAGCATATTCCGAGGTGTTGATATGTCATTCCTCGAGAGAGGGTCAATGACATATTGTTGATGGTTTTAGTCACACATCATGAGAGCGAGTGGGACGACCCATATGAACAGACAAGACAGTGCGTACTACATTTGGATATAGATGCTTGCTTAGGTGTTTGAGGGTTGTCTACACCCGAGAACGGGTGCATAGACTGCCCAACTTGTCGTTACATAGACAAGAACTCCTTCTCTCTGATTAGTAGAATCCTAAGGACTCTGTTTTGTTTTCTTTTGTTTTTTTTTTAAATCGTGACAACCCGCTAGACTAGTTCTAGCACATATTTTCCTCAACCATCACTTTTGGCTTATCTGACCCAAGAGCAAAATCTTTGGCATCCTAAATGTCACCACATCCTTGTGTTTGACCCCGTACATCTACTTTGACCACGTAGTAAATGTTGGGGGGGGGCTAGAAGGTTTCAGGTTATAAATTTAAAAGCTTGATTCCTTCCTTTGTCCCGCATTCATTTTCGGACATGACAAAAAGGCCGATCAACTTTTTGGCGCCGTTGCCGGGGACATGGTTTTCCACGTTTATACACCTAGCATATTTTGTTCTGTCACTTTATGCCCGTATATGTATGCATAGTTTTTCTTTTGTTTTAAACATACTTGTTCATATATACTGAATACCTTTTCTTTTTCTTATACCTTTTTCAGCCATGGATCTCGCTTCGGCAAGACAACTGATCTTGTCCACCTATCCTCTCGAGTTTTTTCGTAGTTCCAACAGCTGGCAAATAATTGAAGGTCGTTCTCTACAGCTAGTCGAGTTATACTTACCTCCACCGTCGTCATATGTCGAGATTCCAACAATGGAGACTGCCAGTCAGCCCTTGACTCCTATGCTATCACGGGATCAAGAAATGATTAAGGCAGTGGAGTTGGCTAGGGAAAGTATTCACACACTCACCTTCTTAGCCCCTCATCTCCAAGAAGATGTCGATCCAATGCAACAACTACTAAAAGAGCAGGATCGTCATCTCAAACTACTCACTGAGGCTGTAGACCGTAGTAGAAGTCTACTTCGAACTCTTGAGCAAGGATCCATCCAAGTGCATCAGTTTGATACAGCGGAATCCCCTCATGTGTGCATGGAAGAATCGACGGGTCTCCAAAGGATTGCTGCTCAAGTACAACAACTTCATGATAAAGATGTTGAACAAAGCATGAGCCTCCAAGAGCTCATTGATTTGGTTACAATTTGGTTAAAACTGCCATTACAAGACAACGAAGAAGCCAGTCATCAAGACCATTCCATTGGGTCTGAAGAGGCGTATGCTTCACCATCCGATTCAAATCATCAACTGGATGCACTGGGTTTTTTTTGTGAAGACCAACCTACGCGGGGAATTTCTTCACTCTATCCAGAGGAGCCAGATGATGAACCAATGGAGGAACAAGAATGTGTCTATGAAGATGATGACTCCTATCCTCACCGGGAAAGTTAAACAAACTCACTATCAGAAAGTGAAGCTTGTTCTGACAGATCTAATTCATATAGTGATCCAGACCAGAGTGATAACCCTCACATTGAGACTTGTCACTTAGCTTTGAGCAGTACGCTGATCATGGTTTGGAACAATCTATATGGTGAGGATGACAACGACTATTCATCTCAGTGGAGCGAATACACCGATGACGATGAGCTGGAACAACACAATCTTACAATCACCACCATCCCTCCTCAAGGCTTGGTGGAACTCAAGGGAGGGTGATGGACAATTCACTACAACATGGATGCTGAGCATGAAGATACTCCTGACTCCACACCAGGTGATAAGCTTGGGGTGGTAGAACCACAAACTGATTCTTTAGGGAGTACTTCTTTCTTAGAAGATGATTGGATAACTCAGACTGTATATAGTAGCTTATCTGAGCATTCAACCTCAAGTTCAGAGATGGAATGAGGAGAAATGGATCCTACCCAAGTCATTCAACCTATCCCCTCCATCTCATCCTATGTCGACATCCCAGGACCTTCATATTCAGATTCATATAATGAAAGGTACCCTGAGGATGATATGCCAAAGAATTCATCCCAGTGCAATTCAAGCCACTTCCAGCACAAAGATGACTTCACCAAGTCACCGTATTTCACTTCACTTCTTCAGACTCAGCAAGGCCAACACATCTGCCTATTCTACTCATATTATGTGGTGGAACCCATCGGCAAGACACATGTGACACTGGTCCCAAAGCTTAGGATTTGGGATCCCAGTGTTGGTATCGTGGGGCAGCCACCCCCTTTTCTCTTACCCACCCTCCAACCCTTTTATTACAATATTTTTTTCTCTTCATATTCTCATTAGATAGTTGCCTTTCCTATAACTACTTTACTTTTTCCTTCCATACATGCATCATTTTAGTACTTTACTAAATTTCCCACCCTCACTTCCATGCATTCCCACCATGCTATTCTAAGTTTAGGTCTTGCTTGAGGACAAGCAAGTTTTAAGCTTGGGGTGGTAGGCTTCGCCTTTCTATCTATTCATCCTTCTAGCATGCATGTTTATTTCTTGCATTTAGCATAAGCTTGTAGCTTTGCAATTATGAAATAAATGCTTGACTTTATGCCTAAATGCATAGTTTTTATCTTAAAAATTGCTTGACCTTTTGCTTGACTTGCTCTTTGACTCTTTCCTTGAGTTTGGTAATAAATCTAAGGTTATGTCCCATTTTCATAGATTAAAGCTAAATTCCCTTGATCTATGTTGTGAATGGAAAATCTAAGATTAAGGACCGTTGGAATGAGCTAAAACATGATTAAAGACTCCTAGCTGCGGATTCACAAGCTTGCCTCTATTCTAAGGATTCTTGAATCATAATTGCAACTTTTCACATAGGTGTCAAGCTGATCATGATGATCTTTGTGCTATGATCATGATTAAGTGTTTTCCTTGATGGACTTCGTGCCTTCTCACACTAGATTGAGTCAAAAAGATGAAAAATATAAAAATGTGCAAAAGAGGCTTGGCCACCCAAAAAATCCCAAAATATATATATAGTTATCACCCAATCCTACAAAATAGAATGCAGATGATAAAATCTTGAGTGTGAGCAATAAATGAGTGTTGCTTTCTCTTTTAGGATAGTTGAGGATGGTGCCCAGCCGGTGTATGACTGCGCTCACAAATGTGGGTATGTCGCGACTAGTAGTATCACTCCAAATGCTCATTAGAGAGTCACTAGGAACTCCTAGGAGACCTATGAGATCATCCCAGTAGCAGGGTCGGTTCGGTCACAGTACGAGGAATTCATCTCACTGCTTTGGACCAACTCGTTCAGACTGCATGGACTGTTGCTCACTACATGGACCAACCCGATGTAGATCGGGATCCTCAGAAGTCATTAGAGTCTTTTTTCTTTGTTTCTTAGGACATGAATAAGTGAGAGGCATGGTATTCCTGATTGGTATGCATGGAATCATGGTGATGGCTAAATGCTCATCACCTGCATGATAATATGTGTGACAATTCTTTCATATTTAAATAATTATGATTCAAACCCTCATGAGTATCGATAGGCTGTAGTGAATTTGTTTAATCTTGCCTGGAAACTCTTTGATCTTGCTTTAGCAAGACTGTGGTTGATTGGTGGGGGTTTGTTCTGAAATAGCATGGATCAGGAGAATAGATGCTTTAAACTATTTTTCTTAACCTTAGCATCTATTTCCAAGCTTAATTTTGATGTTATCGTTTTGTTCTTTGAGCATAGTCTTGCTTGAGGATAAGCAAGTTTTAAGCTTGGGGTAGTTGATAACACCCAAATCTATGCATATTATCTGTGCATTTTATCTATAGCTTCATGCCACTTTGGTCTTAATATGCCCAATAATGCTAATGTTTTATGCTTTCTTTCTCTCATTAGATAATGTAGTTAGAATAGCCAATAATGTAGCCAATTTAGCCAATTTTGGGACTTGCAGGCACCAAACCAGACAAGACATCTATTCTCCAAAGATTTCTCCCCGACACATGGTTTTTTGTGGTAGATATGAACCCGCCACCACCGTGGAAACCAGCCACGACCGAGGCAATCCACCCTGACCACGACTGTGGTGATCAGGCATGACCATGGTGCCCATCGTGACCATAGTCTTCAACACCGCGATTGCGATTCCTCTCCACGACCGGGGCCACCTGCCACGACCGTGGCCAATAACCGCGACCGCAGTCTTCAACACCACGACCACGATCCCTCGCCACGACTGTGGCCAATAACCACGACCGCATGCTTCAACACTATGATTGCAATCTTCATCTCCAACAACTATGACCGTGATTATTCTCCACAACCGTGGCCAATAACCGCAACCGCGGTTCCCAATAACCGCGACCGTGATTTTTCCTTCCACAACTGCGACCGTGATTCCTCGCCACGGTCATGTCCTTTAGCCATGACCGTGGCTGACTCCCTCTACCATGACTGTGGCCGTCCGCTATGACCGTGGCTAATAACCACAACCGCGATCTTCATCACCACAATCGTGATTATCCAATCCATGAATCACGACCGTAGTGTCGACCACAACCATGGGCATAGGCCATGACCGTGGCTAACCCCGCAACCTACTGGCCACGGTCTGCAGTCTGCCTCTCTAAATAGGTGTCCCCTCACTCATTTGAGGGGGGACCTCAACCAAGAACGTTGAGAGGCTACTTCTCTGAGATGTAAAGGTTCCCAGAGCCCCGTAGGAGCATCCCAAGGCCTCATAGGATCAATGCATTCACTCTATGCTGCCCTCTACAGTTAGCTTCCGTCCTTTCTCCACCCATCTGCCCATTTCTTCCCAGATCTGTGGTGGAAACTCAGATCAAGACCAACCATTGTCATCCTAAACCTCCGTTCACCCACCAAGCTATTGTTTGGGGTGGATCTAGAGAGAAAGAGGACCAAGGAGTCCAGATATGATTAAGGAGGAGGACCAAAAGACGATATCCAGCCTATACGGAGGCAAAAGAGCAAGAGCCACCTCTCCTCCACATGCTAAATCTCTTCTTCTTCCCCTTCTTCTGTTGTGTTTCTTGGTTTCTTGTACAAAGATGTCCTTCCATCTTTGTTTGGTGCCAACTATTCTTGTCCATGGCTAGTTGAGCTCCTTTTTGGCTATGTAGCCTTTTTCGGGCATGTTTATGTACTTTTGCCTTAAGCAAGTAGATTTATTTCAGATCTAGTATGTTTCTTGTTCTATCATCCCTTTTTGGTTATG
Source organism: Alisma plantago-aquatica (assembly GCA_963693085.1). Lineage (NCBI taxonomy): Eukaryota > Viridiplantae > Streptophyta > Magnoliopsida > Alismatales > Alismataceae > Alisma > Alisma plantago-aquatica. The sequence goes on along the minus strand of OY856412.1, from coordinate 578,476,988 downwards.
ATAGCTAGTTGGTTGATCTCTTTCTTGCTTGAACTGCTATTTCTGCCTGTATCGAGAAACCCGTGTAGGAATGGCTAAGAGATGATAGTTTGGATCCGAACCCGAGAGGAGGATGATCCAAGGTTTTCTGTTCCTAACATCCTGGAATATCCTAAGACCCGAGAAGGAACTTAGCATATTCTGAGGTGTTGATATGTCATTCCTCGAGAGAGGGTCGATGACATATTGTTGATGGTTTTAGTCATGCATCGTGAGAGTGAGTGGGATGACCCACAGGAACAGACACGACAGTGTGTACTATGTTTGGATATAGATGCTTGCTTAGGTGTTCGAGGGTTGTCTATGCCTGAGAACGGGTTCATAGACTGCCCAACTTGTGGTTACATAGCCAAGAACTCCTTCTCTTTAATTAGTAGAATCCTACAGATTCTGTTTTGTTTTCTTTTCTTTTGTTTTGTTTTAAATCGTAACAACCCGCTAGACTAGTTCTAGCACATATTTTTCTCAACCATCGCTTTTGGCTTATCTGACCCAAGAACAAAACCTGCTACATCCTAAACGTCACCACGTCCCTGTGTTCGACCCCGTACATCTACTTCGACCCCGTAATAAAAGTTGTGGGGGCCTAGATGGTTTCAGGTTATAAATTAAAAGCTTGATTCCTTCCTTTGTCTTGCGTTCATTTTCGGACGTGACAAAAAGGCTGATCATACATGCTTTAAGTTAAGGTTGAGATAGCCATGTTCTTTGGGGTCGCGATAGCTTTGTGATTGGTTGGAACCCTAACCCTAGGTGTCGCGGGTGCGACATGACCTAGAGGGTGGAGGTCATGACACATGGGTGACACATGAGTGTTGCGGTAGTGACATGGACCTTGATGGGTGGTCACAACCTATGTGGTTATGTGGTCAATATAGGGTGATGGTAGGTGGATGAGAAGCACATGAGAACACTTAATGATTTTCATATATGAATGGTACATAAGCCATATATAATTTTATTTAGAATATTATCTAATCAACTCCAATGATGTTTCCTAATCCTTATACACCCCGATATGATGGAGGGTGATGGTTCTAGGGTTGATGGTTGAACCTAGTCTTGTAAACCCTAATCAACTATGGAGGGAAGACCATAATCCTAATGATGAGTAATGTGACATGTTTGATTCTCTTTCTTGGAATGACTATTCTGTTATGATATTGTCTCTCTTGTCTTTGAACCCCTAATCTTACAGGTTGAATGCATGCCATTTCTTGGTATGCTATGGTGATGGTTATGAATAATTGAGGCATGTATAGATAATGATGTGACACATGGATTTAGGATGTTTCCTCTCTCTCGTTTATCAATTTATAACCATGAAGGTGGTATGAGCTTGAAAATCATAGCTAGTGCATGCTATGATGAATATGATGTGACATTGGTTGAACAAGCCTTATGAGGCATGTTAAAATACTTGCAATATAGGAATGATGTGAATGGGTCCTATGACCTAGTTGTGGCTTGATGCCTATTGTGATGTGATACCCTATAGTTATATGATTAAGGTCTTGATATCCCATAGTGATGTGACATTAGTGATAGCTTTGAGTGGTTGTGCTACAATGCTATATGATGATGTGATAAGTTTACACCTTATTCATTTTTTATCTTCTGGAGTTGTACTATACCCTCATTCTTGTAGAGTTGTAATGTTTTTTACATTGTAACTTGATTGATGTTTGAAGATACTGAATTGGCATAACTCAACAAGTGAAACATAATCCATGTAGCTTGTCCTGTTCCATAGATCCTTTCTAGTGTAAACCTTAATTGTTGGATTGGTGAAATGAGTTTTACTTGGAGCGCATTTTTTTTAATATGCAATGGTACAAGTTGGGTGTCACCTTGTATCCCTAATTATATGATGTGTGAGATGACCATGTGTGAGCTGATCTCATTGTGATATGGATGGTCATGTGTGAGCCACTCCTTCTTGTTAGAATGGCCATGGGTGACCATGTTCTTCTAGTGTCGTTAACTGTACCAAGGTGGGCTAGGTGTTGTTATTTGTGGATGGACATGCATGAGTTGATCCTTCTGCTGACTATAAATCACTTTTGTAGTTGACTGACATGTCTCTAATGTGGGACTCTTATACTGACCAGGTGGTGTTGGAGAGGTTGCGGATTCTGGATCTTCCATCAACCTCGTATGGCATCAATTTTGACTTAGTAGTGGTCGATTGGATTTGTGTGGTATGACTCAAATCCTTGGGCAGTAATTAAAATATGCAATCATCCATGTAGCATGTTTCCTTAGGATCAAATACAAAAACTTTGGATGAGGCCTCACTTTGCTTTTGTATAGCTTGGTTGGTAGAAAATATACAGGTTCTTCATATTCCTCCCTAGTCATAAAATGTTCTACTGCTCTGTTATAGCTACATGATCTGCTTAGATGATAATATGTACCCTTCTTACATTAGTAATTGAGTCTGCTTATCGTAGATATAGTTTTACTTCTATTCATTAGTTAATTTACATGTGCTTTAATTGTGTTGGTAGAGAGTTATATCTCTTGTTGAGTCGTTTGGTCTCACATTATGGGTTTCCACATCTTTTAGGTAGTCGTGCACAAGAAGGTAGAGATCATATAGCTGAAGAGGAGTAGAAGAAAGACTAGTTGCTGACAAGTTTGAGTGTGCATCTTGTTGGTCTTTTGGTGTTAGAGTTCTAAAGTTGTCCATGTACACTCAGGTCTTGGGGATAGTTTAGTGTGTTTTGTGATTGTGCTATCGATAAAAGTTTTTGGCTTATGTGCCCTTTAGTTGTATATAGTTGGCAGATGTACATGTATATGTAAGTGAAACAGATATCATGTGTGATAGGTATGCCTATGGAGCATGTTGTAAGCATGACATTTTATGAGATATATGATAAAGATGGAAGGTTGTGGATCCTTATGTCACAAGTTTTTTGATGTTGGTTCCTTGTGCAATCAATATTATTTTTTAGTGTTTTTTAGTAATGTTCTAGTATAGTATTGTTTCCACATTTGGTTTGAGTAATCTCGCTTTGTGTGGCAATGAGTGTCGCATCTACTCTCCCTTATCAAGAGGCATTGGTTATTTCTCATGTTATATGGGATGAACAAATTCCTTCTACATCACTCTCAATATGTAGCATGATTCTCACCAGACTCAATCATTAAATTTATTCAAACCTTGTTTATGATTACTTTGAGTAGTGTCAAAGATAAGGATGATCATCTCACTGTTATAGTGACTTGAAGTCAAAGGACCAAAACACATTTGTTGTATCAAGCACCAACTATGGCTATTATATAAAATTCCATGAATCACTCTCAAGGTGGGTCTATCGAATACACTTGATTTATAATGAGTTGTAACAATGTTCCCCTTTCAATTTATTTTCCAAACAATGACAGTAGTTCGATAAAAAATGATATTAAGTAAAGTTGAGTTTATAAATATTGTTTGGGTTAGTTAAAGTCAATGATTTGCAATGTAATGAGTAATGGCGGTCATATAATATTTTAGAGTTAGTTGGATACATATGTGGATATAGTTTTGTACATTTATTATTAGTGTGTTATTAATCTTTTGTTGAACAATTATATATTTTAGACAAAATGAATAACTTGTGAGGTGATTGAAAGATTTGGTATCAATAATGTGCTAATTTGAGGTTCCTTGGTTGATTCATAGTATTTTACTTTGAGGAATATGCCTTTTGAAATAATTTTTGGTATAGGATATATTTGTATAAATGAATGTAGACCTTTGAGTATGAAATTGATCAAGAAGGAGGTTACCTAATATGCAAGAATTTGTATGACTTTCATAACATTGTAATATGGATTGCATGTTACATATTTTTAAAGACTATGGTCATTTTTTAAAAGAGAGTTGATAAATTTGTTGACTTTTAACTCGAATTTAACTTAATATTATTTTTCTTTTGTCTGGTTTGGCAACTAGGTCTAGTTTAGACTCTGTGATCATGTCGTATGGGTCATTGAGGGACCTCATCCCATGGATCTAAATTGAATATCCCGCCCTTTTTCTTATACCTTTAGAAATCCTAAGGGGAGGAGGAACAAATATCATAACCCCTTTTATAGCCTTCACAATAATCTTAATAAAAGCCACAAAAAAATCAAAAGAGTCAATTTGTAATGCCTTGGCCCACTGCCCAAGGCTCTAATAGAGTTTCAGGAATGATGACTGTCCCCACAGACCACCACTACCTTAACTGCACGCTTTGTCCTCACTCACGCGCATTCCAGGATCAACTTCCCGACATGTCACCCATCCCAATACTACTCCAAGTTGAGCACACTTAACTATGGAATGCGTAGTGATGGGCTCCCAGAAAAGGAGGGCACCTTGGTGATATGGGTAGTCTAATCATTCTAAGATCATGTTATCTGAGGCCTCAAATCCTGGGACGTTACAATCTCCCCCACTTAGACTCTTGATGTCCTCATCAAGGTTCATCTATATGGCCTCATAATCTGACCCCATTTCAATGCAGACCCACAATGGCCCATGGACACCCAGCTCCCGATCACAGAATACCAGCACAAGGGTGGCTACGTCAACCAAGGACAACCCTTTCCTACATGCCTGGACCACACATCTCAAGACTGGCATGTCACATGCCCATGTGGGCCCCACCTACTAGAGGGGTTATGGCTCTGATACCAGTTGTAACGCCCGAGCCCACTGCCCAAGGCTCTAGTAGAGTTTCAGGAATGATGACTGTCCCCACAAACCACCACTACCTTAACTGCGCACTTTGTCCTCACTCACGCGCATGCCAGGATCAACTTCCCGATAGGTCACCCATCCCAGTACTACTCCAAGCTGAGCATGCTTAACTATAGAGTTCTTAGTGATGGGCTCCCAGAAAAGAAGGTACAGCTTGGTGATATGGGTAGTCCAATCATTCCTTTTAAGATCATGTTATCCGAGGCCTAAAATCCTGGGATGTTACACAATTCATAGTCCTTAAAGCTATCCATTGATCCTTAAATCACTTAAATGGTTAGTGATGGAGGGATATCTACCATACTCTCTTCACTCCATCTCCATTACTTTCACATGGCAAGGCATAAACCCAACCCTAGAGACACCACATGTAGGCCTCTCTACCACCCTATTCCTTGGATGTACCTTCAAAACCCATGTCCAAAAATCCTCAGATATTCTGAGTCACAAGTAACCTCTAGAACAAGAGTGTCCCATGATGAAAGAAACTATACCTCAACTTCCTAACTAAAAGAAGGTTGGATGATGGAGTTTTCTCCTAAAGTGGCCACCTACTAATCTTGTACCATGATGAAGACAACAGAGGGGGTCCGAGGAAACAATGAGGTGAAGTATGCTCCCTAGAACAAGACATATATAGGCACCACAACATAATGTACATCCAAATCAAGGTCTAGTGTGGAAGAGAGGAGAGGAGTAGGCGAGAGTGTCATGCTATTGAGGGGGCGAATATCCATGATTTGAACCAACATGGGTTGAATTCAGGCCGCAAAAATGGTGGACTTGATCCAAGTAGGGCCACATAAGGCCTCGCAACCACTAGAGGACCTGGCCTTATGTCCATTGAGTTCTAATCTATCCTTTTGTAGACAGTCCCTATGTTTTTTACAACCCTTTGGGTCATGGCTGGGCTTTTATAGACCTTGGATACAAAAGCAATGGTCCAGATTTCTAGCTTAAATGTAACCATTACAAAGATCTCTATAATGATTAAGATGATAAAATTAGTGTGAAAGTACATGTAGTTTTGAATAGTACAATGGGAATTACATTACTATGACCTTTGAATTGGGTTTTGAAGTCAATTTTTGTATCAGTTGCAGATATGTTGCATAAGTTGAATATTCATGCATTATGATATGGTTTGGATATTATATGTCATTAGTGAACATGTTTACCATAATAATGTTTATTAAATGATTACTTTAACCTGAATCCCTCTACTTTTCCAAGTTTGCAATATTATCTAAGATGAAACTTAGATCATGATTATAAGACCCCTAACTTAGTGTATGCTTAACATGCTTGTTTGATTTAATTGGGTTCTTAGTTTCTTAATTAAACATTAATAAAAAATTTAATATCAGTTGACAAAGATATGTTTCAAATTTCGTCCAAATCAAACTTTTTTTGTTTAAGTTTTACAAATTTATGTACTTGTGTGGACCTTTATGCAATTTTCCCCTTTCTAGGAATCTAACTACAATTTTAACAGATGTAAATTTTGCTTCATTATAATTCTTCATAATTTGATAAAGTGAAGGTAGTTGCACCTTTTAATGCTGGTTTGGAATTAAAACATATGGTTTTTCCTTGAGGAACTACAAACTATTGATTTTTCCTTGAGGAACTACAAACATATGGTTTTTCCTTAAGGAACTGCAAACAGATGGTTTTTCTATGAGGAACTAAAAGAAATGGTTTTTCCTTAAGGAACTGCAAACATATGGCTTTCCTTCAGGGATGAAAACTGATGGTTTTCCTTTGGTGATGCAACTTGATGGTTGCACTGGGTTAAAACTGATGGTTTTTCTTGGGAGATGCAACTCGATAGTGGCACATGGTTGAAAATCAATGGTTTTCTTTGGGAGATGCAACTCAATGGTTATTCTATACTCTCAACACTAGATGATTGTTCTGCACTCTTAACAACAAATGGTTTTCCTCGGGGGATGCAAACCGATGGTTGTTCTGGTTGTACAAGTAGATGGAAAACTCGACCTTTGACAAATAGTTAAGTAGTTTATGAACTTTTGCCTCCTTTCTCTCTCATCCTAGCTATACATACCCCTCCCCTATTTCCTTAAACAAACTGTTCCACTCCCTACATGTTTTTGCTGCTGAAACTCATCCAAAACCATTGGCTGATGAAGGAGGAGATTCTATAGGATGAAGCCTTGTTAGATTGTGGTTGCATGCTGGGGTAGGACTTGGATCTAGCTCTTCTAGGACAGATCAAAGCTTTCTTTCCTAGTTCCTTGCTCCATACATGTAAGATCTTTCCTCTTAACCTCATTTGTTGATGTTTTCTGTGACATCCCCAGATTTTCTAAAACTTAATCTGATGTGTGACATCCAAATTGAAACCCTCACCTCAGCGAGAATCCCAATTTAAACACACCACACTAGGCTAAGAAGAAGAAAACCAAGGGAGTCAGAAGGAAACATAGTAGCACATGTAAATGAACAATAATAAAACCATACATACATGTTCACCATTCAACATATAATTACAACATGAATTGTTACAACATTTGATATTACATATTAAACATCAGACTATACATATACATGTACTACAACTAAACAACAGGATCTTAAGACAACATGTCCACCTATACATCAGCTCGCCACACAACTCTCAACTATCCTGGATCTTGAAGAGCATAACCACAATCTAAACAAAAGATTACATGTGGTACACGTCAGCACAATATTTCATGAATATTGTACTGAGTACGCCTACGTGTCTTTTATATACCTCTCATCATATCTTGGCAATAAGACGAAACTAATACTTGGCAATATAAAGAAATATAAGAAAAGTGTATACTTGCACAAAGATATTCAATAACAAAAGAGAACACATATTTTAAGCTTAGTTTCCATCATATATCTCGTACATCTGCCCCCAAGGGCTTTGATGTTTTTAGGCCTTATGATCACTACCAAAGAGTTTTAGATCTAACACATGTGATCTACTACCAAAGAGTTTGAGATCACTTCAATGCACTTTGCTACCAAAGAGTTTAGTGTTATCATATGATGGATCAGATATCTTATATTTCATGTGTTCATAGCCATAAGTATGGAAAATCAAGCAGGATATCATACAAGAACAATCACTTCATCCAATACCATATGCCAAGTATTCTACTACACATATAACACAAGCATATTGTATAATAAGCCAAGTAAGAGGTAATAGCGTACCTTGATCAAGAGAAACCTAATCATCACATATTCCTCAGATCAACTCTAATCTTGGTCAAACCCTGGTTAAGACAAGGATATATATACCATCATCAGGTTCCCTTCATCTTACATCTCATCTTAACCCTAGTTAATCCATTTTAGGGTTTTACTTAGTTTATTAGGATATGTGCATTATTACTTGTATCTTAGTCTTATGATTATCTCACTGATATCATTTTCCAGATTACATCTCATTATCAAAGTTCATCATCTGAACATATTAACATTATGTCACACGTTAACCCTAGGTTACATGCATTACTCAAATTAGGGTTTATATCACATTAAGAGCAAACATCATCGTATAACATAGATTATGTGTATCATATTGATCTCATATTTAATTATGAGGTTCTAGATACTAATATGAGCTTACTCTGTAAATCTCATTATTTATTAAGCATGTATGTATTTATTACATTATCTTTAGTGTTATTAACCCTAATTAGCCATATTAATCAAATTATATGCTTTTTTGCTTCAACATAAACATATCAGAGATCATATGCATTCTATATGTAATTATGGACTTACTGATATTTTTCCATGATTTTATGTCATCATTTGCTATTTATTATCCATTAAATGAGCATTTCACAACTTATATGATATAAATGCGATTAGTGCATAAAAAGACAGATATTATGCTTCCACTGCATTCTACGCATTTTTCTGAGAATTTTGGTATATTGTTTGTATTTTTCTGACAACAGAGCTAATTACTAGGAATTTTGCAAGATCTGACAATTTTGAAGGAAATACCTTTTTCCGGCCAATTGGCCTCCGCCACATGTTCAGTGGGGCCGGCGCTTCCCTTTGCTGGCTGTGGGCCGGTTCAAGCTGGTTCACGGGTGGTTTATGGCCGGTTCACTAGTATGGTCTTGGTTCAGAAGCCTGGACCAGCCAGCCCGGTCCACCCTTCTTCCTCTCCTCCGTGGCACGCCACGGGCGTGGGCAGGCCGCCACGGTCGTGTTCGCATCCCAGTGGTGTCTCTATGTGAGTCCTCCTCGTGATGCAAGCATCGCCAGAGTCCCGAGTGCCCATCTTCGGCGAGGCACCAACGCCACCATTAGATCCCTCTCCAGTGAATCATCGGAGCCACAGAGCTCCTCCACCAACAACTCCGCCCGGATCCCTTTCCTTCCCTGGCCTCTATGGATAGCCGTCGGGGTGTCTTCCTCCATGGACCATCTCCAGTGAGCAAGCAGTAGACTCGCAGAGATCCTCTTCTGCTACCAAGGCCACGATCGGCTTCGGCGACTCAGGACAAGCCTCCACGACTACTGTTTTCCTCTGCTCGGGGCATCTCCTCAGGGATCGCGGAGCTCACGGCCTTCGGCTCCCTATGTGGCAGAGTAAAAGAGGCGTTAAGCCTCCAGTCACTCAGACTTACTGATGGTGACTCCTTCTTCTGGCTCCGTCTATGCACACAAGACCTGTCATTCTTGCTGCAGCCAGGGATTGGAACACTGGGAGTGATCAGCCACATCTCCTTCTCCTTTTTCTGGTTCTACAAGGACTGAAATCCCACGCACCGAGCCCCGCCTGACACTGCGGATGTGTCCTTCCTAGTGTCTCCTGGGAGTCGACGCACTGCTGGTCTCCGTCCACAGATCAGCAGTGTGGTTATCCTCCTTCCCACGATCTTCTTCCTCTCGTGGTGCTGTCATTCATCGCTCGCGTGAGAAGGGTCTAAATTCTGCCCAAACACCACTTCCTGCTAGCCTGGGTCTCCGGTTGCAATAGAGATGTGGGGAGAGTAGTGAGGACAGTCACTGACTCTCTGTTGTTTCTAAGTAAAAGTGTTGATGCAAGCGGAAGCTAACTGCTTCAGTTTCTTTTTCCTCATCGCACACGTCCTCAGCCCACACCTGGTGGTCGTGGCTGCGTGGTGGATCGTACTTCACCCTGATCCATGACTCAGTCCGCCTGGTGTTTAGGGGGGGTAAAGGCCAACCATTAGATCAGATCATCCTAGGGCCAACATGACTCCTCGTCATGTATCCATAGTCTAAAAAGTTTTGAGGGCATGTGACACCTAAGCTGTATCAAACTTAAGATCGGAGGATTAATAAACTTAGCTATATCTTCATCAAGTCTCAATCCCAAAATATCATTATTTGACCAATCAATTAAATTCCTCAAATAGGCATAACTTATGGATCAAAAACATTATACGAACCTCACTCAACACTCCAACTTTATAAAACACTTGGGATTCTCAAGACAACTCGGCATGCATGACTTCACTTGTGTCATTGGACATTTTAGGATTCCAAAAGTCCACTTCATCACATCCTACACACCTTAAAAGAAATTTTGTCCTCAGAATTAATCCAGAAACCGCTTTGTCACATTTTCTTTCTTCCATCCTTTAGCATGGTTGAAATCTATGGTATTTCTTGCTGGAAACTCATGAAGTTGGATAAAGAATCCATTTTTCTTCGTTCTTTTTCCCTACATCAATTCCATTCTTGAAGATAGGAGCTATCTTGGATCTTTTGGAGTGCAAAACTTGGGTTTTACTTTCTCTTTTCATGATACCTTGATGATTGGATGTTCTTCTTCAACTTGAGGTGAGTGATATAACATCTAATATATTTCTTGCATACTCATAACCTATTTATTTAAATCTTATTCTAGAAAACCCGTAATATGAGGAAAAATAGCCTTTTTGTGCACTATTTGAGATGAGAATGATGATGATACAAGTTGTAAGATTTTCTTAGTACCTATGAATGTTTCATATTTTGTAAATGAGACTTTCCTGGACATGGAAGGTCTGAATTTAGAAAGTTAGTGTTACAACTACTAAAAATATCACATATGTGTTATTTTGGTACCCAATGTACATAAGTCTAACATAAACTTTAAACCTTACTTTATAGTGGTTAATTGATGGTGGTTTTAATGCTTTTATTTATTGTTTTTGTGCTAAAATGGTAGTTGGATGAAATCATAATGCTAAAAGTAACTCATTCATGCTAGGTTTTGGTCACATTAATGCCTAGTTCTTGGAAATTGCATAACTCTTACATCCGATAGACTTTTATTTTGAAATTTGGGATGCTATATTGTTTATTAATTTTTAAAATCTCTTCCAATTTTGGATCATAACGATGTTCCTATAGGAAGTTAATATTGTTTTTCATTAATGACATTTTGGGTTGTTGGTGCCCTAGTATGTTGCTTAGGCCTCTTCAAGGCCAAGAGTGATGGAATATACCATGATAGAATGACATATGGGACTTTTTTCATATGTTTATATCTTTTGAAGTTATACTTTACAATTTATTTTTGTAACCATTCTATAGAATTTTGTATGTAACTTGAGTGATGCGGTCAAAGTACTTAAAACAACATAATTAATCAAGTGTAACCCTAATCATGTAGTGCTCTGTGACCGTAGAACTATCTCACTATCAAAACATTTTGGATAGTGAAATGAGTATTCCTAAGAGGAGCTTGGAGTCATATACTTTGAGTATATGTGGGTGTAGGGAAGGTATATCTCTGCCATCCAGATCCAAAGGTTTTAGTGAACAGTTGAGGTCATCTCTCGGAGATGATATGTTTTGAGAGCGACTATGGTCGTAACTCAGATTTTGAGGGTTTATACCCTAGTTTGTAGTGCCTTGCCTGTATACCTATGGCATACTGGGATGTTTTAGTAGTTGGGCTGATGTGCCACCATAATTGTTACTCATAATGATTGAGTGTAAGAGATCTTAGGATTCTGAACATCCTAGATTTTATATGGGGCTGGTTGCGTCTTCCTAGTGGTCAACTAGTAGTTTGAGTGGTACGCCTCAAACTACTAATGAATAAGTAAAATATATAAAATAGTAGTGTGGCATATCTTTTAGGGAAACTTGGAGACTCACATTGGATGAAGATCCTTACTTTGTTTCTTTTATTCTATAGAAGATTTTAATACAGTAAGTGAAATTAACTGTGCTTATGACTCTAGCTATGCATGTTCTTATGTGTAAGTTATATAGTCTTTTGATTCTATAATATTATCTACTTTAATTATTTGAAGTACATAATCCTTTTGTAAGCAATAAATGTTTTAAGAAGTTACATTTCTTGTCGGGACATGGGTCTCACCTTGTGGGTCACCACATCTTTTTAGGTGATCGTCAACAACACAGTCAGACTCATGGTAGTGAGGAGGAGTAATTAGGATATCTGTCGAGGATGAAGGTTGGTGGGTGGTTTAGTAGTCCTAGAGTTGTCCCTTTAGTCTCAAGTTGGGGAGGGGAATTTTCAAAGATAATGTGCAATGACTTCAGATTTTTATAGTGTACTTGTGTTGTATACATGTTGTAAATATGTAGGTAATATATTTTTGTATAATAGGTTGTGGCTGAGACCACGAAACAGACGTAAAGATACCTAGTATGGTTATATATATATATATATATATATATATATATATATATATATATATATATATATGTGTGTGTGTGTGTGTGTGTGTGTGTGTGTGTCTGTGTGTGTGTGTGTTTATATATATATATATATATAAATATATGTATATGTATATAAGATGATGGACCTCTGTGTAAATGTTTTATGGCATGTTTAGAAAGTTTATTTTGTCTTTAATTTTGTACCTTTATGGTAATATGATTGATTAGTGTTTAATCAATGTTTTAGCTTTGAGTAATCTCGTTTAGTGTGGCGGGTTGCTACATTCGGTGGTATCAAAGCTAAGGTTTCACTAAGTCTACATGGACATAGGACTTAGGTTGTTGTGTCTATTTTTATAGAATCCAACATAGATGACCATATTTTGTGGTGATACAGATATGGTTGGAGAGCATGAAGAGCATGCAAATAGTATCTTTTTGGTGCCAGGAGGCAGAGGTATGAGGTCGGAATATGGGGGAAGAATACCTGAGATGGGGCCAGAACAGTCATCCAACCACCTAATGACCATTTGACCATGGAGGATACAACTTTTCCATCTATGTATGTACAACTGATGGTGACAATCATGCATCTCATGGATAGGGCTCCTACACCTCAACCAAAGGCACCTACCACCAATGTTGAATCTCAGGGTCTAGGGAAGAACTTTGAGAGGTTGAATCGAGTAGGAGCCGCAGTGTACAAGGGAACAACTAAACTAGAATATGTACATATGTTGTTAATAAAGTTAGAGAATGAATTCAAGATCCTAAATATCTCCAAGGAGGACATGGTGAAGAATGCAATCTACCTCTTGTAGGGTTGTTCTACCATTGGTGGACCATTGAAGAGGATAAGAGACTGGGAAAGATGATGAGTTGGGAGGAGTTTTGGCAGGATTTTGTGAGCTATTATATTCTTGAGACATATCTAGAAGAAAAGATGGCTCCGTTTGAGTAGTGGCGCCAGGGATCCTGGTCTATCAATGACCATGAGGAAAAGTTTATGGACCTACTGAGGTTTTTTCTTCACATGGAAATTATAGAGAAGGAGAGGATCAAAAGGTTTGAGAAGGGTTTGAACACCAAGTTGGCAAAAAGTACATCGACTTTGGAGAATTGAGAGAAGTTTCCACCTTTGTGGAGTTTATAGAGGTTGATAAACATCAATGGCAAGGTCTTCTAGACCAGATAATAGAGGTTGATGATGACAACAAGAGACAACTAGATTCTATGCCATTGGACAGCTAGAAGGAGTGATCAACCCATGGGTCGTGATAGGTTATATTTGAAAATTTTCATTCTAACTTATCTGTTTCTTTGTTTGTATCTGTTTTGGTTGACCCAGGTGCGACAAGTTGTAATTTGCCAGTTTGTAGTAGAACATATAACCTCTTGTTATAATTCCCTTCTAATGGTCCCACCATGTTGCGGGAAGTGAGTTGATGAATGTATATACATCTCTCTTTTAACATAGTTTTTATATCCTTTTTCTATTATAATTTACCCTTTTTATCAATTTCCTAGGTCAAATTACCAAATTTTTGTATTGAATGAGTAAATGCTTATCTTTTTCCTTCACTTTTGATGGTTTTACCTTCAATAAGAAAATCCTAACCATGAAAATATATGAATCGACCGATTTGGTGTGCCAGACGGTCGGTTCATCTTCAAAGAACTCCACATTTCGAAGCCAGATAACCATTTGGTCCTTGACTCAACCTTCCAACCAGACACTCAAGAAGTTCAACCGATCATTCCTCTTACCAAGAGCTCATCTAAGACACACTAGATGACTGTCTCATGAATACTATATGGCCATCTCAAGTGTTTCATGACTAGGCCACATTCAGTTAAAGGCACCACTACCTCACATTAGGGTTTCAACCCTTAGTTGCGCGTGCAATGATGCCAACCAGGTGTCTCACTCGAGAAGATGCTCGGTTTGAGGATTCCTTTGTGAAAAAGAAAGGTTCCAAATGGCATCACCACCCCTTGGATTAGGATTTGACTCACTGCCAAAATGACCACATCACATCGCCCGCGAATCGGCCAGTTCGGGCTGCAAACCAGCTAGTTCGCGGAGTGCAGAATGTTAAAGCAATAGTCACCTCTCCCACTTTTCTTCTCCCCCCTTTAGGGTTTCCACCACTCCATTCCCAATAAAAGGAGGTGGGACTCCACTAAGAAGAGGATCAAATTTTTTGGATTTACAAGTTACTTTCAACATTAGTCTTTTCAATCCTTGCATGTGTACTCCATTGTTCTTTAATAAAAGTTGGTTTTTATCTAAAGATTTGTTCTTTATTTTTGTTCTTGTTCTTCCTTTGGAAAAATGACCTAAGAAAGGTGGACATTTCATAGTCACTATCCAGAGTCCTCATATTCTTTCCTTTCTAGTTTATGGTGTCACTTCTTTCTTCCTTCATTCTCCCTTTTAATTTTCATGGCTAGCAGGTAGTTTCCTTATAAAGGAAAGGGGAGTATCCCCTTAGTCATGTGTAACTTAGATAAAAGTTTTGTACAATTTTGGTAGATAAATGGTTTATGATTTGGAAAATTGTTGATTTTTATGAAGTGATATCTAGTTTTTATCATTTGTTAATATTGGCAGATGCGATTATGGAAGCCAAGATTTAGAATGACGAAACCATTGACATGAGGCTTTGGACGAGGCCTCATAAAAATTACTATTAGGATGATTGAACTAGGATTCGTGAATGCCAAGACCAATGGGTACATGTGGAGTTCATCTTTTGTGATTCATTTATGAATGTTTTGAATGCATTCTTCTATCTTGTTTATCATATGATTTCTTTGATCTTTTTTTCACATTAGATATTGTGGTGAAACCCATACGCCTCAATATATTTTTTCTCTGATTCAACCCATTTCTTTAATCCCTTGATTTCAACCATTTTCTTTCATTAATTGCAATTTAACTCTTACTCTTAGATAATTCTTCTCTTTTGTTCTTGTGCTTAGTGTAACTTTTCTTAATTGTTACCAATATAACTTTGATTTCCTTGAAATTTTAAGTTATTGCTCTAGTGTAATTAACAAACCATCAAACTTTAGAATTTACTTTCTTCATCTTAATGTTCTAAAGTGTTTGGGTAGAAATTCAAATCTGAAAATTGTTGTTTTTGGATCGACCCTTTTCTATACTAATAAATCACCTTAACTGGTTGTTTCGAGGTTAAAAGGATAAACTCTAGGATTAATCACCTAGATTTTGTTGTGAAATGAAACACATTAAAATGGCATCGTTGCCATGGATTCACAAAGAGATGATTCATGACATCGATGAGGTTGAAGATCTTATCCATCACACTAAGGCTAATCAGTCATCCTGACATGACCCATAATGTGTCACCCCTCACCTGCCTCATATAGCTCCATCTTCAGGCAACGATTCTAAGTTTGTTAGTGTTGATTATTACAACTAATTTGACTCCAAGGCTGCACTTGGTGTTGAACTTCCTTGTCGAGCATGCGGCTACACACTCACGTCCTTAGAATCAGGGATGTATTCTATGACATTCTTTGGATGAATCACATCCTTGTCTTCCCTGATCTCATTGTCCTGGTGTACATTGATCTCACTCTTGACTTCATGACCACCTACCACTGCTTACACTCTTCTTGGGGAAACTCTAGTTGTAAAATTTGCTTTTTTGGGAGGATTTTGAGATCTCTGCCAGGTAGCTCACATCCATTCTCATGGATAGACCAAATAACTACTAGCTATCACACTATCTGTAGCACCACCATGATATCTAATCTGACAATTTCAACATGGAGAAATTATGGGCTGATATTATTGGCCTTCCACCCAAGCTTCCCAATGGCCCCACAACATCCAACATCAACAATCCATTCATGCGCTACCTTCACCACATTATGTAATGCACTTTCTTTGGTACGGAAGATACATAAGGTGTCGTTACCTACTCCAAGCTTTACACCTTGTGGTGCCTCCTCAACGACAAACCCTTCAACTGCGGAAGTGATATGATTGATAATCTTAACTATCAGGACACCCATACTACTTCTTCCTACGACATTGGCCACATAGTGAATTCCATAACTCTCTTCTTGGGATATACTCACACTCTCTTCCTACCTTTGTTTCTCAAGAACCATTTGATTGACCTCTAATATTTGAAGGCATGCAAGTTCATCAGTTATGGTGAAAAAAACATATATTATCTTCTATTCAAATATCATGCTTTTGGCCTCGAGCTAATCTAGCATGCTAGGTTTGCTACTGCAAATATGGTGTTTGATCTGACCATCCTGGTGGGGCACATCCATCAATTCCTTCTAGAGCATCCTTATCCAGAAGACGTCCCTGGACCTACTACTCACAAGAGGAGTGTCTCATTGGAGGCACAAGAAGACATGACTGGACCTCCACCTCAGCCCTCTAAATGTCGCACTATGACGTGCACATGTGATGAGAAAGGCCCAGACGAGCCCTATGACTTCTACAAGAATTAGAGTCCGCTAGATGAGATCCAACACAAACAACAACCCCAAGGCCACCAGCTCAACCATATGTACATAATGTTTTGTTCCCAAGACTCTTGGCAAGTGGACATGGGCCACTAAACTTCTAGCCGACCGCCTTATGAGAAGTATGGGGCCCATCAGGCGTACCCTGACCCCAACTCCCCATACCACATAAATTACTACTATAATCCTCCTTCTTCTCATTCACCACCTTCATCACAATGATCTTATTCCCTCCATCTCAAGTTTAGGTTTTTCTCAAGACAAGCAAAATTTCAAGTTTAGCTAGAGGTGGGTGGTATGTTCTTATTCAACCTCCCTTATATTTCCCTTTTTCATTATCTTCTATCTTTTATTTATGCATGTAGTTTTTTTTCTAAATTTCTTTGTTTCATTTTATCTTAGGTCCTATATCTAGTGGGACACGATGATTAGATATTATAATCATTGTACCCCTTAGAATTCATTAAACCTATTCTGCAAAAAAATTACAAATTTCAATGACTGAAACCAACATTTCACCTAGGACCCCAAATTAAAATTACTCCTTCAAAAAGTTGGCAAGTCTATGGAATCAATCAGAACCAAACACATATTTTTCTCTATGTTTAACTATGGATTAACTTGTCATAAATTTCATATGATGTGTTTGATAGGAAAACTCTATCTGATGCAATGGGACTCCCTCAAAAAAAGTAGTGAAGTTTATAAGTGCAAGAACAATCCTCCCTTCTGGGGTGGCATGCTTCCCACCTCAGAAAAAATCAAGTCTGGGGTGGCATGCTTCCCACCTCAATTTTCCATACAACTCAAAAGGGGTGTACCATTAAAAGATTCCAAAGGGGCACATAAAAAAATTGTTACCAATGTAGCCACAAGTCCATGAATAAATATATCCCAAGTCAAATAGAGGAGGGATCATCTTCTTCCACACCTTTTTCATCTTGTTCCTGTGAAAAAAAACAC
Source organism: Alisma plantago-aquatica (assembly GCA_963693085.1). Classification (NCBI taxonomy): domain Eukaryota; kingdom Viridiplantae; phylum Streptophyta; class Magnoliopsida; order Alismatales; family Alismataceae; genus Alisma; species Alisma plantago-aquatica. The sequence goes on along the minus strand of OY856412.1, from coordinate 578,459,059 downwards.
AAAAAGAAAAAAATGGGAGTTTCAAAGAAGAAGTAAGAAGAAACTTGTTTCTCTACATTGCTTTATTTAGAAACAAGATATGAAAATTGTTTTGATAGAAATATAGAATTTTGTTTTATGTGATTCTAGGAGATTGGGTTGATTGGACAAATTTTGAGGTAAGAAACAAAGTGATGGATATGAGGGTGTTAATAGATATGTTTCTAGTATAAATAGGATTAAGTTGTGATTTTATTTTCTTGAGGATAAGAAAAAATTCAAGTCTGGGGTATTTTGATAAATGTCTATTCACTCTCTTTTTACATAGTTTTTATAGACGTTTTTTAAAATGTACCCTTTTTATTAATTTCCTAGGTCAAATTGTAATTTATCCAATTTTTGATTAAATGAGTAAATGCTTATCTTTTTCCTTCACTTTTGTGGTTTTACCTTCAATAAGAAAATCCCAACCATTCAAACACACAAACTGACAGGTTTGGTGTGCCAGACGATCAGTTCATTTCCAAACAACTCTACATGTCCAAGATAAATGACCATTTTTGTCCTCGGCTTAACCTTCCAACCTGTCACTCAAGAAGTTCAACTGAGAATTCCTCTCACCAGGCACTCATATCAGGTGTGCCAGATGATCGGCTCACGAATCCCAGATGATCATCTCAAGTATTTCTTGATCAATCCACATTCAATTAAAGGCTTTGCCACCTCACATTAGGTTTTCAACCCTTAGTTGCGCGAACAACAACGCAAACCAGACGTCTTATTCGTCCATATGCTAGGTTTGAGGATTCCTTCATGAAAAAGAAAGAATCAAAATGGCGATGCCACCCCTTGAATTAGAGTTCGACTTGCTTTCAGAACAACAACACCATGTCACCCTCAAATGAACCGGTTTGGGTTACAAATTGGCTAGTTTGCAGGCACATATAGTAAAATCAATAACTGCCTCTACCTATTTTTTTCTTGGCCCCCTTTAGGTTTCCCCCTCCTTCCCCTATAAAAGGTAGGGGGACTCCACTAATAAGTGGATCAAGTTTTCTCGATTCACAAAATTACTTTCAACATTAGTCTTTTCAATCCTTGCATGTGTACTCCATTGCTCTTTAATAAAAGTTGGTTTTGATCTGAAGATTTCTTTTTTAGTTATATTCTTGTTCATTCTTTGGAACAAGGAACTAAGAATGGCAACCATTTCATAGTCACTAGCCAAAGTCATCAAATTCTTTTCTTTCTAGTCTATGTCCTCCCTTCTTTCATCCTTTGTTCTCCCTTTAATTTCCATGACTAGCAAGTAGTTTCCCTATCAAGGCAAGGGGAGTAGCCCCTTAGACATGCGTAACTTATATCGAAGTTTGTAAAATTCCATTAGATAAATGTTTTTTATTTGGAAAATAGTCAATTTTAACGAAGTGATCTCTCATTTTTAATCATATGTTAATCTTGGCAGAAGCGACTGCGGAACCCAAGATTTAGAACGACTCAACCAATCACATAGGGATTTGGATGAGACCTCGGGAAAATCCCTATTAGGATGATTGAACTAGTATTTGTGAATGCCAGGACCAATGGGTTCACATGGAGTTCATCTATTGTGATTCATTTATGAATGTTTTGCATGCCTTCTTTTTTCTTTCTTATCATATGATTTCTTCGATCTTGTTTTCACATTGGACATGGTGGTGAAACCCATAAGCCTTGATATCTTTTTCCTTGGATTCAAAAATTTTCTTTAATTACTTGCTTTCAACCATCTCCTTCCATTACTTACAATTTACTTCTTGCTCTTAGATAATTCTTCTCTTTTATTCTAACCATGGATCTTTTTCTCTTTTCCTTAGTGTAATGTTTCTTAATTGTTCCTATTATAACTTTTATTTCCTTGCAATTTTAAATTATTTCTCTAGTGTAATCAACAAACTATCAAACTCTAGAATTTACTTTCTGTATCTTTTTGTTCAAAAGTGTTTGGGTAGAAATTCAAATGTAAAAAATGTTATATGTGGATCAACCCTTTTCTATACTAATAAATCACCTTAACTGGTTGTTTTGAGGTTAAAAATGATAAACAGTAGGATTAACCACCTAGTTTTTTTATGCGAAATGACATGTATCATGTGTCCACCTTGCATTTTTCTTTTTCTAGATGTAGCATTCAAGTGGATCTTATGCCATTTGATATGCATGGATTTGACATGATCCTTGGGATGGATACCTTAGAGAAGTATAAGGTTGTTTTGGACTATAGTTCCAAAGCTGTGACATTTTATGATGGGGATGTCTGTTGAAATTTCCAAAGAGATAGGTAGATTCTTCCTACCTATATTGTGTCAACTATGATAGCAGAGAATTTGATGAGACAAGGATGTGAAGATTTCTTACCTCATGTAGTGGATACCAAGGTGAGGAGTCTTAGTATTTGGATGTACCTATGGTGTGTGCATTTGAGGATGTTTTTCCAAATGAGTTTCCTAGTGTTCCACCCCATAGATAGATTTATATTGAAATCAATGTTGTTCCTAGAACACAACACATAACTCAGACACCTTATAGGAAGAATGGAACCAGATGAGATGGAGGAGTTGAAGAAGCAGTTGCAAGAGTTGTTGGAGAAATGTTTCATATGATTGAGCACTTACCCTTGGGGTGTTCCAGTGTTGTTCGTGAAGAAGAAGGGTGGTTCTATGAGTCTTTGTATAGACTACTAACAATTGAACAAGGTCATAATGAAGGACAAGTATCCACTGTCGATGATAGATGATTGATTGACCAGTTGAGAGGTGCTATAGTGTTTTCCAAGAAATATTTGAGATTCGGGTATGACTAGTTGAGGATCAAGGTGGATGACATACCTAAGACTGCTTTTAGGACTAGGTATGGTCGTTATGAGTTTGTGTTTATGTCATTTGTGCTAATCAATGAACCTACATCTTTTATGGACTTGATGAATAGATAGTTCATACCGTATCTTGGTTAGTTTGTGTTTGTGTTCATCGATGACATCTTGATATAATCCGGTGTAGTCAGTAACATTCGCAACATCTTTGTCTAGCCTTGGATCTATTGAGACAACATCAGTTATATGCTAAGTTTAGTAAGTGTGAGTTTTATCTGACCGGGTGTCTTTTCTTAGCCATATCATCTCTACAAAGGGTGTTTGTGTAAACCCAAATAAGGTCGAGTCAGTGATGGGATGGGAGCATCCCAATACACCAAATCAGGTTTGAAGCTTCCTAGGTCTAGCAAGTTACTACAGGTGGTTCATTAAGAGCTTTACTGTGGTTGCTCTACCTTTGATGAAGATAACTACGACGGGTGTTCCTTTTGTTTCAGATGACAAGTGTCAACATTCTTTTCATTTGTTGAAGGAGAAGTTGACAAGTTCTCTAGTGTTAATGTTGCCAAATCCTGGGAAAGGCTACATCAGTTTCTTTGATTCTTCAAATAATGGATTGGGATGCGTATTGATGCATGACAAGAATGTTATTTACTTTTCATCTTGACATCTTAAGGAACACTAGGAGAACTATACAACCCATGACCTGTAGTTATCTTATGTGATTCTTTCTTTGAAGATTTGGAAGCACTATATATATAGGGAAAAGTGTCAAATCTTTACAGATCACAAGAACCTTCAGTATATCTTCTCAAAACAGGAGATGAATATGAGGCAGAGGAGATGGATGGAGTTGATCAAGGACTATGAATGTATGATATACTATCATCCGGGTAGGGTGAATGCAATGGTTCATGCATTGATAGAAAAGTCATCTTCGTCATTGTCTACAGATAAAGCTAGTTACACTCCCATGGCTTGTCACAAGTGGGACATGCTAGTGTCGCTTTGATAGATTAATGTAAAGTTGGAGGTTTCTTCGTTGGCATGTTTTTTGGCAAAGTTATAGGTAAATACTATGTCGATACAACATATTAGAGACACATAAAAGAATGATGATGTGATACAAAACATTATATTAGAGTTTGGCAATAGGAAGCATAGTGGCTTTAATGAGTTATATAATGGGACAGTCTGCTTCCACAATAGAATAGTGGTTCCTGATGTTGGTGGTTTAAGGGAGATGGTACTTGAGGAGGATTATTCCTCAATGTACGTGATGCATCTGGTAGTACAAAGATGTATCATAACATAAAGGATTTGTACTGGTGGCCAGGTGTGAAGCATGATGTGGTAGAATTTGTGGCCAAGTATCCAGTTTGTCAACAGGTCAAGGCGGAACATTAGAAGCCTACAAGGACATTACAACCTTTGCCAATTCCACACTGGAAATGGGATCACATAACCATGGACATTGTGGATGGCCTTCCAAGAACAACAAAGGTCATGATTCCATTTGGGTGATCATTGATTGGTTGACAAAATCATCTTACTTTCTTCCAGTCAAGAAAATCTATACACCAGAGAAGTTGGCAAAGGTCTACATTGCTGAGATAGTTCATCTACATGGCATACCAGTTACCATAGTGGCTGATACAGGTACTCAGTTCATGAGCAGGTTTTGGGAGCGTCTACATATAGCGTTGGGGACACAATTGAGGTTCAATACATCTTTTTAGCGATAGACATATGGTCAGTCAGAAAGGACCATTCACATGGTAGAGGATCTTTTGAGAGCGTGTGTTTTAGTTTCTTGGGATTTGGGATATCCACCTGAGTCTGATCGAATTTGACTACAACAATAGATACCAGAGAAGCATAGACATGGCACTGTATGAGGCTTAGTATGGATGGCATTGCCAATCACCTCTTTGTTGGTATGACATATGTGAGTATCAACCTTTGGGTCCTAAGCAAGTTCATCATATTATAGAGAAGATCAAGGTGATCAATCAACAGTTAAAGGCAACTCAAGATAGACAGAAGTCATATGTCGTTAACTATGACATCCTTTGAACAAAAAGTTAGATTGCTCAAAACAAAACATGGAATCAACGCTAATAACCGCATTACCATAAAATAGGGTAAATTAAAACCTATTTAATTACCATATGTCATGCTGAACTCATCATGTCTGAAGCCATAAGATAGATCCTCTTGTATTTCATTTATACCAAAAGATGTTACTTACATAGTTCACTGTCTAATTAGCCATAGCTTGTTACATGTGACAATCTATTCACATACACACTCACCTCTATACCATTATCATATAGATTCAAAAACTCAAGGATATGTAGAATGTCTATAAAACACCTGCAAGGACCTGAGTGTACAGGGACGACACATAGGACTCTATCACTAGATGCTAGTTGTAGATCCATGATTCAACAACTACACACCTTAGTATATTTGCCTCAGCAACATGATCTCTATCTCTGTGTACACATCCACCTAAAAGATTGTGGGACCCATGGGGTGAGACCAAACGTCTAACAAGAGTTATAACTCTCTACCAACATCTATTAAAAGCACAACTAAAATAGGAGATTATACTTTTTACATATAGGAAGATTTAGCTATATGATATAAGTAGAGAAATTAACATTGTTTAAGCAGTTCAAGTATCTGCAATTGACCAGTAGAATATTCTATGCTTTTAAAAGGAATATGAAGAACATATATGACTATTATTAAATAAATAGTATAAGAAACAAGGCAAAGGCTCATAAAATGTTATCTGTATTTTTTTGTAAACAAATACACTACACATTTGTATCACATCTTTTATTAATGTCCTGAGGATTTGATTTGTACCACTCAAATCCATCAACCACTACTAAGTCAAAATCAGTGCCATACAAGGTCCATGGAAGAGCTAGAATCCACAACCTCACCAAAAGCCTCATGGTCAGTACAAGAGTGTAAATGACATAGTCATCTAAGGGATCGACTCACTCATGGCCATCCATATAACAACCTAGCCCACCTTGGTATAAGTCACGATGCTATTGAACTGAGTTATGACCCGCAATCACATCCTGCTAGGGTATGGAACACAACCAATCATGTGAAATGTCATAAGCAACATATCACCCAGATATGACCTGCAGCCACACTCCTGCCAGAGTAGGGCCCACAGCCAATCCTGTGAATGCATATACTCAACAGTATATGACTCTAGGCTTCCTCTAAGAGAAAACCTATTTCACCATCTAGCAATTACTAACACTGAGATAGATCTATGGCACATGACAACTACATGATTAAGGTTTCACTTTATGAGTTATGCCAATTGGGTGATTTAAGGCTTTAGCACACACATGGACATACAAACCCTAGTTAAACCTAGCAAGCATAGCTACAAAACAACTTCAAAATATATGAAATGAATAAGGTGTGAACTTGTCACATTATCTAATGGCATTACTGTCTCATTGCCTTCCACACGGCTATCATCATCACCGCATCTTAACACTACCATGTCATACTAATCATCGTAGTCACAACACTGGGGATAATAATCCCTCATCAAATCACTAGAGGATAACACCTCTCACCAGGCATTATCCTTCACTAGGTCATAAGACTTTTCCTATCGTCCATGCATGCACGTCATCACATTATTCCTCAACAGTATGCATAATCACCACAACATTCATAGAGCTATGATAGTCATTCCACCTACAAGATTATTGACTGATAAATATGAAAGGGAAAACATCATAGATTCCCATGTCTCATCATTATCTCAACATGTCTCATAACATTCATAACCATCACCATAGCATACCCTAACGATGACATGAATATTACCTACAAGGTTAGTTGCATATAGATAGGAGAGAGAAACATGTAACCCACATGTTACTCATCTTAAATATTCCACTTTTATAACATACCCTAAGATTTGGGTTAGGTTTCACATACTTAGTCGATTAGGGTTTACATCATGGTTATAACACTAGCTAATTATGTTGTCCTCCTCATTCTTGGGATTGGTTTAGGATTGAACTTTATTAATTGAAAGCACAATCATTTCATCACATCACATCACTTGGAAATTTCCTTCTCTCTCTCTCTCTCTCACACACACACACACACACACACACACACACACATATATATATATATATATATATATATATATAATGTTATAGTAGGATGTATATGTTAGGGTTTAACAACCAGATAGATGTCTTTGGCATCAATCAAGTTACAACAGACAAACCACAATCCAAACCTACAAGAATGAGGGCATAGTACCACCTTAGAAGGTAATAAATATATACAGTGAGAATTGTCACTTCATCACATAGTATTGTAGCACTATCATATGAGTACACAAAATTATCAACAATGTCTTATTTACATGGGGTATAAAGTCCTCAATCTCATCACATCACATGGCCCAATAATTAAAGTTAGGGATTCATAAACGTATTCATTCATCAATTCTTAAGTACATAACCTCCCACTATCTAGGAATCGATTAGGATTGAGCATCATTACCCATTCATGATAATGTTATTAACCAACATCACTAAGTATTATCATCATTCCTATATATACATGTACCTATCCCACTATAATGCACATAGTTAACACCTTTCATGCATCATGTATGCCAACTATTCATCACATATGTGTTACAACTGCATTAAAATAGATGTCACAACCATAACACACCTACACATGGTCATAACCCTAATACCCTCAACACATAATTACGACTGTGACACTCCCTCACCCTGGTCACAACCGCAACACATCATCTCATGGTCAAGACTATAACACACCCCAACTAGGCATTTCAACCAACATTCATAATGAAGTATCACTACTAGCCAACATCATGGCATCTTGACCATCAACCACCCAGCAATGTCATGACCCAGACCCTAAAGTAGCATCACGACCATCTCCATAACACAATGTTGCGACCAAAACAAGAACAATGTGTTGTGACTACTTCACAATGGAGTGTCGCCACCGAAACAAGACAAGGTGTTGTGATCAGAACCAAAGTTAGGAGTTTCAACCAAGCATTGAAAACAAGAGTTACGATTGTAGTTTAACAATGTGTCATTACACAAATAAAACACAAAGCATGTATGTATCAATCCCAACACTACACATGAGTATATGTCTCGACCTAAAAAACCAACAAAACCTATATAGACAAGGTCAAATAGAAAGAACACCAAGCATCACCGAGCTCAAAACTCAAGGATCCAAGGCCATCAAACCCTAAAATGAGCACCAAGGTGATTATCTAGAAACACCATTAGAAAAAGAGAAAACTAAACCTTAATACATGACGAAAACATGAAAAACTCCTAGGTAATCACAAGGACCAATCTTAAGTCATGGTGATAAAACCAAATCTTAGGTTGAATGTATCAAGATCTCCCTAATCAACACATGACAAATCGAATACATGAATTTAGGGTTTATGAAAAAGAGTAATCTTCATGATGTTACTTCAAAGTCTTGAAACCTAAATTCATGATGGAATCATCTAACTCGTTAAAATCATATATGATACTAAAATGAGAAGTTACACAATAAGAAACCCATCATTATCAAGGGGAAACTTCATATCAAAACATTCATCAAAAACTCTAAAACATGTGGCATGAAATCCTCACGAAAGATCCTTAAGAAATAAAGATAAACCACATTTGGCATCACCAAACCCATACTTAAACCTCATCGGACATCAAGACACTCATCCATAATGTCTATGATCAAAACCAAGATCATGACCTAAGAGATAAACCACCATAACATATCTCTCTTTAAAATCAGGTTCCTTATATTGGGATTTCTGATTTTAAGTATATAAAGCACGATAACTCCTATCATTAAAGTTGGCAGTCATGATATAATCTATTAGCATGTTAAGGGTAGTTTCTTAGATAGAGAAATAGTAACATGAAAATCAAATAAAGAGTACTAATAATAGAGGAGGGTAGAAAGTTATAAAACCTATCTTAAGAAGATCAATCGTAAATGGTCCAAGCTCTAAGATCAAGGGCTCCAAACACACAATCCAAAGATTAAAGAAGCTCCATCAAAGGATCCTCTTTCAGACACAAAATCACCTCATAAAGGAGAAGACCCCATGGTCAAAGTTTTCTCAAGAAAAGGGTATGAAAGAACCCTTAACTGAACCCAAAGAAATAAGGGAAGAGAAGGGAGAAGAAAATTCATCTCACTTGGGTCTACCTTGTTAAAACATTGCCTATGACCCTTGTGATGAGCGGTTCACTTCTCAAGAATGACCAATATGGAGAATCAATGGTCTATGGCTAAGAATAGAGAAGAAGATGGGATATGGGAAACAAAGAAACACCATCATAGGAGAGCAAACAATTACTAAAATTGAAGATGACCAAAAGTCACCACAAGAACCACATGTAAGGGAAGTTCGACAACCAAGAGCTTCCAAGATCAATCCTACTGCTCCGCAATGCTCCAAGGACGAACAAGAGAGGGTGATGAAGAAAGAGGGTAGAAATATTTGCTTGTAAGAAGAAGAAAGGGTTTATATACAAAAGCAGCATGGAGGTAGGGTGGAGATGTGTAACGTCCCCAGATTTCACATTCTCATAACCCCATGGGGCTGAGATGAGGAACTCTAAAAACGTTACTAGAAGTATCAAAGTGTGATGCGGAACAGAAATACGCATCCATGAACATACAACCATAACATACACCATAACATTCTCAACATTCAACATGTATATTAATTACAACATGAATTATTATAGATTACATTTAGACATTGAATAGAAAATTTTACACAAGTCTAAACATGTATGCTAACTAGGATCTTAACACAATAGGTAAACCTGTACAACTATTCACTTCCTGCTCTTTTGTCCCATGCTATCTCTGAACCTAAAACATACGTGAAACAATGAATCAACACACAAGGTGTTGAGTACATGGGTAGAAAGATACATATATTTATGGTTTTCAATATTTGAAAAGATTTGCAGAATGAAAGAAAGAAAATCATAGAAAACATATCTTGATTTAAGAGAAATACATCAATTTTATTCATTTTCCTAGATGAGTCGCATTATCAAGGTGGATTAGTACCAAAACATATATATTGGGCCCATCCCTGTGTACCAAGTACTCTAGGGAAACTCCCCATACACCATGTGCTCTAGGGAGGTGTACTAGTCAACATTAATCCATTCCCTCGTAAGGGGGTAATGAACACCTTAATAACTACAAAACATCTATTCATAATTTATGTTTTCAAGTGACAAAACAATGAGTACTACATAGAAATACTACATCCAATATTTGCAAATAGAAAAGAGCATACATACATATCATGATTGCAAGCAAGAAAACCATAGTCATATAATTAAATAAATCCCACATACCTGAGTTCAGAGATTCCTATATATATATATATATTCTGGGTCATCTACATCTCTGGTCATCACCTGATTAATAGCAATTAATCATCATTAATAAATGTTCATCATATTCTAGGTATTTTAGGTCCAAATTAGGGATTGGCCAAATCTAGGTTTTACAGATCTGAAGTGTATCTCTAATATGTTTCTACTAATTAGAAGGTCATTATAAGGGTACGGTTCAAATTTCATATTTTTCTGATGATTACAATATTTTCTATAATTAATATGAGTTTTGAAGCATATAAATAAGAATTAATTGGAAAATAACTAACATTTCGAAATTATAATCATATCTGAGTCAAAATTAAGTTTCCAAGTGATACTAGGTCTCAGTAGTATTTTCTCATATATTATTTCCAACATTTGCTAATTATACAATGTTAAATATCTTAAAATTGGAACATCCATTCATAAATAAAAAAGCATCACAAAATTTCTTTAAAAGTCCAATCTAGAAATTTCAAATAACACTAGACATTTTTCTAAATCTGTGGATATTTTTGGGGATTTATTGGCCAAGGGAGCTATTTTTAATCCTATTTCCAGTATTCATGGTATTTTTCTAGAATTTGAATATGATTTACCTTGTGGACCATTCCTGATACGCCATGTGGATCCTCATGGTTGCAATGCTCACGCTGGGACGTTTGACCCGGTCGGTCCACCCTTGGTTTTCCCAGACCCGGCCTTCTCTCTCTACTCTCGTGTGAATGCGAACCCAACCAACACCCCCCCCGTTCTTTCTCTACTTTCTGATCTTCGGTTCTGAGACCCATCAGGGCGCCACCGAATCCTGGAACTCCAGCGAGGAGCCCAGGCTTTGATGATGTGCTTCAACCAAAGTGTCACCTTCATGAGGGAGGTGAAGTGGTTGTTAGTCACCCACGGAGATGGTAACTACCCTAGATCCATAGGGCAGTCAGCCCGCCGACCTCCCATTGTCACCGCCGCAGAAAGGGAATTTCGAGGAGGGGTCAAACTGGCGTCCAATTGCAATCTTACCCATTCAGTCACGCATCACCATCTTGAGGTAGGTGGATAGGTTTTCTATCATCCACTAATATGGTGACGGCACTGGATCATAGCACGGTTGGCTCGCTAGCGCCCATCACTGTCGCATGGGATGAGAAGAGGATGAAGATCCTCCTAGGCTGAAACTTCTAAGAGATGGAACCACAGGCATCGTAAGACCTCTGGGAACTCATCTTCATACATCCAAAACCCTATCATGAGTTAGGCCTACTCCATAAACCTCTCCTTCTTCCTCCTAGGTGATGGGCGCTGAGATTGGAGACCCAACACAAAGAACAATCCCTGGTTAGTAGATGGTGTCGTTGCTCCTCTCCTTGACTTTGTGGAGTCCTGGTGGGGGTTTTCCCATTTCTGTGCTCTCCTTGAGTCCCTTCTACTTTCCTTTCTTCTGACTACTGGCCTATGCTAGATGAAGGAGAATGACTGAGAAGGTGTCACCTATTCTCCTCCAATACTCCACCATCAGCCACAATCTGAAGGTGGTTGGGAAGCTGCGGAGGATGCGAATCTAAAAAGCCAGTAATGATCACATTTGTTTCGAGGGTTGCTCCCTACTTGGAGGGAACAATACAATGACGAATTCAATCCTTTTCTCTGTTTTAACCAGAGGTAGGAGACAACTAAAGGTCATACGATTATAGCCATTGAAGGTTGAGATCACGTTCTCACTAGACTGTGGACCGCGCCCAAGCAAAGGGGAAAAAGGCCAGCATGACACATAATTGTCACAATTATATACTAAATAATGATTGAATGACCAAAGTTTATGCAATATATATACATCACTAATTTCCTTTGTTCAGTCAACAATTTCTCTTTGTAAAAACATTCAAACATCCTAAAATTTTAAACATAGATTCATAATACCCTAAATAAGCTTCAATCAAATTTCAAGTCACAAAATCCATTACTTGCCCATGAAAATAAATTCTTCCAAAATCTATAAATGGGCGTATCAAACTTTGAATTTAACTCAATATATAATACTATCTTGATCCAATAAGTTCAACTATACTATTTATGATGCTAAAATACCTTAAGGCTTATCAACTCGCCACTTGAATTCATTATGATTGTTAAATGGAACTCTTGGCCTCAAAGAACCTAAATCTATTAATAAATAAAGAAACCATTCATCACAATTGAACTCATAGCATCATCAATGCAAGGTCAATTTACTCAAGTGGAACATATAAGCCACATGTGTCATTATTATATCATTTGACTCTAGATATATAATCAATACTAAATTGGGCATTAAAACCTTAAAAATCTAGGCTATCACAAGATGAGGTATCAACACCCTAAAACACCAAGGACACACTTATCGACTCAAGAAACCAACATGCAACCACATGAAACTACCTTAGACATACATGCACAAGAGGGTGATACAATATAGGTTGGCTCTCGACCTACTTGGGTCACCCAAAACACATGCTCGAGATAAAGCAGCAAGGAACACCATGGTCGAGACAAAAGAAACACCAACACACTTGAGTCGAGACACTTTACTAGAAGACAACTGTCTCGATCCAAGACAACCCACAACCATCTTTGTCAAGAAAAAATCAAGAAAGGGAGGTGTCTCGGTCATGACACTCCCCAAACACTCCCTCAAGGTTGAGACAAGGGTCACCACCCTCAACAAGGTATACAAAGTCAAGGTACATCAAAACCGTAGAAACCCTTATCACCCCTAGTGATGTCATCACTCATCCAAGATTCAAACAATGCACCCCAAAGAAACATTCTCTTTCTAATGAATCCAAGAGATAGAATAAAAATTACATATGAACCCCCTACTTTTGGTAAATTGCAGTTTGCACCAAAACTAGCACATAAAGCACAAACAACATCCTGACAAGTTCAAACCAAAAACTTAAGCTCTCCACAAGGTCCAAAACCATCTCAAGGAATTAGATAAAAGTTTTAATCACATGATTAAGACAAATAAAATATGGTCACCCCCAAAATTTAGGCTATGGTCCTTATAATAATCGTCTTAGACCATTAAATTTCCAAGTTGGAGACCACGTGTATCTCATGGTATCCCCTTGGTAGGATGTGCTAAGGTTTGGTAAGAAGGGTAAGTTGGACCAAATGTTTATGGAGTAGTAATCATTAGGATCTGAAGGGAATGAATAGAGATGAAACCACTTGAACCAAATTCATTTGAACTTCAAATTATATCACAAGATAATGTTGCTAATATGGAATGTGAGTGTAATTAAACTACATAATAAGGATGAGAGAGATTGAACAAGCACAAGAACTTGAGATATGTATAATGGTTACAACCTCCAAACTAGGAGAGTGTACGTCCACAACCTAGAGAACTCAACCTCTAGGATTTTTTAACCATGTCTCACTCCTTATATTCCATTATAAGTGTTACAACATATGAACTTCCTTTTCTGGGACAAGGATACCCAACCTTCTGTTTGAGGACAACGGAGACAACAACCTTACAGAGGACTTACCTTTCCATGAAGAAGAGTCTTTTACCTCTGTACTGAGTCTTCCGCCTTCACCAAGGACTTATCCACTCTTGCAACAAGTCTTCCACCGTGAGGATTTACCCACTCTTGACTTGGATCTTTGGCATTTGACTTCACCTTCACCAAGGACAAGATTTCAGCAAAGCACTCCTTCCCTTCTTATTCTTTGTCTCTCTTAGACAAGAAAGTGAATCTTCATCTTCATATTAATGGTAGAAATGAGAGATTGGGAGGTGGATAAAGTGAGAGCCTCACAATATATACATGTAGGACTAGGTCTCCTACAAATCTTCTACTCACTCTAATGGATGTAGCAAGTGATTAAGCTTAACTATGGAAGGAATCTCTTGGAGGAACTCAACTATAATATAGGGAACATCATAGTGCTTGGCAAGCCATGGGAAGAAGACCAAGAGGTCCTATTTATAGTTGGGGATGCCTACTAGCCAGTAATAGCACTCAAGGACGACTTCTTCTCATTTGGGGTGTTTCAATAGATCTATCTTTGAGTTTTGCAATTACTCCAACAACTAGAAATGCTTTTTCTGCACATTTCATACAGTGTGGTTGAACATGTTTACTTTTAGGAAACTCAGACGATGGCACTATGTGATAGTGAATTTTGAGTTGTCGGTTGATTTTGTCCAAGATGAAACTTGGTTGGCTTAAAATTGATTTGTCTATGCAGGGGTGTCGGTCGAGTTTATCCTGAGGAAACATGGCCAACCTTGGTAGTTCCCAATATCCATCAAGGGTGTCAGTCAAGTTTATCCTAGATTAAACTCGACTGATAAAAGAACATGTAATGTATTTTGTAAAGTGCCATAAAAGTGCTTAAATATTCAATTTAAGTGCTACTAAGCTTAATTACAAATCATACTTTCATTACAAGTGATTTATGACATGATTCTAATGGATTTGAGGTCTTTTATGCAAAAGTGCACTTGCATTGATTTTGACTTATCTTTCTCCAAGTTAGGATGCACTAGTTAGAGCATTTGGGGTGTGTATATACCTAATATGAAATCACAAAATTAGAAGCATTAGACACAAATAAGTGGAGTGGTTGGTCATCATAAAAAGAAGGGTTTAGCCAATTAGACTCAGAGTCAACATTCTCCCCAATTTTGAGGTTGACAAACCATTATGTAAATGTATTAAAAGCATTGAAGTAAAACCATATCTTCAGAGAAACCTAGTGTTTTCATTAGAATTGAGTTCATATGATCCCCTTCAATTGATGTTATATCTCCTTCATAGTTATCTTTTGTATCATTTATATAAACTATGTCTTCTACTCATATATGTTCTACATATATATGTTCTCCCCTTTACATAATACATTTCTTCTCCCACTTTGTCATTTCAAAAACTGAGGGGGTTGAAGATCTAAAAATAAAACTTGTTAAAAATTGGAGTGTAGAAGAGAAAAAGCTATGGGATTGCCCAAGCAATGTATATAAATAAAGTAAGAAATGTATTAGAACAACCCTATATGTAATTCTAGCATATATCAAAGAAAATCTATGGAAGCAAGTAACTTAAGATAGTAGATGCGAAAATGAAGGAACAAGCTTGGGTATTTATTAAACAAGACACAAGCATAGAATATAGTTGGATACTAATAGATGAACAAGGCTAGAACTACATGTACATGAACTACTAGTAGATGATACAAAAAGCTAGAGCTACTAGTAGGATCTAAATCATAGAAAAGATGCACAAGTTAAAGAACAAGATATGATTAGATGTAGATAAATATCCAAACAAAGAAATATGTGATTTTAGAAGCATGAAAGGATATTATTCACTAGAAAATATGCATCATTACAAAGAGATGATTACCACTAAGAAACTCAGCGTTTCTCCGAAAAATATACAATCAAGAATGTAGCAAGTTAGAGCACAACATAAGCAATTTAGATCACAACCAAGAGAGTCAAAGAGATCATCATCAAAACAAGCATAACAACTCAACACAAGTAATTGCAAGATACAAAGATACCAAATTATAACAATTAGAATGAAAGATCTATATGCAAGATGGACAATCTAAATCATGACAATATGCATATCATAAATGTACCAAAAATGGAGTTCTATATGATAAGGCTAGTGGTTGAGAAAGTCTAGTTGACAGGGAAATTCTCATGCAAAAAGCCATATGTATATTCTGTGCATAGTGTTGTCAGTCGAGATTTTGGATTGAACTTCTTGGCTGACAATAGTTGTTGGCAACACCTGTTGGTGCTTGTTGGTCGAGTTTTCTTAGGAAAAACTCAGTTGATGACAACGATTATCAAAAATCATATATATATATATATATATATATATACATACATATATATATATAGATATATACATATATATACATATATATATAAACATACATATATATATATACACAGATATATATATATATATATATATATATATATGAATAATATATCTAGATGCATGATAGAAATATAGACAATATACAAATATGTATAAGCAAGTTAGTAATGTACTGTGAAAGCATAAGGGGTAGGTTTTGAGCAAGAAAGTGATGAGTAACACAATATATCAAAATTGGCACAAAAACCATATGTAAAGTGCATACAAACTTGGCAAGAACAAGCTATGATTGGATATGAGCAAGAGTAGAATTACCTCTATTCTTACCATTTCTTTTCCACTTGTTGCCACCACATACACATCTCAACTTTCTTCTTTTATGTGGATTTAGAAACCAGTTTGCATATCAATATGTCAATCCATTTCAAGTGACCTACGAGAAGAATGATGGAATGGATCCCAATCATTTTTTTGGGTTCGAAGGGGTTATCTTAGCAACCTAAGTCCTATTTCTCTTGGGTTTTTCCTAAAACGGAAATATGTAGCATAATAACCGATTTCATTGTAATGGAACTAGAAGATTCTTCATTGAAATTTGAAGGTCCTTTGCCTTTGCTGTTCCTTTGGATACAATCAAGTCCAAAACCATCTCTACCCATTTGTCTGGCAGTATGATCTAGGATTTGATTAAATTTTTTTATCATCCATGAATCTTTGCATAGAGGATATCAAACTATGATTATCATGCATAATAGAAGTAATAGTAGAAGTCAATTGATTGGTATCATCTCTAGCATGCAAAAAGATCAATTTCTTAGAAAAAAGCTTTGGTCATATAAGAATCTTTATAAATATGAAGAGGACAAAATTATTCTATCTACTAGTATAACTAGAACAAGATTCAAGGACATTGATTTTAGCAAGAAAGGAAGCATTTTCTTTTTAAAGAAAACCAATCTTAGAAAGACAGACACTATTTTTAGATTCTATACCTTGAAAAACAAAATATTTGTCCTCATTTTCAGTTTTAAGAATATCAATATCAAGCATGAGAGAATTCACAATTTTACTATGCTCTTCATTAGAACTTGACATAAGAGGTTGAGCATTTATAAATCTAATCTTATCAAGAAATTCAACATTTGAAAGTTTAAGATCGTCATCTTAACTAAGATAACCATGGTTTTCATCTAGAAAGAAAATTTTAACATGTTAAAGATCATCTTTTTCTACGTTCAAATTGTCAACAATTCTAGAAAGATTTTTATTTTTTATTTTTAATAGACTTAAGAGGGACATGAGTAGCATGAATAATTACAATTAAAGATTTTTTATCTAAAGAGTTTAGATTTACCTCATTTGATTCTTCACTTGTTAAGGCCATGAGAGAAAAATGGCATTCTCCATCATCACTAGAGCTTGAGATAGATCCTCCACTAGAAGCGTCACTTGATCTTGAGTTGGAGGAATCACAAGAGATTTTGTGCCATTTCTCCTTCTTGTTGTGCTTATCTTCTCTTTTCTTGGGATGATGGGTCTTTTTTTGATGGGGACAATCGTCCTTGAAGTAACCCTTCTTTCCACATTGAGGCACTGGGTGGAGAAGGGAGGAAGGCTTGGCTTTGTGAAGTTTCACTTTAGAGTACATAACACCTTTTTCAACTTGAGAGGATGGAGAGGCTTGAACAACAATAGATTCAATTTGGTCTTTGATTTCAGCCTTCTTCATTCTCTTGAGATCTTTTTCATCTTCTCTTTCTTCTTCTTGTTGTTTGTCAAGTGTAACTTCATGGGCTTGTAGATTTCCTGTGAGATCCTCAATAGGAATTTCACCAAGGCTCTTGATTTCTTGAATAATGGTCACCTTGGATGTCCACCATTTGGAAAGAGATATAAGTATCTTGGAATTTCTTTCTCCTCTAACCATAGGATGACCTAGGACAACAAGATCATTTACAATGGCATTCAACCTTGAGTACATATCCTTCACCCTTTCCTCCTTTCCCATATTGATGTTTTCAAGAAGCCCTTTGAGCATGTAGAATTTTCTTTCCTTCACTTTCTTTGTCTGCTCATAAGTGACACATATCTTTCTCCATATTTCATAGATCGTTCACATGAAGAAATCTGGTTGAACATGGAGACATAGATAATGTTGATGGCTCTAGAATTTTAGGTCGCTTTCTTCAAAGTTGCTTTATCCCATTCTACTATCTTTCTCTCTAATAGCTTGTATGTGAGAACTTGTTACACTAAACAAAATTACTCAAAATATAAACACAATCAATCACTAATTAATCACATACCAAAAAATATGGGTAAATTAAAACTGATTTCAACATCAGCACTCACTCAGAAACATTTGCATAAGATCCCAACATCTTTCTTATATCCATACTATGCCAAGATTTGATATGAATTGTTCTATCATCTTAGCCACCACATATATACATAGGATAACAATATTCATATATGCCACACAAACAAGCATTAATATGTTAACAAAAGTTTGATTCATTTGAAACACCATATACAAACTTTTTCTCACCCGGATCTGAGAGTACAAGGATGACTCTAGGACACACTAGACATATAATCAACTTTATCAAATATTCATTACTATAGCTCCTCTTTGCTTCCACATGTTTTTTTTCGTCACTTTCGATTACCTTAAAACATGTGGCAAATCACAAGGGTGAGACCCATGTCCTAGTAAGAGATATAACCTCCAACAACGATTATTGATTACAACATTTTTAAGTAATTAAACAGTTAAGCAGATTAATTAGATATAACAAATAAGCTCAACAACACTGATTATTAACAAAATACATAAAGGAGTAGATAATAACTATCATCATTAGCCATATTATCACCCTTTATCTTATTTACAATATGAGCAATTTAGTAGCATATGCATATCTAGCATCATGAGCAAGTCTAGTAACATAGAATCTCTATCATTATGAATAAGTCTAGCCACATAAGCATAGCTAACAACATTAGCATGTCTAATAGGTTGAACATATCAACATCTTAAAAAGAGCTAACAACATAATCACAATTATCTGGATAAGAATGATTAGCATTATATGCATCTCTAGTTACAAAGGCATGGCTACCATGCTAATCATAACTAACAACATGAGATATCTAGCATCATGATTATAATCAGCAGTAGCAGTATAGTTATCCACATAATCATGGCTACTGTATGTATGCATCTACAATCTTAAGCATATCCACAACATAAGTATATCTACTATCTCTTAATTGCACTAAGCATCATCTTTATGTAAAGAGAACAAAAAAGGGTTATCATCAAATGTTAAGTGTCGTGTATAACCCTAAACATATATGCTATACGACTGTATTACATATTTTACTATGCCTTGAGGAATTTGAATCGTAACATTCAAAGTCCAACTGACCCCTGCAAAGGGCTATTTGGTTTTGTACAAGATCTAGGAGTGTCGGTATCCTATGATCTCCTCCCATCGGTCAGTACGAGTAAAAACACAATGACATAACAGTCAAAGCTTCCACCACAATGACATATAGTCAATATGCTAACCACTAGTCTACCCTTGGTACAGGTCACGACACTAGAAACCAGGGTATACAAACCCAATCACTGAGGTACAACCACAATTGTCCTCTAATCACATCATGTTATAATCACCGATACACCACTGCAGCCATTCTCAATCACATCAGATGTATGAGGCATAACCATAGCCAACCTCCAAAATCTGCATTGTGGATGATAAGGATATATCCTCAACCTACCACCCCACATACTCATTAGTATGTGCTCCAAGTTTCCCTTAGGAATACTCGTTTCACCATCCAGCAAGTTCTGACACTGAAGATGGTTCTATGGCATAGGGCACTACATGATTAGAGATGCACTTGATTAATTATGCCAATTGGGTGAATTAAGGCTGCATCAAACAAGTGGACATACAAACCCTAATTCACTTCTAGCAAGTATATAAATATCACAACTTTAGAAAGATATAAAACATGTGAAACATAATTTCTCATCTCATCATCACATGGTACTATTCACTTGCCATTCAAGAGACCACACTAGTCATCATACTATGACAAGATATAAATCATTTTCACAATATCATAGGGTATCAACTCTTATCAACATAAGAGGATTACACCTCATTCAGAACTCAACCATGCCCAAAGGTCATTAAGACCATCATACTATTCTCTGCAAGATCATCATTATCTTTGCATGCCTTATAACAAGGCTCAACAACATCACTTACATATAATACACCAGATCGACACAATATTGCATTAATGAGCTAGGAGATATTCATAAACAATCATAGAAGGGTTATATTAACATTAAGAACATTCCTTTATTACATCAACATGCAAGGAATCTAGATATGATTAACCATCATCATATTCATGATGCACATGTTTTGCATAAGCAAGTATCAACCATGTGGCTATGACAACCACCAATTAACACATTAAGGTTATGATCATGTTATGGAGGTTATTTTTCCATCATGCCATCATATAAGAATGTTAAACATGAATACTCATCTTTATCTATTTGCATTAGAGTTAGGTTCAACAAGATAAATTATATTAATGTTACTAATCATCACTTATACCCAAACCCTAACTCACGACATTCCCATTGGATGATGGATGCATAAGGTGAAACATCACCATCACATTCCATACTATTATCAAGTATGAACCCACACATAAATAAAGGTGTAACCATTGGGTTATAGCATACTAGGGTTTCAACAACATTAACATAGTACTTCATGATTATATTAGTCATTCAAGGACTATTCATATCCAATTACCTCACGAAGGGTCCCAGGTTCGACTCTCACTGGAAGTGCTGCTCAGAAATAAATTCACTGCAGCGTCAATCGGCCTCTGATGTGACTTATTGAGATACTGGTGTGCGGGCGCATGGGTCTCCCGGGTTTACCATCCCTGCTATCTGGGCCTCTGCCTAGGGGGGTGGGTTCCCCCGCAATCAAATAAAATTTACCACCACTTAGTTATATTAAAGCTAGGTATAACAAGTTATACCTCATTAGGATTTCATATCAACAAAATATGATTATCATCCCTTCTATTCTTATGAGTGAATAGGTAAGACTATCTTATTAAGGGTAACCCTCCATTTGTTCCATCATCATTCAACCCATATCACCATACCACAATGTCATCCAGAACCATTGGGTGTTTAAAAGGTAAAACCATTGGTTGTTTACATAAGTAAACACCTTGGATAAACCACATATGAAGTCCTTGATTTGTTTTCTATAAAGAGTCACCATCTAATCCTATACATCCCTTGATTAACAACACGAAAAGTCCCATTGAAAGTAGGGTAAAACCCACAATTGAATGTTCATTTAAAACAAGCCATCCATTGTCAACAAGTAAGCTCCTTAAGTTGATCATACAAAGGAAACCATATAAATCACATTATTAGGACCAACATATTACATTATCCATCATTCAACTTTATTGGAGGAATAAACATTATATCTTGACCATTGGGTCAAGTTCATATATTAAAACCATCAATTACAATATAGGTTCGACCATTGCATCAAGTTACCCAAGAAACCATTAGTCTAAGGATTAATTGATGAAACAACTACATGATTAACTCACCATAGGTTTTGGAGACCTGATCCACCATCATTAGTGACCATTAAGTCACCATAGGTTGTTAGATAAACACTATATTCATTAATCAGCATCAAATATCTAACTAATATCACCATTGATTGATAACATCATTAGGGCACTTAGTTGTTAATCACTTGGCTACTAATTAGGCCAAAACATGACCTAAGGGGTGAACGTCAGTTGACACCCTTGGTTACCACCATCAATTGTCATGAAGACAACACCATAGGGTTGTTACAATGGTACCATCATCGGGTCATGGGTTTATAGAAGAAATCAGCTTTAAACCCTAAAATTGACTATTGGTTGATAGGTGCTTAGCACCATAGGCTATCAAACCAACCTGATACAAGTCATATTATACCTTAGGAATAACGTACACATGATCACAGGTTCATCTAGAACTGAAATCAGAATAGGGAACATTATAAAAATCGAAATCCAAGTCAAGCATAGCTTTTTAGGGCATGGATCATCATTTTCAAGTAAGAACATGATCTAGAAAGCTTACGGTAAGAAATATACGCGGAGAAAGTTATAAAAATTGCCTCTAATGAGAAGATGAAACCCCACACAGAGAAAACTCAAGAAGGTAGGTTATAAAATCCAAGAATAAGCTATGAAATCATCCATCTAGCACCTTTCTTCATCAAATGAGCAAACCCTAAGCAGAAGGAGCAAGAAAGGTAGGGTTTTAGAGATTTAGAGAAATTTCTACCATGGAACAACAAGGTTCAGACATGGAGAAAGGTAGGAGGAAGGATAAAAAAGAAATAAATGGAGGAAAGAATGGAATTCTTACTCTTTTAGGTCAAGATCACTAGAAGGAAGCTTTTTCAACCCTAAAATGAAGTCAATTGCAACCCTAGATCCTTTTTCCAAGAAGATCCCCACTTTCTTCTTCCTTGGACAAAAAAATTCACATTAGAACAGAGGGAGAACGAGGTTGGGAGAAGGAGGGAAGTGGTGGAGAGAAAATGGCTCGTTTTGGTGCTTAGGGATAAGTATTTGAAACTTTAAGATAAAGAAAAAGAAAAAGTTGAAGTTCAAGTATCTATCCAAGGGTCCATCGCCTTAATTTATTAACAATATACAAGCGCACACACTGGCAGCTCCCCCACCATCAGTATAGACCTGCTTAGATTTCCTTTTTCGAATTTTCCATCCAATCAAACAATTCATTAGTTGATACCTACTAAAGGTAGCTCATCCATTAAGGGGTAAACCCTAAAATACCCTTGGAGAAAACACCTTCAAACCAAGGTTTAAATAGGAACCCCATGGCTCAACAAGCTCAAGAATAATGAGAGAATATCCAAGGAAATAATGAAAGTGATAAATGGCAAAGAAAACCTCTCAATTGGGTAAATTGCAGAAAAGTCCAAAATGTGCACAAAATTGCATAACTTGCTCAAACAGTGTCCAAATTGTACCAAATTTGAAACTTAACCTTGTCTTATGATTTCAAAGCATATCAAAAGGTTATATTAGTGTTATAAGAATTCAATTATGATAATTAAGCTTGTTGAACTCATTAAGCAAGTTTAGGGGCCTTACATTGTATGAAAGATCCACTATTCTCCATAGCTTAAGACTTGATCCTTGGATGTAGAATTGCAACCTTCTTTTCCAATAGAGGAAGTTGCTCCTATAAAATATTGGAATATTGACAAGGTATCTTCCATCTTGATGATTGCCCATCTTTTCCTACTTGTCGAAGTATTTCTTGGAGAAGACTCGCTCTGATACCACTTGTAGGGATCTATGGGCTCTAGACTGGGGGGTGAATAGATCTAATAACCACTTTAACCAAATTCATTTGAACTTCAAATTATATCAGAAAATAATGTGGATAATATGGAATTTAAGTGCAACTAAACATACATAGAAAGGATGAGAGAGATTGAACACGCACAAGAACACAAGCTATGTATACTACTTCCAAACTCCAAACTAGGAGAGTGTACATCCAATACCAAGAGAGTTCAATAACCATATAAAGGACTTACCTTTCCATAAATAAGAGTCTTCTACCTCACCAAGGACTTACCTTTGCACTGAGTCTTCTTCCTTCACCAGGGACTTACCCAATCTTGCAATAAGTCTTTTGCCTTGAGGATTTACCCACTCTTGACTTGGATCTTTAGCCTTTGACTTTGCCTTCACCAAGGAGAAGCTTTCACCAAAGGAATCCTTCCCTTCTTATTCTTCACCTCTCTTTTCCAAAAGAGAGAATCTTCATCTTCATCTTAATGGTAGAAATGAGAGATTGGGAGGTGGAGGAAGTGAGAGCTTCACAAGACATACATGTAGGAATAGCTCTCTTGCAAATCTCCTACTCACTCTAATGGATGTAGCAGGTGATTAAGATTAAGAGTGGAAGGAGGATCTTGGAAGCACTCAAGTATAATATAGGGACCTTCATAGTGCTTGTCTAACCATGGTATGAAGCCCAAGTGGTCCTATTTATAGTTGGGGATGCCTACTAGCCACTAGAAGCACTTAAGGACAATTTCTAGTCATTTGGTATGTTGCAACAAATCTATATTTGAGTTTTACAAACACTTTAATGGCTAGAAATATTTTTCTAAACATTCCGTACAATGTAGTCAGTTGATTTTACTTTTGGGAAAATCTATTGATGGCACTATGGGACAAGTCAATTTTGAGTTTTCGGTCAGGTTTATCCTAGATAAAACTTGACCGATGGCTTAAAATTGATTTACTTGTCCATGGGTATTGTTTGAGTTTGTGATGGGGATACTTGGCTAACCCTGGCATTTCCTAAGATCCATCAAGGACGTAGGTCGAGTTTATCTTAGATGAAACTCGGCCGGAAAAAGTTCGAAATGTATTTTGGAAAGTTCGATAAAAGTGATCAAATATTCAATTTAAGTGATCATGATTTGTTCTAAACTTAATTACAAGTCATACAATCATTACAAGTGATATAAAACATGCTTCTAATAGATTTCAGGTCTTTTCAACAAAAGTTCACTTGCATTGATTTTGACTTGTATTTCTCAAAGTTAGGATGCACAAGTTAGGGCATTTGGAGTGTGTATGTACCTAATCTGAAATCACTCAAGTAGAACCATTAGACAAAAATAAGTGGAATGGTTAGTCATCATCTCCATCATCTGATCCATCATCACCATTCTTATCATCTTCATCATCTTCCTCACCATTACCCTCAATGTCATCTAATTCAATTAGACTTGGAGGCAATCTATGGGACCTTATCCAATCATGATAAGAGTTGGAAAATTGGTTTACAAGATGGAGTTACCGCCAAAGTTTCATAGGTTACACAATTTTTTCCATGGTGCTATGTTGTGAAAGTGTCACTCTGATACAGAGTGGATGATACATTGAATGGAATTGGAGTTGGATGAGGAAGTTTCATGTGTTGAAGATCTAGTTTTGATCTTCAATAGATGTGTTCAGAAGCTGAGGAAGAAGGACATCACCTAAGTGAAAGTAATGTGGGATCACCATGGTTTGTAGGAGGCCACATGGGAGTTAGAGGAGGAGATGCATAGGAATTACCCATCCTTGTTTGTATAGGATTTTGAGGGTGAATTCCCTGTTAGGGGTTTATGGTTGTAAGACCCCTGACCTGGTTTATTCTTAAACATGCTTTTGTTATTTAATTGGGTGCTTAGTTTCTTGATCAAACATTAATTTATGTTTTGATATCATTTGACAAAGGTATGTTTCAAATTTGGTCCAAATTGGACTTCGTTTTAATAATTTTTGCAAATTTATGTACTTATGTGGACCTTTATATAATTTTCCCTTTTCTAGGGATCTAACTATAATTTTAACATATGTATATTTTCTTCATGCTAATTCTTCATAATTGATAAAGTGAAGGTAATTTCACCTTTCTATGCTTGTTTGGAATTTCAAATAGATCATTTTTCCTTGAGGAATTTTAAACAAATGTTTTTTCCTTGAGGAACTACAAGTATATGATATATCCTTAAGGAGCTACAAACAAATGGTTTTTTCTTAAGGAGCTGCAAACCAATGATTTTTCCTCAAGGAACTATAAACAAATGTTTTTCCTTTAAGGAACTATAAACAAATGGTTTTTCTTTGATGAAATCCAAACAGATGGTTTTTCCTTGAGGAACAACAAACAAATGGTTTTTCTTTGAAAACTACAAATGGATGGTTTTACTTGAGGGCTAAAAACCGATAGTTTTCCTTGGGAGATGCAACTTGATGGTTGCATTGGGTTGAAAACTGATTTTTTTACTTGGGAGATGTAACTCAATCATTGCACTGGGTTGCAAACCGATGGTTTTCCTTCGGAGATGCAACTTGATAGTTGTTCTACACTCTAAACACTAAATGCTACACTCCTAACAACCAATGGTTTTCCATAGGGGATGCAAATAGATGGTTGTTTTGGTTTTACATGTAGAAGGAAAACTCGACCTTTGACCTCCTTTTTGTCTCATCCTAGATATATATACCCTGCTCTCTTTTCTCAAATGAGCCCTTCCACTCTAAACACATTCTTGCAGCTGCATGTCATCCAAAACAATCAGTTTACAAAGGATGAGCTTCTTGAGGACAAAGCCTTGCTAGATCTTGGTTGCATGTTGGGTTAGGACTTGGATCTATCTCTTCAAGGATGGATAGAAGCTTTCTTTTCTAGTTCCTTGCTCCATATATGAAAGATCTCCCCTCTAAACCTCATTTCTTATTGTTTTCCTTCTTCCCTCCTTCACCATGGTCGATATCTATTGTGTTTCTCTATGGAAATTCGCCCAAATGGATGAAGAACCCACATTTTCTCTTTCTTTTTCCCTAGATCTACTCCCTTCTTGAACGTAGGAGCTATCTTGGAGCTTTTGGATTGCAAAAATCGGGTTTTACTTTCTCTTCTTTGTGATACCTTGCTTCTTGGACGTCCTTATTTACATTGAGGGAGTGATGTAACTTCTAATACGTTTCTTGCCTACTCATAACCTATTTTATATAAATTTTGTTCTAGAAACTCGTAATATGAGGAAAGATGGCCTTCTTATGCACTGTTTGAGATGGTAATAATGGTGATACAAGTTGTTAAGCTTTCCTTAATACCTATGAACGTTTCTTCTTCTACAAATGAGCCTTTATTAGACATGGAAGGTCTGAAATCCGAAATGTTAGTGTGATGAATTCTAAAAATCATACATAGGTGATGCTTTGGCACCCAGTGTACATAAGTCTGACCCAAACTTTAAACCTTACTAAATAGTAGTTAATTGATGGTGGTTTAATTCTTTTATTTCCTTTTTTGGTGTTGAAATGATAGTTGGATGTCATCATAATGTTGAAAGTAGCTCATTCATGCTAGATCTTGATCAAATAAATGTCCAATTTGTAGAAATACTGTAACTCTAACATACAATAGACTTTTATGCTAAAATTTTGGGTGATGCATTTTTTTTACTTATTAAAATCTCTGCAAAATTTTGGATGATAATGATGCTCTCACATGATGTTATTACTATTTTCCTAAATGTCATTTTGGGTTGTTGTGTGGTCTAGCTTGATGCTTAGACCTCTTCAGGGCCAAGAGTGATGGAATATATCATGATGGAATGACATGAGGCATGTGTCATATGCTTTATATTTTCTAGAGTTGTATTCTACAAGGTAAATCTTTGAAAAGCCACTAAAAAATGACTCCTTTAGCCAAACTGGATGTATTATATATGGTTTATGATCTAGAAGATGAGATCTATTCAATAAAACTAGTTTCAAGACCTAATTCTGCTTACAGTTCTTCAAATATGCAAAATGATGTTGTTTGATCTGTCTTAAGTGATTAATGATAATACATATTCAACCATGATATGGTATGTTTGGAAAGATGATAGTATCTTAAGATCAATAATGTGTATCACTTAATGTAACGAGTTTTGACTTTTTCACATCATATGAAACCTAATATACCTTATGTCACTTTAAATGACGTAATATGAATTTTGACGCTAAAGACCCCTACTTTTGATGTTTAAACTTGACCATTATGACTCAAATCATCTATGGGACCCTAAATCAATCATTCTTGATGCATGTTATATGAAGATTCGAACTTTCTTATAATTGTACCCTATGTTGAATCAATTATGTGCAAAGAACCATGAAAAATGCTAAATATGCATACCTTGATGTTAAACCTCAAACCTTGTACAAATATTGATCTTTAAAATAAGTATGTGAACTCGAAATCAGTAGCCCTCCATATTATAACTAGCTTTAATGATAATGACTCAAAATGATTTAATATTAACAATGTTGATGATCATGTTAACTATCTTGCTAAATTTTCATGTTTGCTTCAATACAGGTCTTATAGGTCTAATTATGAATCCCTAATTGTAGTTGTGACATCTCACCTTAGGTTATAGATAAATCCATTTTGTATGATGTAATATGATAATGAAAATGCATTATCTAGTTCGAGATATTGAAATCAATGTTGAAGGAGTTGAAACCTAGACACATACAACCACCATAAGAATTCTTGATGAGATCATATCTTGTTGATGTTTATCAGTTACTTTTACTTGTAATATGGATCACTTGGTGATTTAATTCCAAGATTTGGTCAAGCTTTCTATATATGTTTTTCTAAATAAAAGGGTAATCATGTGCTTCTAATATAAGTGTGGTTTATCCTCCTACTGGCCTGATTAGTGGCATTTGATTTATTTGTATGTATGTATAATTAAAATGCTTGGCTTTATATAAATACTTAAGATACTTGTTCTCTATGGTTAGTACTTCCATTTTTCTTCTTATACAAAGAACAAACTTGAAAACATAATCGTAGATGTCTATCACACAATCCTTATGCATGAGCATGTGTTCTTAGGGTAAGGAAAAGTTGGCATCCTTCTTGAGTTTTCAAGCAAGGGTTGACCATGTTGATAAATTGGGTTTAACTCTTGGCTTTGTTCATGTAGTCACTCATGTATAAACATGTTTCATTATTAGCATTTCCTTTAAATACCCTCTCAGACCCCTTCCTTTGGGAAGTTGGTCAATGTCCATGACATTGTTGGTGTAATGAGAATGAACTTGAAACATAATTGCATGTTAATAAGAAATCATTAAAATCATTTCTTTCTTTATACTATTATATTAAGTTTTGTTAAGCACTATATGTTCTCTTAAACCTTTGTGTGTATGTTTTTTATAGCATAATTAGCAGAGTTTTGGTGATGTGTATCTGTTTTATCATTTTAGCTACCAATGAACATTATTTTGATTGTTTACTCCTCTTATTATAATAGTTTGATGCTCTAACTCTTTTTTACTCCATTGACATGCAAATGGAATTAATATGGTTTGATATGTGGGACTAATGTGTTACTATCAGGTACTAGTTTAGATTCTTTTGATATGCCATGTTGTCTCATATGTTGGTACATATATGTTTTTTATAGTTGTTTTTATTCATGCATATGTTATTTGTTGTGTTCCATTCTAAAGACAGGAATTGGGGTCCTTTCACCATTATCTTTCTAGTCATTTGGAGTCTAGATTGGGGGTAATATACAGATCCATGATAGTGGAATTAGGACTTATGAAGGTGACATTGTATTCACAAGGCATTGGGTAAACCATTTCATCTTTGGAGTTTTCTACTCAAGTTAGGGGAGTTATTTGACTTGCATATATTCAACTTTATATGGTAACTCACTTCACATGACCAAAGTGGGTGTAAAAAAAGGGTTGAATTATCTACGGTTGGTGTTTTCTAGATCAATCAGAATGCAATTAAAAGAAGGGAGTTTTCGAAAGCAATTTGTGTGCTATTATGTAGAAGCAATATTCTTTTCTTTAGTTAGATTCTATTACATAGGAGCATATTTTATTTTATCTTATTTTTTTCATTTTCCCTTGGTGTAGTTATGGCATATGGTAGTAAGAGTGAAGCAGAGGGGATGAACTTTTGTCCACCCCAATGTTTAGGAGGGTAGTCAAGGCTTACTCTTTTTATTCATTTAACATCTTTTCATGAGGTAGATGGGTTAGATATGATGGAAGAAGGAGAGATCAAGAGAGGGGTCACATAAAGATTTCTACATGAAAGAAATTCTAGACATATTTCACATACAACTAGAAAAGACACAATAAATGCACACATGTAGTAAACACCATTCACTACTACAGAAATGGCTTATAAAGTCACTTTTCAAGGTGTCAGTTGTATACAAAAACTGACACATAAACCCTACTGTGTCGGTTTGGAACAAAAACTGACATCCAATCCGTGAAGGTCGACCAGACACGGGTACCGCTTTTATTAAGTGTCAGTTAATTAATAAAAAACCGACACCTAAAATCAACCGCCAAACCCAAAATTCCAGCAAAAAAATTGGCTCCAATATTTTACATATTGCGTCGGTTCGTAATAACCGACGACTAAAGGGTATTCGTGAGATAGGAATAGTTGTTGGTTGTTGTTTAATCAAAAACCGATGACTATAATCTAGTATAGTTGTCGGTTTGTGACAAAGAACCGACACTGTTGGTTTAGTTGTCGGTTTTTTAAAGAACCGACACGTATTTTCAACTTAATAGCTCACCCTGCCCGAACGATTCTTCCCATTTCCCTATTTCGTTCCCGATTTCCCTAGCTCTGGCGATTTCCCTTGCTTCCTGCCACCGCCACCGCCGCTCCTTCCTCCGTGCTCGCCGCTCGTTGCCGTCGAGCGAGAAGCAGTCGGCCTCCCTCTCCGCCCGCCCGCCGGCCTCCCTCTCCGCCTGCCGGCCTCTCCTCTGCCGTCGGCCTCTTCTCCGCCCGCCAGCCTCTTCTCCGCCCACCGGCCTCTTCTCCGCCGTCGCCGGTAGCAGCTAGGTCTACTAGCCTCGCCTCCCTCTCCGCCGCACCTCTCTTCACCGTCGGAAGCTGCTAGGACTTTGCCTCAGCCGCTGCTCTTCTTCCCTCAAGGTGCCCGCCCTGCCTTCTTCTTCTTCCTCTGCTCGTCTTCCCTCAAGGTGCCGCCCTGCTGCTGGGCATTTTTTTTAAATTTATTTACTTCTTATGAGAACACATATTGATGTCTAACACCTAAATGAATATCTAGTTAGTGTATTTTCCTAGTATCGTGAAAGATTCTCAGTCGTGTGTATCAAATGGGATTCTTATATATATTCAGATCTTAATGTTATAAATGGAAGACTCGAATGTTATAAAATCCCATCAAAGTAGGTAGAAACAACTTATATATATTCAGATCTTAATAATTCCATGAAGTGCACATTATCTTACTCAGGAAAAGTATGTGTATAATGTAGGATTAGTTCCATATAATGGTTCTATTTTAGTAAGCACCTAGAAACCCGTCCAAGATTTACTCATTAGGAGCATTTCCTCATTTGTTCTCTAAGTACATTTGTATACTTCTTTTCAAGCTATCATGTCTACCACAATAAAGTTGGTTATGAGAAGCAATAAAAGGTTAACTGATGTTGTACAACATTTTCTAAAAATATATAACATTGTTATATGTACTTACACTTTGTTAATACTAATATTGTGCAGTCTCTGTCCACCCATAACAGTCACAATGAACTGGGCCTCTATGTCAATGTTAATGTTCCCTATTGAAGAACAATTGGACATCATCCTAGATGATCGTTCCTTAAACCAATTGGTCATACCCAAACATTGGCATTTTCTAAAAGGAAGACACTACATGCCTGGTAAAGTGACCCTAACTTTTGGTAATTATTCACATGTTATCGAGGTTGAGTATGATTTGGCGGGAAATCTTGTATCAAAATCCGGTTGGCGTGATTGGATTTGAGAGCTGCATGTGGTCTGTTGGAACAGGCTTTTTCTCCGTCCAGTTGGCGATAATTCCATCAAAGTTTGGATAACCAACAGCAACTGCGAGACCCCCGATCATCTTCTGTGGTATGAGCGCACGACATCGCATATCAGCTCAGACAAATCTGAATCTGAGGCCCCTGTCAATTCAGATTCGTCTAAATACAGTGAGGAGCTTCGTGACACAGCTTCATCATCAAAAAGAAGTTACTGATGCATGCGGGACCATGTTGGTGTAGTATTTAGTTGTCTATCTATCTAGACTTGTCTGTAGTAATAGTTTTTTTAATTATGCGCATGTTTAGGGGTACACCAACCCCTTTGTTTAGTTATTGTTATAACTGAAGTGTGTGTTCCCATGAATGGAACTGAAAGTTGCTACATGAATGCTTATAGCTGAAGTGTGTGTTCCCATGAATGTTCCCATTTACATGATTACACTACTATTTTCTCATATTGTTTAGTCTATTTTAATATGACATACTTGCTTATATCTTGCTTAATGATGAACTGTAATGCACACATGTGACATGCTTGGAATGTAAATGATGAACTTTTCCCTAAATTGCCAATCATGCTTTTAAATACATCAATAATCACCCTAAATTGAAGAACTAGGATTTTAGGTATAAGAATGACAATACATTATTTGTTGGCCTAGAAACCCGTCCAAGATTTACTCATTAGGAGTAAATCTTGGATAGTCCCCGGTTTGGGACTGTTCTTGCACACCTAATCTCGCTTAGGATGTAAGTGTATAATGTGTATTGGGTTTTCAAGAAAATTTTGGCAGCATTTCCCCGTTTGTTCTCTAAGTACATATGTACTTGGAAAACAGCGGGGAAATGCTGCCGAAATTTTCTTGAAAACCCAATACACATTATACACTTACTAGTGAGATTAGGTGTTCAAGAATGGATAGGTGGTATATATTTATTATATATAATAATGACATCACATGTATTTGTTAACCCTAGACCCTAATCTTGTCCTAATATATACTTGTTTTCTCTTTGATCATAGAATGGATAGATCATGGATGTCCATTCGCAATCGCTGCACCCCAGAGTTTATTTCTGGTCTTCACCAGTTCATTAAATTTTCCGAGGAACATAGGAAACAACCTGGAGATAGGTTCTACTGTCCATGTAGACATTGCGGTAACAACTTGAAAGTCAACAGTGGTGACGAAATCATGACTCATGTCATGTGCAACGGGATTACACAAGGCTATACAGAATGGCACTGGCATGGAG
This sequence comes from Alisma plantago-aquatica, assembly GCA_963693085.1. NCBI lineage: Eukaryota > Viridiplantae > Streptophyta > Magnoliopsida > Alismatales > Alismataceae > Alisma > Alisma plantago-aquatica. Next base: position 578,426,054 of record OY856412.1, on the reverse strand, counting down.
AGATTTCAAACCCGAAACCAGTGGATGTCGATAGTAGTGCTTGTATGGAAGAAGAAATTGCCTACGATGACGTAGATGTGAATGAACCAGTTCCAGTAGACATCGTTGATGCGATGCTGGATAGTTGTGGGGTAGAGCACACCGATCCACCTCCCATTTTTAGAAACATTATGCATGATGCTGAGATTCCGTTATACACAGGTTGTACTAAGTTTACGAAGCTTAACGCTGTGTTGAGATTGTATAAGTTGAAAGCTAACAATAGATGGAGCGACAAAAGTTTCACGTCATTGCTGTCTTTGTTGAAAGAAATGCTTCCTGAAGGAAACGAGTTGCCAATCTCAACATACCAGGTAAAGAAATTGTTGTGCCCAATGGGAATGGATGCCAAGAAGATACACGCATGCCCTAATGATTGTGTATTATTTCAAAAGGACTATGCAGATTTGAAAGATTGTCCAAAATGTGGTGCGTCACGGTATAAATTGACGACTTCAGGGGAGTCCAAAGCTGGTTCTCCTTCCAAGGTGATGTGGTATCTACCTATAATATCACGGTTTCAATGCTTGTTTTCCAATCCGATAGATGCGAAGAATTTGAGGTGGCATGCAGATGTTAAGAAAATTAATGATGGGATCCTACGACATGCGTCTGATTCCCCATAGTGGAAGAAGATTGATGTATTGTACCCTGAATTTGGTGAAGAAGTCAGGAATCTAAGACTTGGGCTTTGTACAGATGGGATGAATCCGTACGGGACATTGAGCAGCCAACATAGCACTTGGCCAGTCATGCTTGTTATATACAATCTTCCTCCCTGGCTGTGTATGAAAAATAAGTACGTAATGTTGTCGTTGTTGATATCGGGCCCTAAACAACCTGGAAATGACATCGATGTTTATCTTGAACCTCTGATTGATGACTTAAAGAAACTCTGGGGTGAAGGTGTGATGACCTATGATGCTTCACGAAGAGAGACATTTAGTTTGCATGCTATGTTGTTTTACACTATTAATGACTTTCCAACATATGGGAATTTGTCTGGATATAGTGTCAAAGGAGCTAAAGCGTGTCCTATATGTGAAGAGAACACTGATTCAACAAGACTAAAACATGGCGGTAAGAATGTATATCTCGGTCATCGAAGGTTTCTTCCAAAATTCCATCCGTATCGTAGGAAGCGCAAAGCATTCAATGGATTGAATGAGGAACGCAATGCACCTAAACCTATACCAGGGGAGGTTGTTTATGAAAGAATAAAAGACTTTGTCAATGAATTTGGTAAGAGATCACAAGGTACTACACGGAGTGACAATTCTTCATTCAAGAAGAAGTCAATATTTTGGGATCTTCCTTATTGGAGTTCTTTGACATTCAGACATTGTATCGATGTAATGCACGTTGAGAAAAATGTCTGCGATAGCATCATTGGTACTCTGTTAAATATACCAGGTAAGACTAAAGATGGGATAAAATCCAGACTGGACCTACGTGAAATGGGAATAAGGTCAGAATTAACAGAAATATCTGAAATGGGTAGTAAAAGAACATACTTACCTCCCGCATGTTACACGTTGTCTAGAAAAGAGAAGAAAGCTTTTTGTGAAAGCTTGATAAATGTTAAGGTGCCAAATGGTTACTCATCCAACATCCGTAGATTGGTATCAATGAAAGATCTGAAGTTGATAGGACTTAAATCTCATGATTGTCACACTCTAATGCAACAAATATTGCCCGTGGCAATTTGATCTATATTGTCGAAGAATGTAAGGTTTGCAATCACCAGACTTTGTTTCTTTTTCAACAGTCTCTGCAGCAAAGTTATTGACCCTGAGACTCTCGATAATTTGCAAAGAGAAGTGGTTGTTACCCTATGTCAGCTTGAGATGTATTTCCCTCCTTCGTTCTTTGATATCATGGTACATCTTGTTGTCCACTTGACTAGGAAAGTGAAAATCTTGGGCCCGGTTTTCTTGCATTGGATGTATCCCTTTGAACGATACATGAGAATTTTTAAAGGTGATGTTCGAAACCGTTATCGACCTGAAGGGAGTATTATTGAAGGTTATGTGGCGAGAGAGGTTATGGATTTCTGCAATGACTTTCTCAGTGGTAATGACACTCCTAATAATGACAAGAATATTGATGAGCTATTTGGCAAAGGAATTTTGGGATCACGTGTGAAAGTAATCAGCCGTGAGCAGTTGGAACAAGGTCATTTGTATATTTTACACAACATTGACGAAGTGAACGTTTATATCGAGGAACATACCAATTTCATCAAAAGACAATATCCTCGAGCCGATACAATGTGGCTTGCTAGAGAGCATAACAAGACTTTTATTAAGTGGTTTGAAGATAAAGTCTTACATCAACTATCTCAAACACCAGATGATATTACTGAAACTATCAAATGCCTCGCCTTTAAACCAAAGTTGATTGTTATGTCTTATGAAGGGTATGACATTAATGGATTCACATATTACACAAAGCGCCAAGATGATAAGAGTGTCATCCAAAACAGTGGGGTCACCCTTCAAGCATTGACTATGTTTTTTGCAAGTGCAAAGGATAAGAGTCCACGTGAAGCTAAAATGTCATATTACGGTGTCATTGAAGAGATATGGGAATTTGACTACATAGATTTCAGAATTCCGCTCTTCAAATGTAATTGGGTTGATAACACCAAAGGAGTTATAGTGGATGAATTGGGTTTCACTTTAGTGAACTTTGAAAAGATTGGCGAGAAGGCTGAACCATTCATATTGGCATCACAGGCGAAACAAGTATTTTATATCGATGATCCTGCAAATGATAAATGGTCAGTTGTTCTTCATGGTAAAAGACAGTTCATTGAAGATCCTATAGATGAAGAAGAGTACTATGATAAATATGATGACTCCAGTCCATTCTCAGTTGGGTTGCCAACTCCAGAAAATATTGAAGCTAATGATGACTTATATGTGCGCGGAGATCACAATGAAGGATTGTTAATTGATAAAAGATCACAATTTTAGAGGCATGCATGTTTATATTTTTTTATTGAAGCTAAATGTTTACTTTTTTAATATCAATATCATTTTCTAATTTGATGTTTCATTATCTTCTAGTTAATACAAATGCTAAACATTGTGGGAGGGTGCTAAAGAACTATAGGACCAATCTCACCCGAGATTACATACGCGATGCTGAGAGTAGGTTCTTGATCTATTCCAATTCTAGACATTGATCAGTATTTCACTAACTCTACACTAATAATTTTTGTTTGTATTCTCTTTGAAAAATAAATATAGGAAGAAGGCTATGCAGGACGGACATGACACAGCTATGCAGGATATGCAGGAAGAAGCCCCAATGAAGAGAAGTAGGATACAGATACAATACATAAAGTGCAGCACACACAAGTGGTTCAGATTCATATTCATATAACAACATGACAGACTAACACATATATAGTGCATAACAACAGCAGCTTCGAATTTACATACAACACTAACTTAGTACATATATAGTGGACTAAGGTGACAATTCCACCTGCTAAAACAGGTTACCGACTACATGTGACGACTGGGAGGTCGTGATTCAACAACGTATGCATTAGCAGGAGGACAAGAGATCACCATATGAGGACAAACATATGGTGATCTGTTTGTCCTCCTGCTAATGCATACTATTGCTGAATCACGACCTCACAGTCGTAACATGTAGTTGTCGGTAACCTGTTTTACCATGTGGGATCGTCACCTTATAAGTCCCACTATATATGTACTAAGCTAGTGTTGTATGTAAATTCGACGCTGCTCTTGTTATGTACTATATATGTGTTAGTCTGTCATGTTGTATGGACATCGATTGTATTACTCAAGTATTATATAGTCTCATTAGATAATATGAAATATATCAATCTTATTTATAGCTCATTAATTATATATATATATCATTCTCTTTACATGTGTTTAAAGTTGACCCCACTACAGGAACGGACTTACCATATGTACATGCTCCCTATACGATGGGAGAATTAAATGAAGTAAGAGAAGAATGGGAAACAACCATACAAATAGTGGGGATTTTGTAAATGAATTTCTGAATTATAATATGTGTGAATGTTTCTACATGTCTAGATGTTTCTACATGTGTCTGAGTGAAAATGAATGAAAGTGTTGGTTACTATATGAATGTTTCTACATGTGTGAATGTGAATGAATGGAACTACAAATTGCTAGCTACATGAATGTTTCAAAATGTGTGAAAATAAAATGGAACTGCAGGTTGTATTGCTAAATGCATGTGTGAATATTTTTGTTGTTAAATTTGTAGGTTTGTGGCCTGTTGTTGGCTGATATCAATGGATGTCGTAAAACCTGCAGTTCAGTTAACTGAACTGCAGGTTTCTCATCATGTGACCAGCCACAGCAGGTCTGTAGGTCTATAAAAAAAAAACCAATAGGCGTCGGTTATTTAGATATAAACGGTGCCTATTTCCTGTGGCGCGAACATATATGGTGTCGGTTTCTTAATACAAATCGACACTGATAGTGCCCAAGCTGGCGCCAATAACAGGCGTCGGTAATTGTAAACAACCGACACATAACTTTACAGTGTCGGTTATTTAAATGTAACCGACACATATTCTTTTGGCGCAAAGACATATTTCGTCGGTTGTTGGCTTATAACCGACACTGATAGCGCCCAAGATGGCGCCCTTTCTGTGGCGCGAAGGGTTTGGGCGTCGGTTTCTTATCTAATAACCGACTCCTATAGTCCCCTGATGGCGCGTTTTTGGTCGCGCGCGAAGAGTTTGGGTGTCGGTTCTGGAACTGACGCGTAATGGGTGACCTTTTAGTGTCGCCCACATAGGCGTCGCTCAGAAACCGACACTAAAGGCCATAAATAACCGACACTAAAGGTAGGTTCTGTAGTAGTGATTCCTTTTCGCAATACTTAAATAACTACAAACGTCCATGGATTTCCCTAATTGCATTTCAAACAATCTTTCAATTAATTTAAAAACATGTATGAATTTGAAAATGGAAATAATTTGGAAACTATCATGTGCTAATAGGAGTGAAATTATGATTAATGATTCAATTATATTTTCATAATCAATGAGTAAGAGATTAATTTGGAACAAGATTTTGAAACAAAGCATTTCAAGTTTAGGAAAACTTTGCAAAATTCTACCAAGTACCCCTATTCTCAAAAATTTCTAAGCTATATAGTAAGAAATGACATGAAAGAAATTTTTTTCTAATAAAACACAATAGAACACTAAAACCTAAACACAATGCACTATGGATGGATAGCATGGACAAAATTTCAAAAATGTTGAAAATTTACAAAAAAGAAATATAAGGAAATAAACAACACGTCATGCAAGTGTGCAGGGTGTTACAATCAAATGTGGCTTTGATATTCAATTAACATATTTAATTGTTAAATAAAGTGAAAAAAAAGTGGATCAAGAAATCTACTAGTATTGTATATAACAATATAAATTGAATCTGAGAAATGTTGTAAGAAATTCATTACAAACATTGCCTAAAACTAGCATTCCCTAAATAAATGGCTTCATAGAGACATATGCTGCAAGTTGGGATACTAATCCTTTTCATATGGAAAAATCCTATGATCAGAAGACAAAATCTAAACAAATAGATAATGACATCATCACATTCCGATTCTTCACAAATACTAATTGAACATAGAAAATTTTCAAATGAGATATAATAATAAAATAAAAAATAGAAATTAAATAGATAGACAAAATTGAATAGGTATAAAAGGTCTTGTTCATCTATGAACCATTAAAAAACTTGTCTTATATGAAATAAATAAAATAAAATAGTAAACATTTTTAGATTTAGTCATACTATTGCATTATTGATATTCACAATTCTAAAAATTGCACAATGTGTGATCATAGTTAGATGGCAATCAGGTAGGTTTGGCCCCATCATCTAGCATTTTAGGACATCTTTATTTCAACAAGGCATTGGGGACTAGATATGTATAATAATTATTCATTTTTTTTGGATAAGGTAAAATATTGCTCATCAAAAACCATATAGGAAAACCTATATTATACACCTCACCAAGAGAGACCTCCTAGGGAAGGGGGGTCACAACAAACATTAAGATGCTTGTCCTCTCATGGAATGTGAGGGGCGCATCTCGTCCGAGGAGATAGAGAAGGGTAAGGAAGGTGATAAGTGAGTCTGAGGCTTCGCTAGTTTTCATTCTTGAAACCAGAAATAAAAGGTATAATAATTATTCAAACTATGTGGTTTATCTTAGGGAAAAATGGGAATAAGGAACATTTAGAAAAGAAAGAGTTTATTTCCCTACCACCCCAATATTTTAAACCATGCTTACCTCAACATAAAAAAATAAGTAGAATGATAGGGTAGTGACCATGGAGTTGTCGTGGATAATCTTTAAGAGGTAAAATATTTGTGTGGCATTCAAATAATACTATAGATCTAGCATAAGCATTCTGTAGAGAACCTACATTTTGGGCAGATTGCACCATGGGTGTCATGGATTGAATGGTTGTGGTAGATGCTATTCTGTAACTTTTTCAACATCAACTCCTTCCTTAATTCCTCAACTTCTATCATGTGTTTGGATTGTCCACTTCATGTATCATCCTATCATAAATGTTCCTATTTTATGATGAATCACAAATAGGAAAAGTATCAATTGTGATGTTTGTCTTATTTGGAAGTGTGAAAATATAACTATAACAAAATGTGGTATTTTGAAAAATGAAAACAAAACCGATTTGGGTTGTCGCCCGCAATCACTAGATATATTTCTTTCAGTCAGTCCAAGACTCTATCATCAACAATCATTTGTAAAAGTGGCATTTAATCCCTCAAAACATGCTACTCTCTCAAATCACTTCATGATGTGGTACTCACCCCAAGGGTTGTATGAGATCGCAAGATGCTTATCTTCATCTTTACCTTGCTTTTAGTCCATCATGGAGGATCTCAAAATAACATTCCTCATAAATAAAATCTTACTGTTTGGTGGATGTGAACATGTATATATTTATCTTTTGATTAAAAAAAGAGAGCATCAAGGTAGTGATACACACCTAAATCTATTCATGGGATATAAATAAGAATGTCCTTCCTAACATAATAGAAATCTCCTCACCCTTCAGCTCCACATCCTAGACAACTTCAGCTCTACGTCTTGGACAATAAAATATGTTAGTAACACCATGTGTGTCTCATTGTCCAACATCGCCAGAATGTCATTTTCCCTTCCCATTAGTATCTTGGTGGATCTATTATCCATTTGTAGAGTGTTCTTCGTCAGCTTCATCTTCCCAATTACAACTCCACATATACATTGTAAGACATGATGATGACACTAGATCCCAGATCAGTAAGAGAATGCTCAATGAGGTAGGAACTGATGTAGCAAGGAATAAGAAGGATCCTTGTATCATCCTTATTCTTGGGGAAAGGAATGTCTAACACCAAACTCATTTGCTTTATCAACTTGATCTTCTTTGGCAACCTCCCCATTGTCTTTCTTTTGATGGTATACACATCCTTGAGAAATGTGGAGGAAGTTGATATTTTCTTTATGGCATCAAGTAATGGGATGTTAACCCTAACCTTTATAAAGACTTACAAAATATCCATATTATTACTATGCCTTCTTTTTTATGCAAGGAAAGTCCAAATCATTAGGGAGGTGTTGGCTTAAAAACACTATCCTTTCTTGAAATAACTTAAGGATCTTGGGGTATCACAATAGGACTTCTTGGTGCAACAAGTGGAAAACTTAGTATAAAATTCACAAAAAAAGGTTGTACACATGGTGTTACAAACTCAACAAGGGATTCAATAGAAAAATTCTTGGTGCTCATAGAACCACCACAAGACCTTTTTGAAAATTGGACTCTAACATGATTCTTTTTAACTTTCTTCTTTCCTATCTTGTGCTACTCAAGCACCTTGCCATCCCTCAAAATGGTCATTATATTCACTTTCTCATGAAAAGAAGGGGGAGCTCGTGATCTTTGTAGTCTTGGTTTGGTCTTGGGTTTTGTTTTTGGTGGGATGAGTGTTGGAGGATGTATGTTTGTTGTGGCGTTTGGTGTTGTGGAGGTGGTAGTGTAGAGTGAGATGGTTGTTGTGGTGGTTTTTGAGGTGGATGTCGAGGTGGGGAAGGGCATTTATAGCTGGATTGGGGTTTTCATGGTGGAGGAGTATATGGGTTTGAAGGAACTTAGTATTTTTGGACATACTGCACTAACATGGGTGGTGAACCACTAGATCTTTGAAGGAATATATTTGTCCACTTGCATTGTTTGGGTTCACCAAATTTTGGTAAGAAAGCATCCAGTCATCTCGGTGAACAAGTGTAAAGGCTAGTTGATCTAGACTTTGCCCAATCATACCTATACTTAGTCCATGATTTATCACATCTTTATTGACCTCATCAATGCTCCTCAATCTTCCAAAAACTTCATTTTCAAACTTTATGTCGTATCTTTGGACTTGATTTTTCCTTGGCTTATCTTGCACATGATACCCTTGTTGTTTCCATGAGAAATGTTGACGATTCCTCCACTCAGGTGTATAGAGTTAGACATGGGTCCTCATTGTTTTGGTTCCCATTGCATTGTATATCCTTGAACTCCTCTTCATGGGCATCTTTAGATTTCATAAAGTGGTCTAAGGTGCCTCCACTTGGCTCTTCATCAACTTGATAATGTCTACAAGAATCTTCATCATTTCTAGGATGGCTTCACTTTAAGTGGGAGGTGGTGGAGTATAGGTAGAAGAACAAATATTTTAGTCAAAAATACTTGAAAAACTTTAGTATGTGTGTCTTGTATTTTTTTCCAAAGTGCTCAAAAAGATGTCATGAGTGTTCAAGAGGCTTCGCTATAAAATTTCCACCACAAGATGAATCTACTACTATTTTCCCTATTTGTGACAACAAGTAGAATGATTGAACCATTTTCCATAGTGGTATCGCATGATGAGAGGAGCCCCTTAGAAGAATTTGAAACCTCTCCAAGCTCTCAAGAAATTATTCATGACCCACTTGACTAAAAGATGTGATGTTCCTCCTCATTTGGGCAAGTTGGATATTAGATATAACTTCTTTAGAAGTTCTGTAACATCCCAAATTTTTAAACATATATCATTGAACGGAAGCATTATTCTCGAGGGTGTGTTACAAAATGTTGATCATTGCAATTAGAGTAAATGAAATACCTTGCAATAATTTGAATTGGATTCCTACATAGTTCATATATATGAAATCTAAAACTTGCCATCAAGAGATCTAAATCTACCGAGCTAGACTTAGATAAGACAACTTAGACATAATGTAAATTATATCTAAAGGCATTGGATTGGCTTGGCAGGTGGCAGTCCACCAGTCTATACTTCAAATGCTTACAATCCTTACTTGTTTCTTTGAATCTTAAATTTCTCAAAAACATGTGGACATTGTGTCCCTGGACAAGAAAAACAAACATAAACTTAATTAATAGGTACTTGGCACTTTGAGACATAAAATATTGATAACTTGACATAAAATAAACTTTCCATAAAATAAATTTTCCATGAAGTAAATTTGAAAAGAACTTTATCATTGATTATCTTAAGCATTCTTTGAATCATTTCAACATGATAATTTGAAGAAGTTAATAACTGCTACCACTCTTAATGCCACATAGGATCCCATAATTTCTATGAATCCCACATGCTAGGAAAGAGTAAAACAACCCAAAGGTCCATGATCAAGGTGCATATTAAAACTTAACTTATTCCTTATGTTTGTTCATTATCTTAGATCTTGAATTAATTATTAATGTATTTAATTTTAATCTTGACCATAACGGGATTTATCCCTCTTAGTTCCGTAATGGGATTTATCCCTCATAATGTCTTAATGGGGTTGCTCCCTCGTAATATATTAATGTGATTTCTCCCTTCCTAAATCACAATGGAGTTTCTCCATCTTAGTGCCATAACGGGGTTTCTTCCTCATAATGTCTCAATGGGATTTCTCCCTTACTGAATATAATTCATTAATCATAGATCATAGTCATTGTTATGATTCAATAAAATAACATAAGCATTAAGTCACATAGTGATATCTATACATTATGTCATCTTAGAAAGCATTTATAATTTCATGAAACATAATAATGTGAATAATGATAACATAAACATCCAACGAAATAGAATTTACTTGTTTCAAGCATCTATAGCCCGCTTCTCTTGATAAAACCACCTTTGGTCAAGTCTTTTGATAGTATTAAGTCCATAATCACTTGTAATTTGATTAATAACATCGTATGTACATTAGTTCATAATCATTAAGCCATAATCTTGATAATTGAATTATTGAAGATATTGAATGTAGAAAATAAGGTTGGAAAATAGGCTAGATCGATAAAAAATCATAAGAACTTTCCAACACATATTTTCCCATCATCTACTAAGGTCATATGCAATTTTTATGATTTTTGCAACATTGATAAATCAAAATTAGGAAACCATAGTATACATCAATTCAAATCAAAATTAATCTGATGTAAATGAAACATGAAAGATAAGAGAACCTTAGATGCATGTGACACACAATTAAATAACTGGGGAGAAAAATAGTCATTTTCTCACTTAAAACATAGCACGAATAATAAGCATAGTGTGCGTGTAAAATCCAAAAATATCCTTGTGATATTAATCTCTCTTTCAGGAAAGATGGGTAGAACTGGAATTGAATTCCCTGGATTCTTCTTCTTGTGTGATGGCACTCGACAAGTTGTCCAATAGATTTATGCCTCATCCAGTGAGGGAGGAAGGTGGATAATCATGGAAAGTTTGGATCCTTGGGGGTTTCCTTGTATTGTGACGAGACCAATGAGACATGAAGAAGGATTTGTCATGCATTAGAGCCCCTACTCCACTTAGAAATGGCCAAAGCACCATCAGGAAGATAGGAAGTTAAAAGGAAATAGATGAACAAGGAATTAAACCAGGACAGTGGGTTCACTAAGCTAAACTAAAGATCAGGGAGCCATTATTTGAAGAACATGGACCAAAAATAATTGGTTGGTCTGAGAACAAAGCAAAATAGGGAAAGGCAGCTCAAATCTGGAAATAGAGAAACGTGGAAAGGGAGGTGAAACCAAGATCAGGTAAACATTCCATGGTATCCCATAGAGCCCTGGGTGTGCTTTCTATGGATAAGAAGCCACTAGGATGCCATGTAGACTAGGGGCAACAAGGATCCTCAAACCCAGATATAGGGTGAGATGTTGGGTGAACCACGAGGCCAAGAGATGATAAAAAAATGTGAAGGGGTCATTGGTGATGCTCCTTGACTAATTAATTGTATCAAAGGTGGCAGAGGAAACTAGGGTCAGAAAACAGTCACTAGAGAACATAACATAGTAGGGTGGGAGTTCAGGGGCACTAGAGGCTTGATTGGAAGAAGAGGAGGAAAGAGTGAGAGATTAAGATGTTTTGGGACCCTCAAATGGGGGTGAGAGATACTGGGATAACATCTGTAACTTCATGGTGATGACGGGATGAGAACCCTAAATGGGTGTTTCATCCACAACCTATAAGGGAAGGTGAGTAATGGATCGATGGATTCAAAAAAGAGAGACAACACTGTTGGAAAAAAAATCTCTGAAAATCATGGATAAATGGGAGAGAGACATTGATGAAGGGGTTGTAGTAAACTAGTTCAGTTCCATGAAAGATTCAGAGGAAGAGGATTATTGCTTATTAATATCAAAGTGAACAACTTAAATTTAATGTTAGATTGGCTTGATAGAAAGGAAAGGGAGAAAAAAAGCATGTGACAAAGATATATAACTAAAACATTACGTTTATACTCACACTAATTGAATTTGTTATTAATTCTTAATGAAACTATAGGGAACACTTTCCCAATCATCTTGAAGGGTCATATATTGTAACGACCCTGCCTCCCAATAACCCCCAATTAATGGAGACCAAGAGGTCAGAGCCATTATCCCAATTAACAGGATCAAAGGTTCAAAAAATAATCAATAACAATTATCCAATTTTACCAATTAAAGTGAAAACTGGTATAAAATAAAACTATGCGTACCTTTTTCAAAACTAGGATATCTACCGCTATCCACATCTGGAGTCTATTCTAACTAATCCTCCTTTGTACTTTTATTCTTATTTAATTCCACATATGCCACTTTACTGTTTGTCCTTTTCAATCTTGCACCCAAAACGCCGACAAACAAAATGTCGGTCAGCATATCGAAATATGTCAGTATGTGGGGACAACCAAAATTTCACAAATATGGCTCACAATCGAATTATCACAATCAAGTTAATTAACAAGCCAATTTATGCTTTTCAGTATGACATTCTCCACAACTTTTTCCCTAACCCTGGCATACCCACCTTAGGGTTTCTCTTTTGCCAATGACTTAAGGCCACCTTCTCAATCTCGATCTTGGTGCCTGGGGTCACCACTCATGGTGCCCATTGGTCTTCCCTCCTGGGCTTGACCTTTTGACATCATCCATCAGGGTGGCATGTAGGTGCGAGAATACACACTTATTTTACAATTGTGATAATCATAGTGACTTTATAATTTGCAAGTATGAACATCCAACTGATAAGTTCCATTCAATGTGATGAATCATATGAGAAACTCTTCGGGAAACTTATGTGATTAACCATAATTAACCACAAACATGTCTGGCTGATTTGAGACAGAATAATCCAAGAAATCAAGAAATCCAAATAAGCAAGCAAGCACATAATGAGATCATGAAATATGCATACAATTCCTATTATTGTTCATGCCATCAAGATCTATTAAACCTAGTTGGCTTCCTAGGGTTTCTAGTCAACTTTTTAGGGTTTCCATTTCAATTAGGGTTTCACTTCATTTTTTACTCTTTTAAACCCTAATTATCTCATCTATTCTTCACGAAAGATATTAAGGTTTCCTTTTAACAACATATAACCCTAATTTCGATTCAAAGGCACAATTAAACATCAATTAAGTCCCTTATGCCTCTTTTACATTAAAGCTAACATTTTTATCCCTTTAATCCTTGACAAGTTCATTATGCCCATTGATCATCAATTCATAGTTCATTATGGTCTAATTCACATACGAACTCTATTTGTCATTAATTCTACTTTTATCCATTAGAAAACCTTAATTATTACATTAAGGGTATTTATCCACAATTAGGAACTTTAATACTCAAAATAGCTTAGAATTATCATATCTCAACTTTAATCATGAAATTGATCAATTAAAACCATTAAGAGTCACTTTTACTAATATTAGGGTTTCAAGGCCCATTAAAGAATATTTATGCACATGAATTTCTAAATTAAACTAATTACGTGCAAAGTTCATCCTTTTTGTTCTCAATATACCTTTTTACAATTAACAGGTTAATATCAACTTTAATCATCCATCAAACCCTACTAAATACATTAATCATCTCCAAATAGGGTTTCTTAATCTTTAAATCAGTAAAGTAGATAAATTAAAATACTTTTTGAATAGCAAGAGGAATTACCCTCTAAAACTATTTTTATTGAATTCCTCTCATTTTTCTGAGCAATTTTCATATTTTATGCGTATCCAGCCGAGCTATCGATATTTAAATATAATTTTTGCAAAATTTCACTTACTTGAGCCAATCAATGTGTGCCACGTCACCCATCTCATGCAACGTTGTTCAGCGCAATTTGGCCCACTTAAAACATTTCAAAATTGTTGATAATGCCCTAGTGTGGCTCATTGGTCTTGCAATGCCCGGAGGGGCAAAACCGTCCAACACCACTTCCGGTTCTCTTCCGCCTTGCGTGACCTAGCTGCCGCCGTAGCAAGGTTAAGATGCGGCCCTACCTCCCCTTCTCGGCCTTCGACGACCACCATGGTGCCTCCCCTACCTCCGTTGTGCCCTTGCGTAGGTGAGGCTGCCTTGGGTATGGCCAGAACAGCTGGGATCAAGCTCCACAAGTCCACAACTCACAGCCATGATGTAGCCGCACTGCAGGTGTGCCACAAGTAAACATGTGAAGTCAAACGCTCGGGGACGATGGCCGATCGTCCACAGGTCATCGGGATACACCAAGACTTCATCAAGATGACTTTACATCTCCCCGTTTCTATAGGGAAAGCACCAACCATTGTTAGGATTTGGACGAAGAAGATGAGGAAGGGAGAGAGAGTTGCATGTGATTTCTATGCAACTCGATCCAGAGGCTCTACCCCTTTATATAGGGGAGGGTATCCACGCCCTAAGGTAATTATCCAAGAGGAAACAAGGTCCTTTTCCAAAAGGAATTCGATTCCTTCATTAAGAAGCAAGTTTCTCTCTCTCCTAACTATCTCTTTGATATTTCTTATTTCTTGGATAATTAGAAATATGAAAATCCTCTCACTTATTCTCTTTTATGCTTGACTTTATCCCATTGGCACAAATTCTATTTTATTTTAGTAGAAAATACCTCCTTTTAAACAATACCACAAAATACATTAATTATACATCACATTATCCTCTTATTTTGTATTATTAGTATTTTCTCTTTCTTCCTCTTTATTGGGGCGCCTTAGACCCCAAGAAACTCTAATATTTTGGAATCCTTTTTAGTGGATACTCATTATCCTTCTAGAAGCATCTATATTCATTATTTCTCATTATCTTATTTATTTTTATTAAAATATCTCTTTTTTAGGATTTCTCTTTATCTTTCTTTTTATTTTCCTCATTGGAATTCCTTTTAATATTAGAAACCTCATGGATACGAATATCCATCAAAGATAACTCAATTATACCTCTTTCCACTTATTTCCCACATTTTATTATTGTTTTCAATTTCTTTCTTAAATACTTAATTGATCTTTTCTTTACTTGTTGCATTATCTTTGCAACTTTGGACTCCTTGGAACCCAAGGAACCCAAGAGGCACAGAATCCAACTTTGGATTATATTCTTTTTTCCTTCTAGAGGTTTCTACATCTTTCTTTTCTCCAATTCTCAATTATTCATTTACTAATTGAATTTCCTTGTTATTGGGCCCAATAGCCAATAAAGCCCACAAAACAACCAACAAGGCTATTGTAAACGAAACTCATCTATTCAAAACAAATTATATCATTATTTGTTCAAATATCTTTAATAGGAAAAATTACATTTCTCACCAAAAGAACCCAAAAATTGGGGTTGTAACATCCTTCCACTCTGATAGGAATTTTGTCCTCAAAATTTCACCAGGTACACAAACAAACAGGATAAGCCTTTCTTATGTCCATCAGGGCTCCCATGTGGCTTCACCCTTTCCATGGTGCTTCCCAAGAACCTTCATCATCTCATATTCTTCCATCTGTGTTCTTTTTTACCTCAGTATATTGTACCCTCATAGGTGACTCAGGACATTTCAGCCTCTCAAAAGCTGAATAGGTTCAGGGCTCAGCACATGGCTTGGGTACCTCACATAGTGCTCTAGATTTGACTCATGGAACACATTATTCATCATGTTATCCTGAGGGGTAAGGCTAAACACAACCATCTCCACCAATCCATCTCAAAGGGACCCATATATTGGGGACTCAGTTTTCTCAGCTGTAGTTTAGAGGGGTCAGATTTTCACATCACATACTCTCCCACAGTGAACTGCATGTCAGTCTACTTTGCATCAGCTCATGACTCATGTCACCCCTGGGCTCACTTTCAGCCATTGCATGATCAAAGTGACTTCATCTGCACACACTGTGGTTCTTTTCTAACCTTCATGAGGCCCCTTCACCAACATCATCTCAATGAAGTGGTGATCGACACAACCTCCATTACAGAGCTTCTTTACATTCTGATACTGGCTATGGTGGTTATCATCACATCTTACAGAGGACAAGAATTGTCTCTAGGTATCACCCTGAACGAGCACACATGCTCTCATCAGACCCTCTAGTTTGGATTACACTAATCATTAGTTAGGGGTGATAAATTGTACTAACATCGAGTTCTTCATGTACCTACTTCCACCGCATGGAAGTGAATCTTTAGGTCATACTCAAGAACTCTTGAACTTGCATCATGTTGTAGTTGAGCCATCTTTCTCTCATATGTAGTTCAACCGGATCCATCCCTTGACAGTATTCTCTCTTTCTCTTATCATCTAGGTAAGGCGATCTACCATAACACAAATTGCATCTTGACCTTCTTTGGTCCATGTGAAACTTACTACACATCCATAGTGATGAACTCCCATTCTCTCTCGGGGACTCCTTATCCTCTATATCAACTCATTGGGTTACTGGTGTTTGTCCTTCACCTTCTGTCATGGTTGGCAACATGCCACATGCAACATTATCTTAGGCATCCAAAGTACTACTGTCACTTACTATCTTCGTAGTACGGTGTATGGTGATCTTAAAATCATGATCTCCTGTATGGTCATGATTCCTCAAGATCGATTCCTCAGAAACCCTAAACCACCCTAATCAGGGTTTTCTCACCTTCTTTTCCAAAGAAGTGTATCTGGGGTTCTACCACCCTCCTTTCATTGCATCAAGGCCTAGACCAACTAACCAAACAACTACTAACTCGATCAACAGATCTTGTTACATCTGAGTGTTAACCAAACTTATCTCCTTTCCAAATATAGGGTTAGCCTAACAACCTCTTCTAGACTCTAGCTAGACTAGACAGCTCTATCTCAACCAGAGCATCCATTACCACTTCACACCCTTAGGTATTAGGTAATGTTGAAGACATACACCTCCATGTATTCCACTTATCATCTCATCTCAATTCTGAGTCTATCTTCATCAAGAAACTCTGAGCTCATCCTCATGGTGACCAAACTCAACCTTGCATAACTTGCAATTCCACATAGCTCCTGCTAAAAACATCCTTATAAGATGACTACCTAATTTATCTTATTGTTTGTAAACCATCCATGTATCATTCACTCCACCAGGGTATATTATTACCTCTATCCTCATACCTCATAGCAACGTTCCAACTCACATCATCTTTAACCTTGGTGTATGGCATGCGTACTGTCCTATCTCTCACTCCCATAATAAGAGGAAATAAACATTTGGTTGCAGTCCAAATACAGAGTTCTTCCTGTTCCAAGAGTAGAGATGGTACATCCCACCTTGCCAGTACACCTTTAAATCTAAGTTGAAACGTACCACATATGTCTCTACATCACAATCATCTCGATATCAAAGTGACTTCCATGGAAAACTAGTCTCAAACCTACTAAGGTTTACACACATCCCTTGGTCATATCCTCTAGGTCTATAGGGTGCCGACACTTTTGGGGTCATCCCTCTCCCCTTATGCATCCAGAGAGTGCCCTACTCATCTGCACTTTGGGTCCCATGAGTTCATGAAGGTTATCAATCTCTTAACCCATGGCCCTCAGACAATGATAGTTGTTACCTCCCGACCCTATGGTCATGTGCAACTAGGGAATTAGGCAACTCCCACTTCCATCAGTCTTATCCCCACCTGACCCTAGGGTAGACTTAGGATTCTTTTATAGTACATGTCCAACTTAGAACCTTACCCAAGCCTTCATCATCTCTCTCATTGCATTCATGGGTTGACTTTCATCCTTTCGTAGGGGTCATGGCAACCTGCCTACCTTGGTCAGGCCCCATACCGATTACCTCCATGGTAACACATCCAAATGCACATAGATATGGTTATCTATGGGTCTACATGTTCATTCTCATACCATGTACTTTTCACTTAGCTTCTCAAGATCCTATGAGACCTCTTTACCCTACAAAAGGGTCCCTCTCCCAGGATGGGAGGAACTACACCTTGATAACAAAGGTCACAAACGTCCTTATGTCTAGGGTTTACATTCACATGAGCATGCTCATCCCTAGCAAGCTACTAAGGCATAAGCAAACCAACTACTAAACCATGCTAGGTCATACGTGTTCTCATTCCTCAACATTGGACCAAGAACAAACCTCCCCATGTCTCCAACTTTGTTGTGAGGGGTTCATCAAACATACCTTAAACTTAAGGGGTTTCCCTCTCCTCTAACCATGAGGAGTACCATGCTCGAATATATAGAAACTCAAATCTCGTCATGAGCATCAGGTACACCACTTCCCCTCTTAGGCCTAGGAACCCTAGGTTCACTTTTAAGTGTCCAACTGCCTGCTCAACTTTTAACCACGAGCCAAGCTTGTACAGTGTTACAACCCCAAATTTTGGGTTCTTTTGATGAGAAATGCAATTTCTCTTAATAAAGTTAAATGATGTGATTTGATTTGAATTTCTTCTATAATAGCCTTGATGGTTGCTTATTGAGCTTTGTTGGCTATTGGGCCCAATAACAAGGAAATTTCATTAGTAAATGAATAACTAAGAAATGGAGAAAAGAAAAGATGTAGAAACCTATAGAAGGAAAAAGTATATAATCCAAAGTTGGATTTCGTGCCTCTTGGGTTCCTTGGGTTCCAAGGAGTCCAAAGTTGTAAAGAGAAAGCAATAAGAAAAGAAAAGAATAATTAAATATTTCTTTATTAAGAAAGAAATTGAAAACAGTGATAAAATGTGGAAAATAAGTGGAAAGAGGTATAATGGAGTTATCCTTAGTGGATTTTCGTATACAAAGGATTCCTAATGTTAAATGGAATTCCAATGAGGAAAATAAAAAGATAGATAAAGAGAAATCTTCAAAAAGAGATATTTTAATAAGAAATAAATAAGATAATGAGAAATAATGAAAATAAATGCATCTAGAAGGATAATAAGTATCCTTAAAAAGGAATTTCAAAATCTTGGAGTTTCTTGGGGTCCAAGGAGCCCCAATGGAGAAGAAAGAAAGAGAAAATACCAAAAATGCAAAATAAGAGGATAATGTGATACATCATTAATGATTTTGGTGGCATTGCTAAAAAGGAAGTATTTTCTACTAAATGAAAATAGAATTTCGTGCCAATGGGATAAAAGTCAAGCAATAAAGAGAATAAGTGAAAGGAATTTCGAATTCCTAATATCTAAAGAACAAAGTATATTTTCAAAGGGATAATGAAGAGAGAGAAGTTGCTTCTTATCTAAGGAAAATATGTTTCCTTTTGGGAAAAGGACTTGAGTCCTCATGGATGCACATCTTGGGGTGTGAATACCCTCCCCTATATATAGGGTAGAGCATTGGTTCGAGTCTAAGAGAGAGAGAGAGAGAGAGAGAGAGAGAATCCCAAGCATCATTTTCTCTTCTCCTACTGCCTTCATACAAACCCTAGTCTAAGGAGTATTTCTAAACCCCAGAGCATGAGGAGCTGTGGTGTCATCAGGATGGAGGCCTGGCGTTTCCCAACAACCTAAGGACGATCGGCACTCTCCCCGAATGCTCGACCTCACACAGCCACCCGTAGTAGGTATGTACCATCAACTGAATGCCGCAGGCTGGGAAAGCTTGCAACAATCACCTTGGCTGCTATATGGGAGCCCCCTTGGTGCGGCGGAGGGCTGCGAAGGCAGGGCGGCAGTCGTCGGCCCCCCTCGAGCCCAGGGAAGGAGGGAGCGGCTCCACGGAGTAGCTGCAACTGGCAGAAGTGCTAAGGCACATGGGGTAGAGGATGAGGGATCGTTTGGACAAAAATACCCCTCTGGGTATTCAAAATCCAACAACTTATTCGAGGGCAAAGGAGTAATTCAGTTATAATCTCAGATCGGCTACATTGCATGACTTAGATGACGTGGAAGTCTCCCTTTGGCCCAAATACGGTTTTATTGCAAAATTCATAACTAAATAATGGTAACTCGAATAGGTACATATAATATATGTATATTGCTCAGAAAAAAGAGAGGAATTCATTAAAAATGGTTTTAGAGACTAATTCCTCTTTCTATTCGAAAAGTAGTGTAATTTATCAACTTTAATGAATTAAGGATTAAGAAACCCTATTTTGAGATGATTAATGTGTTTAGTAGGGCTTAATGGATGATAAAAGTTGATATTAACTTGTTAATTGTAAAAAGCTACATTAAGATAAAAAAGGATGAACTTTGCACATAATTAGTTTAATTTAGAGTTTCTTGTGCATAAATATGCTTTAATGGGCCTGGAAACCCTAATATTAGTAAATGTGACTCATAATGGTTTTAATTATTCAAAATCATGAATAAAGTTGAGATATGATAATTCTAAGATATTTCAAGTACAAAAGTTCCTAATTGTGGAAAAATACCCTTAATGTAGTAATTAGGGTTTTCTAATGGATAAAGGTAGAATTAATGACAAATAGAGTTCATCTGTGAATTAAACCATAATGAACTATGAATTGATGAAAATTAGGCCTAATAATATTGTCATGAATTAAAAAGGATACAAATGGTAGTTTTAAAGTAAAAGAGGCATAATGGGCTTAATTGATGGTTAATTGTGCCTTTTATCCGAAATTAAGGTAATATGTTAACCTTAACATCGTTTGTTAAGAATAGATGAGATAATTAGGGTTTGCGAGTAATTGTATAAAAGTAGGGACTAAAATAGTAATAATGAAGAGGAACCCTAATTGCAATGGAAACCCGAAAATGGACTAGAAACCCTAGGAAGTGAGCTAGATCTTGATGGCATGATCAATAATAGGAAATTGGATGCCTGTTTTAGGATCAACTTGGTGTGTTCTTGCTTGGTTACTTAATTGGTTGAATTTTTTCTACAATCAAGTCAGCTTGATAGGTATGTGGTTAATTATGGTTAATCACATTAGTTTCCCGAAGGTTTTTCCGGATGATTCATCACATTGAATGCAACCTATCAATTGGATGTTCATACTTGCAAATTATAAAGTCACTATGATTACCACACTTGTAATATAAATGTGTATTCTTGCACCTACATGCCACCCTGATGGATGATGCAAAAAGGTCAAGCCCTGGAGGGAAGACCAATGGGCACCATGAGAGGTGACCCCATACACCAAGCTCGAGAATGAGAAGGTGGTCTATGTTGCATGACTAATGGGCACCATGAGAGGTGACCCCAGGCAACAAGCTCATAATTGAGAAGGTGTCCTTAAGTCAAACCCTAGAGAGGGTATTCCAGGGTTAGGGCAAAAGCAGTGGAGATTGACACATTGAAAACATAAATTGACTTGTTAATTACCTTGGTTGTAATAATTAGTTTGTTAGACATATTTGTGAAATTTTGGTTGTTCCCACATACCGGAATATTTCGATATGCTGACCGACATTTTGTTTGTCGGTGTTTTAGGTGCAAGCATGAAAAGGACAAACAGTAAAGTGGCATATGTGGAATTAAATAAGATTTAAAGTACAAGGAGGATTAGTTAGAATAGACTCCTGATGTGGATAGAAGTAGATATCCCAGTTTTTGAAAAAGGTATGCACAATTTTATTTATACCAATTTTCGCTCTTTTGGTAGAATTTGATAATTGTTATTGATTATTTGTCGAACCTTTAATCATGTTAAATGGGATAATGGCTCTGACCTCTTGGTCTCCCTTAATTGGGGGTTACTGGGAGGTGGGGTCATTACATACAGGGTATGACATGCACTTCCCATTATCCTTCTTCTTGATCAACACTTCAGAGTGGAGTCCTCCTCAAGGACAACCAACAAGGTATAAGGCTTCACAACCTGTTACTAAACCTCTTCAGGGTCTAAGGAACTCTTCTTCTTAACCCAGAAGGTAAACACCTACACCATAGGCTCATAGGTACCAACAGTCTCATCCTCCCTCTAGGGTTTGGTTCCTCTAAAGGCAACCAAGATATCCTCAGCCTCCAGGGATGGAGCATGAGGCAACCACTATCATCCACTTAGGTCGCATCATCCTCAACTCCCCACTGCTCCTCATATCTCAGAGTCTAGGCTTCCAACCTTCTTGCATGGGTCCTTCTCTCTCTCTCTAGAGATAACCCCTACAAACAACCTTACTACTAGAGGTATTGTCTCCATGAAGGATCAATCTCACAAGCATACCTCACGTGGGTGAAGCCTATGTTCAACTTATGTTCACTCAAGATTCTCCATAGCTATTTCTACTTATCATATAATCTATCCATCATACTCTCCAAGCTAGGGTTTTAGCCTACTTCCAGCACTACTGACGTACTCTGGGTACATTCCATTCCCTTCTCGCATAAGCCCATAGGGTTTCTATAGGTTCTTCTCTAACCTCATCAATGAAGGAGCTATCCTTCAATCTAACCTACATGACCCTTTCCAGGGTGGGGTTGCCAAAGCTACCAGGTCATCCAACCTCTCATGGCTCATATTTTCATGGGCATCCAAATGCATGTCCACCCACAAACTTGGTCCATCGTGACATCCAACTCATCATGTCATCTCTTTTTCTAACAACTACTTAGGGTTACGGTTAGCATCATCTTCAAAGGATGTGCCAGGTATCTACTTTTAATGGAGATCTCTGCCTCCATGACCAGCTCTCTCTACACATCCTCCAGACAAGAAGGTCTAGCCTGTGGCATCTCTTGAGGGCAATGACAACTCATGTCATACGACCTAAGCATGTATCTATTCTTTAGTTTACGATTAAACTATTAAGATTATGTCCATGACATCTTATTTATATGCTTTTCATTAATTTGGTGGAGGATTCCTCAAGCCTTATCAACCTTACCCATACCTCAGGAGGGTGAGGAAAAGAGAGAAAACCCTAATCCTTAAGGTCCTTAACAACATTTTAGTTGAGAAGGGATGAAGAAGATGAGAGAGTCCTAAAGGTATCTTATTTTGAGTCAAATCCTGAGACATTGGCCAGGCAGTCACACTAATACGGGAGTCCTCATATTCCGACTAGCAGTGCAGAGGAAAATCTTGCCAGCCCCCGGACGTGATCCTTTTCTAGACACCTCTGTCTTTCGGAAAATCCTCTTATAACTCCCTTGGGTTTATAGAGTTTGTAAAATTTAATAATTATTAAGGATTAAATGAGGAACCTATTCTCTAATACCAAATCTAACGACCCTGCCTCCTAGTAACCCCCAATTAAGGGAGACTAAGAGGTCAGAGCCATTATCCCAATTAACAGGATCAAAGGTTCAATAAATAATCAATAACAATTATCATATTTTACCAACTAAACTGAAAACTGGTATAAAATAAAACTATGCATACCTTTTTCAAAACTTGGATATCTACCGCTATCCACATCTGGAGTCTATTCTAACTAATCCTCCTTTGTACTTTAATTCTTATTTAATTCCACATATGCCACTTTACTATTTGACCTTTTCAATCTTGCAACTAAAACACCGATAAACAAAACGTCGGTCAGCATATCAAAATATGCCGGTATGTGGGGACAACCAAAATTTCACAAATATGGCTAACAATCTAATTATCACAATCAAGTTAATTAACAAGCCGATTTAGGCTTTTCAGTATGACATTCTCCACTACTTTTTCCCTAACCCTGGCATACCCACCTTAGGGTTTCTCTTTTTCCAATGACTTAAGGCCACCTTCTCAATCTCGAGCTTGGTGTCTGGGGTCACCACTCATGGTGCCCATTGGTCTTCCCTCCTGGGCTTGACCTTTTGGCATCATCCATCAGGGTGGCATGTAGGTGCGAGAATACACATTTATTTTACAATTGTGATAATCATAGTGACTTTATAATTTGCAAGTATGAACATCCAACTGATAAGTTGCATTCAATGTGATGAATCATCTGAGAAACTCTTCAGGAAACTAATGCAATTAACCATAATTAATCACATACCCATCAGGCTGATTTGAGACAGAATAATCCAACCAATCA
Source organism: Alisma plantago-aquatica (assembly GCA_963693085.1). Classification (NCBI taxonomy): domain Eukaryota; kingdom Viridiplantae; phylum Streptophyta; class Magnoliopsida; order Alismatales; family Alismataceae; genus Alisma; species Alisma plantago-aquatica. Next base: position 578,402,251 of record OY856412.1, on the reverse strand, counting down.
AGAAATCCAAATAGGCAAGCAAGCACATAATGAGATCCTGAAATATGCATAAAATTCCTATTATTGTTCATGCCATCAAGATCTATTAAACCTAGCTGGCTTCCTAGGGTTTCTAGTCCACTTTTTAGGGTTTCCATTACAATTATGGTTTCACTTCATTTTTTACTCTTTTAAACCCTAATTATCTCAACTATTCTTCACGAAAGATATTAAGGTTACCTTTTAACAACATATAACCCTAATTTCAATTTAAAGGCACAATTAAACATCAATTAAGTCCCTTATGCCTCTTTCACATTAAATCTACCATTTTTATCCGTTTAATCCATGACAAGTTCATTATGCCCATTGATCATCAATTCATAGTTCATTATGGTCTAATTCACATATGAACTCTATTTGTCATTAATTCTTCTTTTATCCATTAGAAAACCCAAATTATTACATTAAGGGTATTTATCCACAATTAGGAACTTTAATACTTGAAATATCTTAGAGTTATCATATCTCAACTTTAATCATGAAATTGATCAATTAAAGACATTCAGAGTCACTTTTACTAATATTAGGGTTTGAAGGCCCATTAAAGCATATTTATGCTCATGAATTTATAAATTAAACTAATTATGTGCAAAGTTCATCCTTATTGTTCTCAATATACCTTTTTACAATTAACAGGTTAATATGAACTTTAATCATCCATTAAACCCTACTAAAAACATTAATCATCTCCAAATAGGGTTTCCTGACATTTAATTCATTAATGTTGATAAATCACACTACTTTTAGAATATCAAGAGGAATTTGCCTCTAAAACCATTTTTAATGGATTCCTCACATTTTTTTGATTAATTTTCATATTTTATGTGTATCCATTCGAGCTACCAATATTTAAATATGATTTTTGCAAAAATTCACTTACTTGAGCCAATCAATGTGCGCCATGTCACCCATCTCATGCAACGTTGTTCAACACAATTAGGCCCACTTAAAACATTTCAAAATGTCGATAATGCCCTCATGCGGCTCCTTGGTCTTGCAATTCCCGGAGGGGCAAAACCGTCCAACACCACTTTCAATTGTCTTCCTCCTTGCGTGACCTAGTTGTCGCTGCAGTAAGGTTAAGATGCGGCCCTGCCGCCCCTTCCCGGCCTTCGAAAGCCACCATGGCGCCTCCCCTACCTCCGCCATGCCCATGCGCAGGCAAGGCTACCTCGAGTATGGCCAGAATTGCCAGGATCAAGCTTTGTAAGTCCGCAGATTGCAGCCATGATGCAGCCGCGTTGTAGGTGTGCCACAGGTAAACGTGGGAGTCAAATGCTCGAGAACGATATCCGGTCGTCCACACGTCATCAGGAAACACCAAGACTTCATCAAGATGACTTTACATCTCCATGTTTCTCTTGTGAAAGCTCCAATAATTGTTAGGGTTTGGACAAAGAAGATGAAGAAGGGAGAGAGAGTTGCGTGTGATTTCTCTAGAACTCGATCCAGAGGCTCTACCCCTTTATATAGGGGAGGGTATCCATGCCCTAAAGTATTTATCCAAGAGGAAACAAGGTCCTTTTCCAAAAGGAATCCAATTCCTTCATTAAGAAGTAAGTTTCTCTCTCTCCTCACTATCTCTTTGATATTTCTTATTTCTTGGATAATTAGAAATACGAAAATCCTCTCACTTATTCTCTTTTATGCTTGACTTTTATCCCATTGGCACAAATTCTATTTTCTTTTAGTAGAAAATACCTCCTTTTAGTAGAAAATACCTCCTTGAGGACCAAAAATAGAAAATACCTCCTTTTAAACAATACCACAAAATACATTAATTATACATCACATTATCCTCTTATTTTGTATTATTGGTATTTTCTATTTCTTCCTCTTTATTGGGGCTCCTTGGACCCCAAGAAACTCTAATATTTCAAAATCCTTTTTAGTGGATACTCATTGTCCTTCTAGATGCATCTATATTCATTATTTCTCATTATCTTATTTATTTCTTATTAAAATATCTCTTTTTGAGGATTTCTCTTTATCTTTCTTTTTATTTTCCTCATTAGAATTCCTTTTAATATTAGAAACCTCATGGATACGAAAATCCATCAAAGATAACTCATTATACCTCTTTCCACTTATTTCCCACATTTTATTATTGTTTTCAATTTCTTTCATAATAAAGAAATACTTAATTGATCTTTTCTTTTCTTGTTGCATTATCATTGCAACTTTAGACTCCTTGGAACCTAAGGAACCCAAGAGTCACGAAATCTAACTTTGGATTATATTCTTTTGCCGTCTAGAGGTTTCTACATCTTTCTTTTCTCCAATTCTCAATTATTCATTTACTAATTGAATTTCCTTGTTATTGGGCCCAATAGCCAATAAATCCCACAAAACAACCAACAAGGCTATTGTAAACGAAACTCATCTATTCAAAAAAATTATATCATTATTTTTTCAAATATCTTTAATAGGAGAAATTACATTTCTCGCCAAAAGAACCCAAAAATTGGGTTTGCAACATATATGGTCAACATGAACCCAAAATTTGATAACATGCTAGTAAGGAAATTTAGATCCTTCTTAGTCAATAAAATTCAAGTTTGACATATCGCTTGCTCATAATTTCTATATTTGTCATTAACTTGGTTTGTACGCAATTAAAATATGAATGAATGTGAAATAACTTTCCTTGATTATTTATCTGAGTCCAAAGTGGACATCATTAATGCTTATCCACATTTATATCTTTTATAACATTTAGAAATATCATCTTTGAGGAGAGGGGACAGTCAATAATGGTGTTTCCTTTTTATGTAAAAACGTAATAAAAGAATAGAAAACTTCCTATTTAGGTCAACCAATATATATATTTTAATTCTATTCCATTATATTGCCTTTTTGTTTCCTTTGAGCATTCTAATTTAAAAGTGAGAGACAAGGAAAACTAATATTAATCCTTTTGAGTTTAAACTAACATATCATCACATGTGTAAGAGAAATTGTATCTTGAGTTTTGATTTTTGTTTTTCTTACTTAATATTACTATAAGGAATATCATTTCATACCCTTTTTACATTAATCCCTTCAATTATATTTATTTAATAAAAATTATATTCTAGTTTTAAATTAGTTGTGAAAATTTGGGTGTGACAATTCTATCCACCTGAAAGTCAAATTTTTCATCAAAATTTCTCTAGACTACTACCCATCTTAGGGTTTTTCTTACCTCTTTATTTAATGACAGAAAATAATTCAAGTTTCATTTAGGTTCATTTAGATTCATAATTTGTATGAAAAGAGTCATATAATATATGACTTCTAAATTTAATAAAAGATATATATGAACATGGATTAATTATTATTTTGGTCTCGTTATGTACTTATACCTAGGGTTTATGAAGCCAAATTTATCATTAAACATAGGGAAACTACCTTTGATATTCTCATTACTTTCTATCATTAGATGAAGATGTCTATCTAATAATAATTCTTTAGGTATATCCTATATTACTTGATATGTGGTGATTAGGAACATATCTAAAAATATTGGATCTTATCATTCTACCTCTCATTAACCTACTAACACACATGTCATATACCACATGTTCTACTAAAGGATAAATGCATCAAAAAAGTCTTATGATTATGGCATCCATCCTCACCTCTGAATTGATTTTCCATGACCATTGTGAATGGGGAGGATAATTAATTATCTAGGATTTGGTTTATACTTACAATCTAACTAGGTAATCATCTATCCTAATCATATCATCCTAAATCTTGATATAATTTCCCAGACTCCATTCCAAGACCTTAATTTCATAAATTCATTCTAGGGTGACTATGTGAATTATATTTTCATAGTGTCCATCTACCCAACTTCTCTCATAGCATAATGTTACATCCCACTCTTTGAAACATATATATCACTAAGTGGAAGCATTATTCTCAAAGTGTTGTCACAAAATAATGATCATTATAATTAGGGCAAATAAAACACCTTGCATTAATTTGAATTGGATTCATATATAGTTCATAGACATAAAACCTAAAACTAGTTCATCACAAAATATGAATCTACTGAGCTAGATTTGGATAAGATAACTTAGGCATGATGTAAATGATATCTAAAGTCATTGGAGTGGCTTGGTAGATGGAACCCTACTATGCTAGACATCAAATCCTTCTAGTCCTTTCTTATTTCTTTTAATCTTCAATTTCTCCAAAAAATGTGGATGTCGCATCCCCATCCATGCAAAACAAACATAAATGTAAGTGGTACTTGACACTTTCTAAGACGTTAACTATCTATAATTTGACCTGAAATAAACTTGAACTAAAATAAATTTGACATGAAATAAATATGATATGAACTTTATCATGGATTATATGAAGCATTAATTGAATCATTTAAACATGGTGAATTGGATAAGTGAATATATACTACCCATCTTAATGCGCCATAGGATCCATATTTTCTAGGAATCCCTTAATGTTACGAAATCCCATAACAACCCAAAGGTCCATCATTGAGGTGCATATAAAAACTTAATCAATTCCTTAAGTTTGCTCATTATCTTAGATCTTGACTAAATCATTAATGTCTTTAATCTTAATTGTGACCATAATGAGATTTATTCCTCTTAGACCCATAATGTGATTTTCCCTCATAATGTCTTAATGGGATTTCTCCCTCATAACATATCAGTGGGATTTCTCCCTTCCTGAAGCATGACAATATTTATCCCTTTTAGTGTCATAATGGGGTTTCTCCCTCATAAGATCTTCATTGTATTTCCACCTTATTGAACATAATTCATTAATCATAGATCATATTCGTAGTCGGGGTTCAATAATAGTACATAAGCAATCAGTCACACATTGATATCTATAGATAATGTCACCTTAGAAATCATTCATAATTTCATGAATGATAATAGTATGCATAATCATAACATAAACATCCAGTTGAATAGAACTTACTTGTGCCAAGCATGCATGGCCCACTTACCTTGAAAAAATCACCTTAGGTCAAGTACTTTGACTTGATTGGGCCCTTAATCACCTATAATTTGATTAATAATATGATATGTACATTAGTTCATAATCATTAAACAATAATCTTGGTGGTTGAATTATCGAAGAGATTGAATGTAGAAAACATGGTATGAAAACATGATATAGCGGTAGAAAATCAAAAGATATTTTCAACACATATTTTTCATCATTTTCTGAGGTCATATACAACTTCTATGATTTTTGCAATATGGACAAACCATAATTCACGAAACCATATCAGGACATCAATTTAAATCAAAATTGATCCAATGTAAATAAAATGTGGAAATATGAGAGAACCTTAGGGGGGTGTTACATGCAACTAAATAAGTGGGGGAAAAAGAGTCATTTTCTCATTTAAAACTTATCGCAGTTGATAAACATAGTGTGCGTGTAAAAATAAAAAAATATCCTTACTACATTAATCACTATATTGGAACATGATGAGTGGAACTGGGATTTCCATCACTTCTTCTCCTCACACCATGGCGCTTGGCAAGCTGATTAGTCGATTCAAGCTCCAACCAGCATGGGAGTAAGGCAGCCAATCACGGGGAGTTTGGATTGTTGGGGTTTCCTTGTAATGTGTTGAGGCCAATGAGTCATCAAGAAGACTCTATCATGTATTGGAGCTCCAACTCCACCTGGTCATAGATGAAGCTCTATTAGGAAGATAGGAAGTTCAAAGGAAATAGATGAATGAGGAATGAAACCAAGAGAACATGGTCGCAAAGATAAATTGAAGATTAGGGAGTCTTTGCATGAAGAACATGGACCACTGAATCACTAGTTGGATGAAGAACAAAGTAAAATATGGAAAAGTATCTCGAATATAGACACTGATAAGTACGAAAAGTGAGGTGAAACCAAGCTTTAGAAAATATTCTCTGATATCCCATGAAGCCCTGGGTATGCTTATGGTGCTTATGAAGCCACTAGGATGCCATGGTGACCAGCTCTGACAAGGACACTCAAACCCAACTATAGGGTCGGACGATTGGGTGAACTAGGAGGCAAAGTTGTAATCACAAAACATGAAGGGGTTATTCTTGATGTTCCATAAAGATTAATTGTACCAAATATGGTAGAGGGAAATTGTGTTCAAAGAACAGTCACTAGACAACACGACCCAGTAGGTCCAAGAGTTTGGGGGCATTAGATGCTCGATTGGTAGAGGAGGAAAGTGTGAGGGGTAAAGATGATTTTAGGACCTTTAAATGGAGATGAGAGATACTAGGGTAGCATCTGCAACTTTATGGTGGTGAGGGATGAGGTCCCTGAATGGGCTTTTCATCCAACCCACAAGGAATGGCTCACAATGTTTTAATGGATTTGGGAAAGAGAGACAAGCTAGTTGGAGAAAGAACCTCTGAAAATCATGGAGAACTAGAAGAGAGAGATATATATCAATGAAGGGGGCATTGAAAATTGGTTTAATTCTGTGGGAGAGTTGGAGGAAGAGGATGACATCAGAGCCATTGGATCCCGAGTGCTTAAGCACAAACCATCAAATTGGCATGCTAGAAATGTAATGGTGAAAATGAAGCATGTGAAGTGATATATAACCAAAACATTAGGTTTATACTCACATTAATTGAATTCATAGTTAATTCTTAATCAAATTATAGGGAAAACTTTACCAATTCATTTAAAGGGTCAAACATGGTCAAAATGAACCCGAAATTCGTCCACACTCTAGTAAAACAACCTAGATCCTTATCAATAAAATTTGAGTTTTACATATTTTTTTATCATAATTTCTATATTTATCATTAACTTGATTTTTATGCAACTAAAAGGTGAATTAATGTGAAATGACTTCTTTGAGTCCAAAACTATGATCATCTATGCTTATCCACATTCAAATCTTTTATGCCTTTTAGATAGATTATCTTGGAGGAGAGAGGAAGAGTGAATAATGTTGTTTCCTTTTTATGGTAAAAATCTATTAGAAGAATATGAAACTTCTTGTTCCTATTAGAATAATGTTGTTGGGGCAAGAATGAGTTCGAACGGTGCGCGCGTGGGAGGGGAGATCCCCGAGGCGGCTCCTAGGGTTCTGATTGGCTTGACAAAGAAGTAGGTTGCAGCTGCTATGTTGCCTCCAGGAGACAGTTTGTCAACGACGGAGGGTGAGGCGAGGCAACAACCAGCAGAGAAAGTTGTGATGACGTCTGTTGGAGGAAATGGTGATCGACAGAAGGTTTACATGGTAGTTATCATCAGAAGGCAGGCAGATCCTCTTCTTCTGCAGGAGATGCTTGTGGTCATAGTCAAGGGGGGAATGCGGCTTCGGCCTCTGTCTGGAACAATCTGTTCAAGTTTAAATCGGCGGGCACTGAGAGGTTGAAGAAGATTCCGATTGAGGTTGTTGATGGCAAACTCTGGTATCCCCATGCAGAGGCTATGAGGAATGCTGAGAAGTGGAGGAACGCGATCTCTGGTTATGTTGTAGACATGCAATGTCATATCCCTACCCTAGCAAGGCACCTCGACTGGCTATGGAAGGTTAAAGGTAGTATCAAGATTTTCTCTAGAAGCCATGATTTCTTTATCATTAGATTCACTGACGAGACAAATATGAACAATGCACTAGAGAATAGACCCAAGCTAGTCAAAGGTAAACCTCTAATCCTGAAACTATGGCATATCGGTGATAAATTTGAGAAGGAAGTGCTAGACTCTGTGATAGTTTGGGTTAGGTTTCTTAATTTACCACTGGAATTCTGGGGAGAAGAAATGTTCTCATGGCTGGGAAATTATCTAGGATTTCCTATTGACTCTGATCTAGAAACGAAGAAGTGTTCTCGTCTTGAGTATGCCAGAGTTTATGTTCTGATATCTTTGGATTCTATGTTCCCTAAATCCATTTCACTCTTGAGTTACTCCAGTGAGGAACGTGAAATCTCTATAGCTTATGAATGGATCCCGAAGAAGTGTGACAGATGCAGTGCTTTTTGTCATGAATCTTCCAAATGCCCCAAACCCCCTCTACCAAAAGTGAACCAAGGGAAGAAGGTCTTGATCTCAGGTTTGCAGAAGTCTCAGCCTACCACTTCTAATCTGCAGCAGGTATATGAGTCTTCTAGTTTAGTGCCTATCTTATAGGAAGTGCTCGAACCTTCAGTTGTTAATCCTATCTTGCAACAAGTCTATGTTTCCCCTGCTCCTACTTTGGCTTAGATGGCCTATGAAAATTCTATGATGCCCACTCTACTGTCTCAATCTAGCCCTAGCAATATTTGTTTGAGGCCTAGAGGAGGGGTTGCGGTTAGCTACAAGAACCCATGATTCAGTCTTGGTGGGAGTATGCCCCCTAGGAGTAATATCACCCCGACTTTTGTATATATGGAATAGAAGGTCAGGAGGTTATATGCATCCAATGAGATAGGAGGGTACCAAAAGGCAGCTGAGGGTAGTAATAAGTAGTACAGACCCATTGACAATGAGTGGTTCAGGAATGTCCTGAGTAAGTCAAGGTCTCCTCTGAGGGAAGGGACTCGCAACAAGAGCAGAATTATCCTTAATGATTCTCATAACATGTAATGCACTAACAGATTCAGGGAACTAAGTTTTAAGGATGATGAATGTATGATTACTGAAGCTAGTAGGACTCTAGCCTTAAACTTTAATAATGGTTGACTTCTCTTTAACTGCCTGGAAAGTACGTGGACTGAATAACTATAATCATCATCCTAAAGTCTATGAGGAGTTTTGAAGGATTGAAGGTTCAGTTAAATTCTTATTTGAAACTAAAATAAGAAGAGGGAATATTCTCAAAGTCATGAATAAATTTTGGCATGGGATGGATTGGTGTTGTAACCATGACAATCATCCACTTGGTTGTATTCTCATGATCTGGGACCCTGGTGAGACTAAAGTTACTATTCTGGAGAAGACTGATCAACTTATGAATTCCATAGTATGTACAAATGGAATTAGGATTCTAGTTACTGCAGTTTATGGTTCCAATGATGATAGGGATAGAAGAACCCTTTGGTAGGATCTATTGAAGAGAGCCAAAAATACTCATGAGGACTGGTTTATATGTGACGATTTCAACTCAGTTAGAAAAGTGGAGGAAAGACTGGGAAGATCGAATCCTTCTTCCATCTCTATGCATGATTTCAATCAGTTCATGTTGGATTTAGGAAATTTTGAAGTTGACACCAAAGGGCCTTATTTCACTTGGGATAACAGGCACAAAGGGATTAAGTTTACAACAAGAAAAATTGACAGGATCATTATTAATGATAGCTTACTCAACAACTAGCCTGATCATCTTGGCAAGGTCCTCTCTACTTTATATAGTGACCATTAGTTTTTGAGGATTTCTCTCAAAGGAACAAGTAAAAAGAAGAATGTGCCATTTAGATTCATAAATGTTTAGGGTGATCATCCTGACTTTCTTGACATTGTCCAAAAAGCCTGGAGCACTGATGTATAAGGGTGTCCTATGTTCAGAGTTCTTTATAAAATGAAATGTGTTAAAAAGGAACTAATAGCATGGAATAAGGAGCAATTTGGAAATGTTTTCTCCAGTGTGAGAGAAGCTGAGATCAAGGCCCTTCTTGTTGTTGAGTGTAATGATTTAGATCTAACTAACACTCTTCTTAGGGAAGAAGCTCAGTTTTTGTGTAAATATGTGAAAGTTGCTTTTGATAGAGAGGAAGACTTCATCAGGTAGAAGAGCAGGGTTCAATGGCAGGCTAATGGTAATAAAAATACAAAATTCTTTTATAATTCTCTTTGTACTAGGAGATAGAGGAATAAAATCTACTATATTTTAGAAAAGGGGGTGAGAATATCAGACTCAAAGGATATAAAAGAGTGTATTGATTCTTTTTATTTGTCACTGTTCAACAACAAACATAATTCTAATAGTGGATCCTGGAGTAAAGATTGGATCATTCCTACCCTTACTGATGAACAAAGTGACCAACTTTTGTCACTTGTTACTAGGAAAGAGGTTGATGACATTATTGAGAGTTCTAATTCTGATAAGGCTCCTGGGCCCGATGGCTTTAATGCAAAACTCTACATAGCTACATGGCACATAATAGGTGATGAAGTGTTCAATGTTGTTGCAGATTTTTTCACTAAAGGGAAGGTTTTAAAAGAAATAAATAGGACCTTGCTTACCCTCATACCTAAGCATAAGGGAGCAGAGTCGATCAAGGACCGGAGGTCCATAGCATTGTGCAACTTCACATACAAAATTATCTCGAAAGTTATGGTAAATAGATTGAGGCATGTGCTTCCTAGATTCATCAATTATAATCAATGTTCTTTTGTAAATTGTAGGAATATCAAGGATTCTATCTTACTCTCGAATGAGATTCTAAGAAATTTCAACAAAGTGAATGGTGCTGAGCTTATGTGTATTAAGGATGATATTTCAAAAGTGTATGATTCTGTTAAATGGGAGTTTCTCATGGATACTTTGGAGAAAATGAGATTCCCCTTGTGTTGGAGACATTGGATCTTCAAATGCATTTCAACGGCCAGCTATCAAGTCCTTATAAATGGAGAGCCTTCCAATCCCATTTTCCCTTCTAATGGCCTTCAGCAGGGGGAACCCCTAGCCCCCATGTTGTTTGTTATTTGCATCCATGTCTTGTCCTCTTATCTGAATAGGGAAGTAGAGGTTAATAATATTCATGCTATTAAGGCAAACAAGGAATATTCCACATCTCATGTCTTGTTTACAGATGACCTTATGCTTTTTTCTAAAGCTGACACTACTTCTACCTTGAGTATATCAAAAGTTCTGGAAAACTTTGGGGATCTGTCTGGCCTTAGAGTCAATCTCAACAAGAGTTTGGTGTTCTTTAGAAACTCTGACTAATAAAGATATCTTGGAGGTTCTGAAGATGAAAGAGGACAATCTTCCTATCAGATATCTGGGTGTCCCATTGTTTAGTGGGAGATTGACTAAAATGTTATGATACCCTCTAATTAATAGAATTAAGACTAGGCTTGAGTGCTGGAATGCTAAGGACCTCTCCATGATAGGAAGGGTCAAACTTGTTAAATCTACTCTTATGGCTATTCAATTGTACTGGTCCTCTGTATTCCCTCTTCCTGCTAGTGTGTGCTCCATTGTTGATCAACTATGCATGGACTTCATTTGGAGGTCAGATTCTAAATCTAGAAGTAATCACTATATCTTGTGGGGAAAAATTTGTAGACCAATGCAACAAGGAGGCATGTGGCTAAGAAGAGTCAGTGATGTGTGTAAAGTTGGTGTGGTTGTCAATTTCTGGGATGTTGCTACAAAAAAGGATCTGGCCTGGGTCAAATGGATTCATGCTAAATACTTGAAACATGAAACCATTTGGTCGGTTAAAACCTTACCTAACCATTCCTAGTTATGGAATAAAATTGTAGGGGTCAGAGATCTGGTTAGAACCTCTATCACCTTCAAGATCAATAAGGGTGATAAAATCCATCTGTGGAAGGACCCTGGGATTAGGGGGTTATTTCTCACTGACTGTTTTGACCCCGGGATGGTTCTATTTCTTAGTAAGGAAAAGAAAGCTCTGATTGGTTCTATTGTTAATAACAATGACTAGATTCTTAGTGATAATAGAAGATTGACCCCTCTCTATACTTTCGTAAAGCAATTTAGCTTAAACTCGAGTGCTGAAGATGTTGTGCAGTGTTGTGGGAAAGACACCTTGTGAATTAAGGATGCTATGACTTTGGTGAGTAGGGAGGAGGATGAAGAGCCATGGGAGAGATGGATCTGGAGAGGCCAAGTTCCTGAAACCTATAAGCTCAATTCTTAGAATATTTGGATGGATGGGATTCTGACCATTAATTTGTTGAGAAGAAGAGGCATGTGTCTGGCTTCTATATGCATTTTATGTCTGAATGGTGAGGAAAGTACTAAGCATATCATCTTTGAGTGTTCTTATGCTTCTGCTTTCTGGGATAAAGCCAGAGTTGATGCCTTTATTAATGCTATTCCTAAGTTCGTAAAGTTCTTTGAGTATTACCATAATGATACTCAGTGTTGCTGCTTGCTTGGAGGATTATATCATATTGGGAGGGCCAGGAACCTGAAGATTTTTGAGGACTCCCTTGTTTCTGTTGAACAATGCTGGTATAAGTGCCAAAATGATCTCTTGTGTCTAGGATGTTGTGGATGATGGTAGTTATTTTTTCCCCTGGAGTGACCTCCTGCAAGCTAGATATGCACCTTCTCTTCTAAGCACCTGCTTGGTTCCTTTAGAGTGATACTGCCTTTTTGTTCTATACAATATAGTTTTTCTTTACTTAGTTTGTATAGCACTACATAGATCTGTATAGGCCCATGTCTTCTATAAAGACTAATGGACTGTAGGTCCCAGGTTTGGTGATGACCAGCATGTATTCTTTGTTGTTTGTTTTCTAAAATCAATAAATAGTCCCACACTTGCTCGACCAAAAAAAAACTTCTTTTTAATTTATCCAATATATATTCTCGAATTCCATTCCTTTATTCAAGCCTTTTTGTTTCCTTTAAGCATCATAAATGAAAACAGAGAGAAAGGAAAAACTAATAGTCATCCTTTTGAGTTTATTAACAAATGATGGCATATGTGTAATGGAAAGTATATCTTGAATTTCTCTTTTTGTTTTTCTTACTTATTTTTTCTATAAGGAATATCATTTCATGCCCATTTTATATTAAGCCCTTCAATTATGTCTATTTAGTTAAAAAATCATATTCAAGGTGTAACATACTAAATCTTGGATTCAATTGCAATTTAACCCATTTTCAGGATTTTACTTCCTTCATATCCTTTTTCTCCTTTTTCCTAAATTTTCCCATCTTTTCTATTCTCTTTAGCATCAATTTTGAATTTGAGCAACCCTTGATGGGTTGAACTAAATTTACCCACATTCATCACAATGAATGGGTTTTTGCACAAATATCTCAACTAGTGTGTTAATTAGAGTCTAATAATGCAAAATGACCATTTATGAGAGATAATTAGTAGATTATGTTAATTCAGAGTTTTTATTTCTTTTGGGACAAGAAATGAGAAATAAGAAATTTTATATCGAAATTTATTAAGAAAGGTACTAAATATATTTATTAGGCACTTACCATACAATTAAATACAAAAATGCATTCAAGAGGAGAAGTTAATGTAAAATTATACTCCTCACACTTTAATTTGCAAACCCATAAATTTTCATGTCAATTGGTATTTCTCTACCCTCTTAATTAATTAAATTAATATCTAACTCTAATATATATATAAATGCCTATTGCATGGAAAAACAAAACCCCCTTGACTCCTATTTAGTCTGCCCTTTAATTTTTTTGACCATTAAATAGCAATTGCTTTCCCAATCGAACTGGTATTTAAACTCCTAATTACCATAGGCTTTAATAGCGGTATTTGACTAAGAAATTAACTATTTCCTAAACCACAACATAACACCACGTTACGTGACTCCCCTCTCTCCCAAACATGATGTCGCGTTCTCCCTCTCCAAAACGAGCGACTCCCTGTCGTCTTTGCCCTTCCTCTCCTATCCGCCTCCTATATCATCTTCCCCTCATTCCTTACTTTCCTCTCAGTCTCTTCCCCTAAACGTGCGCCCGACAGCCACCACTCAAGGAATCCAGTGACACTATTTCTTACTGATGCCATCTTTTCACCATCCTCAGTGCTAGAAGCATGGGCCATGACATTGTGTCAGTGTCACTAACACCTACCCATTCGACCCTCAACGCCCATCAACCCCCACTGCATCGGTCATGACACTACGATGTCATCGACTCCTATGACACTGTCAACTTCTGCATGCCATCATCCTCCTTCTCTCCTGTGATGACTACCCTGACAACAACATCATCGACTCCTCTCTTGAAATGGCATCAAACCCTTCTCCTGCAGCAACACCATGATGGAATCACATAACTTGGTGCAACACCCTCACCATAAGGGCGCCTCAAAACCCCATCTACTCCCCTAGCAACAGCCACCACCGACCATACCAAGCCAGACGCCATCATCTGAGCATGTTGTGGGTTGCAACTATTTCCTACCTGCACTACAATGCCATCAAATGGTTTAGGGTTTAGGGTTTAGGAATGGGAGCTCCAACCTCACCTGTTGTGGTAATCATCGAGACCCACTCATAGGTTGGTTCCACATTGTCCTCTCTGCTCTATTTCAAACTAATCGAATAGTGTATAAATTATATGAAACTATGATTCATGTGACAAATAAAATCAACATTGAAAATAATAGGGTATCGATATGATGACAAAAATACAATCTTTAACCAAGGGAAATAAATTTAAGATCTTAGATCTATGATACCTCTAGTCCTTCTATTTACATTGGCTATCAAGAGGAAGCATGTAATAATCCAATACCTTATTAGATAGTATTTCAATGTGGAAAACCTAATAGAGTATAGTGATGATCAATAACATGGGATGGGTACACATGTGACATATAATCATCCATTCATATAAATAACAACTATATTTATAATTATAATATTAAATGTTTAGAACTCCTTTATTTAACCAATATATTTGGAAGATGGAACATCTAATTACAAGCTAGGAAAAACATGAAATTATTCATACATGATATTGTATCACTTTTCACCCAAATCCTAAAATATTTAACCCTTTTTACTTAATTAGTCATGTCCTAGACTTAAGTGTGTAATAATAGTAAGTGACTAAAGTTTAGAGCTATGAATAATTATAACAATGGACCTTATGTTATTTTGTATGCATGATATAAATGTTATGAAACATACCAGCATAACCTTATGAATCTTCACCTCATTACTAACACTTGGACCTGAGGGATCATATGTAGATGTATATATGAATTTATGCATTATATGGATACAATATCTATATTTGGGTAATGACTATTATATCATATTGATTTTCTTGTATACAACATATTAGTTTATACATGTATCCATGTAGTACTACATATCAAACAATGGATGTAAGTTGAGCATGTTGCCTTATTATAATCTTGTATTTCATGGCTCAACTAATAATATAAGGTTATATATAAGATGAGTTACATTTTTAACACTACACATAGATTATCAAGAATTATGATAACCATGTTTCAAAAAAACCTAGATACACAAATACATATTTATGCAATAGATGGTAATTATAAATACAAATATAATTATGGAATGCATCTAACTTTATTGTCTTCTTATGAATTAAATGGTGAAAAAGATAATAATGTGTAAAAGAATGTACTTTTATAAACATATATCTATATGAATTGTTAGTTGGATCAAAGCATGTGTATATTAGTTAACCTAATATATATTCATGTGAAATATACTTACACATGCATACATGGTAAGCATGGTGTTAGCGATAATATGGATTTACATTATAGAGAAGAAAATGACATCATTAAACCTAAATTTGAAGAATATATATACATAACCATATCTATGTGCATGTGGATGTGTTACCACGGAGGTAACCAGTATGGGGCCTGACCAAGGTGGGCAGGTCGCCATGACCCCCTGTGAAGGGATGAAAGTCATCCCATGAATACAGAGAGGGAGAGATGAGAAAGGATTGGGTAAGGTTCTAAGTTGGACATGTACTATGTTTGAATCCTATGTCTATCCTAGGGTCAGGTAGGGATAAGACTGATGGAAGTAGGAGTTTCCTAATTCCCTAGTTGCACATGACTATAGGGTCTGGAGGTAACAACTATCATTGTCTGAGGGCCATGGGATAGGAGATTGATCACCTTCATGAACTCATGGGACCCAAAGGGCATATGAGTAGGGCACTCTCTGGATGCATGAGGGAAGAGGGATGACCCCAAAAGTTCCGACACCCTACAGACCTAGAGGAGGTGACCAAGGATTGTGTGGTGACCAAAGTGGGTTCAAGATCAGTTTTCCATGGAAGTAACTTTGATATCGGGATGATTGTGATGTAGAGACATGTGTGGCACATTTCAACTCAGATTTAAAGGTGTACTAGAAAGGTGGGATGTACCATCTCTACTCTTGGAATAGGAAGAATTCTGTATTTGGAGTGTAGCCAAATGCTTATTTCCTCTTGCTATGGGAGTGAGAGATAGGACAGTATGCATGTCATACACCAAGGATAAAGATGGTGTGAGTTGAGGCGTTGCGATAGAGAGAATAACATACCCTGGTGGAGTGAACGATACATGGATGGTTCACAAACACTAAGAGAATTAAGGTAGTCATCCTATAAGGATGTTTCTAGTAGAAGCTTTGTGGAATTTGCAAGTTATACAAGGTTGAGTTTGATCACCAAGAAGATGAGCTCAAAGTGTTCTCAATGAAGATAGACTTAGAGTTTGAGTTTGAGATGATAAGTGAAATACATGGAAGTGTATGTCTTCAATGTTACCTAATACCGAAGGATGTGAATTGGTAATTGATGCTCTGGTTGAGATATATCTAACTAGTTTGGCAAGAGGCTAGAAGAGGTTGTTAGGTTAACCCTCAATTGGAAAAGAGATATGTTTGGGCTAACACTCAAATGTAATGAGATATGTTGAACAATTCAGTAGTTGTTTGGTTAGACAGCCTAGTCCTTGATATAACGAATGGATGGTGATAGAACCTTAGATACACTTCTTTGGATAGGAAGGTAATAAAACCCTGATGAGAGTGGTTTAGGGTTTCTGAGGAATCAATCTTGCGGAATCATGACATACCGAAAATCATGATTTTAAGATCACCATACACCATGCTACTACTGAGATAATGAGTGGTAGCAGTGCTATGGATGCTAGAGACGAGGCTACATGTGGTATGTTGCAAGCAAGCCAGGAGGTAAAGGATGAACACCAGTAACCCAGTGTATCGATATAGAGGATAAAAGAGTCCCTAAAAGGAAATGGGAGTTCATCACTATGGATGATGTAGAAAGTCTACCGTTGACCAAGGAAAGTCATGATTCATTATGGGTTATGGTAGATCGCCTTACCTAGATGACATGAGAAACAAAGAGTATTGTCAAGGGACAGATCGGGTTGAACTACACGTGAGAGAGACAGGTCAACTACACCAGGATATGAGTTCAAAAGTTCTTGAGTATGACCTAAAGGTTCACTTCCATAAGGTGGAAGTAGGTACATGAAGAACTCGGGATCAGTACCGCTTATCACCCCTAACTAATGGTTAGTATGATCCAAACTAGAGGGTTTGATGAGAGCATGTGTACTCATTCATGGTGATACATAGAGACAGTTCTAGTCCTTTGTAAGATGTGATAATAACCACCTTAGCCTTTATCGGGATGAAAGAAGTTATAGAAGGAGGTTGTGTCGGTCACCACTTCATTAACATGATGATGGTGAAGGAGGCCTCATGAAGGTCAAAAAAGAACGACAGTGTGTGAAGATGAAATCACTTTGATCGTGCAATGGATGAAAGAGATCCCAGTGGTGACATGAGTCACGAGCTGATCAAAGTAGACTGACATGCATTTCACTGTGGGAGAATATGATGTGAAAATCTGACCCCTCTAAGCTACAGCTGAGAAAGTTGAGTCCCCGGTATATGGATCCATTTGAGATGGATGGGTGGAGAAGGTTGTGTTTAGCCTTACCCCTCAGGATAACGTAATGTATAATGTGTTACATGAGTTTGATGTAGAGCACTATGTGAGGTACCCAATCCATGTGCTGAGCCCTGAACCTATTCAGCTTTATGAGAGGATGAAATGTCCTGAGTCACCTATGAGGGTATGATATACCAAGGTAAGGAAGAACTTAGACGGAAATATATGAGATGATGATGGTTCTTGGGAAGCTCCATGGAAGGGGGTGAAGCCACATGGGAGCCATGATGGACATAAGAAAGGCTTATCCTAATTGTTTGCTTACTTGACGGAATTTTGAGGGCAAAATTCTTATAAGAGGGGAAGGATGTTACAACCCCAATTTTTGGGTTCTTTTGGTGAGAAATGTGATTTCTCATAATAAAGATAAATGAACAAATAACGATGTCTTGTGATTGAACGCATGAATTTCATTTACAATAGCCTTGATGTTTGCGTTGTGGGCTTTATTGGCTATTGGGCCCAATAACAAGGAAACTCAATGAATAATTTAGAATTTGAGAAAAGAAAGATGTGGAAACCTCTAGAAGGCAAGAGAATGTGATCCAAAGATGGAGTTTGTGCCTATTGGGTTCCTTGGGTTCCAAGGAGTCCAAAGTTGCATAGAGAATGCAATAAGAAAAGAAAGGATTAATTAGATATTTCTTTATTAAGAAAGAAATTGAAACCAATGATAAAATGTGGAAAATAAGTGAAAAGAGGTACAATTGAGTTTTCCTTGGTGGATTTTCATATCCAAAGGATTTATAATATTAAAAGGAATTCCAATAAGGAAAATAAAAAGAGTGATAAAAAGAAATCCTCAAGAAGAGATATTTTAATAAAAAGGATAAGGAGAATATGTGAAATAGACCTTTACAAGAAGATAAAGGCAAACCAATATTTCCAAATATGGGAATTCGTGCCTTTAGGATTTCTTGAGGTCCAAGGGACCCAAAATAACAAGATAATGGCAAAGGGAAAAGGATTAATTACTAATTTGGAGTAATTAAAGGGATAACTTGGGAGAGAAGGAAGACTTCTCATCCATTGCAATTTGTTTCCCAAATTTCGTACAAAGATAGATAATGCTAAGAAAAACCTTCCCTTAAAATTTGAGTTAAAAATGAGCAAGGGCTTGGGAGATACGAATTTCTCAACATTTTGCCAAAATTAGGATTTATTCTGAATTAGGAAAATGTTTTTCCTTTTGTTTGATCGCGAGCAATGAGGTCCGTTGGATCTTGATCCAATGTGGGACGCTCATTGTCTAAGTCCCAAGCAGACTAGGACTCTGCAAGTTATAGGGAGAAATTTTCCATCCTAATTTCTCGTGATCTAGAAGATATGACAGCTTGTTGATAATCCTATTGAATTCGGGAGGGAAAATCATCGGGAATCATCCCTGGTTCGACTAGGTTTGGTTGCCATTTTGGGAAGTTCCCAATCTTCGTGAACCTGACCTCGACCCTATATATAGGGGAGAGTGGAAGAGAGGACCAACACCCCACTTGGCTACTCCAATCTCTGCGGAAGACCTCATAGAGCATTTTAGTGCTTTCAATTGCATCAATCGTCCAGACATGTACACCTGACATCTCAGCAAGCCTTGTCGAAGATCGGCACATAGGGGGCAACCTTGGCGAGGCTCAGGCAAGCAATTGACCCTACAGTCGACTTCGACAGCGGGAGGTGAAGCTCCCTAACCTATCACCTTGCTCACAGGTGACCTACAGCCCGGAATCAACACCCGAGTTGAACACCAGAGTTGTTGTGCTCACGCGAGGTTGAAGAAGAAGCAGGCCCACAAATTTACCAAACTGTCCCTCCACTCCTTCAGTAGCATCAAGGTTAGTTTGGTCTTTTGATTCTTTTGATCGAGTAGATAATGCCTGCGTGATCTTGGTCGCTGGATCCTAAGTGGACCAGCGGACCACGGATCAAACGATCACGATTTTCTAGAAAATAGCAAGTAAATCATTAAAAAGGGTTTCTTTATAAAATCATATCTTGAGCTAGAAAACTCAGATGAGGGAAGTGAATACATGAAAAATGATCAAAAAAATATGAGGGATACATTAAAAATGGTTTGGAAGCCTAAATCAGTATCTTTTTGCAAAAGTATTTAATTTGGATAGAAAATGTATTAGTTTGTGGTTAGAAACCCTAATTGTTGATCAAAGATAGATTTAATCTTGCAAAGGAGTTAATTCGAGTATTATTAACTTGATTAATGAATACAATGGATTTTAACCTATTTTGATGATGGAATTACAAAAATTAGGGTTCTAAACCTAATAATGTAATTATGCTCTAAAAACCCTAAGGTGAGGAAAAAGGGAAGAAAAGATATAGTAATCCGAAAATTAGGGTTTTTGTGGTCCCAACCTGATCTTCAAGATCTTAATAGAAAATAAGATAAGATAATTAGGGTTTGATGGGTATTTTGATAAAAATAAAGTAAAAGTGGTAAAAAGGAAGTGAAACCCTAATTATGGTCAAAACCCTAAAAAGGGGTAGTAACCCTAGGGCACGATTAGGCCTATTAGACTTGGATACCATGATCCATGATAGAAAATATTGGGTGAATATTTCAGGATTGAATTGTGCTTTCTTGATTTACTCTGGATTACATGATTGCTTGGGCTGAATCTGCCTTCAAAACAGCTTGATAGGTATGTGGTTACGCTTATGACTACCTGAATTAGTTTTCCGGGGATTTTGTCGATGTTTCCATCGTGGCTTGAATTAAATTGTTGGATGAATTTAATTCATGCAAACTATAATGTGGATATGACTACCACCTAAGATATGTGCCTACTAACTCAGATCCTAGTCCCCTCTATATCTTGATAGACTGACCTAGTATATGGCTGCCTTTGGGGTAGGTCCAGAAGGTCATTGGATGACTTAGTACATGGCTACCAATGGGGTAGGACCATCAAGTCACCTTGAGTCAGAGATTGGACTACCTTTGGGTAGGGCCATGCGACTCTATAACCCAAAGTATTGGCTACCTGTAAGGTAGGGCCATGGGGGTAAGGATCTACCATGTGAGAGAGGCAGTATCCATGTCCACTACAGGGACAACACAGAGATAGGGGATAGGTAAGGATTGAGTAGTACTTCTTAAAACATAATCTTGAATGTTAAATGATAATTGGTTGATTACATTGCTATCATAGTTGCACAATTTTTGTAATCCCCCACATGCCAGCTTTATGCTGACCACGTATTTGTTTGTCGGTGTTTTAGGTACAAACCTCCCAAAAGAACAAACAGTAAATTGTCACATTGTGAAAATAAGAAGTAAAGTGCAAGGAGGATTAGATAGAGTAGATTCAAGCTATGGATAGATAGATTTCCAATGTTTTTAAAAGGTATGCAAAGTTTTATTTTAATATCAGAATTCAGTTTTGATAATAAAATTTCATAATTATCATTGATTAGTTTTTGAACCTTTGATCTTATTTATTGGGATAATGACTCTGATCTCTTGGTCTCCCTTAAGTGGGGGTTACCGGGAGACGGGGTCGTTACAATTGGTATCAGAACAAAGGTTCCCCATTTAATATTTAATAATTAGTAAATTTTACAAACTCCATAGAACCCAAGGGAGTTATTAGAGGATTGTCTGAAGGACTGAGGTGTCTAGAAAAGGATCACGTCCAGGGGCTGGCAATATTTTCCTCTGCACTGCTAGTCAGAATATGAGGACTCCCAGATTGTGTGACTGTCTGGCTGATGTCTTAGGATATGACTCGAAATAAGATACCTTTAGGACTCTCCCGTCTTGTTCATCCCTTCTCAACTCAAATTCTATTAAGGACCTTAACGATTAGGGTTTCCTCTCTTCTCCTCACCCTCTTGAGGTATGGGTAAGGTTAATAAGGTCTAAGGAATCCTCCACCAAATTAATGAAAAGCATGTAAATAAGATGTCATGGACATAAGCTTAATTGATTAAGCGTGAACTAAAGAATAGATACATGCTTAGGTCGTATGACACGAGTCATTTTTGCCCTCAGGAGACACTAGTACATAACTGACCTTTAGTTTCAGTTATTTAAGGGTGTCAGTTTTTAAGCGACACCTATGTGGGAGCCGCTAAAAGCAGAGGAAATAGGCGTCGGTTCTCAAACTGACGCCACAACCCTTCGCGCGCCACCGAAAACGTGCCAACTGGGGGGTATAGGCATCAGTTATTAGCTTTGAAACCGGCGCCATATACCTTCAAGCCACAGAAAGGATGCCATCTGGGGCACTATCAGCGTCGGTTTATTAGTGATAACTGACGCCATCTCACCTGATGTCACGACTATGCTGGCCAGCATAGCCGTATTGTCTGGCCCGATGCCACGACCGTGTTAGCCAGCACGGCCGTGGTGTCTTGCCTCATTAGGGAAATAGATGTCGGTTACTAGTAGGGCAACCGACACTATAAGCATTTGTCGTAGGTTTTATACAAATAACCGACGCCTATTTTATGTTTTTTTCTGTCAGTCTGCAGACCTATTGTGGCTAGTCGCAGGATGAGAAACTTATAGTTCAGTTGTGAACTGCAGGTTTTACGACATCCATTGATATCAGCCAACAACAGGACACAAACCTACAAAACTAACAACATAAATGTTCACACATTTAGCAACCTGTAGTTCCATTTGATTTTCACACATGTAGAAACATTCATGTAGCAATCTGTAGTTCCATTCATTTTCACATTCACACATGTAGAAACATTCATATAGCAACCAACAGTTTCATTCTTTTCACTCAGACACATGTAGAAACATTCAGACATGTAGAAACATTCACACATATTATAATTCAGAAATTCATTTACAAAATATTATTCTTTAGTCATTATTCGCTATCAACATCCCAATTATATGTTAAAAACCCCACTACTTGTATGGTTGTTGCCCATTCTTTTCTTACATCATTTAATTCTTCCATCGTATAGGGAGCATGTACATTTGGTAAGGCCTTTCCTGTATTATGGTCAGTTTTAAACACCTGCAAAGAGAATGATGTATATATATAATTAATAATATATAAATAAGAGTGATACATTTCATATTATCTAATGAGACTATATATAATACCTTAGGAATGGTATCGATGTCCACTGCGGCATATTTAATAATCATGTGCATAAATCGCATCACATAGTATGCACGTGCCCATCCGTTGTCTTGTGTAGCACACTATAAATTGAAACATACAAAATATTAAAAAATACAACTAATGAAGCATTGTTCACATAAATAATATATACATTGTAGTCGGGAACTTACTTCCATGTTTGTCCAAATTATTTGCTTGTTCTTTTTCCTGGGGACCTTTCCTCCAGCCTTTTTGAACTCATCTAAACCCCTACATGTTAATGTAACACAGTACATTGCATAATTAAATAGTAATGTAATAACATATGTTAACATATATGAAAATGAAATATTTCTCACTGGAATAATGCCATTTTCATTTTGTGTCCATATCTTGAATTCAATTTAGTCCCCTTAGGATCTAGATAATAGACAGTGAACATCTCAGGGACAATAACTAGTAACTCCCAATACATACCACTAGAGGTAAAAAAAGTTAAAAATTAATAACTCAAAATCCACAATAAAAATGTAATTTTCTTAAGTCCAAATTATAAGCAAAGTAAACTTACTCCACATTGAATGGAGCTATTATCAACGTCTTCTTATTTTGAGCAAAACTTGTAAAAGCATCACAGCAGTATTATTGAACTGAAGGAGGGTCTTTAGCTACGAGACT
The DNA here is from genome assembly GCA_963693085.1 of Alisma plantago-aquatica. Taxonomy (NCBI): domain Eukaryota; kingdom Viridiplantae; phylum Streptophyta; class Magnoliopsida; order Alismatales; family Alismataceae; genus Alisma; species Alisma plantago-aquatica. The sequence continues at coordinate 578,378,812 of OY856412.1, read as the reverse complement.
AATCAAAGATGGAATCCAAAATCCTACATGTTTGAATGAAAAATCTGCACATATCTTATTTAAGTAGCTGCAAAACATGTATTACGTATGCATTAATAAATAAGAAACCAGATCACCAGATCCTACACAAGGTATATGGATGTATAAAGAAGATCTCACCTTATCCATAGCTCTATCACATATGTATTCATCCAATCATATCGAAACAACTCCAAAATATCTTGTATAAATAGGTTGCTTTCGTATGATTGACCGGCAGCATCCACATCTATAGAAATAGTTATAGGGCAATTTATATCATGTTTTCCTAACCATATTGACATACCCCTACAATCAGGACCTAACGGGATAGGTAGGTCATGTGGAACCCAACTTGGTAATGTAGGAGGTGGAGGTGGAGGCCTAGATGTTGTGGGTATCTTCTTTTTAACCTGTATATATATATATATATATATATATATATATATATATATATATATATATATATATATATATATATATATATATATATATAATTTTAGATCAACTGACATCATATACACACACTAACAAAATTAGAGATTTAACATTAGGGTTTTAATATCTTACATAGATTGATCACATGATTTCAACAATATATTTAATTCAAGATTATGGTGAAATGTGTATTAGGGTTTTAATATCTTAATTCAACATGCATAAAAATTTACTGAATTAGGTCAAGCATTAGTATTCAACTACAAATGTATCCTGCTCCCTCCTTACCAAATGGATAAAAGTAAGGCCACGACCATGTGGGCTGGCCACGGCCGTGGCTGTGTTGGCCTACCAAGGCCGTGCTGGCCAGCACGGCCGTGGTTGGCCAACACAGCCACGGTCGTGGCCTTACTGTAATCCATTTGGTAAGAAGAGGGAGCAGGAAGAAGAAGAGGTGGAGGAAAAAGAAGGGCAACGGCCTACCTGGGCAGGAAAGCAGCGGCTTGGAGAGTAGGGGCAGGCGCCGGAGCAAAGTGTGAATCACGGCGAGTAGGAGAAGGAGCAGGAGAAGGAGCAGGCTCAGGCGGCCGGCGAGGAGCTCCAGAGAGAAGGAGCAGGAGAAGGAGCAGGAGTAGGCTCAGGCGACGTACGGCCTAGAGCGCAATGGCCGGAGGACTAGCAAATGACGGTGGTGGAGGCGAGCGGTGGCACAGGAGCGGTGAGAAGAGGAATCGTTGCCAGAGCTTAAACCCTCAATCGAGATGAATGAAACAGAGAAAGGGGAAGAGTCGGGCTCACGTGGGTGTTATTAAGTTAACATTAGGTGTCAGTTATTCAAAAAAACTGACACATAAAACTAAAGGTGTTGGTTCTACAAACACACTGACACCTATTCTCAATGATAGTCGTCGGTTTTTACTAGAAAAAAACTGACGTCTATCTATATATGTCGATTAAAAAAATTGTTCTCGATTAATGACCATAAGCGTCAGTTTCTTTCAAAACGCGACGCTCAAAGGGTGTCAAAATTTTCCCAGGAACAACGCGGGAAAACCCATAAACGTCGGTCATTGTAGTAAAACTGACGACCAAAATGTGCCCAATTTTTGTCTCGCGAATAACCTTTCGTCATCGGTTTATTAGTTAATAACCGACGCCATATGTTAAATTTTGAAGGTAATTTTTTCACTGGAAATTTTGGATTTGGAGGTTAATTTTAGGCATCAGTTTATTATTAGGGAACCAACATTGAATAAAAGCGATACCCGTGTCTGGTCGCCCTTCACAGATAGATGTCAGTTTTTTTATTAAACTGATGTTGTAGGTTTTAGGTGTCGGTGTAATTATACAACCGACGCCTTTAAAAGTGACGTTATAAGACATTTTTGTAGTAGTGAGAGACCTGAGGATGGACCTCCTTATCAGGAGGATGAGTAGAGAGGGTTAGTCTTGGAGGTTAGAGACCTCCACTAAAAGTAGAGACCTAGCACATCCTTTGAGGATGATGTTTACCTTAACCCTAAGTGAAGGTTAGAGAGAAAGATGACATGATGAGTTAGATGTCATGGTAGACTAGGTGTTTGGATAGACATGCCTTGGATGCCATATGAGCCATTAGAAGTTGATGACTGAGTACCTTTGGAAACCCAACCCTGGGAAGGGTCGTGCATGTTTGAGCGAAGGATATCTCCTTCATGGATGAGGTTAGAGAAGAACCTATAGAAACCTTATGGGTTGTTGCAAGTAGGATATAGCTTGCACCTAGAGTACATCAGTAGTGTGAGTAGCAAGTTAAAACTGAAACCAGAAGGACAGGATGGATGGCTTATGAGATAAACATAAGGGGCTATGGATAATCATGAGAAAACATAAGTTTGAGCATAGGCTTCACTCATGTAGAGGTATGCTTGTAAGCTTGATCTTCATGGAGAGAGGACCTCTAGTAGTATCGTTGGATGTGGGGTTAGCTTTAGAGAGAGAAAGAAGGAACCAAGCAAGAAGGTTGGAAACCTAAAACCCCGAGATGTGAGGAATAGTGGGGAGTCGAGAATGATGCGACCTAAGTGAATGATAGTGGTTGCCTCATGCATGATCCCTGGAGGTTGATGATATCTTGGTTGCCTTTAGAGGAACCAAACCCTAGAGAGAGGATGATGCTTCTGGTACCTATGTGCCTGTGGTATAGGTTTTTACCTTCTGAGATAGGAAGAAGAATTCCTTAGACCTGGAGAGGTTTGGTAACAAACTGTCAGGCCTTGTACCTTGTTGGTTGTCCTTGAGGAGGACTCGACCCTGATGTGTTTCTCAAGTAGAAGGAAGACAGGGAGTGCATCTCATGCCTTATACATGCTTGATTCATGGTTAAGAGTTTGAGCATGCAGTTGGAAACCCAAAGGTGAACCTAGGGTTTCTACACCTAAGAGGGGAAGTAGTGTATTTGATGCTCACAATAAGATTTGAGTCTCCATAGTTTCGAGCATGGTACTCCTCATGCGTAGAGGAAAAGGAAACCCCTTAAGTTAAAGGTATGTTTGATGAACCCCTCACAACTAAGTTAATCTAATGTTGAGGAAAGAGAACGAGTATGACCTAGCATGGTTTAATAGGTGGTCTGCTTGTGCCTTAGTAGCTTCTGGGTTAGGCATGCTCATGAGAATGTAAACCCTAAGGACGATTGTGACCTTGTTGTCAGGAGTTGTAGTTTCCTCCCATCCTGGGATAGGGACCCTTTGGTTGGGTGTTTACTAGTTTTGTTGGTTTTGAGGTAACCTAAAGAGGTCTCATAGGATCTTGAGAAACTAAGTGAAAAGTACATGGCATGAGAATGAAACTGTACACCCATAGATAACCATCTCTACATGCATGTGGATGTGTTACCATGGAGGTAACCAGTATGGGGCCTGACTAACGTGGGCAGGTCGCCATGACCCCCTGTGAAGGGATGAAAGTCAGCCCATGAATATAGAGAGAGAGATGACAAAGGCTTGGGTTAGGTTCTAAGTTGGACATGTACTAAGTTTGAATCCTAAGTCTATCCTAGGGTCGGGTAGGGATAAGACCGATGGAAGTAGGAGTTGCCTAATTCCCTAGTTGCACATGACCATAGGGTCGGGAGTTAACAGCTATCATTGTCTGAGGGCCATGGGTTAGGAGATTGATCAGCTTCATGAACTCATGGGACCCAATGGGCAGATGAGTAGGGCACTCTCTGGATGCATGAGGGAAGAGGGATGACCCCAAAAGTGCCGACACCCTACAGACCTAGAGGAGGTGACCAAGGATTGTGTGGTGACCAAAGTGGGTTTGAGATCAGTTTTCCATGGAAGTAACTTTGATATCGGGATGATTGTGATGTAGAGACATGTGTGGCACATTTGAACTCAGATTTAAAGGTGTACTGGCAAGGTTGGATGTACCATCTCTACTCTTGGAATAGGAAGAACTTTGTATTTGGACTGCAGCCAAATGCTTATTTCCTCTTGTTATGGGAGTGAGAGATAAGACAATACACATGCCATACACCAAGGATAAAGATGGTGTGAGTTGAGGCATTTCTACAGAGAGGATAACATACCCTGGTGGAGTGAACGATACATGGATGGTTCACAAACACTAAGAGAATTAAGGTAGTCATCCTATAAGGATGTTTCTAGTAGAAGCTTTGTGGAATTTGCAAGTTATACAAGGTTGAGTTTGATCACCAAGAAGATGAGCTCAAAGTGTTCTCAATGAAGATAGACTTAGAGTTTGAGTTTGAGATGATAAGTGAAATACATGGAAGTGTATGTCTTCAATGTTACCTAATACCTAAGGATGTGAAGTGGTAATGGATGCTCTGGTTGAGATATATCTGACTAGTTTGGAAAGAGGCTAGAAGAGGTTGTTAGGTTAACCCTCAATTGTAAAAGAGATATGTTTGGGTTGACACTCAGATGTAACGAGATCTGTTGAACAATTCAGTAGTTGTTTGGTAATCCAGCCTAGTCCTTGATATAACGAATGGATGGTGATAGAACCTTAGATACACTTCTTTGGATAGGAAGGTAATAAAACCCCGATGAGAGTGGTTTAGGGTTTCTGAGGAATCGATCTTGAGGAATCATGACATACTGAAAATCATGATTTAATGATCACCATACACCATGGTATTACTGAGATAATGAGTGGTATAGTAATATGGATGCTGGAGATGAGGTTGCATGTGGTATGTTGCATGTATGCCAGGAGGTAAAGGATGAACACCGATAACCCAGTGTATTGATATAGAGGATAAAAGAGTCACTAAGAGGGAATGGGAGTTCATCACTATGGATGATGTGGAAAGCCTCCCCTTGACCAAGGAAAGTCATGATGCATTATGGGTTATGGTAGATCGCCTTACCTAGATGACATGAGTAAGAAAGAGTATTGTCAAGGGACAGATCGGGTTGAACTACACATGAGAGAGAGAGTTCAACTACACCAGGATACGAGTTCAAAAGTTCTTGAGTATGACCTAAAGGTTCACTTCCATAAGGTGGAAGTAGGTACATGAAGTGCTCGGGATCAGTACCGCTTATCACCCCCAACTAATGGTTAGTATGATCCATACTAGAGGGTCTGATGAGAGCATGTGTGCTCATTCAGGGTGATACATAGAGACAGTTCTTGTCCTTTATAAGATGTGATAATAACCACCTTATCCTTTATCGGGAGGAAAGAAGTTCTAGAAAGAGGTTGTGGCAGTCACCACTTCATTAAGATGATGATGGTGAAGGAGGCCTCGTGAAGGTCAGAAAAGAACCACAATGTGTGCAGATGAAGTCGCTTTGATCATGCAATGGCTGAAAGAGAGCCCAGTGGTGACATGAGTCACGAGCTGATGCAAAGCAGACTGACATGCAGTTCACTGTGGGAGAATATGATGTGAAAATCCGACCCCTCTAAGCTACAACTGAGAAAGTTGAGTCCCCGATATATGGGTCCATCTGAGATGGATTGGTGGAGAAGGTTGTGTTTAGCCTTGCCCCTCAGGATAACGTAATCTATAATGTGTTACATGAGTCTGATCTAGAGCACTATGTGAGCTACCCAAGCCATGTGTCGAGCCATGAACCTATTCAGCTTTATGAGACGTTGAAATGTCCTGAGTCACCTATGAGGGTACGATATACCAAGGTAAGGAAGAACTCAGATGGAAGAATATGAGATGATGAAGGTTCTTGGGAAGCTCTATGGAAGGGGGTGAAACCACATGGGAGCCCTGATGGACATAAGAAAGGTGTATCCTCTTTGTTTGCTTACATGATGGAATTTTGAGGGAAAATTTTTTATAAGAGGGGAAGGATGTTACAACCCCAATTTTTGGGTTCTTTTGGTGAGAAATGTGATTTCTCATAATAAAGATAAATGAACAAATAATGATGTCTTGTGATTAAATGCATGAATTTCATTTACAATATCCTTCATGATTGTGTTGTGGGCTTTATTGGCTATTGGGCCCAATAATAAGGAAATTTAATGAATAATTGAGAATTTGAGAAAAGAAAGATGTGGAAACCTCTAGAAGGCAAACGAATGTGATCCAAAGATGGATTTCGTGCCTCTTGGGTTCCTTGGGTTCCAAGGAGTCCAAAGTTGCATAGAGAATGCAATAAGAAAAGAAAAAATCAAATAGATATTTCTTTATTAAGAAAGAAATTGAAAACAATGATAAAATGTGGAAAATAAGTGAAAAGTGGTACAATTGAGTTTTCCTTGGTGGATTTTTGTATCCAAAGGATTTCTAATATTAAAAGGAATTCCAATAAGGAAAATAAAAAGAGAGATAAAAAGAAATCCTCAAGAAGAGATATTTTAATAAAAAGGATAAGGAGAATATGTGAAACAGACCTTTACAAGAAGATAAAGGCAAACCAATATTTCCCAATATGGTAATTCGTGCCTTTAAGATTTCTTGAGGTCCAAAGGACCCAAAATAACAAGATAATGGCAAAGGGAAAAGGATTAATAACTAATTTGGTGTAATTAAAGGGATAACTCGGGAGAGAAGGAACACTTCTCATCTATTGCAATTTGTTTCCCAAATTTCATACAAAGATAGATAATGGTAAGAAAAACCTTCCCTTAAAATTTGAGTTAAAAAGTAGTAAGAGTTTGGGAGATACGAATTTCTCAAGATTTTTCCAAAATTAGGATTTATTCTGAATTAGGAAAATGGTTTTCCTTTTGTTTGATCGTGAGCAATGAGGTCTGTTGGATCTTGATCCAACGTGGGACACTCATCGTATAAGTCCCAAGTGGACTAGGACTCTACAAGTTATAGGGAGAAATTTCCCATCCTAATTTCTCATGATCTAGAAGATATGACAGCTTATTGATAATCCTATTGAATTCGGGAGGGAAAACCGCAGGGAATCATCCCTAATTCTACTAGGTTTGGTCGTCATTTTGGGAAGTGCCCAATCTTCATGAACCTGACCTCGACCCTATATAATGGGGAGAGTGGACGAGAGGACCAACACCCCTCTTGGCTACTCCAATCTCTACGGAAGACCGCATAGAGCATTTTAGTGCTTTCAATTGCATCAATCATCCAGACCTGTACACCTGACATCTCAGCAAGCCTTGCCGAAGACCGGAGAGTAGGAGTTGACCTTGGCGAGGCCCGGGCAAGCAATTGACCCTGTAGTTGACTTCCACAGCGGGAGGCGAAGCTCCCTGACCTATCGCCTTGCTCGCAGTTGACCTAGAGCCCGGAGTCAACACCCGAGTTGACCACCGGAGTTGTTGTGCTCACGCGAGGTTGAAGAAGAAGAAGTCTTGTAGATTTACCAAACTACCCCTCACCTCCTTCAGTAGCGTCAAGGTTAGTTTGGTCTTTTGATTCTTTTGATCGCACAGATAAGGCGCACGTGATCCTGGTCGCTGGATCCTAAGTGGACCAGCGGACCACGGATCAAACGATCCACGATTTTCTAGAAAATAGCAAGTAAATCATTAAAAAGGTTTTTTTATAAAATCATATCTTCAGCTAGAAAACTCGGATGAGGGAAGTTAATACATGAAAAATGATTAGAAAAATATGAGGGATACATTAAAAATGGTTTGGAAGCCGAAATCAGTATCTTTTTTCAAAAGTATATAATTTGGATAGAAAAGGTATTAATTTGTGGTTAGAAACCCTAATTGTTGATCAAAGATAGATTTAATCTTGCAAAGGAGTTAATTCGAGTATTATTAACTTGATTAATGAATAAGATGGAGTTTAACCTATTTTGATGATGGAATTACAAAAATTAGGGTTCTAAACCTAATAATGTAATTAATGCTCTAAAAACCCTAAGGTGAGGAAAAAGGGAAGAAAAGATATAGTAATTCAAAAATTAGGGTTTTTGTGGTCCCAACCTGATCTTAAAGATTTTAATAGAAAATAAGATAAGATAATTAGGGTTTGATGGGTATTTTGATAAAAATAAAGTAAAAGTGGTAAAAGGGAAGTGAAACCCCAATTATGGTCAAAACCCTAAAAAGGGCTACTAAACCTAGGGCACGATTAGGCCTATTAGACTTGGATACCATGATCCATGATAGAAAATATTGGGTGAAGATTTCAGGATTTAATTGTGCTTGCTTGATTTACTCTGGATTACTTAATTGCTTGGGCTGAATCTGCCTTCAAAACAGCTTGACAGGTATGTGGTTACGCTTATGACTACCCGAATTAGTTTTTTGGGGATTTTGTCAATGTTTCTATCGTGACTTCAATTAAACTATTGGATGAATTTAATTCATGCAAACTATAATCTGGATATGACTACCACCTAAGATATGTGCCTACTAACTCAGATCCTAGTCCCCTCTATAGCTTGATAGACTGACCTAGTATATGGCTACCTATGGGGTAGGTCCATCAGGTCATTGGATGACTTAGTACATGGCTACCAATGGGGTAGGTCCATCAAATTACCTTGAGTTAGAGATTGGACTAACTTTGGGTAGGGCCATGCGACACTATAACCCTAAGTATTGGCTACCTGTAAGGTAGGGCCATGGGGGTAAGGATCTACCATGCGAGAGAGGTAGTATCCATGTCCACTGTAGGGACAACACAGAGATAGGGGATAGGTAAGGATTGATTAGTACTGCTTAAAATGTAATCTTGAATGTTAAATGATAATTGGTTGATTACATTTCTATCATAGTTGCACAATTTTTGTAATCCCCCACATGCCAGCTTTATGCTAACTGCGTATTTATTTGTCGGTGTTTTAGGTACAAACCCCAAAAGAACAAACAGTAAATTGTCACATTGTGAAAATAAGAAGTAAAATGCAAGGAAAATTAGATAGAGTGGATTCAAGCTGTGGATAGATAGATTTCCAAAGTTTTTAAAAGGTATGCAAAATTTTATTTTAATACCAAAATTCAGTTTAGATAGTAAAATTTCATAATTATCATTGATTATTTGTCGAACCTTTGATCCTGTTTATTGGGATAACGGCTTTGATCTCTTGGTCTCCCTTAATTGGGGGTTACTGGGAGACGGGGTCGTTACAGATATCCAAACCTAATATTTCCAATGAGGCATTGTTTTAGCCTTTACATCCTTTCTTTCCTTCTTATGGAACCCTTACTTTTAATATTCTAGGGTCTTGGACCCCACTTGCAAAGTTTTCAATTTCTTAAGTCTGTGATTAAATTATTCTAGCATTATGATGTAAATGACTAATTAACTAATGTAGTGTACATGAGTACAAACCACCCATAGTTTGGGCATGAACCCCGAGGAACATGACCACTCTCCCTACTTTTATATATATTGTAGGTGTTTGGGAATGTGACCACTCTCCCTCACCTATTTGTTTTGGTTGGGGTTTGGTAGGTGCCTCAACTATATATTAGCTTAATGTAGACATATTAAATCATGCATGCAACTTTATTATTACTTGACTTTGTAGAATGCATATTTATTTAATTGCATCATATTCTTAACCCCTTTAGCATAGTAAATATTTATTATTCATTGCTTTAGTTTTGAATTGTCCTTATTCCTATAATTGATGCATACATTTTCTCTCCTCTTGCTGGGTGATCCCAACCACCCAGGTTTAGTATCAAAGTGCGCAATAGAAGCATGGTGAACTAGCCTAAGACGAGTAAAAGGAGTTCATTCTTCCATCGTGGACTATTTGTTAAGTTTTTATTGGAGACATATTGATGTAGTTGAGTTTCCCTCTACTTAGATCTTCTTTTTGTATAAACCATGTACACCTTGTTGGGAAAATTTTGATGTAATCTTTATTAAATTGAATATAGTCAAAATTTCAACTTCCGTTGATATTCATTGGATTTTGATTACCATTTTAGTAAAGAGGTGATATCACTTCTTTACATCATGGTATCAGAGCCAATGGTAGTCGGAGTTTTGATTATTTCAATTTGTCTCCTTAGTTAGAAACCCCTACCTAATATAGTTTCCCTTTAGTTCACATTAGAATTGACCTATGGTGAAAGGTTGAATTAGGACTAAAGAGTTTCATATTAGAAATATCTTTAATCAACTTTTAGGTGATTAGCCTATTAAGTAGATACTAGGATATAAGTTGAAAGAAAGGGGGCCTAGAAAGGGTCAGGGTCTGGGGGCTAGTAATATTTTTCTTTGCGCCACTAGATTGGTTTACAAGGACTCCTGGATCCATATGGCACTGGCCTGGCCTGAGCTGATGTTGATTGTCCGAAATAGCGTACCCTAAGGCAAATAACCTTAATGTTGAGTAATTCTTAGGAATCTAATATGATGATTTGGGTAACCAAACAAATAAAATCACCATATAAGATCCTTATATGAGTCTTAGAATTCCATGTTTAAGGGTAGTCTACCATATACTATACTTTGATGTTTAGTAATAGTGAATAGTAAAACAATTGAGTGTTGGATCTTATACCTGGTTTAATTAGGCTAACTCTTTTACCTCAAGTATAGTTTGACTTGGTAGGTCAACTCTTTTAAGGGATGGAGTAGTGGTAGTTGTAGTACCTTCATAGATTTTGCATTTTCTAATTTTGAGGATGAAATTACTTTTAAGGGGATGGAATCCCATAGAAAAATCTAGCCACTTTGGAATTAGAAACCCTAACTCCATAGACAAGATAATACTGTGTTTATATGATTAATATTTACAAAACAAAATATAATTATAATTTAACTTGTTTGTTTATATACTAATGAATACATAATAAGACATCTAATCAATGGTTCATATGCTTGAACCCCTACAAATACTTAATATGAGTAACTCACTAATTATGAATACCCATAATGTTGACCATGTCACTCTGATGATATGACAAATGGAACTAATGCATGCTAAGAATGCATAACAAATAATGGTCATGCTGATCCAAACCCAAAAATGTAATTATCTAACCTTAACATACATACATATATATATATATATAGAGAGAGAGATTATGTGTCATTTGGTGTCATCATCAGATAATATACTTGTTACATATAAATGGATTACAATCACGTAATCATAACTTTATATGTGAATCAATTCATTAATATACAATGTGTTCCACCTTACTCACTAAAATACATATAAAGACTCAAATATGATAAAGAGTAATTAGATTCACATAAGCATGCATTAATGCCTAATGTGGTGTCAAATGTATAAATTATAATATCAATTGTAAATAGGAGAAAATTGTTAGTGATGACATTGATGTGAGAATGAAAAGTGATGTGACAATGTGTAATACAGGTGTAAGAAATTAATGTGACATTATTTAGACTTAATAACTTGTTAAATAATATTATCTATTTCTTATAAAATAATCTGTGAAAATTCTACATGGTGAACATGAGGATAATGGAGTATAAATTCAAGTTATTAATTATTGTTCTCTAACATATTAATAAATACTGAGATTACTTAGTAAACCCTAATTGTGTTTAAAATTCTAAAATAGTAAATAAGAAATACATATGATTGGTATCTAATGTTGAGATATAATTCTATTTACAAACAATGTGAATACAACATGACACTATTAATATGGATGATGTAACTTCATAATAAAAATAATACTAATATGCCAAAAATGTTAATTGTGTTATATTTGATAAAAGGTAATATTGATAGTGGAAACCTTAGCAAACCAGACTTATGAGTATAACATGTGAAGTACCATAGATTTGAAGTAACATTCTAGTTGCTTAATGTTGGGATGTTATGTACTCACCCTTCCCTCTTGTTGAGATTTTGAGGACAAAATCCTCTTTAAGGGGTGGAGTGTTGTAACATACTGAATCTTGGATTCAATTACAATTTAACCCATTTTCATGATTTTACTTCCTTCATATCCATTTTGTCCTTTTTCCTAAATTTTCCTATCTTTTCTTTACGCTTTGGCCTCAATGTTGAATTTTAGCAACCCTTGATGGCTTCAACTATATTTACCCACTTTCATTTCAATGAATGGGTTTTTGCACAAATATCTCGACTAGTGTGTTAATTAGAGTCTAATAATGCAAAATGACCATTCGTGAGATATAATTAGTAGATTATGTTAATTTAGAGTTTTTATGGTTGTTGGGACAAGAAATGAGAAATAAGAAATTTTATATCGAAATTTATTAAGAAAGGTACTATATATATTTATCAGGCACTTAGCATACAATTAAATACAAAAATGTGTTCAAGATGAGAAGTTAATGTAAAGTTAGACTCCTCACACTTTAATAAGAAAACCCATAAATTCTCATGTCAATTGGTATTTCTCTACGCTCTTAATTAATAAAATGAATATGCAAATCTAATATATATATATATATATATATATATATATATAAATGCCTATTGCATGGAAAAAGGAAACCCCCTTGACTCCTATTTAGTCTGCCCTTTAATTTGTTTGACCATTGAATAGCAATTGCTTTCCCAATGGAATTGGTATTTCAAATCCTAATTACCATAGGCTTTAATAGTGGCATTTGATTAAGTGATTGACTATTTCCTAAACCACAATGTAACACAACGTTACATGACTCCCCTATCTCCCAAACGTGATGTCGTGTTCTCCCTCTTTGAAACAGGAAATGCCCCATCTTCTCCTCCCTTCCTCTCCTTTCTGCCTCCTATATCATCTTCCCCTCGTTCCTTCCTTTCCTCTCAACCTCTTCTGTTAAACCCTAGCCACCAATGTTCCCCTAAACGTGCGCCCATCCGATAGCCACCACTCAAGGTAGTCGATGGCGCTGCTACTGCCTGATGTTATCTTCTCACCAGTGTCAGTGCCAGAAGCATGGGCCATGACACGGCATCATCGTCACTAGTACTTGCCCATCTAAACCTCGACGCCCAGCAACCCCCTCTGCATCGGTCCTGACGTTGTGACGCTGTCAATTTCTACACGCCATCCTCCTCCTTCTCTCCTACGATGATTACCTTGACAGCAATGTCGTCGACTCCTCTCTTGCAACAGTGTCGACCCCTTCTCCTACAGCAACACCATGACAGAATCACATAACTTGGTGTAGCACCCACACTATAACGGCGTCCTGACACCCCATCTACTCCCCTAGCATCAGCCACCACTGACCACGCCAAGCCAGGAGCCATCATCTGAGCCTGCTTCTGGTTGGAATTGTTGCCTACCTGCACTACAGTGCCATCAGAGGAGAACACCAAGTTTGGCAGCTTCTCGGTAGTCTAGATGATCAGCCGCCAAAGCACAAAAGGCATGGGAGCTCGAACCTTACCTGTTGTGGTCACCGTCGAGACCCACTCACATGTTGGTTCCATGTTGTCCTCACCTCTCTATTTCAAACTAATCAGATAGCGTATAAATTATATGAAACTATGATTCATATGACAAATAAAATCAACATTGAAAATAATAGGGTATCAATATGATGTCCAAAATACTATCTTAAACCAAGGGAAATAAGATCAAGAACTTAGATATATGATACTTCTAGTCCTTTTCCTTACATTGGGTATCAATAGAAATCGTGTACTAATATAATACCTTATTAGATAGTATTTTAATATGGAAAACCTAATAGAGTATAGTGATGATAAATAACATGGGATTGGTACAGATGTGACTTATAATCATCAATTCATATAAGTAACAACAATAATTTCTAATTATAATGTTAAATGCTTGGAACTCCTTTATTTAACCAATATATTTGGAAGATGGAACATCTAGTTACAAGCTAGGAAAAACATGAAACTATTCATACATGATATTGTATCACTTTTCACCCAAGTCCTAAAATATTTAACCCTTTTACTTAATTAGTCATGTATGGTACCTAAGTGCATAATAATAGTAAGTGACTAAAGTTTAGAGCTATGAATAATTATAACAATGGACCTTATGTTATTTTGTATGCATGAACTACCCGTTGTGAAACATACTAGCAAAACCTTACAAATCTTCACCTCATTAATGACACTTGGACCCAAGGGGTAATATGTTGATGCATATATGAATTTAGGCATTATATGGATACATATATCTATATCTGAGTAACGACTATTATATCATATTAATTTACTTGTTTACATCCAATTAGTTTTTACATGTATCCATGTAGTTACTACATATCAAACAATGGATGTAAGATGAGCATGTTGCCTTATTATAATCTTGTATGTCATGTCTCAACTAATAATGGAAGGTTATATATAAGATGAGTAACATTTTAATACTACACATAGATTATCAAGAATTATGATAACAATCTTCCAACAAAACCCTAGATACACAAATATATTTATACAATAGATGGTAATTATAAATACAAATATAATTATGGAATGCATCTAACTATATTGTCTTCTTATGAATTAAATGGTGAAAAAGATAAAAATGTGTAAAAGAATATACTTTTATAAAAATATATCTATATGACATGTTATGGGATCAAGGCATGTGTATATTAGTGAACCTAATAGATATTCATGTGGAATATACTTACACCTACATACATGGTAAGCATGGTGTTAGGAATAATATGGATTTACATTATAGAGAAGAAAATGACATCATTAAACCTAAATTTGAAGAATATATATTAATATTATCCACATATATATGAGTTACATAGAATTATATGACTAAAGATGGATAACTAGAACTAAGAGTGATATACAAAGCATTACATATTCTATCAAAAATATTAAAATCATAAACCCTAACATGATGTTAGATGATCGGGAATTGCATAAGAATAAAATAAAAAAATCAAATACGAATGAATATGTTCACTTTGACTTGACTAACATACATAATGTGTTTATAGGATGAAATGTTGACTTTGTGGACCAAAGTATATTATCCAAGTTAACCTTTATCTATGAAAAGAGGTATGTGCAATCCTATTTATATATGAGTTTGAACACTTGTCCTTTAGTTGGGCATTTTGATATACATACCTAATATTTCCAATGAGGCCTTGTTTTAGCCTTTATACCCTTTATTGCCTTCTTATGGCACCCTTACTTTAAATATTCTAGGGTCTTGGACCCCACTTGAAAAGTTTTCAATTTCTTAAATCTACCATTAAATTACTCTAGCATGATGGTGCAAATGACTAATTAACTAATGTAGTTTACATGAGTACAAACCACCACTCTCCGTGGGGAATGTGACCACTCTCCCCACTTTTATATATTGTAGGTGTTTGGGAATGTGACCACTCTCCTTCACCTATTTGTTTTTTGTTTGAGGTTAGGTAGGTGCCTCAGCCCTATGTTAGCTTAATGTAGTCATATTAAATCATGCATGCAACTTTATTATTGATTGACTTTGCATAATTCTTATTTATTTACTTGCCTCATATTCTTGACCCTCTTAGCATAGTAAATATTTCTCATTTCATGATTGAGTTTTTAATTTTACTTATCCTTTAATTGATGCATACATTTTCTCTCCTCTTGCTGGGTGAACCCAACCACACAGGTTTACGATCATAGTGCACAACAGAAGCATGGTGAACTAACCTAAGACTAGTAAAAAGAGTTCATTCTTCCATCCTGGTCTATTTGTTATGTTTTTATTGGAGACATATTTATGTATCTAAGTTTCCCTCTACTTAGATCCTCTTTTTGTATAAAGCATGTACACCCTTTTTTGGAAAATTTTGATGTACTCTTTATTGAATTGAATATAGTCAAAATTTCAACTTCCGCTGCTATTCCTTGGATTTTGTTTACCATTTTAGTAGAGGTAATCTCATTTCTTTACATGAGGCTTTAAATTAGTTGTGAAAATCAGGGTGTGACAAGTTCATATTTCACTGACTTCCATTTCATAACCTCAGTCTTGGTGGAATACTACCGCTTGGACTTATTCTTCAATGAGAATAGAAAACGTTTGAGGCAAATTAAGTCATCAGTGGTTGAGGGAGTGTGGAAGGTAGAACATGTCTCCAAGAAAGTGTCAACATTCTTGTAGGAATTATCATATCTAGTTGATATAATTTTGGATGAAAACCTACAAGGGTTGCAGAATGGAAAGTTGTTGGTCTAACATTTATTCCATTCTAGTTGCAATTGGAGACGTGTAGTTTCCTAGAGTGAAGAAATAATGGAGCAGGTGGAATGGGTGGGTCATTCTCTTGCTATCTTGATGATCTTCTATTACTAGATCCTCTACTTGGACGGTGCATTGATTCCTTTGACTTCTTCTGCCTTTCGATGGATCCTTAAAGGAAGAATTTATAGATAAAGATCAACATCCAAACATGCACTATCACTCCACACAAAACAACCAAGAAAAGAAAATAAAAGTTGGGAATCACAAATGAAAAAGCATAAAGAATATAGTACAAAAATGGTGAGGTCAAATTCAATAAGTAAAAGATAAACAACTAGCTAGGTCCCAAAAGCCTCTCAACTGACAACAACACTTCAAAGCCTGACCTTCCCTAGGTGGTGACTAACAAACTGTTTATAGAAGCCCTAAATTGGATAACAATCAAATACAAAAACATAATTTATCCCACGAGCACACCTAGTTTAGATTGCAGCATAGAGACTGTGCAATGACGTGGGATTTTATCTCGCTAACAAACTCATTTGGGGTTGAAATACCCGAGCTTTTACCAAAACCAATGTGCAATAATACCACCCGCAAGTGGATGAGTCTTATCACAGTATAGTTAAGGATCGAATCCAAAGGACAACGTTTTTAAGAATCTTTATCAGTCTAGTCTAGATCAAGTTAAGGCTAATATTTAAAATGATTGGTTGATTTGAGGTTACTTAAACTAATTGTAAGAAAGTAAAAGCTTAATTAAAGTTGGGTTTAGATCAATGATATGGAATCACTGGGATGGTATCGAGTTTCACCACCGCTACACACACAAACACATTCTGATGCAAATAATCCAGGAAAGATAAAATGATCCAAATAGAGCTCCTACAGAACCCCCCATACGGGTGTTAGGTTCGCGTAAGCATCGCCTTTGGCATCAGATGTCTCATCACCAACCGTATCACTTACTTACGGCTATGAAGGAACAGAAATCCAATGAAGGTTGTGGGCCCCCTATACAGGTGTTAGGCACACAGAAGTGTCACCGAAGGCTAGATGGCTCATCCCCTCACAGATCATACACTTACGACCTTGAAGAAATCCCATTCTATTTCTAGTTTGGGAGTCAACCATGTTAATCAATAAGCAAGTAGGTGATAGATCTACAAACTAACATCGACGATAAACAAAGATGATACAAAATCCAACTAAGGTTTTGGTCCTCCCTGAGGGATGTTTAGATCAAAAAAGTGTCACTATAGGCTAGATATCTCGTTCCCTCATAGAACTATCAGAAGTTCTCGTCAAGGAGTCGAACTTTATAAACCGCCATTCCATCCCACATATAGAAGATTTTGCAATACATGAAAGAACAAGATGAAAGCAAGTAGATAATCAACTACAAACATACCAATTAATAACGAAATGAAAAGATATATACATTTCCATGGAAAGTTTAACAAAAGAACATGATTGCATGGGCAGTCGGGCTAGTCCCCACACCCCAGCGAAAAGGTACTACTCGCTCATGATGTGAGAAACAAGAAGAATAAGAAAGAGAGAGAAATCTGCCATGAACTCGGTGCAGAAGGTAGTCACAGCTCGATGAAGATGATGTGGCCTTCTACGTTGTGTCAGAGCAGATCTGGACGTGAACGGGAGATGTCGAGACAGACCAGACAGTCTCCCTTACTCCGTCTTCCTTCTCTTCTCAATCTCCTTGGCTGCAACACAGGTAGTTGGTGGAATGAAACTGGCATGGATGACACTGGATCAGGATCAGAACTGTGTACAGGAAGCCTATCGGCGTCCCAGAATCGAGATCTCCAAATGGGGACCCTGTTGGTCCTATTTATAGACACAGATCTAAGCCTCATGCTTTTGGTGTGAGTCCAAACAGTTTGCTTATAATTGTCCAAACAGTTTGGTTTGAACAGTTTGCATGTATTGAGCATACAGTTTTCACGTGTTTCGGTCTTCATGCATCTAATCCAAACAGTCTTGTATTAACAATTGGCCATTCGGTCTTGATTTAACAATTGGTCATTCGGTCTGCATATTATTTACTTACCCAAACGGTTTCATAGCCCAATAAATCCAAACAGTTTCACGTGCTTAGAGCAGCAAACGGTTTTGAATTTTTGTGATCATTCGGTCCTTGAGCTGCATGCATGCACATCAAGCTCATTCGGTTTCAGCCACAAAAACGGTCTACTGCTCGTTCATGATTAACAAATGGTCAATGTGCAAGTGCTGATTTGGTTTGCATGCACGTGATGTGGCCATTGCATGCGGTTCGTTCGGTCTTCACATGCTGGCTGGAAATGGTCTTCACGGCTGTTGTGATCATTCGGTCCTCGTGCATATCCAATCCCAAACGGTCTTCGCATAGAAGCTAATTCCAAACGGTCTAGCTAATTAAGCAGCAAACGGTCATCATACCTTAATTCATTCGGTCTTCATTTCCTAAACGGTTTCCATGCATGCATTCTTCATGGTTTGCATTGCTAATCCAATCCGTTTTCACGTTGCTACTAGGTCATTCGGTCTTCATGCAATAGCTAATTCCAATTGGTCTTCACATGGGTTGCATGTAAATGATCACCTTGAGCAAACAGCAAACAGTCTTGATATAGGAAGTGGCCATTCGGTTTTGAATTAACAATTGGTGGTTTAGTCTTGAATTGGCCATTCGGTCTTGGATTAATTTCTCAAACAGTTTGACATATGCATGCCTATTTCATCTGGTTTGGAAACTAAATGCAGACCTCCAAACGGTCTTGCATTTAGCATTTTCCAAACGGTCTTCGAATCTGTCCATTCGGTCTACGCGACCTCGGCATCCAAAGGTCCCGTGTTCCTGACTCCAAACGGTCTCGCAGACCAAAACCCTTCAAACGGTCTCGTAGACCGTAACTTCTCAAACGGTCTCGCAGATCGAAACCCTTCAAACGGTCTCACAGACCATAACTTCTCAAACGGTCTCGCAGATCGAAATTCCTCAAACGGTCCCGCAGACCCAACTCCAAATGGTCTTGACATGAACATGTCCATTCGGTCTTGAGAGTGTATGGATGAAACTGTTTGGTCAGACCGAATGGATGAAACCATTTGATCAGACCGAATGGGTGATACCTGCATCAAATCAACATAAATTCCATTAAAATCATGATAATTAGACCAATTAAGTAATTTTGCACATTTTGTTATTTAGTAAGTGAAATTGGATGTATTGAGTTAAAATGAGTCTAGGATGGCAAATGGATTTCCTGATGAATATTCATTCATCAAAATACCCCAGACTTAAACGTTGCTCGTCCTTGAGTAACACGAAATCTAAAACAATCGCCAAATGAATACTTTCAATTTGTGTGATTGCCTCATTTTCACATCACGGTTGTTTTCTTTCTGCATCAGTATGACTCAACATCTCAACCTCTTGAGACCACTAAACAAATCTTACCATATCTTCACTCCTGCATTTTCTTTCCAATATCACTTCCTCCTCACTTTTTCCAACAATAAGCATGTCAAAGAGTTTTGTAAGAGTCTAGAGACACCCGCAGAACAACAAGTGTGCATTTGATCTGACACTGGTGTTATTCAGGATAGGGTAGGCATTCATTATTCCATTAGGTAGAAAATGGAGTGAATGGTGGTATGGAAGGAAGAAATAAATCTCTCCTCTATTCGACTCGAGATTTTTATTTTATGGTTTGCAATTTCATTTATTGCATTTTTTGTGAGAATGTCTCCTCTATTCAACTTGAGATTGTATTTCTTTTTGTGTGCGCTATGGCATCTTTTTGTATGCGAATCTCTCCTCTGTTCGACTCGAGATTGCATTTTTTGGTGGTGTGCCCCCTATTTATTTGTGGGGGGTATGAAAGAAGCGGATATAGATGGAAGTGGCAAGCCACCCCGAACTTAGGGTTTGGCATCATTTTGGCTATTTTTATTTCTTTTTTATGGATGGAAAGGTACGAAGATGGTAGAAGAAATGTAGAAGAGAGTTCAGATCAGAATGCAACTTGATTTACAATTCAGTACACTGGGTTGTTCTCTTTATCATACTCTGCTCAAATAATGACTTGATGAGGATCTGGTGGAGATTCCATGTTATTATTCCACTAGTCAGTTAGGAAGCACGACGTGTTTGATCCCTATAAGTTCGACAGACACTTATCATTTTTTCACAAGTATCATGATGTTAGGAATCATAAGCTTCACAAGATGATTTCAATCAAAAGGCTTGTTTCAAAAAGTGGTCCTTATGAGGATTTAATTCGAATAAGGAGGATATAATGATTCAAAATGCATATCAAGTTAAGAGATCATCAAAATTTCATCAAGTATATGTTCAAATTTCTTTGAAAAACTATTAAATTTTGAAAATTTTATCAAGAATGTGATAGTGAAGACTTAAGTATGAAAAGGATGGGTGTAGGTGGAAAGTAAAGTACATACCACCCACCCTCCATCCCGAACATAGAAATTTTCTCGTCTTGAGAAAACCCTAAATCTAAGATGGAGGGGAAAATTCATGTCAGATTGCATCCTTTTATCTGAAAATCAAAAGAAAGATCAATCAAAACTCAAGATATTATCTCGTGATGCAAATTTTATTTGGTGCAAAATTATCTAAAATGTGAAAACCAAATTAAGGAAAATTTTCTAATTCAAAATTAAAAACTAAATATGAATTTGTTTATCGGGTTGCCTCCCGACAAGCGCATTTGTTTTATGTCGATGGCTCGACTTGATATTTTCAACTTCATGGTGGTTTCTTTGGATTGGAGAGATCTATTATTGCTTCGGTGCTCATGTCTACTGTGGTGAGATATCTTTTCAAGCGTTGGTTGTTCGCCACAAATTCACCCGACTTTTTGCTCCATAAAGAGAAAGCACCATGTGGGGAGATGCTTTTGACTATGTACGGTCCAGACCAGCGGGAGCGGAGTTTCCTTGGGAATAACTTCAACCTTGAGTTGAACAGTAGAACTTGGTCTCCCACTTGTATGTCTTTTCTTTTCAAATGACCATCATGCCAAAGTTTGGTGTGTTCTTTGTAGATTCGTGCATTCTCATAAGCTGTCATCCTGAGTTCATCCAGCTCTTGAAGTTGTAGAATCATGGCCTGGCCTGCTTTCTTCATGTCAAAATTCAGTTGTTTTATTGCCCACCATGCCTTATGTTCCAATTTGATTGGCAGGTGGCAAGCCTTTCCATATATTAATCGAAAAGGTGTAGTCCCGAGGGTAGTTTTATACACAGTTCGATAGGCCCATAAAGCGTCATTGATTTTCACTGACCAATCCTTTCGATTGCGGCCTACAGTTTTTTCCAGAATAGCTTTTAATTGACGATTAGAAACCTATACATGTCCACTCATTTGTGGATGGTAGGGCGAGGCTACTTTATGTGTTACACCATATTTTCTCAGTAAAGCTTCAAAGCTTCTATCAAGGAAGTGAGACCCTTCATCAGATATCACGGTTCATGGCACTCCAAAACGGGGGGAATAATATCTTTGAATAACTTGATGATGAGTTTGGAATCACTAGAGACTGTAGGAATGGCATCCACCCATTTAGAGACATAATCAACAGCGACCAGGATGTACGAAAATCCATTAGAAAACAGGAATGGACCCATGTAGTCCACCCCCCAAACATCGAATATCTCTACTTCTTGCCATAGATTTAGCGGCATTTCATCTCTCTTTGTTATATTACCTGCTCTTTGACATTTGTCGCATGATGAGACAAAGTCATGGGAATCTTTGGATATGGTGGGCCAGAATAATCCACATTGCAAAACCTTCATCGCAATCTTCTTAGAACTCATGTGGCCTCCAACTGGGCCAGAGTGACAGTGTTCTAGAATGAGTTTAGTTTCTTCCGCAGCTATACATTGTCTGTAAAGACCATCAGCACATAGCTTAAACAGATATGGCTCATCCCAGTGATATTGTTTCACATCATGCATAAATTTCTATAGTGCATTTCCGGTGCATTGAGGATGGATAACCCCAGCAACAAGGTAGTTCACAAAATCATAGAACCATGGTATAGCTTCTGAGACCTTCATAAGTTGATCTTCCGGTAGGGAATCATTGATCATAATCTTCTCAGTATCTAGAGTGTGGACGCGACTGAGGTGGTCTGCTACAACATTCTCTGTGCCCTTTTTATCTCTTATCTCTAAATCAAATTCTTGCAGTAGGAAAATCCATCTAATTAGCATGGGTTTCACATCTTTCTTTATCAGAAGATAACAGATAGCAGCATGATCTGTGTAGACGATAAACTTTGAACCAATTAGGTAGGATCTGAATTTCTCAAAGGCATACACAACTGATAGTAGTTCTTTCTCAGTAGTTGCATAATTTCTCTCGGCTTCATCAAGATTTTTTGATGCATAATAGATCACATAATGTTTCTTTTCTATACAGTGTCCTAAAACAACACCCATAGCATAGTCACTGGCATCGCACATAATTTCAAAAGGGTGGTCCCATTTGGGAGCTCTAATGTTGGGGGTGGTTGTAAGGGCATGCTTCAGTGTGTTGAAGCTTTTGACACATTCTTCGTCGAAATTGAATTCAACATCTTTTAGTAGCAAATGTGTCATTGGTTTCGTTATCTTGGAAAAGTCTTTTATGAATCTTCTGTAGAATCCTGCATGACCTAGGAAAGAACAGACTTCTTTTACATTTGTTGGAATAGCCAGTTTAGAAATCCCTTCAATCTTGGCTTTATCTACTTCAATTCCTCTATTGCTGACCCTATGGTCGAGGACAATGCCTTCCTTTACCATAAAATGGCACTTTTCCCAATTCAGCACAAGATGTGCTTCTTCACATCGTTTGAGGACCAGCGAGAGGTGCTTTAGACATGAATCGAATGAATCTCCGTATACAAAAAAATCATCCATGAAAACTTCCATAATGGTTTCAGTGAGATCGACAAATATGGCAGCCTTGCAACGTTGGAAAGTTGCACGTGCATTGCAGAGGCCAAATGGCATTCTTCAAAATGTGTATGTTCTGAATGGGTAGGTAAAAGTAGTTTTCTCTTGGTCATCTGGATGTATGGGTATTTGATAGAATCCAGAGTAACCATCAAGATAATAGAAATATTCTTGGTGAGCCAACCTTTCTAGGACTTGATCAAGGAAAGGCATTGGAAAATGATCTTTTCGAGTTGCCTTGTTCAATTTCCTATAATCTATGCACATCCTCCACCCTGTGACTGTTCGAGTGGAGATGAGTTCATTATTTTCATTTCGTATAACAGTCGATCCACCTTTCTTCGGGACTACATGCACTGGGCTCACCCATGGTGAGTGTGATATTGGACAGATTATTCCAGCTGTGAGCAATTTAATGACTTCACGACGGACTACTTCCTTCATATTTGGATTCAATTTCCATTGATGCTCAATAGTTAGCATGTGATCTTCCATCATAGGGATCTTGTGCATACACATCGCTTGACTAACCCCATGACGTGTATTTTACTACGCGCTAAAAACGCAAGTGTACGCGTCGAGTAATATAGGCCTTGTGAGGCCCGAGTCGAACTCAGGGATACGTGAATTATTGGAGACTTCTACTAACTAATCGCAATCAGCTAGACCGATTAACAAAGTAGGGTTTTGTTGTTCAAATTAAAAGAAAATAAAAATCAAACAAAGAAAACAATCGATTAAAGGTTAATTTAATCAATTAAAAGGGATATCTTTAGGATGGCGGTTTCACCGCGGGTCAACATTGTATTAGATATCATATAATTCCTCACACTTCTCTCTCTATCCGGGTAGTGGCCTGAAATGAGAATTACCCACTGTCGTGGTGTAATCCACTACTTAGATTTAGGTTGATTCCATCGTCATAGTAATCATTCCCCTAAACTAAGCGCATTAAGATCGGTCCCTCAGTTCCCACCATTAATTTTACAACTCCTTTGTCAAGGGTTTTATTAATTAATGTAGAATTCGTCTCTTTTCAACTGTTAATCCTTCTGTCGAAGTGATTAAGGGCATTAATTTATTATTATGGTGATCAAACATAACAATAGCAATAGAGAAAACGAATTTATACCACGGATATGAGAGAAAAATATGAATTATCAATATAAAATCATCATACAATGTATCCCCGGGCTACTCCCGGTCCTAAAGATTGAGGGTTTTAGCCTCTCATGTTCATCTTACACGAATACATGGTAGAAATTCGGGAATTCATAGGAAAAACGTGAAATCAATGGGAAAACCCCTGAACGGAGAAGAACCGGTGGATCCTTGGCGTAGAACACAAGCTTTCCCCGCCTGTCGGTGGTGGAAATTGTCTTCGGCAGCGTCCGAATCACCCGGGATGAGCTTCTCGGCCTCCGTTCTCCTTTCTCTCCTCCTCGGCACTCGTGCAAAACCAAAAACGAGATCCTTTTTTTCTGGGCGGCCGTCATTAGGTATAAGTCCCTAATTAGGTCGTCAAATAATGACAGCCGTCCGATTGATATCAAAACAGATCCAACGCATATCTGCCGGCGTCGATACCATCGACGCGGGTTGATGGTATCGACCCAGCGGATTAGCGGCAGCTTTCCTTTCTTTTATTCTGAGCGCCTGTGGTGATCTCGATACCATCGACTTGCGTGTCGATGGTATCGACATCCGTCGATGGTATCGACGGATGCAGATACTTGTTCTTCCTGAAATTTCACAACAGGCCCAAGTAAATCCACACAATTTATAATAAGATGATAAATAATACTCAAAATAGTAAAACGAAGGGGATTTGATATAAAATGATGGCAAAAGACCAAATAAAATGAATTATGCAATAATATCCATGAAAAAGAGTAATTAAGGCACAAAACACATATGAAATAGGTCTCTAAATGCGACTCAAAATCATCGCATCAAACTCCCCTAAGCTTAAACATTGCTCGCCCTCGAGCAACTAACCCTTAGAATAGAATTGCAGATGTCAACTAACAATCAACACATCACCCCACATCCCACATTACTCCCACTAGACATTCTCAAACCGGCCTTTCCTAATCACAGAACAGTAATTACCCTACAGGCGACAATAATCATCAATAAAAGAAATTATCCTTCAAACCGATGAACACTATCACATAAGGCAGTTAACATAATAAAGTTCGCCGATTCAGCCATGGTGCATCTTGTGATCGCCTAAACTACGTTGCTCGCCCTAACTACCATCTACATGGAAGTAGTCCTCCTTATAATCATGAGTGAGGAGAAAATCACGGTGGCCTACCAATTCGAGCAACGGGTGGATGGAATGGGTGGTTCATGGGAGAATATGGAAGTATTACACAGTTTCAGTATGCATATAACAAAATGCCCTAAATGATGCAAATGCACATTAAGAATGCCCTAATGCCTAAAAGTGGGTGGAATGATGCATGCACTAACCTTCTACCTCAAAATGAGATAGAAATCTACTCAAGCCACATCATGTACTCAATTCCCATGTTATACAAGTGATATCATTCCTTTCTCCCTCTTATTCCATTTCCTTCTAAATTCTCTTCTCTCTTTTTTTTCATTTTGTTTTTTTTTCTTTTAGCCCACATATCCATAATTGCTTAGAGCTACATGTGTTAGGCTATTTTCTTCATGATTGGAAATCTTTGTACTAATGCGAGGGTATGGAACAATTTAGATCACTTTTCAGGACAACTGAGGTACATGGTGTACTTATGCATGAAAATCATGAAAGTTATGAGTGCAACTACATGACATGCACCTAAAGGTAATGTGCATGTATCATCGTATATTTTTTTTCGTTGTATGCAAAATTATGAAAATAGGAATGCAAAGCCTATCTACATGCTATGCACGCAAAAGAAATTGAAACTGCACTTTACTTCCAATTCTTGGGTGGATTATAGAAAATGGGGTGGAATGATCACAAGATTAAGTGACTGAACCTTAGAAGAAAATTATGTGTCCCTCCTTACTGACATGTGTAGTAGTTTAAAGGGTTCTTTCTCTTACATCTGCTTAAGGTCTCATTACCATTTGATTAGGTTAGGCTCAAACAACCGTTACTATCCACTTTGCATGAGTCAATGGGGGTGTGAGTATGACATATTGCTTCAAAGTTGACATAATCAATCATTTTCATAGAACAAGTTCCCCAAGGACAACCAAGTAAAGCTATCCAAATGACACAGAAAAATTTTAAATTCCCTTAATTTCCCCATGAAAACAGCAAGATGACAATTTTTAAGACATCCACGATTATACTAGATAGATGTGGATCCTAAATAAAAACTTAAAATTGCAAAAACAAATAACAAAGCAGAAACTAAAAACAACTAAAGAAAAGATAAAAGATAGAGCTGTTCCAGCCACCCCCCTAAGCTTGAATCCGACTATGGCCTCATAGTCAAAGACTAACTTAAGGGCGGAACAGTGATACCCTGATCAATCTTGCGGAGGCGGTGGTGGGTATTGTGGTGCTGTAGGATCCCAAGACGGGTACTCCCCCTGGAAGCTTGGATCATATTGGGTCCTCGGCGGAGGCTGTGGATAGCCTCCAAAGTAGTCTTGACTCCAGTAATGGTCAAAGAAGGGCTCCTGTTGCGTCTCTATCCGCTGCAACCGGGTGTGCATGTGCTCTTGGTTGGCGAGGATGAGCCGCTCGTTCTCGAACATAGCCCGTTGGTTGTCAAGTACCCGGCTCGTAGTGTCATGAATACCGGTATACATACCCATGTGCTGCAGCTGAGTCTGCTATATGTCCTGCAGCATGGCGTACATCCCTTGCATGGAGTAGGGATCCACAGCTGGCTGCTCTTGCTGTGGTGATGGCGGCGGGGGCTGAGATGATGAAGATGCACCTGGATGCATCCTAGGATGCTTCCGTGGTGCCACACGTGCTCGAAGAGGTGTGAAAGCCTCCTCTTCCTCTGCAGCCTCGCCCTCTTGCTCGTCACCACCGTCGTCTTCTTCGGAGAACTCGATGGCTATGATTGGCCACCGGAAGTGCTGCTTGCCCTCGATGTGGAAGACGTCGTCCGGCCGGGATGCCTCCTGGTAAGCTTGGTTGACGTGGCAATGAGCGTACGCCAACCTGTCTCGGATAAGAATGAGGTTTGAACGGTGCAAGTGCTGCACGTTCACCTTACTCCGCGTAGAAATCGGAGTCATGGACTGAAAGTTCAGCCCCAAGTAAAGCGCCACCCTGGTAACCAGACCACCAAAGTGTATTGGAGCCTTCCTTGTGCTCCGCTTCACCGCCATGACGCGCTGTAACCAGAATGCTCCCCAGTTGCACTCTTGACGTTTCAGGAGTGCATAGAGAAAGAACAGGTCACTCTCCTAAAACTTGCTCAAAGCAAGATCGCTCCGAGCGAAGAAGGTCAAGCTCAGCATCCTATGCAAGACTCGGACGAACGGGTGCTCAAAATCTGCTACCGCGGCATTGTAGTAGCTCACGGTCTTCCCTGTCGGCACTGTAACTAGCTCGGCGAAGATTTTGTCATAGTCAGTGCGGGCGTCGGGGCGTCGGTGATCGTGGCGTCTGTGGTTCCAGTTGAAGATGTCGTTGAACTGCTTCAACGTGATGTTGTAATTGTTGTTGAAGAGTCGGAAGGACACCCTTCCCTGAATCCACGTCTGGTCCGATGGTACCACGTCATTTGGTACGACGCAGATATCAAGAGACGCCATGAACTCGGCCACCAGTTCCTTGTATGTGGGCCATTCGCCGAAAAATGGCTGCCCATCCGCATGACAGTCCATCTCATACAAGCGATTGGTGTGCCGCGCTTGCCCGGCCAACACATAGGCCAAGTTGGCCTCGAATCCCAGCTCCCTGATCATTCCCCGGTCCACATACCGGGTGGCCTCGAACTTCCGCTTCATTATCTCCTCGTATACCTTCCTTGCCTCCATGTTGGCGTGAATAAGGCGTGGACGAGAGATGGAAGCGGTTGGAGGAGGAACAAACTCCTCGATCTCCATGGGGTGCGTGCTTGATGAAGATCCTCCGCCCATATGCACCATGATTGCGAGAAGAATGAGATTGGGAGAAAAGAGCTCGGTGAAGATGGAGAGAAATTCTCTGCTCGGTGACGCTTCTCCGCAGGTGTAGAGGGCTCGGGGGAGTGCTCGGCGCAATGGGAGATACTTGCTCTGAGGGTGTGATGTCATATGACGTTGCAAGTCCCCTTAAATAGACTTGATCGGCGCCCCTGTTGACCCGTCGATACCATCGACGCGGGACGATGGTATCGACACATCTCGCGGGTAGCCGCATCTGTCGCTGGTATCGACGGCTGACGTTTGCTGGATCGAGAAACTCGGATCGCTGACGGGTCGATACCATCGACAGAAGTCGATGGTATCGACGCAGCACCCGGATCGCTGACGTGGCTGTTGCGATCGTCGTCGATGTCTTCATGCAGATCGGTGACATGTCCGTCGATGCCATCGACGGGTGTCGATGGTATCGACTTGCTTTTATTGCGACACCTCTGTTTATTGCATTCAACCTGTGATGATGTCGATACCATCGATGAGGCCGTCGATGGTATCGAGTTGACTGAGCAAAATTCGTCTGAATATCTCCAGAGATCTCGATGGTATCGACGGGGATGTCGATACCATCGACACTTTTATTGCGACCTGCCTGTGACCATGTCGATGCCATCGATGGGTCCGTCGATGGTATCGACGCAGTGCGATTTCTGCTGGTGTCAACCTGAACCCATGTCGATACTATCGACTGATGTGTCGATGGTATCGACCCTGCCTGTTCCTGCACATTTAACAAACGGATCAAGGTATCATTGTTAAACTAAAAAGTAAACAAAATCAAAGCAAACTACACCTAATATTAAACTATCCTAATGTACCAATGGTTGGGTTGCCTCCCAACAAGTGCCCTTCTTTAGCGTCTTAGGCTAGACGTCGGTCCTTCTTCTCATTCATGTACAAGTGAAATGAGTTTAACCTCATTCACTTTCCTCTTATAGTTCTCACCAAAGTACAGCTTCAAGCGTTGCCCATTCACCAAGAACGTGGCCTCTCCATCTCGCACGAGAATCGCTCCGTGCGGTCTCACTTCTTCCACCTCGAAGGGTCCACTCCATCGGGATTTCAGTTTCCCGGGATGCAATTTGAGACGAGAGTTGAACAATAGGACACTGTCTCCTTTCTTGAACGTGCGCATCTCAATGTGGCGATCGTGGATCAGCTTTGTGCGCTCCTTATAAATACGGGCATTCTCATATGCCGTCATGCGTAGCTCATCCAATTCATTCAATTCAAACATTCTTTTCCTCCCGGCCTCGTCATAGCGCAAGTTCAGCCTTCTTAGCGCCCAATGGGCCTTGTGCTCCAATTCTACCGGAAGATGGCACGCCCGGCCATACGCCAACCTAAAAGGTGTAGTGCCTATAGGTGTTTTGTACGCCGTTCGATAAGCCCAAAGTGCATCCGGTAGCAATGCACTCCAATTCTTCCGTGTAGATGCTACGGTCCTTTCTAAAATCTTCTTGATTTCCCTGTTTGATACCTCCACCTGTCCTTGCGTTTGTGGATGATATGGGGTGCCAATGTTGTGCTTGACCCCATATTTCTTCAAAAGTGAAGCAAATTTCTGATTTCGGAAGTGTGTGCCTCCGTCACTAATGATCATTCGAGGAATCCCGAACCTGCAGAAAATATTCTCTTTGACGAACCTGCACACTACATTCGAATCATTAGTCCTTGTGGGGATTGCCTCTACCCACTTCGACACATAATCCACAGCAAGCAAAATATAAAGATTTGAATTTGAGGACACAAAGGGTCCCATGAAGTCAATGCCCCATAAATCAAATACCTCGACTTCCTGAAACACATTCAGGGGCATTTCTTGTCTCCTTGAGATATTACCTGCACGCTGGCACGGGTCACACTGCCTAACAAAATCATAGGCATCCCGGAACAAAGTGGGCCAATAAAGTCCGCTATCCAACACCTTAGCTGCTGTCCGTGAGCTAGCATGATGTCCTCCCGTAGGCGACGCATGACAATGATGTAGAACACTTTCGTACTCTACCTCCGGCACGCACCTGCGAAGAATACCATCCCTGCATTGCTTCAACAATATTGGGTCATCCCAAAAATAGTATCTCAATGAATGGAAGAATTTCTTCTTCTCTTGATAAGACCAATCTTCCGGGATGATCCCGCAAGCCAGATAATTCACAATTTCCGCAAACCATGGTTCTTTAGAATCAATTTTTAAAAGTTGTTCGTCGGGAAAAGTCTCGGTAATTGGTATATGCAAACCTTGTTCATCCACCCTCTCTAACCTAGACAAGTGGTCAGCCACCACATTTTCAATTCCCGACTTGTCCTTGATTTCAATATCGAATTCTTGTAGGAGCAAAATCCACCTAATTAGTCTAGGCTTCGCATCCTTCTTCTCCATCAAATATTTTATTGCGGCGTGATCCGTCCACACAACCACCTTAGAACCCACTAAGTATTGCCGAAATTTCTCAAAAGCAAATACAACAGCAAGTAACTCTTTTTCCGTGGTTGTGTAATTTAATTGAGCATCATTAAGCGTTTTTGAGGCGTAGAAAATCACAGCAGGCTTGTTATCTACCCTTTGCCCCAAAACAGCCCCCACAGCATAGTCAGACGCATCACACATCAACTCGAAAGGCTTTGTCCAATCCGGCGTTTGAACAACCGAAGCCGAAATCAGCTTTTCCTTCAAAACCTCGAATGCGTGAAGACATTTTTCATTGAAATCAAAAACTGCGTCTTTTTCCAACAATTCCGATAATGGCTTTGCTATTTTTGAAAAATCCTTGATAAAGCGCCGATAAAACCCAGCGTGTCCTAAAAAGCTTCTCACCCCTTTTACAGAATTTGGTGGGGGTAGCTTAGAAATCACCTCAATTTTTACGGGGTCTACCTTTAGACCCTTGCTAGACACCTTGTGTCCTAGCACAATTCCTTCTGTCACCATCATGTGACATTTCTCCCAATTGAGGACCAAGTGTGTGTCCTCGCACCGCTGCAATACCTTATCTAAATTATAAAGGCATTCATCAAAAGACGCTCCATAAACCGAGAAGTCATCCATGAAGACTTCGAGACACCGCTCCACCATGTCAGATAAAATGGCGAGCATGCAGCGTTTAAAAGTCGTCGGCGCATTGCATAAACCAAACGGCATACGGCGGTAGGCGAAAGTCCCATAGGGACATGTAAACGTAGACTTCTCTTGATCCAAAGGATCAATAGAAATCTGGTTGTACCCCGAGTAACCATCTAGGAAACAAAAATGCGACCGACCGGCTAAGCGTTCCAAAATCTGATCAATGAATGGCAATGGAAAATGATCTTTCAGAGTTGCGGCGTTCAATCGGCGGTAATCAATGCATACACGCCACCCGGTTACCAATCGGGTGGTGACAGGTTCATTTAGAAGATTTGTAGTGACAGTGATTCCCCCCTTTTTAGGGACTACCTGTGTGGGGCTCACCCACGTCGAATCAGATATGGCATAAATAATCCCTGCAGCAAGCAACTTAATGACTTCCTTTTTGACAACCTCCATCATGCTTGGATTTAGACGTATTTGAGGCTGTATGACTGACTTGGCTCCTTCCTCAAGCCGAATCTTATGTTGACAAAGTGTAGGGGAGACCCCCTTGATGTCCGCCACTGACCACCCAAAGGCTCCACGGTGGTTCTTGAGCACTATCAGTAGCTGCTCCTCCTCATCCGTACTCAAGTATGCAGAAACAATCACTGGCAACTTGTCCTCCTTAGCTAGAAAGACGTACTTCAGGTGCGGGGGCAATGGCTTTAACTCTAGATCAGGTGGGCAGATAAGGGATGATTGTAGCGGTGGGGGCAGTGTACCCAAATCTTCATAGTGCCTCGTGTAGAAACATGGAAGCATTTGAAGCATTTTGGCGCACTCCTTGAGTGAAGTACTCCGCATCCAATCATAAGTGACATTAAGCAAGCACGCCTCTAGAGGCAATTCCGGATATGCATCATAGACAGAAGTAATTATCACATCATCCTCCCACGAAGGTGGAATGTCCTCATTCTCATCATTTGGAAACCCGACAGCCTTGCATAAAGAGACAGCTTTCGTTTGCTCCATAAGGTCTACCGCCAAGGTCCCATTGTCTATCCTGCTCATCACATGGGCCATATCTAAAAATGGCTTCCCGAGACAAAGTGAGATATTGCTTTCCACATGCTTCACCATGTTGCACTGTGCCTTTGCTTTAGTAGATGTATTGTTGTTGGGCATGACCATCTCAAAGCGATCATCCGCAATGCCTAAGGTCAAGCGACCTCTCCCCATCTCCAAGATCATGTCAGCTGTAGCTTGAAATGGGCGACCAAGAAGTAACTCATTGCCGTGTTCGTCCTGCATCTCCATCACAACAAAATCAGCGGGAAAAACATAGCGGTCTACCTTTACCAAAACATCCTCACAGATTCCATATGGTTTCACCACAGAATTATCGGCCAATTGGATAGTCATATTGCTTGGCCTTGACTCCTTCAATCCAAGTTTCTTGAATGTAGAAAGGGGCATCAGATTGATGCTTGCCCCGGAGTCACAAAGCGCTTCGCCAAATTTGAACTTCCCGATAAAGCATGAAATATTGAAACACCCGGGATCCTGTCGCTTTGGCGGCAGAGTGCCCATAATAAAAGCACTCACTTGCTCCTTCAATACCACAACCTCAGTGTCGGGTATCTTCCTCTTCTTGGTGATCACATCTTTAAGAAACTTTCCATAAGACGGGATTTGTTCAATTGCCTCTAACAAGGGAATATTCACAGATAACTTCCTAAAGCTGTCCAGAAATTTTTTAAACTGTGCATCCACCTTTCTTGCTTTTGCACTATTGGGATAGGGAACCGGAACGGTATGTGCCCTTTGATGAGGTGGCACATAGGGAGTTAATTTTTTTGGTTCCTCCTCAGTGGCTTGTCCTTCCTTACCATCTTCGGTTGTGTCATCAATTTTCTCTATGACTGGTGCGGGCTGCTCCTTAGCGGTTGCTTCTTCGACTGTGTCCTGCGGTGTGCTTGTGTCATCCGCCCTTAGATCAAGCACCTTCTTACCGCTCCTCAACAATATGGCCTTGGCCTGTTGGTTTCCCCCGGGAACATTGGTGTTCCCCGGAAAACCCGGATGTGCCGGCTTCTTCAAGCTTGCAATCTCCGCTGCCATCTGTGCCATGGAAGTCTCTATAGTCCGCATCTGAGCCCCGTGGCTCTGCAACGTCTGCCCAAACTGGTTCATGTATTCACCTTGTTGCTTTATTTGCTGCCCAAAAGTGTTCATCAACTCTTGATTTTGCTTTATGACTTGATTGAGCAACTCCGTGCTCTTATCCTCCGTGGTCGGTGCAGGCTTGGCATCCGGATCTTGCAGAAAGTTATTTGGATCCTTCCATGAAAATTTCTTGTCTTTCCTCCATGAATAATCGTTATTCCTGTACCCCTGCTGTTGCCTCATGTACTTGACCTGAGCCTCATCCTCGGACTCATTGTCTTCTTTCTGTAGCAACTTCTTAGCGAGAAGATCCATCTTCTCATTCAGCTCTCTAATTGCCTTAGACTCACTGGCAACTCTCGCTTGCTCAACTGGGCCTCGCTCTCTCTCTCCCCAAGATTGTTTTCGTGCCATATTCTTCAATATTTCCCAGCATCTTGTATCAGTGTTGTTTAGAAAGAATCCAGAACCGGCCGAGTCCAAGTTGCTTCTATCATGCTCGGAGAGAGCAAAGTAGAAGATCTTCACTTGGGTTTCCTTGTCCAATCCATGATGTGGACATCTCCTCAACATGACTTGGAATCGCTCCCAAGTCTCAGAATAAGTCTCATCCGCCTGTTGGGTGAAATTGTGGATCTTCAGGATCATATCATTGGTTTTCTCAGGAGGAAAGAACCTCTCGAAGAAAACCTCCACCATGTGATCCCATGATTCAACAAACTCGTCGTCGAGGTTATGAAGCCACTCTCTTGCCACTCCAGCCAAGGAACTCGGGAATAACTTGAGATAGAGCACATCCTGCGGAAATCGATCTATCTTCACCATATCACAGTTCTCCACAAACTGACTAATGTGTGCCACTGGATCTTCATTTTTCAGCCCGTGAAATGCATTGGATTTGACCAAATTAATCAGTGCTGGGTCGATCTTGTATGTAGGTATGTTTAGCCCCTGTTTCTTTATAGGCCCCTTTGATGCCGAGGAAGAAGACGCTTTGATCTTCTCCCATATTGTCTGTGCTTCAGCCATTACTTCTTCTTGTTCTTGCTCAGATTCAGAATTTATATCACTGTGGTGTTCCTCCTCGTAGTAGTCCTCGTCCTCTGGTCCCGCAGATGGAACCTCAGGTGTGCGATTCACGTAGTCTCGACTACGTGTGTGCACCATGCAAAGTACCTGAAAAAAAATGGAAATAGGGGTTCAGTACAATGCTTTGAACGAGTCAACACAATTATAGAGAAATAAAGGAATTTTTTGAAATTGTTTTAAAATAAATAAATAAATGTGGCCTAGAATGGCCGCTCTTAGCACTCAAAGTGCCAATAATTCACCGTATCCCCGGCAACGGCGCCAAAAACTTGACGTGTATTTTACTACGCGCTAAAAACGCAAGTGTACGCGTCGAGTAATATAGGCCTTGTGAGGCCCGAGTCGAACTCAGGGATACGTGAATTATTGGAGACTTCTACTAACTAATCACAATCAGCTAGACCGATTAACAAAGTAGGGTTTTGTTGTTCAAATTAAAAGAAAATAAAAATCAAACAAAGAAAACAATCGATTAAAGGTTAATTTAATCAATTAAAAGGGATATCTTTAGGATGGCGGTTTCACCGCGGGTCAACATTGTATTAGATATCATATAATTCCTCACACTTCTCTCTCTATCCGGGTAGTGGCCTGAAATGAGAATTACCCACTGTCGTGGTGTAATCCACTACTTAGATTTAGGTTGATTCCATCGTCATAGTAATCATTCCCCTAAACTAAGCGCATTAAGATCGGTCCCTCAGTTCCCACCATTAATTTTACAACTCCTTTGTCAAGGGTTTTATTAATTAATGTAGAATTCGTCTCTTTTCAACCGTTAATCCTTCTGTCGAAGTGATTAAGGGTATTAATTTATTATTATGGTGATCAAACATAACAATAGAAATAGAGAAAACGAATTTATACCACAGATATGAGAGAAAAATATGAATTATCAATATAAAATCATCATACAATGTATCCCCGGGCTACTCCCGGTCCTAAAGATTGAGGGTTTTAGCCTCTCATGTTCATCTTACACGAATACATGGTAGAAATTGGGGAATTCATAAGAAAAACGTGAAATCAATGGGAAAACCCCTGAACGGAGAAGAACCGGTGGATCCTTGGCGTAGAACACAAGCTTTCCCCGCCTGTCGGTGGTGGAAATTGTCTTCGGCAGCGTCCGAATCACCCGGGATGAGCTTCTCGGCCTCCGTTCTCCTTTCTCTCCTCCTCGGCACTCGTGCAAAACCAAAAACGAGATCCTTTTTTTCTGGGCGGCCGTCATTAGGTATAAGTCCCTAATTAGGTCGTCAAATAATGACAGCCGTCCGATTGATATCAAAACAGATCCAACGCATATCTGCCGGCGTCGATACCATCGATGCGGGTCGATGGTATCGACCCAGCGGATTAGCAGCAGCTTTCCTTTCTTTTATTCTGAGCGCCTGTGGTGATCTCGATACCATCGACTTGCGTGTCGATGGTATCGACATCCGTCGATGGTATCGACGGATGCAGATACTTGTTCTTCCTGAAATTTCACAACAGGCCCAAGTAAATCCACACAATTTATAATAAGATGATAAATAATACTCAAAATAGTAAAACAAAGGGGATTTGATATAAAATGATGGCAAAAGACCAAATAAAATGAATTATGCAATAATATCCATGAAAATGAGTAATTAAGGCACAAAACACATATGAAATAGGTCTCTAAATGCGACTCAAAATCATCGCATCACCCCAGTTAGGTCATTCATTTTGTAGCCAATCACTTTCTTCCTTTCCTTCAATTCTTTTAGGAGTTTATCTTCTTGTTCGGTTGTAAGATCGGAATTTATTATTACACGACAAACCTTGAGATCATCCAAAAAAACATACTTCAGTCCCTCAGGCAGGGGCTTCATTTCGGGGGCCTCTGGTTTTTCGCATGTTTCTTCAGTAACTTCCACAGCCTTGAGTCCTTCAAACGTAGCTTTGGGATCTTCTTTGGTAGTGTCAAGGTCAAGAACACACTCTTGAACTCGTTCACTAATGGAATTATCAGTAGAGGGGTTTGTTAGAGTCACTTCTAGAGGATCATCTTGTTCATATCCCTCTTGTGGGAGGAGTGATATTTGTTCGATGCAGTCAATCAGATAAACTTCTTCTTGCATACTTGGTCTTCTCATGCTTTCAAAAACCATGAATTCGAGAGTTTCTTTACCAAGTCTGAGAAGCATAGTTCATGCTTCAACATCAATTAGAACTCTTACAGCGGCGAGGAATGGATGTCCAAAGATGAGAGGATATTTGGCATCCTCTTTTATGTCCATGATGACAAAGTCATACGAAACATAAGAATCTTTCCCTACCTTGACAGGTACATCCTCAATAATTCCTAACGGGCATTTTATCGAAATGTCTGCGAGTTGTATGGTCATTCCAGTTGGAAGAAGTTCAGCAAACCCTAGCCTTTTGCAAAGGCTGAGTGGCATGATGGAGATGCTAGCACCAAGATCTGCTAGTCCTTTCTTGTATGAAGAATCACCGATATGGCAGGAAAGACCAAAAGATCCTGGATCTTTCTGTTTCTTTGTCATCTTACTCTGGATGATATCCGAAGAGGTTTTAGCTAACTTGACTGTCTCATATTCTTCAGTTATATATTTCCTGGTGAGGAGTGACTTTAAGTACTTTGTCCAAGCTGGTATCTCAGCCAGTGCATCCAAAAAGGGTATATCAACATGAAGTTTCTTCATAGCTTCTTTAAACTTATTGAACTGAGTATCCAGCTTATTTGCCTTAAACGAGTAGGGAACGGTATACGAGGTTTGTATACAGGAATATCAAGTTCTGGTCTTTCATTTTCTTCATCAATAGGTTTTTTAAGACTTTCCTTATCTGTCTTATCACCAATTACTGGTTCTTCTGGTTGAAACTCCAGTGTTGTTGAGTCTTGAATGATCGCAGGATCATCCTCATTAGTAAAAACCATAGGTGTCTTGATAGGAGGATTAGAATAGTCTTTTCCTGACCTGTTGGTTACTGCCTTCAATTGTTCTGGGTGCTTTGGGTTATTCTCGGGTTGGCCAGCAAAAACCCCAACTGGTGGCTTAATGCTAGCTGCAAGTTGAGCTAGTTGAGATTCAATAGCCTTCTGCTGAGCTTGTTGGTTAGCTATCATAGTTTTCTAAGTTTGCAACATCTTTTCAATGGCTGATAGTTTGTCATCAGGAGAAACTGGACCGACTTGTTGTCCTTGTTGTTGATAAGGAACTTGGTTAAAACTCTGGTACTGGGAGTTGTTTTGATAGTTATTGAAGTTTCTATTCTGAAAGTTTTCCTTGAAATTTCTTTGATTTCCAAAATTCTGTTGTTGATTGTACTAAAATCCTGGTGGCACTCATGGTTGGTTGTTCGAACCAAATTGATGTGAGTTTACTACTCCAGAGGGGTTTCCATATTGAAATCCTTGATGATTCCTATTCTAATTCGGATTGTAGTAACTTTGACCAGGGATAGTATTAACATCATAAAGATTTTCTATTTGATCATTATCTCCTTGTCCACATATGTTTCTTAGAACAAAATTGTAAAGAACATTACATGCTAATGTGGAATGATCAGTACTTTTACATGCTTCACGGAATAATGAAGCTGACTTGATCTGTTCTTGTTGTCGAGTGGGTGAACGTCCTCTTCCAATAGCAGTAAGAGATGATTCAATGTGGTCTTGCTTGGCAACTAAGAGTTTTAAGGTTTCAGCGATAGACTTGAACTCAGGAGTAGCTTCAGCCATAGCTACTTTCAAGACTCCTTTACCTACAGATCTTCCCCAGTTGGCTTGATTTTCTACTCCAAGGGTGATGACTCTCCATGCGCTATCATAACTTTGACCCATGAAGTTTCCTCCATATTAGGAATCTAAGAATCTCTTGATATCGTCGTCCACACCCCTATAGAAAATTTCGATGAGTTGATTCTTAGGAATTCCATGGTGTGGACACTTGTGTAGAAGCTCTTTGTATCTATCCCATGCTTCAGCAAGAGTTTCTCCTGGGACTTGGGTGAAATTTGTTATTCGCCCTCCAATTTCATAGGTGAGAGATGGAGGATAGAACTTTTCTAGAAACACATTATGGAGTTGTTCCCAGGTGGTGATGGGCATTTCACTTTGCAATGAATTGTACCAACTTATGGCTCTATCAGCAAGGGAATACTTGAAGAGATGGAGTCAAATAGCATCGTCGGACACTCCATTTTGTTTTTTCATGGCACATAGATCGATGAATCTCAGAAGATGTTCTTGGTTGTCTTTCCTTATTTACCGTAGAATGGGCTGTTATGAAGCAAGGTGATCCAATGTGCCCTAATCTCAGAATTGATAGCATCGATGGGGGGAGGTTGTACTGGATGATGAACATTCGCAACTTTTGGGATTGAGAACTCTTTAAGATCCTTTTACAGTTCAGCTGCTTGCGTTGTTGCTTGTGCCGCTAGGATTTCTTCTTTAACTATAGCTCTGGCTTCTTGCATGAACCTCTCTCTCTGCGCATTGATGGCTTGAGCCACCCTTCGGGCTACTTATTCTTCTTGAGCCATCCTTGTTTGATTTTCTCTGATCTGACGATGAAAAGTTATGTCTTTCTCGGGATCAAAGATTGCCGTTAGTCCAGGCCTGTCCGAATGGTGCATACACTACGCCTTGGATTGTACCTCAAAAAAGAAAGATTTCAAAAGTGAGAACCATAGAGTACAGTCAAGGACAAGAAGATGATCGATTGTATCAAAAGAAAAACAAAATCCTAGATTAGCCTTAAAAGAACTGGATTTAAATAACTGATTTTGTTGTCCCCGGCAATGGTGCCAGAATTTGACGTGGCATTTTATCACACTAACAAACTCACTCAGGGTTGAAACCCCCGAGATTTTACCAAAACCAATGTGCAATAATACCACCCTCAAGAAGATGAGTCTTATCGCAGTATAGTTAAGGATCGAACCCAAAGGATAACGTTTTTAAGAATCTTTGCCAGTCTAGTCTAGATCGAGTTAAGGCTAATATTTAAAACGATTGGTTGATTTGAGGTTACTTAAACTAATTGTAAGAAAGTAAAAGCTGAATTAAAGTTGGGTTTAGATCAATGATATGGAATCGTTGGGATGGTATCGGGTTTCACCACCTCTACACACGCAAACACATTCTAACGCAAACAATCCAGGCAAGATAAAATGATCCAAATAGAGCTGCTGCAAAACCCCCCATACGGGCGTTAGGTTCGCGTAAGCATCACCTTAGGCATCAGTTGTCTCGTCACCAACCAGATCATTTACTTACGGCTCTGAAGATACATAAATCCAACGAAGGTTGTGGGCCCCCTATACAGGCGTTAGGCACACAGAAGTGTCACTGAAGGCTAGATGGCTCTTCCCCTCACGGATCATACACTTACAACCTTGAAGAAATCCCATTCTATTTCTAGTTTGGGAGTCAATCACATTAATCGATAAGCAAGCCGATGATAGATCTACAAACTAACATCGACGATAAACAAAGATGATATAAAATCCAACTAAGGTTGTGGTCCTCCCTGAGGGTTGTTTAGATCACAGAAGTGTCACCGTAGGCTAGATGTCTCGTCCCCTCACGGATCATACACTTACGAACTCAAGGAATCCTATCGGAAGTTCTCGTCAAGGAGTCAAACTTTGTAAACTGTCATTCCATCCCACATATAGAAGATTTCACAATACAGGAAAGAACAAGATGAAAGAAAGTAGATAATCAACTACAAACATACCAATTAATAACGAAATTAAAAGCTATATACATTGCCATGGAAAGTTTAACAAAAGAACATGATTGCATGGGCAGCGGGGATAGTCCCCGCACCCCAGCAAAAAGGTACTACTCGCTCATGATGCGAAAAATAAGAAGAATAAGAAAGAGAGAGAGAAATCCACCATGAACTCAGGGTAGAAGGTAGTCACAGCTTGGTGAATATGATGCGGCCTTCTACGTCGTGTCGGTGCAGATCTGAACGCGAACGGGAGATACCGAGACAGACCGGACAGTCTCCCTCGCTCTATCTTCCTTCTCTTCTCAGTCTCATTGGCTGCAACACGGGAAGTAGGTGGAATGAAATTGGCATGGATGGCACTGGATCTGGATCAGACCTGTATACAGGTAGCCTGTCAGCGTCCCGAAACCAATCTCCAAATGGGGACCCTGCTGGTCCTATTTATAGACACAGATCTGGGCCTCATACTTTTGGTGTGAGTCCAAAAGGTTGGCTTATAATTGTCCAAACAGTTTGGTTTGAACGGTTTGCATGTATTGAGCATACAGTCTTCACGTGTTTAACAATTGTTTCGGTCTTCATGCATCTAATCCAAATGGTCTTGAATTAACAATTGGCCATTCGGTCTTGATTTTACAATCGGTGATTCGGTCTACATGTTATTTACTTACCCAATTTACTTACCCAAACAGTTTCATAGCCCAGCAAATCCAAATGGTTTCACGTGCTTAGAGAAGCAAATGGTTTTGAATTGCTGTGATCATTCGGTCCTTGAGCTGCATGCATGCACGACAAGCTCATTTGGTTTCAGCCACAAAAACGGTCTACTGCTTGTTCATGATTAACAAACGGTCAACATGCAAGTGCTGATTTGGTTTGCATGCACATGATGTGGCCATTGTGTGTGGTTCATTCGGTCTTCACATGCTGGCTGGAAACGGTCTTCATGGCTGCTGTGATCATTCGGTCCTCGTGCATATCCAATCCCATATGGTCTTCGCATAGCAGCTAATTCCAAACGGTCTAGCTAATTAAGCAGCAAACGGTCAGCATACCTTAATCCATTCAGTCTTCATTTCCTAAATGGTTTCCATGTATGCATTAAATCTTCACGGTTTGCATTGCTAATCCAATCGATTTTCACGTTGCTACTAGGCCATTCGGTCTTCATGCAGCAGCTAATTCCAATTGGTCTTCACGTGGGTTGCATGCAAATGATCAGCTTGAGAAAACAGCAAACGGTCTTGATATAGGAAGTGGCCATTCGGTTTTGAATTAACAATTGGTCGTTCGGTCTTGAATTGGCCATTCGGTCTTGGATTAATTGTTCAAACGGTTTGACATATGCATGCCTATTTCATCCGGTTTGGAAACTGAATGCAAACCTCCAAATGGTCTTGCATTTAGCATTTTCCAAACGGTCTTCGAATATGTCCATTCGGTCTATGCGACCTCGGCATCCAAACGGTCCCGCGTTCCTGCCTCCAAATGGTCTCACAGACCGAAACCCTTCAAACGGTCTCACAGACCGTAACTTCTCAAACAGTCTCGCAGACCGAAACCCTTCAAATGGTCTCATAGACTGTAACTTCTCAAACGGACTCGTAGACTGAAATTCCTCAAATGGTCCCACCGACCCAGCTCCAAATGGTCTTGACGTGAACATGTCCATTTGGTCTTGAGACCGTATGGATAAAACTGTTTGGTTAGACTGAATGGATGAAACCGTTTGGTCAAACCGAATCGGTGATACCTACATCAAATCAACATAAATTCCATTAAAATCGGACCAATTAAGTAATTTTGCACATTTTGTTATTTAGTAAGTGAAATTAGATGTATTGAGTTAAAATGAGTCTAGGATGGAAAATGGATTTCCTGATGAATATTCATTCATAATGCAACTTAGGGGTCAATCCACTACGGATTGGGGTAGGACATCTAGATAGGGTTTCTTCTTTAGGTTTCTAGAGAAAGGAATTAGGGATTCTGGGGGATTGATTTTTGGGTTTTGGTTACACCAAATCAATATGAAAACAAATAAATGAGACTAGAACCAAACTTAAATTAACTCTAACCTAGAAATGGTGTTCAATTAAACTATATAATAGAGAAATTTAACTAAATTAGGCTATTCACTAACAATAAAGAGACTAGAGATAAAAATTAACCACGCTAGAATAGAAATTATAATAGACAAGTAAACAATAACGCTTCGCAAGTAAGCCAAATCTAAACTAGGAAAGTAACTAAGAAACCCTAGAGCAAGCATATGAAAAAGAACAAGTTACTTGAACATGATCCAGTGGGCATGATCAAGGTAAGAAAGATGAGTAGAAAAAGCAATTAGATAGAATATGAGAAAACTACAATTTAAGATAGTGGATAGAGTAGTGGGTATGTGGAAACACATCCCGCTATCACACAGACAACGAGGTGTTACGCGAAAACGTACGGAAATCACCATAAACCACAAATTACCAAAATACGAGTTAATTAAAACCAATTGCGGAAAGCTGATAAACTGAGAAACTATTACATTTAAGTCATCATCCTGCAAGGAAACAGGTTATATAAATATATACAAGCCTTGATACGTGTCCACAGCTTAGAGGAACAGGTGTCTAACCATCACATGAGTTCATCACCTATTTATACATACATAAAGGCCCACATCCGGCCAGCAGCAGGGTATACAAGACAACACCAACTATACATTGTGAAACAACGTCAAAACACCTCCAAGGACCTGAGAGTACAGGGATGACTCTAAGACTCTACTACAAAACATCCAAAACAGCAGCATATCCATCTCTTGCCTTCTACTACTCGGCCGCAACTCTGCGACCACCACCTCGCCTAGCTCGACCACCTAAAAAGGGTGTAAACCAGTGGGGTGAGACACACAGTTCCAGCAAGAAACATAACTCCCCACCAAAACTATAGAACCTCAGAAAGATAAGGTAACAACAAAGGATAACTGATAAAGAGTACAATAGAGCAGTTATACAGTAAAGCTGTTCATACCGTCAAGCTTACCAGATGTACGGAAGGCATACATCCAATTATTTCTTTATGGAACATGATTAACAAGATAAGAGTCATAAGGTATTACCACATAACATGAGGAAGATATAAGTAGCTGCAAGGTATAACAAGATTAACTACACAAACAAGGCCTCAACCAATGTTCCATAGTTTGCCTTAAGCAGTAAATACTATTCGACTGGATTACATATTATTATGCCCTGAGGAAGTGAGCCGTACCGCTCAAATCCAACCTTCGGTTCCGAAACCCAAAGCAAGTTCCATACAAGGTCAATGGAAGAGTCGGACTCCACGACCTTCCCCCTCGTGGTCAGTGCACGAGAACCAAAGTAGGATCCTAGTCTCGTGCTTAAGTGGCCTCAACCACATGGTCAGCTCCATAGGCTACCCTTCCTCTAGCCCGCCTCGGTACAGGTCTCGGTGCTAGTATATCTGAGCCACGGGCCTATTCACTGTGCTCTGAGCCATGAACACATTCATGCTCCCATATCACACATCCTGAGCCATGGGCCTGT
Organism: Alisma plantago-aquatica; assembly: GCA_963693085.1. NCBI lineage: Eukaryota > Viridiplantae > Streptophyta > Magnoliopsida > Alismatales > Alismataceae > Alisma > Alisma plantago-aquatica. The sequence goes on along the minus strand of OY856412.1, from coordinate 578,335,130 downwards.
TCACCATGCTCGTCACATATTCCGAGTCTGCAACCGTAGTTGCACTCGATTCCCTCTCTATTTTAGGCTAGGAGAAACCTTGCATATTCAATAATATGTGCTCCTAGTTAACCCGCAGGAGAACCCGTTTCACCATCACCAGCTCCTGACGATGATGGATCTATGGCCAGGGCAACTACATGATATATTCCACTGTGATTAATTAGTATCTTTTATATGGATTGCAAGATTCAACCAAGTTGTATAACATGTAAACTAAAATAAGAATAAACAACATAAAACTCAAAGTTATGCTTTTATTGTAATCACATCATCCTAATTGCATGTTATCACTTGGCCTCTTACCAATCATCTAGATCCATCTCAAGGATCATCACATTGCCATGGGATCTCAATCCCTCATCATATACTGCCACTGCCTCTCAAGACATACATCATCAACATGGGACAACAGTCTCAAGCACTTTAGTCAAATACATCGTACAAGTCATCTCATTATCAAGAGTAACCATCACAGCAGAGTTACTCATCAAATATATACCTCATAGCCTTTTACTTGGCTATGCATCACCTGCATGGTTAGTATGCACAATCATCATAGATTACAGAAGATTCATATTATCAACATAGGCAACATTGATGATTATATGCTTTATCAATCATGCCTCAACTCCGGATCACAGACATAGGTACTATCATTAAGCAGAGCATTCTACCTACTTATCATTTGCTCAGCATTATTCATAATATCAAGATGATCACATACATAGGTAAAGTCATGTGAATTACATAAATGAGCTACTCCATAACAATTACCATTAAGTATATCAAAGGCCACCATCATGACTAGTCATGATACATGCACAAGACTTAGCATAGATGTGGTCTACTATATCGTGCACTTCCAGGGTTTCTACCAAAAACCAAACGTAATGCAAGATCAGCATATCGATTTCTATGAGGGGCAAGACCCTCACTAAAAGCACCACAAAACCCTCACCATAAGTGATACCGGGCAGGGCACCCTCATCTATAACCCAACTCATAACGGTCAGCACACCAGTGTTTATCGGCCAACACTAGGGCGTGATGCGCAACATTGCGTCAGGCGTGTCGTGCACTCACCAGTGATGTGCTCAGAGGTATCGCGTGACGCTGCGTCGGTACACAGAGCATATCGTGCAATAGGGTGTCGTGTTGGTGGCCGACACTCACATAGGACCAGTGTGATGCCCGTCACAGAACTACTAGCATCATCCGTCTCAAGGCACAACGACCCCAAACTCCATCTAAGTCATGTGTGCATCGGGAAAGGTACTCCACAAGAGGTAACGTCTAAGGGTGTATCTCAAACTACGTACATGGGACCTATCGTTCAACCAACAAACCCATGGCCTATTGGCCGTCACAAGCATAGACTGGGGCGTGACACCCGTCACGAGGTCAGGGACCAAAGGGGGTATCAGACAGAACATGTAGCATAGAGTGATGCCCGTTACAAACAGATTCAAGGACCAAGGTGTCATCCATCACAACCATCAACAAGCCATCCTAAGCTCAAGGTCAAGAGGCTATCGGGCACCACCCCTATAAACACCATAACGGCCAAGAAACAACTCCACAAGGTCGTCATCAACCTCAAGCACAAGGGCACCAAACCCTAATGGACCAAGAAGATGGCTCACCTCTCCACTTGAAAGAGAGAGGGGTCTTGCACATCTCTTGTCACCAAACGGGCAACACAAGGATCAACCCTAGCAAGGTTCACAACCACCACAAAGCTCACCTTTCAAGTCCATGGTGAGAGGAGGGTGTTGCTCAAGCTACTAGAACACAAGCTCACCTCTCAACTTAAACGAGAGAGGGGTATTGCCCATGCTACTAGAACTCAAGCTCACTCCTCAAAACCTAGGAGAGAAAGGAGTATTGCTCACTAAGAAACCCTAGATCATGGGTTCGACCAACATGGTGCAACTAAGCAAGGAAACCAAACTAACAACAACATAGCCGATCATAAACAACAAGAACAACAACATAGAAGATGGTAATGTAGTTAGGGTTAGGAGTTATGTAACCTTCCTTAAGCAAGCTCAAAGCATCACCAAGGAAGAAGGAGACTCCAAGAAGGATCGGCCACTAAGCTAGCTCCACCAAGGGTATCGTCCACCAAGCTAGCAAGAGAAGAGAGTGTGTCGCGCACCAAGGTAGAGGAGAAACTAAGGAACTAAAAGGGATCTTTAGCAAGAGAAGGGAAAAACATATATAGAAGGGGATGGAGGAGAAACCAAAGCAAAGCAAAGCAAGGTGTTGCCCACCTAGGGACACTTATCCATGTGCAAAAACCACCACTCTAGCATGTCTTAAACACATGTCCAAGGCCATTGCCACATGCAAGCATCAAGCACCAAGTGTCCACTAGTGGTGACACAAACGAGGTCAAAGACGGTCAAAGGTCTATGGGCGACACACTTGGACGACACAAGCACCAACATGGGCGACACAGCCCCTGGGTGACACAAGCTTTTCCTTGCCCGATAGAAGGTCCAAAGGAACAAAGACAAGGCACCACAAGGCCCAACAAGCTCAACCAAGCCCAAAGGAACTCAAGCAACGAGCCCAAACCTTCCTCTCTACACTAGAGGAAGCAAGGAGAGGGAGGGACACCTCAAAAGATGACAAACTTGCCCACAAACCCTAAACTTTGGTTATTTGCAAGTAGCACCTCTGTGAAAGACTGGATTTCTGGCTTAATTTCGAGGACGAAATATCTTTTAAGGTGTGTAGGATGTGATGGAGTGGATTTTTGAAATCCATAAATCTCCAATAACATATTAGAATCCATATCTTGAGTTACAATGAGAGTTCCAAGTGTTTTGGTAAAGTGGAGATGTTGAATGAGAATTATATAATGATTAATATCTCTCTTTATATGCCTTCTTGAGGAATTTGATTGGATGACCTAACAATTGAGTTTTGGCACCGATTTTGAGTAGAAGGTAGCTTGAGTGGTAGGAAACCTATGGTTAAAATTTGATGGCAATCGGACACTCCTAGAGGAAGATATGGAGGTTTGATCTTTGTGAAATGATGTGCAATATTAGTGTTGTTAAGCCTAAGTCGTTGATTAAAATAGGTGTCACGCCCCTTTTGTTTTGGGTCGGGCTGCGTGGCCTCTTGTGTGCCCTAGATGTGCGATCTAGTGGTTGTGCCTGGAAGATTTAGTGAGCCGCGGATAGGCTCATGAGAAGGACTGTCTGGAGCCTTTGGATTAGATCTGACGGATGTCAGTTTGTCCCCTACCTTGCGGTTAGAGCGAGGTAGTGGGGCAGCTGACCCCGCGATCTTTCGAGCCACCACTCGCCAAGGATGTGAGTCGTGGGCAAGACCTAACTGAGGAGTTGGGTTCCTCAAGTGAGAACGACCTACCCCAACCCCTTTTTGGGGGTGTTTGACGAAGAGAGCAGGGAGAACGAGCTCTCCCATTCCCTGCCTTCTCCACCGCACGGAGCAGGTGGTGGATGGGAGGAGGATACAGAAGTAAGGGGCTCGCGGAGGAGAACAGAGAAGGGGAAAAGAAGGGGTGAGTGCAGGGGAGTCCAATCCCACCCTTTTAGTGGACCCGCAGAGCGGCGTTGGTAGTAGACTGACTCCGGTTGGCCGGAGAGGAGCTCGGGGCTAGGGGCAAGTGTGGAGCGCTTCTCACCATGATCTTTGGCTGCGAGCAAGTTCCTGGAGGCCTAGGGAAGCTTCCTGGAGCTTCAGTTTGATGCGAGGATGAGCGGAGGCAAGATGCCTCTTCTGCTCCGCCGCGCCAACAGCTAGTGGCGGCGAGCTTGAGGACACGGCGGCTCAGAGGCTCCAGGGCAAACCTGAGAAGCCGTGAAGGTCTGGTTGAAGGCGCCGAAGCTAATGGAGGCCTTAGGAGATGACAGAGAGCAATCTGGTGTGGCGGGTTGCTCGCCGGAGGTCACCCGTGCGGCGGCACTCGGGTAGAACAGAGTCCCGCTTGGGACCCAGACACGAGAGAAAGAAGAAGGGAGCTGAACCGGCCCAATCCAGGAGTCAGACCGGACCGGCCCAGCCGAGCCAGAATTGAACCGGGTCCAAGTGCTCCTGAACCGGCCGGATCTACCCGCAAGCAGAAGCAAGGAGCCGCAATCCTAGAGGACACGTGGCGTCCTGTGATTGGCCGGATGAGGTAAATAATCAGAAAATGCTCAGTTTTTCAATAAATCGTAGAAAATAGCCCGATGCTCAAAAAAATACATATAATATACCAAAATGTTCAGAAAATGTGTAGAATAATATGAAACCATCATATCAGCCTTTTTATGCACATATATCAGCAATATCATGTAAGATGCGTAATTCTTGTTTAATGGATAATAAATAGCAAATGATGACATAAAATTATGGAAAAATGTCAGTAAACCTATATTCATGTTTATAATGCACCTGATGTCAATGATGATCAAGTTGATGCACGAAATTACATATTTTGATTAATATGGCTAATTAGGGCTTTTAACCCTAAATAAAATGTATTAAATACATACATGCTCAATAAATGATAAAATTTACAGAATAAGCTCATATCAGTATCTGGAACCTCAAAATTAAATATGAGATCAATATGATACACATAATTTATGTTATATGATGATGTTCACTCTTAATGTGATATAAACCCTAATTTGAGTAATGCTTGTAACCTAGGGTTAACGTGTGACATAATGTTAATATGTTCAGATGATGAACTTTGATAATGAGATGTAATCTGGAAAATGACATCAGTATGATAAATATAAGACAAGAATACAAGTAATCATGAGAATATCCTAATGAGATAAGAGAAACCCTAATGGACATAATTAGGGTTAAGATGAGATATAATAAGATGAGAACCTGATGATAGTATATGGTCTTGTCTTGATCAGGTTTGACCAAGTTATAGTTGACATCATGAGTATATGTGATGATTAGGATATCTCTTTGGAAGGTACGCCATTACCTCTTTCTTGGCTTATTATACAATATGCTTGTGTTATATAGTAGTAAAGACTTGGCATATGGTATTGATTGAAATGATTGTTCTTATATACTATGTTGTTTGAGCTTTTCATACATATTGTTATGAACACATCAAACATAATATATTTGTTCCATTATATGAAAGTGCTAACTCTTTGGTAGTGTGCTTGGAAGTGACCTAACTCTTTGGTAGTGGTCACATTGTACATATGACCTAACTCTTTGGTAGTGGTCTGACCTAACTCTTTGGTAGTGGTCACCTTGTACAAATGATCTAACTCTTTGGCAGTGATCATAAAGGCCTTGAGATATAATGGAAAATATGATTAAAATATGTGTTCTCTTTTGTTAATGAATATCTTTGTGCAAGTATACGCTTTTCTTATATTCTTCTATTACTGCCAAGTATTAGTTTTATCTTATTGCCAAGATATGATGAGAGGTATATAAAAAGACACGTAGGCGTACTCAGTACAATATTCATGAAATATTGTGCTGATGTGTACCGCATGTAATCTTTTGTATAGGTTGTGGTTATGCTCTTGAAGATCCAGGATAGTGGAGAGTTGTGTAGCGAGCTGATGTTCAGGTGGACCTGTTGTCTTAAGATCCTGTTGTTTAGATGTAGTACATGTATATGTATAGGATGTTGTTCAATATGTAATACCAAATGTTGTAACAATTCATGTTGTAATTATATGTTGAATGGTGAACATGTGTGTATGGTTTTATTATTGTTCAAGTACAAGTACTACTGTGTTTCCTTCTGACTTCCTCTGATTTTCTTCTTCTTAGCCTAGTGTGGGATGTTTAAATTGGAATGCTCGCTGAGGTGAGGGTTTCAATTTGGACGTCACACATCAGATTAAGTTTTAGAAAATCCGGGGACGTCACAACCTCCAACTCTCATCAAGGCACAAACAAACCCTAATCACTATTAAAGGTGATTAGCAAGCAACTAAGCATCAGGGTTAAGCAAAGCAAATAGGGTAAACCCTAAACGAAGGTCAGGGTCCTTACAGGGTATTTGTGGAAATGTCCACTAATCAACCATGTTTAAGGTCATGTCTTTATGCAAACTTCCATTGAATATCTACCAAACCAAACAATAACTATTAGACTAGAGCATGCATCCTATTCTCTTAGTGTATTCTTGATGAAATGGTAGCATGTAGGGGAACTAGTCCCTACCACTAGACATACACCCTTTGAAGATTCATTTGACTAAGCTATAGGTAGTTGTAGGTTTGGATTTGTCAACGTCTAGATTTTTTGATGTGATTTTCTAATGCACTAAAGGGCAAGAAATGGTGTGGGTAGTAGAATAAGGGTATTTAACCTCCTACTAGTTCCATTTAACCACTAAGCAAGTCATCTAGCTAAGACTATATGTAAGGGAACATATACTTAGATAGATCTCATACCTAGGAGCAAAGGAAGGTGGTGAAATTTGATAAGGATCCAATTAGCGCTAGGAGCTTCTCCATCACTAAGGCCCAAAATCACCCATTTTACATGTTCCTTAGGAGGTTGCACAACTCAAACAACCATTTAAAGAGGTAGAAAAGGAGAATAAGTAATAACATATTATTATAAAATGAAATGAGAGTTTGGTGAATAACAATTACCGAAATGGTAAGTTTCATATTGGTACCCCTGAACAATCCGAAAAAGAGCTTAACTACTCATGGTCAATGAAATAACAAAAGAAATGGGAAAAGAGAATGAAAACTCCTTAGGTTGTTGATGAAGAAGACCTTCTCTTCAACTCCACCCATTCCAAGGGAGACCTCCTCCTCCAAGGATGCAAGATAGTGTGGAAAGTCGAAGGAATATGCTCAAAATCATTAAAACTAGGAGTTTGGGGTAGAGGGGTGTAGGAAGTGTGGTGAAATGAGTGAAGTATAAAGGGTGGGGTTATGGAGTCTTGTAATATCTAGCCTTAGAATTCCAACCACCCCGAGTGCATATATAGCAGCCTAGATGGTCATGGTGGGTATGAGTGAGACTAGTTGTTGTTGATGGGAATGAAAATGGTGGCAAAACCATTATGTATGATTATTTTTTAGTGGAATGAGGTGAAATAGCACAATGTTCTTGGTTGAGCGATCATAGTGGTTTGAGGGTAGAATGTCCATGATGCATACCACGACCATGGTGACATAGGAAGGAGGATATTTGAGGGGCTTACTAGCACATTTATTCCACAGAGCATAATTGTTTTTGTGACATGGCACCACATACGTGGTGGTGGAAATGGTCGTAGTAGAGGAGACGTCCTGGGGTATCTTCATATTAATTAAGAACTATGGTTTCATGGATTGTGGCAAGGACGTGGTGAAGTACCATGGCTGTTTTGGGGGGCTTTTTTTCCACCTTGGTCTTCTAAGTGTAGTTCAATGTAGCTTCTTGCTTCAATTATTTTCCTGGTCACTAGGGGGTAGGTTGGGGTATCTCTAAAGCTCTCTTATGCTCCTCCATGGTTGTGTAAGTCCTAGATTCCTCTCTATTCTCTCTCTTTCATTATCAAGTGCCAAAGCTCCTACAAAAAAAATGCATGAGCAATCCACAAGTGCATTAAATATAAACTCATAGTTATTAGGAAATATCATGCATTCTAAATGTCTTATTGATAGCAAGTGACAAAATGAAACAAGATGGAGACCGAAACTAGGGTCCATCATGTATCAAGGTTTAAAGGCCCATGTTGTTGATGCTACCCATGTCAAGCATCCTTCAAATATGAGTGCTATCGAGTATCATGGTATTGAAGTTTTTAAGGTTCATTACTTGGCCTATCCATGTTTAATGGGAAGTATATTGAGATCACAACCAATCTTGGTGCACACAAATGCACACCTATCGATCCTTCATGTATGCACACATATTTATAGGGATGTCATGGAATTGTTTATTACCCAAATCCTAACTCCAAATAACTAGAAATCAATGGAAATACATCCAACACTATCATGGTATAATAAAAGTTTGAATTTGGAAGAGTAAATGATTGGCATAAAAGAATGTAAAAGAAGATAAATGCACCAAAATTATCTCAACATTCAACATGTATATCAATTTTAAAATTCTTTATAACCAGATTCCAATTATAGTTTGAGAGTAAATGTATACAAGTTTTCACATATACACTACCTAGGATCTTAAAACTAGTAAACATAAACAAAGCTCACCAAACATCAACTCCTTATCCATATATGAACATAAAACATATGTAAAATAGATGGGTCAACACACGAGGTGTTGAGTAGAAAGAAACATATATATGATTTACATAATTTAAAATATTAAAGAAGTAAACAATCATGATTAAATGAGTTAAGCACTTAGAAAATCGAGAACTCACATTTCTTGTCATTTAATTCCAATTATATCAACAACATCATGTATCGTAAGGCTTTTGACCAAATTCCTATCAGAAGGGCCTGTGAAGGTGCTCAAGATTAGTTGATCATGATTATCCACATAATCTTCCCTATCTTGAAAACTCAAGTTGGACGTTTGGCCTTGTGTCCTTACCCAGAGAATACAGACAAGTGTGCAAGTTTGCATATTGAAGTTCTATTTTATTTTTTCAAGTTATAAATTCATTGAGACCAAGCATCGAGTACAATACTACAATACTGCATGGCAATATTTCAGCAAGTCAATAGGAATACATACATATCAAGTTGCAAGAAAAAAATCATAATCATTTAAATATTTAATGCATGTACCTGATTCAAATATTCTTAACCTAACTTATCCTTTCTCATATGGACACAAGTCACACATGATTAAGAACAAGATTATATACATTAGTTAGATTCTCAAAATTAATCTAAGTTGGCTCCATTTTAGACTTTAGGTCAAGTTAGGCTCCAAGTTTCTCTATAGTATATTTGATGATATTAATTGTTTTAGGTTCATAATGAAGTTGTAGTCTAAATTTCAAATCACTCCAAGGTTCCATTCATTTAATATGATTATTTCAAGGTTAATGTCACTCCTATGCATTTTAGGCAAAGGGACTCACAATAGGGCAATAAGGTTAATGATTCATAAAGTCAAGAAGTCAAGACATAGATAATGATTTGATCAATATGATGAGGACATAGGATCACATTCAATTATAGGTGTACGTCCCTAAGCTCTAGTCGTCATACACCAAACATTTTGGTTCAACACTCCCACATACATGAAAATATCAACATAGTTCATTCATATTGTTAGGGGCCAACATATTAACTGTGTGGGAAATACACATCAAAGTGACCATAAGGGATAGATAAATTATTATTTAAGAGTATAGGATGCGTGAAAAGGACCTATAATATTCTTGGAGCATATGAAATCAAGTCAAGACAAACAAGTCACATTAGGGAAATAATGTAGGTGATGATGCCGTATGAATCCCACACTGCATAAGAGATATAATCATTAGGAAATTAGTCACAAAATAATTACGAGGTTAGTGATATCATGAATCTAATAGAGTTTGATTCACAAAATGGTCCAAGTCATCATTTAATAAGGTTGTGACCATTCATTCATATAAAAGGGGTACATACATTCATTAGGACCATATAGAACAAACATATTCAAAGGGGAGTAGGGTCTAGTCCTTGTTCTTAAATAGGGGGAAAAACTATTGATTTCAAAGTTAGGGTGAGGTTGGATGATATAAAGAGGCAAGATTACATATTTGATTGAAATTTCATCAGATTATAAAACAAGAAATATGTGTGCATTAGTGACATACAACAATAGAAAGATAGGTGATTAGGGCCATTATTTAGCTTAAAAGTGTACAAATGTTACTTATTTGAGGATTGGGAGGGTAGGTGGGTATTAAAGATTCCATATTTATACATACCATACAATAAATGTAGTAAAACATAGTCAAAAATCACATTTTTAGCAAAATATGAAGATTAGAAGTAGATTTAGGGTTTTTACATATGTTTATTGTGTATATCTCATCAAATTGATATGTTTGATATATAACTTCACATATTTTGGTGGAAGGATGAGAAGATACCATTTTTTTAAGTTTAGCATGAGAGGTAAATGAGCGACATAAACCTCATTATTGGACCAAAGTCCGGCAGGGGGACAACTAAGCTCGCCGCCATCCATGTCGCTCCATGTCATTGGTGGGCCGCATTTATAGTGGTAGTAACTCATCCAAGAAAGATGGGGAGAGAAGGTGGCATGGAATCGAGATCTTGGATGTCGGGAAACACTACTCTAGATATGGTGGTTGTGAAGGGACGCAACCACCTTCATAGAACTCATTAGGGTAGTTGCATCCATTACTTCTCACCAAAATAAGCCTAACATATTTGTAGATAGTGGTTGTGGGACTTGAAAAGGGTTCGCCCACCCTTCCCAAGACTGTGTGAGGCCAATAGGCCAAGAATCAGAGTCATATGGAATGTGTAGGGGAGGCTCCCATGAACCCAAACTCTGACGGTGGCCATGTTTATTTCTAGGAGAAGGACAACGCAAAGAGGATATCTAGGGCATGAAGACAAAGGGAATGAGTAGGAAACAAAAGTGGGAAAAGAAGGAAGATAATGGTATGTTTATTTTGGCTCAAGTAGGGGTGTAGAGGGAGATCCAACCACTCTATTTTTAGCCATTCACATGATTGCGTAGATGCTAACAGGGGGCACCCCTGAATCTAAAGATGATCACCAACTAATCATTTAGATTGGCTGAGAGGGGTTGGGTCAGATTACAAGGTTGTGTTTCATGGACCAACTAGTACAATTCCCAACTTTTGATCTATATCTCTAATTGATGTGAAATTTTCACCGTTAGCTCATAAACTTTATCCTATCATGTATTAACAATTTTAGGACAAAATGCAGATTTTAGGTCTCAACATCCAAATTATATTCCAAAAGTTGATTTAAACACTTATACTTATCACCTTTAATTATCAAAATGCAATGTTTAAGTTACAACACAAAAACTGGGCATCAAGAGGTTTAAATTCATTTTTGTAGTCAAGATAGAGGTCATTGAGGGGAAATATCATAGTTTAACTAAAAAATATGTGTCATTAAATGAGATAGAAAATTCATTATGTCATAGGTTCACCCTATGTAACATGGATGTGGAAGCAATATGTTATTTAAAGGAAAGAAATTTATCCTAAAGTTTAATGTCTTGTTGGTAAAGGTGATAAAAGCTTATTTTGGAGAGATCCATGGATACCTAATGAACTTTTCTTCCTTGATTTCCTTTAAATTGTTAAGATGATAAATTAGGGTATGGGAAGATTTTCTAAAGTCAATTTCTATTGCAAAGATGGTGTTGCTATTGTTTATAGATCCAGACATATAGATTTCATGTTCAATTTTTTTAATTATCATCTTGATTTTTCATGAGGTATAGAGGATTTTATTCTTTTATAGGTAAGGAAGCCAACTAACAAAAGAATTTTTGGAGTCTTTCTGTCTCTATGAATGATGATATCCCTTTTTCATCTTGCCTATGGAAAACAAAAGCTCGAAACAATCTCACTCTTACTATTAGGAGACTACTAAAACCAAACTTCTCACTAGTGAATAAGCATTTCAATCTTTCTTATATTTATCTTACTTGCATATAAAATACTAAAGATCTTGAGAATTTGTTTTTAAATTCCTCATATAAAAAGGAACTAAAAAACAACACTAGAATGAATTATGTATTCATTCTATCATAAATGACCAACCTAGACTTTCCAATTTTAAAGAAGGATATAAATAGTGTAACATAACTTTCCTTCATTTTATTTTTACCCATTTATGCAATGTACATACACATAATTTAATTTTTTCATTATAGAGGGGCACCACACTTTCACGGATAATATATGTATCACAACTTTGCAAAATTTCACCATGTAAGTAACATTTGTATGCTCTATGAGATAAAAACTAAATATGTCCCAATTTAACTTCTAATCCAGACCTAGGATTCAAGTGCCACAAATCTCATTTTCTAGATAAACCCAAATGTTAATGTTTTATGCACTAATCTATATTTATAACCCTAATTCATGTGTTAGGTGCAAAAATCATGTGATATACAAAATGTTATTCAAATTTTCATAAAATACCCTAAATTGAAAGCATAATTTTTAACAAGTTTGATTCATGTATTAAAATATATATTCAATTAAATTTAGGTATGAAAATTTTGAATTGCATTACAAAATTCACATCCAAAGTTTTAAATAGTGCTAAAACATGTCATATACAAAAATTTGAACAAGATTTCACTAATGATTCATTAAAATGTGTACTCTAATAAAAACCTACAAACATTTGGATCTTTTATTCTAATTGGCATACATTAGCTTTTATATAATTACAATAAGAAACTAAGATATGTTTTAAGCTTATTATGCTATGATGACACAATATATCAAGTTATGATAAGTTGAAGTTGTTTCATAATTAAAACAAAGATAGAATAGAAATGCATATTACTAAAAATAAGCTTAAATTTTTAGGATAATCAAAATATGATTTTTTTATTATAACTGGAGATCTACAATTGGGATTCGTCTCAAATTTGGAAACATAACTTAGAATTTTGGACATCAAAAGTATTAGGTCCAAAATTTTGAAGCTAGGGTTTAGATTCCTACTTTAGACCTTAGGGGTGATCATTCATCCATATACAAGAATCGAGCAATAAATGAGCAATATTTCAAGATATCAGTATCGAGTTCATACCATGGTATTCAAGGTTGATGAATGATTTAAACATAGGTCTTTGTACGAAATCAACCACAAGATATAGTCAACATTGTCATATTTAAAGATTATAATTAAATCAAGATTCAAGATCGAGTACCAATATCATCATGGATTTGACCAAACAAAGAATTAGGTCAAGAAATCAGAATAGGATGAAAGGGGTTACCTTTCCAAACTCTATAAAAATTAGTAAGGTGAAAATTTAAAGGTATTCATAATAGAGATGTGACATAGATTAAGGGAGTTATAAGTAAACTACCACTCTAATCTATCACATGAATCAACATTAGTCATGAGTAATTGAGCATATCCAAATAGAGAGATTATCAATAATCAAATAATGTCCCACATGGTCATAAAATTTAAATTCATATTAAATCATAAAATTTGATTAATATGATGATGCCATGATCTGACCATAATTTGAAATCTCTATTTGGATCATCAAAATTAATCTTAAAATAAAATGCTGATGTATGACCCCTCATACCATGTAAACTCAATTTCATCTAAACTAGACAACATGCTTCCTATGTTTGAGGTAAATGATAATAATCTTGATATGGAGAAATAAGTAGGACTTATACCTTATACCTCATGGTTGATGAGGTCCCTATTCAATTAAGTCCATGTTTCCCTTTTGTTAATTAAACCTCAAACATAGTTATGTGAACTTTTACCCTATTTGATACATATAATGATTATGATATGAATGACTATGGCTTAGAACTCTCAAAATCATGATCTAAGACTATGATGCATAAGACACCTTCCCTATTGGCTATTGATGCCTCTTTGTAATCTCAATTTTGATATGTTAAATGTGGATATAAATCTTGCACTATTATGCATTGATTCTTCGAATGCCCAACCAAAATTCTGGATTTCAAAATTCTAGGTCTTTATTTTTCCTTTCAGGTTGATACATTTACTTTATTCTCTAGACTCCTTGGAAATCAAGATCTGACACATCAAGTACATGGATATATGGATATATGTATAAGACTAGTTTTCTAAATGGAAATAAATATGAGTACTTGGTTGTCTTATTTTTAGAATATTACTTTGTTTTATTCACATGTATTATACTCTTTCTCCTTGAAAACTAAGAACATTAAGAAAAGAGAATGATGTGGTTATTGATGGTGTTCATTAATCTCCTTAAAAGAGAGGGAAAGTATTAATGTTGACTTGAACCTCCCTAGAGTACATGGTATACGTGAAGATCCCTAGAGTACATGGTACGTGGGGAATGGAAACAACAATATATGTGATTAAGTGCTAAGTCCACCATTGTAATGCATGTTCATTGAAGTAAGTCTAATAATCTGGGTTACCTGCCTTAAATAATGTTTCCTTTTGCTTTTCTTCTTTTCTTCAATTGATTCAAGTATGAAAGCATAGTACATATGTATCTTTCCAACCATGTACACAACATTATGTTGATTCGACTGTTTCACGTATTTCCTAGATACAAAGAACCAATAAATGCACTCAAAGTACTAGAAGGTATGCAATGAAGCTTCTTGGAGGATGCTAACATGGATGGATGGTCCTTTCCATTCTTATATCTAGTTTGCATTTCATTACTTTTTCCTTAGTTGATGTATAATATCTTTTATGTCCTATGTACTTTCCTATTTCTCATAGTTAGTGTAACATCCCAAAATTTGAAACTAATTTAAATGTACTAATGTAGTTTTTCTGCATAGTAATATTTGAGTTTCTTAATTCAAAAAGACCATGAAATGGTATTTGTATAAGGATAATGAAGTAAAATGAAATTGGACACAAAATACACTTTCTCTTTTATCTAAGCTTTATGTGTTACAAATAACTCAAATAGTACAAGTGTTAAGTCCTATCTTTTCCTTTTTCACTCTCCTACAATTGAGGATGTTTGAAAGGAATAACAGAGAAAGAGGAAATGATCAAATTTGAAATAAGAAACTTGAACAAGAAGTGTTTCCTTCTCTTTTATGGCTTTAAATAAGGAGAGAGTACCATTTAACTCTCTTATTCTCTCTCCTTCAAGAAAGTTTCCCAACAAGTCATAAAAGATATTTGACATGGGCTTAAGGGGGTAATAAGTTTTTATCTTGTTTTAGACTAGACCAAATAACTAAGGAAAGTGTTTTCACATAATATCAACCTTTAATGCATGAAAATCAAGTTTAATGAGTAATATAGAAATCTTGGGCCAAAGATATGGCAAACTTGGATTGGATTGGATAGGAATACTCTAGATTACCAAATTAGCTTTTGATCAAAATTTGGTGCCTTTTTTACTTTGTTTGACCTTATGAATGAATTAGGCAAAGTCTCTATATAGTGTTACTAAAGATTTAATGTCAATTATCATAAATGCACAAAGAACACTATGGTTCAGATGATTATTCGCCTGTCACACACTTATTTAATCCTTTTTATCACGATCCATATCTACCATGTGATCATGATCCAAGGGCTAATACATCATCCTCTACCTCCTTCTAGATCCGCAGTCTGAATACGGTTTTTCTGCTTTCCTTCCTCAATTTTGATCTCCCTCATTACTCTTTTGGCCAAAATTTATGCTCCATTGGCCTCGTATGTCTTCCCCATTTCATTTGAGCAATAATTTAGCTTTCATCTCTGGTTGTGGATGAAATGCCTATTTAGGGCTCTGCATTTTTCTCAAGCCCATACCTACAGTTGTCACTATAATGTCTCCACTTCTCTTTTTACACATCCAAACTATCATCGGCCTCCACTCATTCCTCCTCCACCTTCAATTAGATCGCAGAATCCCTGAGCCTCTTGGATGAACTCGTATCCACCTTCAACATCCACCATCATGTTTTAACCCTCAACATCATTTTCTCTACAATTGAATAGCTAGTGGGCATCTACAAACCCCTTCCCTCCTTTTTCTTTTTCCTGTTTGCTATGTTGTGGATTCAACCATTGTATCCTATAGCTAAGTTTTTGGACCTCGCTGGCATCCAATGCTAGTCTATTTCATTGCTCTTCTAGCCGTATAAACTCCGCTTAAAGCTTTGCGTTCTGTCACCAGATTTTTTTGATCCTTTTTGACACGTTTTGACATTTCTTCATCGGCCTTCAAGCTCTAACTCAAACTTTGGTTACCGTTCTCAGACTCTGGTGCTCCATCAAACCTGAACAATAGCTCTTTCAACCCCTCTTGAGGTGTAGGAGCAAATGGTAGCACTGATTCTTTGGGTTTGGTCTCCTTTCATGCTCCTCTTCTCCTCTCACCTCCCTTCCCTATGCCGACATGTCGGCGGTGAGAGCTTTAGCTCCAAGACATCGTAGAGCCTAATCAATGGCTTTCCAGGTTCGGCACAACCTGGAGCACTAGAATGCAGGAACTCACCTCATAGGGGAAACTCTCTCCCTAATTCTTAGCCTGAAGTCAGGGCAGGAGAAGCTCCTAGCCATGGAGCAAGTTGAAAACAATGGTAGGGGTATGATTACCATGATGCCCATGCTTGTGTAATTGAATGATCTATATCAGAGGAGAATTTCTTCCCTTTGAACATGTTTCTAGTATTTTAGCCATGGACACTTCTTGGCCACAAGGGTGAATTTGATTGGGCCACACAAGCTTTGGGTCAGACCAGCTATGTGCTGAGTTGGATTTTGAAGCCCACATGACCTTTTGATTATTTTTTATTAGGTTATTATTTGAAAATTTATAATAAATGGCTAGATTAGAAGAAAAATACAAAAATTTACTTGTTGGAAAGGATTTTGGATTTTCTATCGATTAGGGTTGTTTTCAGAATATGTTTTCCACTTTTAGGCCCTTAAATAATAAAATGAAAAAGTTAGGGTTTATTGGTTATGAATTAATGTACATGTGATGATATTAATTAGACTTCAGGTGATTAAAGGCCCAACCAAGTCAGAGGAATTAATCTAAGGTGGTTTACTCTAGGTAAGTGGTCCATGACCATGAGTGTTCATATTTTAAGCTTAGTATGTTTACATGTCTCCTAATAAGACTTGAATGGTTTATGTGGTTCAATGTTTAAAGATTTTAATGTTAAGATGTGTAAAAAGCACTACTCTCATACTTCCATCATTATGTAAGTTCATATACTCAAAATCTCAAATAGATATATATTTCTCACAATGGTTGTGGTTCATGGACCAGGTCCATGAGAAAAGTTAAGAAATCAAGTTCCAATGAGATTTATTGGCAATGATTTAAATTAATTAATAAGACAACAAGGTAATATATCCAACTAAAATATCCATACTGAGTTTATGATTTGGGATATCTTTGTGTTAAGATGCTAAATATAATTATGATATCATTAACTTCTCATAATTATAAATATAACAAAGTATTAAGATTTCAAGTAGGAACATGTTACCAAGGTTTATTATATATGTACAGATCTATGAAATAAGAAGTTAATTAGATCCCTTAGAATGGTTAATGTCTAAAATTTATGTATAATTAGATAATACAAGTTTTGACATGGTTCCATTTCCAAAATAAAGTTAATATCAGGATCAAGATGAACTATAAAATGAGTTTAGAGTAATGTTATAAGATTATGATGCATTAAGTTATGATTAAGTTGCAAGATGATATTTTAAAATATTATTGTTTTAAGGTTTATGATTTAAGTTCATATGAATACATTAAGATCAAACTTAATGAGACTTTATAGAGATTAAGTCACCTTGTCAAGAATCATATTTTTGGGGTAGTTGATACTTATGTTACTTTCATATGCTTTACTTAAATTACTTTAGTATACTTACTATTTCTATATTCAGTTTAAAATCCTTCTTACTAAGCCTTTAGACTCAGCTATCATAATTTGTATCAATGAATTCATTCTATCATATTAGAGTTCCGATTAAGGTTTACCCAAGTAATAAGAATATCAGATTTAGGTTACTCATTGTGTGCATAGCCAAGTATTGGATAAAGGTTCATGATAATGGTTTTAGACCTAAAACTTAGTTATGTAGTAATTGAGTTTTATAGTCATGTTCAAATGTTGATTTAGTCCTGAACTTAAAAATTAGATATTCATATTCAGATTTAGAATTCAGTACATGTTAAGTACTCAATAATCAGTTTTGGATAAGCTCAGTTATCAGTATTCAGTTTTAATATAAGATAAATTCAGATTCTGTATTCAGTAAGCTTCGACTTGTAATAATAAAATTTAGAACCTTCACATAATACATTACATGTTAAGTCCTCATTCAGTAGTCTCGGGACGATTTACATGCATCTGTTGCCAATTCAGATGAGTGTTTACTACACAGAGATGTTGCGGCACCAATTCATAGGTTGTCATGGAACCATTTTTACCCCAATCCCAATCTCACTGCCTAGACAGTGGTAAAGGGATTGAAGCACCCGTCCCTGAGTGGCCTGATAGGATCTATCACACTGGCATATACAATAAGAAATAATAACTCAAAAACTGGATAATTAAAGAACAACTAACCCAATATGGAGAAATATCTTATTTGTCTTTGTCATCAGAGAATGTAGAGTGCGGAAGCGATCTTATTCAATATTCCATTTGTATTCCCTAAAATCAAGAAAATCAAGACACAATCATGCAATTGCACGGTACGCTATCAAAATCAAGTAAAGCGGTTTATAACAAAAGAGTATACTTGGTAGGACATATATTCAAAAGAATAACAAATGATTTCCAAAACCAATATCATTTGAAAATATGTTTGTTATTCAAAGATTCATTTTTTATTACAAGTTCCCATTATGCTGTAGTCAAATAAGCATGCTTATATATTTTGTGTGAGTCTATTACCCCAATGTGATGGGGAAGGTCACTAGGCTCCTTCTCACCATAGGAGAATAGAAGGCCAATGTACAAGTCCCACCTCCAAATGAGGGGGTTGTTGCACTCAATATCAACATTATCAACATTACCAATATCATCATCATTATCAATATACGGGCAGTCATAATGGGCATGCAATTTGTGTTTTCATGTTTTTTCAAAATATAGTATAGAAAAATAAAAGACTAATCATAGGAAACAGTAGCTCATCCAAGTAAATAACCAAGTATACAGTCAAGATATACACAAAAGTATCTTCAATACAATCAAGGAGGAGTTATAGAATAGCGTACCTTTCACCAAATATTTCCAGTATAGATTAACAAGTAATAGGTAGACCCTTCGAGTCAGATCCTAAATCACAATGTTTGGATCATGGGTCAGGATCATGATATTTAGAGATCATGTTTCAACATTCAATATTAGGTTACACTTTTCCTATGTCAAACTTAGGGTTGCGTCATTCACTTATAATCAAACCATATTGCAATATGTCCAACATTTCCTCAAGTGTCATGTATTTTCTAGTGTGAATGACTTGCCTACATTTTCTAGGATCATATGTGTTAACCCTAGTTTATGATCATTATACAAGTCCACATCATCATTATACTTAATATAATTGGAAATCAAGATCAGATTGATGGGTCAAAACTATATCAAGTGTTTTGCAAGATTAACATCAATATTAAGATAACTCATTATTCATTTAGATTTTAATAAAGATTGGATCAAGTAAATGGATCTAGGTCACTAATGATTTATTTTCAAGAGTATATGATTCAACTAGACTAGATCTAGGTTACATAATATCATCAGAGTCCAAATATAGGGTTTCCAAAGATTAAACATCATTATTGAGCCATATGACAAATTAAATGAGTATGAGTTTAAGATCTAGGACTATCGACGAGCATCATTTGGAATCAGGTTTCCAAAGTATTTTTAAACGAATACTTGGATTTTTCTGATCAAAATGGACTACTTATTTGTAATTTTCGGATCTAGGATGCATTTTCTATGATTTAAGCAAGATTTGGCTATTTTGGTGATTATTCGACGGAGAGAGATAATTACCTTAATTGCTAAAAAATTGGGACCATTCGATGTTACAAGAACAGCTCAGATTGATCCAAGAGAGCAAGGTGTTTCAAAAGTTTGGTTCAGTCCTTTAATCGGTCGGTTCAATTCCTTGATTGATCGATTCATATGGTCCAATGTCATTTGGACCGGGCGGTCTGGGGCTCTGTTTTTTCTTCACATAGTCTTCCTCGTGAGCCCAGAAATGGGGCAGCGGGGCTCGCTGGAGTGAAGAAGCTCTAGGATAAGGAGGGGGTGAGAGAGAGCATGAGCAGGCTGGGAGAGTTTGCCTTAGCCTCATGGACTTGATGGTGGTAGAGAAAGGGAAGAGGAGGCAAGAAACAAAGATGACCAAAGGGGGTAGTCTGGCAGCGCCGCCCAAGTAGTAGGAGACCGGGGAGGGATTCAGGGGCTTTTTGCAGCTGCTCAGGGCATGCTTACATGGCTAAGGTAGAGGATTTCCTGATGCGGGCCTTTGGGGGTGTTTTTATAGCATGAGGCTAGGGTTAGCACTAGGTAGGACCTGGGTCGAGGCCATGGCCGTCGGGCTAAGAAGGGAGAGCAAAGGATGATTATTAGTGGCACAACAGTGCACAAAATGTAGTAAAAAGGGTATGATTGAGTGTGAAAATACGAGTCGGGGAGTTTTGTTCACTTTTATTTTCAAAACACAGTCTTAATTGGATGATTCACCATTACGGTTCTATTGTCTCCACCCCGCAATCAGTGGGAGGTAGAGGACAATGAACTGGCCATTCGATTGGGCCCTAGTCCGTGGGAGGGCAGATCCAAGGGCTGGGACTCACCCCGATCCCTTGCCATGGATCAGTGACATGGAAAATCCAAATAAAAGAGTAAATAAAGAGCAAATAGAGGATTTTCCACACATTAACTTCAAAAATTCGTAGACAGCTGTCGGAATGTCCAAATGAGATGAAATTTGGACCATAGCTTCACCAAAATGTGGAGAATATCTAGAAAAAGTTTGAGAACAAAAAGATGAAGTTTTAGGGATCAATTTTCTTCTTTGGACAAAGTGATCAATTAATCAAATTTAAGGTGTTATAATGTGTATAAAATCCACATTGATCACCATATTTCAAAATTGAGTCTTAGCATTGATTATGAAGCTAAGAAAAATGATTTGGGATCATGAGTAAAAATACAAGGGTCAAAAGATTAATATTTCATTCTAATTCTAAAATCCACATTGTCACATCCTTCCCTCCTTAAAAAGGAATTTTGTCCCCAAAATTCAAAAACATCCTCAAAATTAGAATTATCCCAAAACCAGATCATATCCTCAATTACTAGAACATCCTTAATTATATAATAAAAAGCATGTCCTCAAAGTTCATGTAGTCTAATAATCACAATTGGGATTCCATGTTTCATATCATAACTAACTTGGTACCAACATCGTTTCATCATCGAGCAATTGAGTATCAAGATTAGGGCATATATTTTCCAAAGTCATTATATGAGTTACAAATATGGAAAGCATCCTATTGATAACAAATTTGGAGAGATCATATTTTAGGTCAAACAAACAGAGTTCTAGTGTACATGGTGACTTTTAATCCCAATATCTTAGGGTTTTAGACTCTACTTTGGCCTAGGTGGAGTTATACATCCAGGATTTCATATTTCAGATTTCAACATTTCAAGACCACATCATACTTTCAATATCATGATTTTTGGGTTCAAAATCACTGTGAGGTCCCACCCTAGTCCTAATGAGAGCTAAACCCTAAGTCATAAATCAAGAAGTCAAAATAGTCATCATTTTGAAATTTTCAAAATTTGGGATTTTGAAGTCATTAATTATATATCTCAAGGTCTAAATAGTGTGATCATAAGATTTGTATCATTATTGAGATTTATAATCATGAGTCACAAGTCCATTAATCAATATCAAGAGTCAAGATTTCAAGCATCAAAAGTTATAGGTCCATAATTTTGAAGCTAGGATTTAGATTCCTATTTATACCTTAGGGGACATCACTCATCTATATTCAATTTTGAGCATCAATATTCAAGAAATATTCGAGTAACATATCAAATTCCATTATCATGGTATCTAAGGTTGATATGAATGATCTAGACCTAGGTCTATCCAGGAAGTCAACCACAAGCTATAGTCAACATTGTCATATATCAAGATCATTATCAAATCACTTTTCAAGATCGAGTATCAACCATGGGTTCAACCTATTAGGCTTAGGTCAACCAATTCAAATTGGGTGAAAGGGTATACCTTTCTAGACTCTAAATAATCAACAAGGTGAAAATTTAGAGGTATTCAAAATAGAGATGTGACCTAGGTTAGGGGAGTCATGAGTCAAGTACAACCCTAATCTATAACATTACCAACATTAGTCATGATCCACTGAGCTTATTCAAATAGGGAGAGTATCAATGATCAAAGCATGTTTGACAGGGTCATAACATCCAAATTCAAGATAATAGGGCAATAATGTCAAGATTTGTAATTCTTTCCTTTCATGATCAAGGTAGTGATAAAATAGAGGGTTTGAATTTGGCATTCAAGGATTTAGAGAAAAGTAGTGCAAAATCTAGTCCCTTACTCTTCATATCAAAATCAAGATTGCAAAAGACATTGATAGTCAATAGGAAAAATGATTTTTGCATCATAGTCTTATATCATGATTTTGTGAATCATTAGGATTAATAATTTGATGGCATAATCATGATGTGTATCAAATATAGAAAAAGTTCGCTTAACTATGTTTGAGGTTTAATCAATAATAGGGAAACATGGACATTAATCAAATAGAGACCTCATCAACAATGAGGTATAAGGTTTAAGTCACTCTTATTTCACCAAATCATAATTACCAATGTTTACCTCAAACATATCAAATAGGTAGTCAAGTTTTGGTCAAATTGTGTCTTCATGAAGAGGCCATACATGAGTATTTGGTTTCAAAATTAATTGATCAAAATTGAGTTTTCAAATTTAGGTCAGGTCATGGTATCAACTTTCAAGATTTAGCGATATGCATTATTCCCATGCATAAGCTACCCATAATCAAGACATCATGTGGTAAAAGGTCACAAGAAAGGACCACATGAGGAGATGAGAAGACTACCTAATCTTCATCTACATGGGTGGCTTAGGATAGTCCTTAAAGAAGAGATGAGATGCCAAAAGACTCTCTAGGGTTTCACAAGAGAACCTTTAGGTCTAGTTTTGGATCAATAGAGGCTAGGTAGAGCGGGAGATCTCAACCACCATGAAGATGGATAGGAGAAATTATGCTAGGAACCTGAGCCTAGACACCTCAATTTTCACCATTATGGACTTTAGGGTTTCTTGGGTGTAAGAGACTTGATAAATTATTTACTTAATGTATACGGGAGTGTGTAGGCTCTGATACCAACTATCACAGAACCATTTTTACCCCAATCCCAATCTCACTACCTAGATAGTGGTAAAGGGATTGAAGTGCCTGCCGTTGAGTGGCCCGATAAGATCTATCACACTGGCATATGCAATAAGAAATAATAACTCAAAAATTGGATAATTAAAGAACAAATAACCCAATATGGATATATATATATATATATGATTTGTCTTTGTCATCAGAGTATGTAGAGTGTGGAAGCGATCTAATTCAAAATTCCTTTTGTATTGCCTAAAATCAAGAAAATCAAGACACAATCATGCAATTGCATGGTACACTATCAAAATCAAGTAAAGAAATTTATAGCAAAAGAGTATACTTGGTAGGACTTATATTTGAAAGAATAATAAATGATTTCCAAAACCAATATCATTCAAAAAAATGTTTGTTATTCAAAGATTCATTTTTTATTATGACTTCCCATTATGTTGTAATCAAATAAGCATGCTTATATATTTTGTGTGACTCTATTACCCCAACGCGATTGGGAAGGTCACTAGGCTCCTTCTCACCATAGGAAAATAGGAGGCCAATGTACAAGTCCCACATCCAAATGAGGGGGTTGTTGCACTCAATATCAACATTATCAACATTATCAATATCATCATCATTATCAATATACGGGCAGTTATAATGGGCATGCAATTCATGTTTCATATTTTTTTCAAAATATAGTATAGAAAAACAAAAGACTAATCATAGGGAACAGTAGCTCATCCAAGTAAATAGCCAAGTATACAGTCAAGAGATACATAAAAGTATCTTCAATACAATCAAGGAGGAGTTATATAATAGCGTACCTTTCACCGAAGATTTCGAGTATAGATCAACAAGTAATAGGTAGACCCTTCGAGTCAGATCCTAAATCACAATGTTTGGATCATGGGTCAGGATCATGATATTTAGAGATCATGTTTCAACATTCGATATTAGGGTTACACTTTTCCTATGTCAACCTTAGGGTTTGGTCATTCACTTATAACTAAACCATATTGCAATATGTCCAACATTTCTTCAAGTGTCATGTATTTTCTAGTGTGAATGACTTACCTAGGTTTTCTAGGATCATATGTGTTAACCCTAGTTTATGATCATTATCCAATTTATCATCATCATTATACTTAATATAACTGGAAATCAAGATCAGATTGATGCGTCAAAACTATATCAAGTGTTTTGCAAGATTAACATCAATATTAAGATAACTCATTATTCATTGAGATTATATTAAAGATTGGATCAAGTAAATGGATCTAGGTCACTAATGATTCATTTTCATAAGTAGATGATTCAACTAGACTAGATCTAGGTTACAGGATATCATCAGATTCCAAATATAGGGTTTCCAAATATTAAACATCATTATTGAGCCATATGAAAAATTAAATGAGAAAGAGTTTAAGATCTAGGGATATCAGTGAGAATCGTTTGGAATCAGGTTTCAAAAGTGTTTTTAAACGAATCCTTGGATTTTTCTTATCAAAATGGACTACTTATTTGTAATTTTTAGATCTAGGATGCATTTTCTATGATTTAAGCAAGATTTGGCTATTTTGGTGATTATTCAACAGAGAGAGATAATTACCTTAATTGCTGAAAAATTGGGACCGTTTGATGTTACAAGAATGGCTCAGATTGATCCAAGAGAGAAAGGTGGATCAAAGGTTTGGTTCATTCCTTTGATCGATCGGTTCATGTCCTAGATTGATCAGTTCATATGGTCTAATGTCATTTGGACCGGGCGGTCCGGGGCTATGTTTCTTCTTCGCATAGTCTTCCTCGGGAGCCCAGAAATGGGGCGGCGGGGCTCGCCATAGTGAAGAAGCTCCAAGAAAAGGATGGGGTGAGAGAAAGCATGAGTAGGCTGGGAGAGTTTGCCTTGGCCTCACGAACTTGATGGGGGCAGAGAAAGGGACGAGGAGGCGAGAAACAAAGATGCCCAAAGGGGGTAGTGCGGCAGTGCCGCCCAAGTAGCAGGAGACTGAGGAGGGATTTGGGGGCTTTTTGCAGCTGCTCAGGGCACGCTTACATGGATAAGGCAGAGGATTTCCTGATGCGGGCCTTTGGGGGTGTTTTTATAGCACAAGGCTAGGGTTAGCACTAGGTAGGACCTGGGTCGAGGCCATGGCTGCCGGGCTGAGAAGGGAGAGCAAAGGATGATTATTGGTGGCACAACAGTGCACAAAACATAATAAACAAGGGTATGATTGAGTGCGAAAATATGAGCCGAGGAGTTTTGTTCGCTTTGATTTTCAAAACACGGTCTTAATTGGCTGATTGACCATTTCGGTTCTATTGTCTCCTCCCCGCAATCAGCGGGAGGTAGATGACAATGAACTGGTCGTTCGATTGGGCCCTAGTTTGTGGGAGGGCAGATCCTAGGGCTGGGACTCACCCTGATCCCTTGCCATGGATCAGTGACATGGAAAATCCAAATAAAAGAGTAAATAAATAGCAAATAGAGGATTTTCCACACATTAACTTCAAAAATTTGTAGATAGTTGTAGGAATGTCCAAATGAGATGAAAGTTGGACCATAACTTCATCAAAATGTGTGAGAATATCTAGAAACAGTTTGAGAACAAAAAGATGAAGTTTTAGGGATCAATTGTCTTCTTTGGACAAAGTGATCAATTAATCAAATTTAAGGTGTTATAATGTGTATAAAATCCACATCGATCACCATATTTTAAAATTGAGTCTCAACATTGATTATGAAGCTAAGAAAAATGATTTAGGATCATGAGTTAACATACAAGGGTCAAAAGATTAATATTTCATTCTTATTCTAAAATCCACGTTGTCACATAGGTGTTGATGCTCGTAGAAATGAGAGGGATGTTTATCTTAAAGAAATTCAATTGCTTAAATCTGAAAATGCTAGGTTACTTGTTCAAGTTAATGATTTATGTTGTAGACCTATTTTGTGTAGTAATGATGTTGCTTCTATTACTCTTGAAAAAGATTCTTATTTGACTAAAGTCCTCTATTAAGAGGATGACCTTGTTCATGCTAGAGATGATCATGACCGTTGGTCTTCTACTGTTATATCTCTCACTAATGACAATCATAGACTTAGAGCCTCTCTACAGAAATTCCTCAAAGGGAAAAACTCCCTAAATGAAATACTTGACCATTATACCAAACATTGGTACTAGTGGTTTGGGATTTGTACGGGGAGCATATAAGGGAAAGAATAAGGCCAAAGGTAAGAAAAATAGTAAGCAAAATCCCTTTTTCATTGGAGAGTCTTCTGGAACTAAGAACCTTATGATTTGCTCTCATTGCAAAATTAATGATCATTATTCTACTTATTTCCCTTACAAGCCTAAGGGTACCAACCCAAAGATGAAATGGTTCCCCAAGCTAACTTTGGATCCTAAAGTTTGAGTTGGGAACCAACACTCTCCTTTCTTGCAGGAAAATGGATTATTGATAGTGGTTGTAGTAAGGACATGATAGGTGATATAAGACATTTCAAAATTTTCACAAAGAAGAAAGGAGGTTCAGTTTCTTTCGGGGACAAAAAGAAAGGTAAGGTAAAAGGTGAGGGTGATGTAGGTGAATCCTTGTGTATCAATAATGTTCTCTTTATGGATGGCCTACATCACAATTTAATAAGTGTAAGTCAATTATGTGATAATGGTTACCTTGTGTTATTTACTTCTTTTGAATGCTTGCATCTAGATTCCCTCACTTTTCATGTCATATATAAGGGAACTAGAAATGGTAATCTTTATTTAATTGTGCTTGACTCTATTAAGCCTATTTTGGTGGATGCCTTGTAGTCAATTCAAATGATATTTATCTTTGGCATCGTTGGCTTGGTCATGTAAATATGCATCAATTGAAGAAGTTGAGCAAAAAGGACTTGATCAAGGGACTTCCAAATTTGGAATTTTGAAAAGGATGACGAATGACAACCATGTACCCAAGGAAAAAAACTATGTCCTCCTTTAAATCTAAAGGAGTCCTTAGCACCAAGATAGCTCTTGAACTTCTCCATACTAATCTATTTGGACCTCTGAGAACTCAATTGCTTCATGGTTCCAAGTATTGTCTTGTTATTGTTGATAATTTCTCTCCATATACTTGGACCTTATTTCTCATTTCCAAGAGTGATATGCTTGATGTTTTCTCTAGTTTTTGCAAACAAGTTGAGAGTGAAGCTTCTTACTGGATTGTTTCCATCAGTAATGATCATGGGGAAGAATTTGGAAAAGATCTTTTTGAACATTTTTGTAAAGAATGAGGCTATGCACATAACTTCTCTTCACCTCGAACACCTCAATAAAATGGGGTTGTATAGAAGAAGAACATGTCACTAAGGGAAATGGCTAAGACCATGCTTTTAGAGTATGACACTCCAAAGAAGTTTTGGGCTGAAGCTGTTAGTACCTCATATTTTGTGCAAAATTGGGATTTCACACATGCTTCTTTAAAGAAAACCCTCTATGAGCTATGGCGTGGTAAGAAACCTTCTATTGAGTATTTTCACATTTTTAGATGTCCTTATTTTGTTTTGAACACAAAAGATTCTCTTGACAATTTTGATTTGAAATCGTACAAGGCTTTCTTTATTGGCTATAGCACTACTAGCAAGGCCTCTAGAGTGTTTAATGTTGATCTATTTAAAGTAGAAGAATCTATAAATATCAAATTTATTGATATGAACCCCTCTGTTCCCAAAGATATTGCTAATGATGATGTTGCAGAAGAAGTAACTTCTATCTTCAAAGAACTCAACATCACCCAAAAGGGAAAAAAGTTGGCCACTCAAGAAGAAGAGAAAGATGAAGATAAGAAGGATTTAACTCCCCTCTTTGCAAAGAATCATCCTAAAGAGCTGATCTTAGGTGACTTATTTGAAAGAGTGAAGATATGGGAAACAACACCTTCATCTCATAGCTCAAGCCAAAAGACGTCAAAGAAGCTCTTGGGGATGATGAATGGACCCTAGCAATGTAAGAAGAATTGGAGCAATTCAAGAAGAACAAAGTGTGGACTCTAGTGCCAAGATCATGTGATAGAAAGATCATTAGAACCAAGTGGGTCTACAACAACAAGCTAGATGAAAGTAGAAAGGTGGTAAGAAACAAAGAAAGGTTAGTGGCTCAAGGCTACAATCAGTAGGAAGGTATAGATTTTGATGAAACATATGCACCTGTAGCTAGACTTGAGTCCACTCGTATGTTACTTGCATTTTGCTAGTTATAAGAACTTTCTTCTATAACAAATGGATGTTAAATGTGCGTTTTTGAATGGCACAATTGAGGAGGAAGTGTATGTTACACAACCTATGGGCTTTGAACATGATAGTTTACCTAACCATGTTTATCCATTGCAAAAAGCTCTCTATGGACTCAAAATAAGTACCTCAAGCTTGGTATTAGAAATTAAAGAATTTTTTGTTAGATCATGAGTATATCATGGGCAAAGTAGACTCTACCTTATTTCTCAAACACACTTCTAACAACTTTCTTATCATTCAAATGTATATTGATGATATCATTTTTGGTGAAACTAATCTTATTCTTTGCAAACAATTTAGTGATCTTATGTAGAGTGAGACAAGAGCAAGTATGGATAGATATAATGGAAGATTAAGACCAATATTAAGAAATTTTCAAAGAACAACAAGTCTAAGAATTCTAGCAGATAATAGAAATGCTAGAAACTACAAATTATATGGAAAATATTTCAATGGACAAGAATGGAATATGACTACAATATTAATAGATTCAGGAGTTTCATTTATCCAACAAGGAATGATACCTTATATAGAAAAAATACCCATAGGATCACCTTATGCATATACAAATTTTGATGGACAAGAATATGAAATTACACATCAAGCCATTGTTCCAATTGAAATACAAGATATAAAAATTTACATAACACTCTATGTACAATCAGATAGTCATAATGACGACATAGAAATTATATTAGGAATGAGTGCACTACAGCAAATGGAACCATTTTCACTACAAAATGAAGGACTATATTTTACACATAATAACCAAGAATATTTTTGGAAAAATGAAAATGACTAGTATATATACTGTCTATATAGTAGCAGGAATTGTATACGAAGAATATAAAATAGAATATTTCCATGCATTCCTAGATACAGGTGTAGGTACTTGCATTCCCCGAAG
The DNA here is from genome assembly GCA_963693085.1 of Alisma plantago-aquatica. Classification (NCBI taxonomy): domain Eukaryota; kingdom Viridiplantae; phylum Streptophyta; class Magnoliopsida; order Alismatales; family Alismataceae; genus Alisma; species Alisma plantago-aquatica. The sequence goes on along the minus strand of OY856412.1, from coordinate 578,305,833 downwards.
ACAATGCTTTCCTAAAAAATATATTGCAACACTACCTACATTATACGGAAAAGATTTTATAGGAAAAAGACATGCGCTAACCCATGGAGTTAGAAAACCTAAAATTATTTTAGGAAATTATTATACTCCTGAATATGCACAACAAGACATATTACTAGGAAATAATTGTATATGTATGTATATACACACACACAAACACACACACACACACATATATATATATATATATATATATATATATATATATATTTATATTTATATATATATGTAAATGTATATATATACATATACATATACATATGTATATATATATGGGATTAAGAGAGAAAGATTTCTCCCCCCTCTCCCATAACCTGTGGAGGAGGCTGAATGCCCGGAAGGGTGATAAATCAAGAGATGCTTCTTCGTGTGGTTTCAAACCCGGGTCCCTTCATTGGGGACCAGCGGAATTCGCCAACCGGGATATTCCCTTGTTGGACATATATATATATATATATATATATATATATATATATATATATATATATATATATATATATATATATATATGTATGTGTGTGTCTATATATATATATATATATATATATATATATATATATATATATATATATGTATGTGTGTGTCTATATATATATACATATATATATATATGGCCCATATTTAATACCCCTATGGGTAGCTACCTCTCATGCTCTCACCAAGATTTGTTTCTCACTGGATCGTTCTCCTATATATATATATATATATATATATTTATATTTATATTTATATATATATATATATGGCAGTGATCTATTGCGGCCTGCGGCCGTGTTGTTTCTGTCTATTCTCGCGTGCCTCACTTTCCCTCCTGGTGCATATCTGAGGCCCTGCCATCAGTGCTAGAGAATCATACGATCTATGCCATAGTAATGTTGGCTTTGACAGAGACCCACTTCTTGTGTTGATTCTGTATAAACCGTTCGTCACCCTCTGTTGCGGCCAACAACTAGAATGGGCAACCCAGATGCCTTTTGGCATGTCGAACTCCCATGAACCTGAACGCATTTAACGCCATCAACCACGTCCATGAGTAGCTTTTCATAGGTGGCTCCAACATTACCGTCTTCCTGCTCCGGCTCCTGACATCGGTGTGTGTTGGAGTGTGGCAGCGTGGTGTTGTAACAGAAGTTGAACGACTTCACGAATCACGATTTTGTCGACCAGTCTTGGGTGGAATGTAATAGACTTGTATGCGGGTTCGACTAAGATGGTGAGGCTTATCCCCAAGTAGACTAATGCGCTCCCGTCGGTGGATACATCCCATACAGACGCTGATATGTCATATAGCATTAGAAGGACTCTATGCACGACTAGATGACCAGCTCATGGCACCGCATTGGGCTGCTGTTGCACCTATTGTTGTGGATGTCGTTGGACTTGGAACCAGTAGCAGCAGCGGTTACATTGCTGTCCAAGACAAGGTAGTTGGAGACCTTGTTGGGCATGAGGTGGTTCGACAAGGTAGTACGGGAACTTTCATCCAAACAAGCATGTTTCC